>LR738713.1:198152999-198165556 GCA_902687465.1 Secale cereale
GCTGTCCTCGGGGCGCTCCACGCTAGAAACCTATTTAAGTGGGGGTGTTATGAGAATAAGGTTTTTGTTATGAGAATAAGGTCTTAAGGGGTGTTATGAGAATAGACCCACCCTATATATATTATTACATTGGTCCTTAAATCTTACAAAGCTTTTGTACACAATCACCAGGATTTTCGTTGCCAAAAAAAATCCAGGATTTTATTGTTAAGAAATTATTTTTATAAGTTAACAAGATGTGGGATATTGTTTTCTTACATATGTAAGAATGTGTTAAATATATGATGACAATAACAATAATATATAATAACATATAAAATAATTTATATATAAATAATATAGTTAGAAGGGAAACATAAGTTGGACCACGCGTTCCTATTCTTATATAAAAAATAGAACAGACCTGTGCATTTTCTTTAAAAAAATATATACTAAATTAGGCTGCCGATGTTTCAGGAAAAAAAAACCTCGGATGGGAGGTCCATAGGCCTGTCGATACATGACGGCACTCAAGAAAATACAAACATGCCTATGGACCTCCCATCCGAGGTCGCGGGCTGCGCATGTTAAAATAGAAAGACTAGACGGGGCAGCCCAAAACCCAGCTGATACTTGCTACCCCAGTGATAATAAATGATACCTGCCAGCTCCCCGGCTTCGTTGTGAATGTATCTCCTATAGTAACTACGTTGAAGCACCTGAAAAATGTAACTATGTTGACAAACCCGTGGGCCCCAACGTTAGTATAGCATTAGGAGGAAGTATTTTCTCGATGAGGCACTTGCTTGCGTACGGACATAGACCCGGTGGGTCCCGATTATCCGCCTCTCCACGTACAGTCCTCTCCAGATTCCTCTCGTTTGTTCAGCACGTTCACAACGGAAGCCAGCGGCGTCGCGGCGAGCGCACAAAGGCGCAGGAGGAGATCCGACCACCAGAGGAAGGGCCTTATTAGTAACGAAACAATTGAACTAGCCCAGCGGCCGAGTGACACTACCCGACAGTTGTTCCACCCGGGTTCGATTCCACATGTGCAGAGAAAATAACTCCAAAAAGTTTGCCTCTTCCTTTAGTGACATGTGGCTCCCAATTGTCATCTACGCACACCATGTCCTAAACTTGACAAAACTTCGTCCCTCGTTTTCTCTGTTTTCCGCACACTCGACATTGTGTGGGCATTTTGAATATAGCATATCTTTTTGACTGTGCATCATATGAAGATGTGCTATGTATGAATGTTGGTCAGCATGATGTTAACTGGCTGGTAGTTCTAGTTTCGACCACGAATAAAACTTTCAGCATGATGTTAACACTGTTTGAAAAGGCTGTGTTAATATAAATGCTCTTCCTATGAAAGTTGCAGTTTCTTATCTGAAACTGAACTTGGAGTTTCTTATCTGAAACTAAAACTTGCAGTTTCTTCTCTGAGAATCACATTGTCTGCACTTTTATACTCCTATGAAACTACATTTTTTAAAGTGCAGAGAAAATATCTCCAAATTTTTTGCCTCTGCCTTTATTGACATGTGGGTCCCAATTTTCATCTACGCACACCACGTCCTACACTTGCGAAAACTTCGTCCCTCGTTTTCTCTGTTTTTTGCACACTCGACATTGTGTGGGCATTTTTAAAATAGCATATCTTTTTGACTGTGCATCATATGAAGATGTGCTATGCATGAATGTTGATCAGCATGTTGTTAACTGGCTGGTAGTCCAAGTTTCGACCATGAATAAAACTTCCAGCATGATGTTAGCACTGTTCGAAAAGGCCGTGTTAATATAAATGATATACCTCTGAAAGTTGCAGTTTCTTATCTGAAACTGAATTTGGAGTTTCTTATCTGAAACTGAAACTTGCAGTTTCTTCTCTGAGAATCACATTGTCTACACTTTTATACTCCTATGAAACTACAATTTTTAAGTGCTGAAAATAGATCTCTAGAATTCATAAATACTTCATATGCTCAATACTGCAAATCTGAAATTCAAAAGACATTCATATATGAAAGTACTCTCAAAATACACAACACAAAACACAATTCACAACTTGCAAATACTAACAACCCTAAGCTCCTCCTGACAATTCACAACATGCCCGACTATTGGTCTGGGGGGGGGGGCAATCCCTCCTATTCCTCGGCGGCAGACAACCGCCTCGTGAGACGATGTGAATGGCGGGGGAGAGGATGGCAGGGAAGCGTCTTCGGGCCAACTGTTTTCTCCTCTTGCAGTGGGGTTCAGTCGATGAAGACTCCACTGACTTGCTCTGGCACAACACCCTCACAAACGGCACCCTGCATATGCTCAATCCTTCAATCTCTGGTGGATACTCCATCTGGGATCGATACTGCATAGTGAGCGTCACACATGCCAGTGATGGTGGTGGATGCCAATGCTTAGATGGAGCAGGGTTGGTGTCGGTAATTTTTACTTGGCACCTCGCACTCTGCATATATGCCGGTTCCATCCGTACATTTGTGCAGTTCCACCAAAATGTAGCTGAATAACCCTGTTTGCATAGATAATGAAAAGGCGTGATTAGATTATAGTGGCACCAGTTGATGAAACATACACTAATAAACATAAGAAAATATTACATCATATTGGAAATCGACCAAAGTCTCCCCGATACACCTTCTGCCAGTGATGAACATCAGTGTACATCGTTAGTATATGGAGGGGCCTTGAGACATTCAAATCTCTATTTTTGTGCACATCAACGAAAATTAAGCACCCCAGTTTGCAGACACGCTTAAACGTTAACAATGTGACTAGTTGATGAAACATACATTAACAAAGAGAAGCACTTTCTTTATCTACATTGGAAATGAAATGATAGAGAGGACACTCACTCTATTTTAACTATATTATTAATTCATTTTATCAGTGACACTAGGGTCGAGCAGGTGGCAAACGAGGTGTACCGTGTGTGGTAACGATGAAGGCCGGGGGTGCATAGACTGGAATGCTTAAGCTGGCTCTTTCAGTCCCTATCTCCCCCCTGATGTTTCTGTGGTAGCATTTGGGTTGTAATCCAAACTTGGTCGAGCTGGTGATATGCCCCCCTACCTGCCTAGCTTATGTGGCGAACTTGTCTCCTGCTAGTACTCAGTCCGTTCTAGTAGTAGTTGCATAACCGCCCGTTTACACTGAGATGTTGTCAGATAATGGTTCTCTATGGTTGGGTTTCTTTAATGAAATTGGAGGGAACCCCCTCTTTCGATATATAATAAAAACAGTGGCACTAGCGGTGCCAAAACACTGCCTCAAATTAATAGTGCCACTAGATTAAGGTGCAAAATAATAACACTACTGCTTTATCATGGCAGTGCCAAAACAGTAGCACAAGAGCAAGATCAACATGCAGGATCTTTGGCAAACGGTCAGACCAAAAAGGAACATGCCTCGTGATGGAACCATATCTGCAGTCAACGCCATCGTAGAAGGGATGACACCAGTCACCAACATGGATGATTCAATTCATGGGACCTTTTGGTGAAGTTCACCTAAAATGAAGCAATGTCCCATGAGCTAGCACCTTCTTCTTCTTCTTTTTTTAAGAAAAGGGCTCCAACCCTGGTTCCATCCATTAGAAAACGAAACCTACAGAGCTTCTTCTTCATTAGTTGCAATAAAATGGAGCAACATCAAGGTTGGTCGTGAAGCTCCTGGAGAGTAGGCGGACCAGGACAGTTGCATCTCTAACGAAAAGAAGCAACTTATCTTAATGGGAAATTTTGCAGGACATGAAAAAAAGTGCCATTGATTCATATTACTGGAGGCATTACATTGAAAACAACATTGCTTTAACGTGTCCTTACTTTTAACAGTGCGACTGCTACATTTTACCAGTGGCATTACATAAGAGCGGCTCGGGGCAACAAACATCAGAAGAGGATATCTGGGCTGGTCCCATTTTTGTTCGGTATATAGTCACCTTATACTATGTGAGGCTAGCAAATCTAGTGCTGGACTTACTATGTTGACTTGTCCCCCAGTCCCAATTTTCTTTCCTTTTTAAACCAATAGATCGGGTTTATATTGAGTTTGTACTGTGTTCCCTTTATTTCCCTATTAGACGTAGAGACCAGTTGGATAGCCAGTCTCTACTACTTTTCGCCCCCATTATTTCCTCTTTCGACCAAGTCCTAGATTCAGGTAACAAATCTTCCCCCACCCCCACCCCCTTTCTTCCTTGTTTGAATCAAGTACTACTAGATTCAAGTGCATGAACTAGTTTTACCTCTTAAAAATAAAAAATTAGGTGGTTTCCAAAGAGCCGATCAATCCTATCTACACGAGGGGCCCTAAGAAATAGTAAAAGATACAAATGCAGCGACGTCAGGAGCTCGGGAAGTAGAGCAAGGCCAGTTTCAAAGGAAGTTATAGCTGAGGGTCGCCGGGATGTCACTAGGTGGGCGGCGGGAGGCCGGATCTGCCCACACTACGACATCGAGGAAGAAGGGGTGGGAGGCCCTCCCTCGCCAGTGATGATTGGGAGAGAATGGCAAGGCACGCTGATTGGGACGTGCCGACAGTGGGTAAGGGCCATCGTCAAGGACGATCGCGTGAATGTTGCACCTTCTCACCTTCCCCGACAGAGAGGATCCGGCTGGATCTGTGACCATCAGCGAGTAGAGAGAGAGAGAGAGAGACAGAGTGTGGCCACCACTGTCGTGTTTAGATCTAGAGAGGACGAGATAGTGTGAAGAGAGCAACACTAGCAAGCAAGCACGGAGGCTCCTGCCTATATAGTGGAGTACTAGTTTTATTTTGCCTACCGGCCGGAGCCGGCTTGACCTCGGCAATGTCTGTCGAGAAGTCTTCATGCACGTGCCTCGGAGGCGTAGTTGTCGTCATTTTGATCTGAAGCACCGGATTATAACATACAATACGAAAAAATGCCACATGACAAGAAATCATAACCTCACTGCCCAAAGGAGACAAGATGAATCCCGACGGACAAACTAGACGAGGATCAAAGCTCAATTTAAAGATAAACTCATAGAAATGGGGTCCGTCGATAGATGTCCTAATTAACATAGCCGGCTTGAACTAGATGGCAGCCGAGTAGTCTTCGTGCATGTGCCCCTAATGACTAGCCCAACTAAGTTGTCGCTGTTTAACCCTCGCAGTGATCCGAAGCACATGTCACCTAATTTTGCGAGATGACAAGAAACCTTTTTTAGATTTCTCACCAAAACTACAGCCTTGTACAACACAACCTGCACGATATGTAGACGATAGCCAATCCAGGCGTGTCTGCTGGAGTCTCATCACATGCATGGACAAACTGATCTTCCGTGTCTTGCAGGGATCGACCAGGTACCAACGTATGTACTTCTCTTAACTCACCCAACTTGCGTGGCCGGGGAGTGTGCCTATGGTTGGTTCTCAATTGCGGTCCCACATGTGTGTGCAAACGCAATATGACGCGCGTTCCATTCGGAGAGCGGCGTGCCTGACCGTCCGACCGTCTGGAGTGCGACGCGAACGTGACGGGCGTGTTGTGTACTCCATACATGTGTACTGCCGTTTTCTTGAGGCTTTTCTCCATGGCATAATCCATGGATACAAAATTAGTATACTATACTATTTAAAAGTCGAGGGCGGGGCTTTTCCCGCGGGGTAGGTGGGGCAGTTCCGCCTAGTCGGTTCAACAGAGACGCGAGAAGATGAGGGAGTAGGCTGCTACAAACGTAAGGTTGTGTGATTTGACAATGACTTACTGCTGGACAGGTGGGGCCAGTGATTTGACTTGCCATTACCATTTTAACTGGCAAGCCGGTTTCCTGACCACCTCCATACAGGTGCCTCTCCCGATGCTCCACCATGTAGAGGATGGCTCTTGTTTGAGAATCCACTCCTCCCCTTTTTCCTTGCCTCTTTCCCCCACATATGCAAAAATTCCATGTAAAGCGGGCTTATAGCCCACTATTATACTTGATCCTACATGTGCTAAGCCTGCCACATAGGCATAAAGTCTGATGTGTCAAGTTAATTAAGAAGAGAGAGACTAGTTTGGTGACCCCAGGAAGAAACGGTGATAAGCACGTGTACCTAGATGAAGCAAACTTAGCAACAAAAAACTAAGCACCTATGCACTGGGGACTTGAGTTGCTAAGCCATTTAATGCCCACAGCACCTCATCTAAGCACCATTTCATTGGAAGAGGTCACTCCTTGTCAAATGTAATAAATACTACGAAGAAAGAGGTAGAGAGAAGTAAACCAAAAATACTCTTATAGCCAACCTTATAGCTAACCTTGTTGTATGAGTGACTAAGTGATGACTATGTATGACATGCCAACATCAGATAGCCTAACGCACCGTGTTAAATCTCCAAGAGCGCGATCGTGCGAGCGAGGCGACAGTCATGGTAGGTGCGACCATGATACGGGCTACTGGCAGCCGTTGGATCTGAGATCTAACGGTCGCATGCTAAGTTGCTAAAAATTTGCAGAATAACCCTCCAGGATAGGTTATTCACCCATAGGTCTAGAATCGCGCCATGCAACTATTCGATCTCAGATCCAAGGGCTCTCGAAAGCTCGTATCATGGGAGAATGGAAAGCTTCATATCACCTGTAATTTTCCCGACGCTTGACATGACATCGAAAGCCATTTAATTGATCGTCGAGTAGACATGAAATCTAATTGGGCCGCCATAGTATTGTGCATGAATCCATTTATCCACCAAGCAAGCCACTACCCTGCCATTCGCAAGCGCCCCCCACTCGGCATTTTTACAATCAATAAACCGCTCCTAGTCGTCCCGTCCTTTCACATTACGACAGTTCCACTAATCCTAACCCTCCTCCCAAATCCATGGCATCCCAAATCTCCATGATCAGCGGTGATTACAAGGTTAGAACCATCACCGGCGATGAGTTCGACGTCATCTGCACCCGTTCTTCCGCAATGGTGAATGAATTCCTTGCTTGCTTCAAACACATGTTCAAAAACTCAAATGATGAGTGGGTCGCTAGGCAAGATGTTGAGTACACCAAAGTCCTGGGAAGCGTGAAGAAACTAAAGGAGGCGGAGAAGAAGAAGCCCGCCATGATCTAGGTTTGCGTGCATGACTTATGCTTGGTCTACCACATATGTCATGCCGATGTTGAGTGCGAGGAATTTAAGAACTTCCTCAAGGGCGGCCGAGTCAAACTCGTTACTATAGACTTTCGGAACGCCAAGGAAATCCTGGGTCAAATAGGCCTCGTTGTAGGTGACCCCTTCGACCTCCAAAAGGAAGGGCTGGTGCCCTCCCTTGATCAGCCTTCAATGCTAACCCTGGCAGGAGCCATTGTTTATCCTATGTATGGTGAACTGAAGAAAGCTCTGCACACGTTTCATCGTGCATGGCAGTCGACTGTACTAGATATAGACCACATCCACTACGCTGCAATGGATGGCTACCTTTGATTCAATATCTACAAGGGTTGTATGAGGAGCAAGAGCCAAGTGTGCAGTTCAAGCAAAGAAGTATCGCCAAAGAGGAAGAGGGACAAGGACGAAGTTGAGCACGTGGACGAGGACTCCGAGTAAGGTGGCAGTGTCGTTGCTCATGGTGGTTCTAATGCAGTGTCTACCGGATTACTTGCTTAGTTTAATTTCTGGTGTGCTTAGTTTTATTTGAGGGGTGTGTTGTGCTGAGCCCCCAGCAGAACTATGTTATGTTTATTCTCGTTATATTTCGTACATTTCATCTTTTAGTTGGTACAGTACTACCACTCATTTCTTGACATTATATACGTACAATATATATGGCCAACATCATATAGCCAGAGTTTAGTTCTCAAAGAATTTCAGGGTGCTTAGTTTTATCAAAGAATTCCAGGGTGCTTAGTTTTATTTGAGGGGTGTGTTGTGCTGGACACCATTAACTTATCATTGTGAGAATCGGCTTATTTTTGTCATGTAACATGGTCAACGGGATTGACAGGAAAATAACAATGTCTAATGGCATTTCTGAGCAAACATCTAACTTAACAATGGCATTTTTTAGATATCTAATTGCATTTTGAGCAGGCATCTCACGGATCGATGGCATTTTTTGAGTAGTTGTAACTTCTAATGGCAAAACTGAGTAGTGATACACAACTAGTGGCATAAATAATGAGAACCCAAGAATTTAGTAGGGCTAATTTCTTTATTTCTTTCTTTATTTATTTCCTTATACCTTTGTGTGCGAAACAATATACGCTGCCTCCCGCCAGATTTTCTTTACAAAGGCAACATAGAACTATATGAGTGACCTGTTAAATTTTGGAATTATTTCGGGTTCGTTTGGCCTTTTTTATACATTAATTGAGTTTCTGGTCATTTAATGTGCATAATTCAAATTTGAACTACAAGCACATGCTCCCGTGCATGAAAGTTGACTGAAAAATCACATGTGTGTCCTTGGGTGAATTTCTAGGTCCCATGGAAGAAATGGGAATGAAATTCAAACATTTGGGCATCGTGGTTCGGCCGAGAACATTGAGAAGCTTGGTTTTAAAATTCTTCTAAATCCAAAACACGCCTGAAAATCATGAAACTTGGCATGGTGTCATGTCATCGTACTACCATGTTGTGGTAAAAAAATTGCAGAATAGGAACAAGTTTTGATATAAGTTTCTTGCAAAATGGAGCTTCTCTCAAGAAGGCTCGTGGTTCTGAGAGGGAACGTGTCACCTTTGTGTGCATAATTAAAATTTTAAATACAAGCACATGCTCCAGTGCACCAAAGCTGGTGGAAAAATCACATGTGTGTCCTCGGGTAAGTTTCTATGTCCCATGCCAGAAATGGGAATGAAATTCAAACATCTGGGCGTCATGGCTCGGCTAGAAACATTGAGAAACTTGGTTTTTTAATTCCTGTAAATCTGAAACACGCATGAAAATTATGAAACTTGGCTTGGTGCCATGACATGGCACCAACATGCTGCGGTAATTTTGCTGTCTGATTTGCGAAGGTGCACAGTTTAACAATCAACAAAGTCATTTGGAAAAAAGTGTTGTCACGTTACAATCAGAAACACAAGTATTATTGAAACTGCGGGAATTCTATTTACCATTTACGTGCCGCCACGCGTCCCGTTTTTTTATTAGCTAGGAGGCGCCATGCAGGGTAGCTATTTGAGTACGGGAGGCGTGCGATCAGACCCCTGCGCGTGCTTATCGGGAGGAGAGCCCTTTGACCTCCATCTACCGTCCACCTCTCTCCCAAGGTATCCACTAATGGCGCCCGAGCCTCCGTTAATGGCGTCACAATGTCTCACTCGACTGAGATTTAAGAGAGAAAAAGGAAAATCTCAATAGAAAATTTTTCACCGATCTTGATGTAAGATCCGACGGACCTATATAGCATCTACTGCGACTTATAGCAAGACTGATGAATGTATATAAGGACGACGAGAGTGGATAATAATTGTCTTACATAATTAGGAAGATAATTAAAAAAGGCACATGCGGCTACGCCTGAAATATACAAGGGCAAAAGAAGAAGGAATACACATACAACGATTTGGCTCGCTGATCTCTACTTTCTTTATGCACTGCAGGTTGCGGAGACTAGTTCTCGTGGCGGGCGATGATCTCTTTCAGCAATTTCATGTCCTTAATATGCTGCTTGGCAGCATCCATGGATTCCTCCACCAGCCTATTGTGCTCGATGCGGAGCATGGCATTTTCATCCATTAGTTTCTTGATGATGACGCCCGTCCTCTGCAACACGACAGCGGTCTCCTCCTCCTGCTTCGCCCTTCCGGCGATCTTCGCCCTCAGCAGTTCGCGCTCGCCCCAGAGCTTCGCATTGCCCTCCCCCAGTTGCCGAATGACGCCAGTAGCCTCGTCCTGCATCCTCGCCCAGCCGGAAATCTGATCCATCTGGCGATGGACTATCGCATGCATGCGCCTTTAAGAGTCCTCACATGTCTGTGAGAAATTTTCCCATGCCGCTGCGGTGCGGCGGGACCTCCTTGCTGCTTTGGCGGCACGACGGGACATCTCTGCTGCTTCCGCGGTGTGGCCGGATCAGTCTGCTACATCAACGGTGCGGCGGGACCTCCGTGCTGCTTCGGCGGTGCGGCGGGGCCTCTATGCTGCTACTACTGTGTGGCTGGACATGTCGGCTGCTTTCGGGGCGAGGCGGGACATCTCTCGTGCATCCTCTTCCATGCTCACCTCTCCCTGGTGGAAATCCCTCGACCCAGAACTCACGCTGGCTATGGCTTGATTGACTTGATTTTTTTTTCTGGATGTGGAGTTGAGGAGGAATGTGCAGTCATCTTAGCATAGTAGTATTTATAACCGAGTACTTCTAATACGCTCCTAAGTGGGAAACTGTTTAGGTTGTGATCGGTGTGAACAAGTTTGCAATTAAATATAGCATGGTAGAAGTAGTAATTTGGAATGTGATGAGACGCGCTCAAAATTTATTGACGGTTCTAGTTTCGAAGTGTGGCACTATTCCCGGATGGCGTAACGTCGGCATGTTTTCTCGGCCGTGGTGTAGCATATGCCATGGTACTAGTTCTTTTTCTACTGTTGTGTACGTGCAAAAACTGCCACCGTCGGATACATATGTTACGCTTGGCGTTCGACAGGAATAGCCTCATGGCGAGCTATAGACTAGTCTTTTTTCCAGACGCATTACACCTATCTCTCGGGGCTCCTCGCACGCACCATCACTACTCCCTAGGTCGATGCCACCCACATACAGTTGTACTCTGAGAAGAGGTGCATGCACACACACGTCCTCTCTCACACACGCATCTGTAGCTACGCATTGTAGTGTTCTCAACCATCCGATTGGCTCTATCATAGGTTTCACGTTGCTCCTTGGCCTTGAGATTGAGATATTTTAAATGCGGAGGCTAAGATGGAGGCGCGAGGTTTTGGTTAATGTGCGGGCCGCGCACGGCTCCAACACGACACGAGCTTCATCTACCTGGTGCGCCTGCAGTTTGGTGAGTTGTCCAAGTATAGACACAACCAAGCCCTCGTTGGTGTCCGCAGCTCGACTTTGGCTGGTCATAGTGGAGAGTAACATAGACCAGTTACTAGTCCATGTTACTAGTACCTTCATAGTGAGCAGTGTCATATAGTATATGCATAATTTGGCGACGAGCTCTCTCTATATGTACCACCTTTTTACTTTAATTACATCTTGTTAGTTTTGCTCCATGGCGCAATCCATCGATACTACTACTGTACAAATGTATACATTTTTTAAAAGGCTAGAGGGCGGGGTAGTCTAGCTTGGTCCTTTTCACGATAGGTGAGGGCCTTTGTGATTTGATGGCTCATTACTGCTAGAAGGTGGGGCCTTGTGATTTGACTGCTCATATAAATGTGCCGACGACCCAAGGAGGAGCAAAGAACCATGCGGTATACTCAAGTTTTCCACTAGAGTACGACGGAGGAGCACGAAACACTGCAGCCCAGTGACATATCCTCTATTCTCTACTCTTATTATATGTTACTAGAAAGAGGCATTGTTCTATTGGTGATAAAGAATGATCTAATTTGCTATTCATCTCATTTTTAGCATTGTTCTACACGTGCGGTGAAACACCCGAAGCAAAATAAGAAACACATGAGCAAAAGAAGGAGGATTATCACCCCCAAAAAAGAAGGAAGACGCACACACAAGTATGGGGCGATGCTCTCATTACATGAAGGGTTGCTGGCCGCGGAGTCTTAACTGCTTCTTCATCGCCTCCACGACCTTCATCTCCTTGCGCGTCTCCTCCACCATCTTCATCATTGTTTCCATGACGCGGGATTTCTAGACTCGAGCCTTCACCATCTGTTCCATGGCCGCATTACGTACCTTGACAACAGCCGGGTGCTCGATGCGGAGCTTCGCCAACTCCTACTTTTGTTCCATGAGGAGGGCCTGCAACATCTTCATCGAGGAACTACTATTCTCATGGAGCTTCTTCCAGCCGGCGTTCTCCTCCTTCAGCAGATCGAGGTTGTGGCAGTGCTACTGAACATGGCAATGGGTACCCGTTACCCACGAACCCGACGGGTAAAAACCCTATTAGGCTAAGGGTTTGGGAAAAAAAATTACCCATGGGTTTATAAACGGGAAAAAATTATACCCATCGGGTAAGCCGGGTACGGGAAGGCAATACCCATACCCGTGTACCCGCATACCCGATGCTTATTTGTTTCGTGAACTAATTTTTTATTTTTATGTTGAACCTATTCGTGGTCTCTAACTTATTTGTTTGTTCAATTTATTTGTGTGTCGAACTTTAAGTGGCTGAAATGACTATGTGTGTGTGCTAAAATGTTGAAATCTGACATGCTTATGTGTTACTCCCTCCGTTCCTAAATATTTGTCTTTCTAGACATTTCAAATGGACTACAAATACGGATGTATGTAGACATATTTTAGAGTGTAGATTCACTCATTTCCCTCCGTATGTAGTCACTTGTTGAAATCTCTAGAAAGACAAATATTTAGGAACGAAGGGAGTACAATGTATGTGCTAAATGTCGTAATGTTGTGTATATGTAGTGAAATGTTGAAATATATGTTTAAATGCTGATATATA
>LR738713.1:198165824-198203396 GCA_902687465.1 Secale cereale
GTGTGTGTGTGTGTGTGTGTGTGTGTGTGTGTGTGTGTGTTAAAATGCTGAAATGTGGTATATATGTGCTGAAATGTTGTCTTCTACATACTGAAATGCTGAAATTATACATGGACATATGTGAATTGAAAAACGAATGAGGAGGGTATTTTTACCCGCGGGTATTGTATGGGAACAAAATGAAACCCGAGGTGCGGGTACGGGTACGGGTTTGGGCAAAAAATAATGGGACGGGTGCGGGTTTGGGCGAGCAT
The DNA here is from genome assembly GCA_902687465.1 of Secale cereale. NCBI lineage: Eukaryota > Viridiplantae > Streptophyta > Magnoliopsida > Poales > Poaceae > Secale > Secale cereale. The sequence continues at coordinate 198,166,079 of LR738713.1, forward strand.
TACCCGCACCCGAACCCTGCGGGTGCCATGTTGAAGAGCTACACCTTGTCCTCCTGAAGTTGCAGGATTTCACCGGCCGCCTTCTTCTCTGAGGCAATGCTCTTCTTCAGCAGCATCACCAAGCCGGCGGTCAACTCCCCCTGCTCATTGAGCTCTGCGGGCATGTCATCGAGGCTCCCCTTCAGCAGCTCCACCAAGCCTTGGATGAGCTCCTTCTGCTTATTGAGGTGCTTATTGAGTTGATCGGGCATACCGTCGAGGGATAACGGCTCTAGAGCCGCCAGCTCGGCATGTTCGCCTCCGCGTCTAGGGGCTCCTGGGAGCCATCGCTGCCCGTGAGAGATCTTTCGAGGTCTTTGCGTGGTGGCGAGCCCTCTTTTTTTTCTGCAGCCATGGATGCTGCTCCCTTGTACGAGTAGTTCTCGACCTAGAGCTCTGCACAGCGGCCATGGTAAGGACGGACGAAGAAGGAGGACTTATGAGGAGGAAGGTAGAGTAATTTTTGGTTAGGTAGTTCCCCTTTTTATAACCTAAGTACAAGCACTAGTACTAAAACCTGCATAGTGGGAACACATTCAGGTTTGGTACGTACTAGTAGGTGTGAGAAGGCTTGCACTTAATTGTAGCACTAGTTCTTTTGAATGTGATGGGAACAAGGTAAAGATTAATTAATGGTTTTTGGTTTCGAGGCCCGAAACGGCTCCCGATGAGTTTAGTGGAACATAAATTTTAAGTAGACTAAACTGCTCAGATGCGTAAATATTATGTTACTATGAAAATTTGGCACAAAATACGAAGGGGACCAATGAAAGTACTACTAGCAACCCTTGATTTAACTACTCGCATGCGCGCAGTGGAGTAGTAATGTCTTTCTTCCACCCTCACATCGACTCAATTTGCTAGCGCTGTATTAATTGACCATCAATGAAGTGAAGGACTTTACACGCGTCAAATCATCACTTTGCATCCGTCCGTGTACCCGCATGTGCGTGTGAGCGAATGAGCGCGTGCGTGGCGTGCGTGCACATCTTCGCTTCGTGCATGTACCGCCAGTGCGGCTTAGGGAGGACAAGCACATTCTTCTGGAACCAGCAACACATCACTGTGATCAATCCACACAAGGATGTCGTGACAACGCCTCCACATGTGTCACGTGGCTTCATGAACTGTAAGAGAGACATTGTGTAGCGTGGCATTGTGTTTTGCACATACTCGAAGTACTAGTAAGGTACACGTGCATTGCACGCGTCAGATTTTGCAACCAAATTACGAATAAATACCACACTGTAGCATGTAAGATCTGAGTCATATATGCCTAATGTAGACGTTCGTTTAATTCTTATAGTTCATCTCATTCAAAATCAATTAGTTTTTATAAAAAACCTAGGGCCTCTTTGATTCATAGGATTTCCAAAACGCGGGAATAGGAAGAACATGGGATTAGAGTGGAATGTCGTCTTGAATCCTACAGGACGGTACGTGTGTTTCATTCTGCATAGAAAAACACAGAATTCTTTCAAAGAGGTTTGAGTGGATGGGATGTTTCCTCTCTAATCTAGTGCAAATGAATCATATGGAAAAATTCCTATGGTTTACAATCCTACGAATCAAACAACCAAGATAGGAAAAATTCCTAAGGATTAGAATCCTCCAAAATTCCTTCGAGAATCCTTCGAATCAAAGAAGCCCTTAATCTATTTTATGATTCATGGAATTGTGCGTTCTGAAGCATAAAGTAAAAACAAATAATGGCAATTCAACTAGAAAAAATGTTTGGGCAGTTATGATACGAAAGATTCTAGAACAAAGGAGAACCACTGTTGCTTTGAGATTTGTGCATTATGCTTAAGTTCAACAATGGAGTCTGCTAGATTGTACATGTGGCAAAATACGGTGGGGGGCTAGAAGATGGTGCAAGGGGCCGAGTGGAGGGAGACTATGAAGGAGTGCACAACTTCGAGCTTGATATTTAGAGAGAGGGGGCGAGAACGTGCGTTGTTGCGCGCAGTGGCGGAGCCATGAAAAATGTCCCATGAGCTAGGGGGCCAAGCATTGCTAATCCTTTACGAGGAGGGCCAATTCATCAACTTAAACCATTTTTACCAGTAACTGTCTAATGATCACATTCATATTAGCCTCGATATATAGTGATGTTAGGGGGGCAGGGCCCTTGCTGCCCCCTGTCTTCGCCATTGTGCGCGCGTCTGAGAGATGAAGCGGAAGGCATGTATGATGAGAGGGGGGCATTGGATATATAATTAATGTGGGTGTATTAGCTATATATGTAATGCTATATAGAGAGGTGTAGATTGATTGATGTGGACGTGGGAAAGAGGGTGAGACCCCACTAGATATATAGATTGATCGGTTTATGTGGAAAACTATGAAAGACCTAGCAATATACACACACACATAGAGGGACATCGATTGTTGTGCATGCACATGAGAGATAAAGAATGAGCGATATGATGGAGAGGGGGATGTGTGTGTGTGTGCCTTCATGGGAGATCGACCTAAAGAAAAAGATTACATGTGTGCGATGGATAATGCCGACTGGTAGTGTGTGTGCATGCATGCACGAGAGAAAGTTAGTGGTAAAATTGTAAACGAGCATGTTGCAATGTATACACATTGAACAGGGTCAGATTGGTTTGAATTTGAGATACCGATGGCAGACATCGTTTGGCCACATTGCATCTGTGCATGGACACACTATTCTCATTGGAGATGATGGGTGGCTTTCACATCACATATCTATATCTATACCCCTATATATATATATTATATTTTATAATTTTATATATTGTGCGGATAACTTTAACTTTGAAAGATGGTCGTTGGATGAGGCCAATCCGATGGTGTAGAGCTGGCAAATTTGAGCACTACTGGCCGTTGGATATCATCTAGATTCCACCAGATTTTGCCACATGTGCAATCTAGAAGACTCTATGGTTGAACTTAAGCATAATGCACAAACCTCAAAACACAAGCACTTCTTCTTTGTTCTAGAATCTTCGGTATTAGAATTGCCCAAATGCTTTTCTACATGATTAGTTTTTACTTTATGCCTTACAACGCACAATTGCATGAATCTTAAAATAGATTAGCTTTCTTATAAAAACTAGATGATTTTTAATGAAATGAACTATAAGAATTAATCTAACATCTACATCATGCATATATGACTCAAAGCTTACATGCTATAATGTGGTATTTATTCCTAATTTGGTTGCCAAATCTCATGCGTACAATGCACGTGTACCTTACTAGTCTAAATGGTGTCTATTGTGTGTTGTTCGTGTCAATCACATTGTATGTAGTATATCCTACTAGTCTAAATTTCTTTTTTCTAGGTACACGTTAAGCTTGTTCTCCCAAAATTTCAAGTCACGCCTTGTAATGCTGAAGTTTGAAACTCCCGCCTCTTCAGCCCGTGCCTTGTTAGCCTGAAATATTTAAGATATATCTTTGTCTCGTTGTGCTCCGACAACTCCCTCCATCTCAACCCACGCCTTGCTATTCCATAGTTACAACGCGCGTGAAAACTCCCACCTCCTGTGAAATCCCGACACGCAATATGCCCTTGATACCCCTGAACCGAAAGAACCTCCTCAAATTGGTGGGGGTACTTTCGTAACGTACCCTCCATTTCGGAAAAGCGCGTCCCTTAGCCATGGTTCCCTACTCCGATCCCATCTGCCCACCCATTCGTACTCCGAGGCCGGCAAAACCCGCGAAGCCCCACACCCTCCTCCGTCCGCCACCCAGCCAGAGCCTCTTCCCTGACGACGCCGTCCACAACAACACCTCGGCGTCCCTCATCCACCGTACCAGATGAGGATCCACCGTCGATCTGGTTCTCCCGCCGGTTCAGCCACCCCGTCCTCCACCTCCAAGGAGATGCCCCGACGTTCCCCTCGTCTTTCGCGCCACCTACATTCCCACACCACCGTTTTTACCTGCACTACCGGCAGAGCATCATCATCACCATTTCTGAGATGAAGCTTGCGGCCTAATCGGTGCAACCAAAGAGGTTGTACACTAATCGCCACATTTTATTCTTGATTTGATCTCCCGGTGCTGCCAGTGCTCGGTCCCGAGCCGACACGACACAGCTCCATCCACGGCGGCGTCGCCGGCCACTTCCTCCACGGCGTCGCTCCCTCGGCGGTGACATCCACATCTGTAGGAGCTGCTACTTCTTTAGCTCTCGATCGCGTTGCTGCTCTGCTCTTGCTCTCGGGCCCCTGCCTGGTCTGCTCTTGCTCTTCCTCTTTCTCGCGCTGCTGCTCTTGCTCTTGCTCTTGCTTGTGATGCTGCTCCGATTTAGCTACACTTCAGTTGACTAAATTGACTTTTGGGTCAGTCGATTTTTAGGGGGTGGGGGGGCTCACCGGAGTTAAGGAAGAACCAGCCGCAGCGGGGAGGGGGCTCGCCGGAGAGGTACCACACTATCTATCTTAGGGTTCAGAGTGGGGGTGGTGGTCGCCGACGGTGGTGGGGCGGTGGCGTGGGGATCGCCGGAGAAAAAGCTTCACGAGTGGGCCTACAGGGATGGACGGTGCGGCAGCGGAATGGCAGTGGGGAGTGTTTTCAAGGCGGGTGGGGCGGCGCGCCGCCGGCCGCGGTTGACGGGGGGCGGCTATTTAGCCGGTGGTGGCTGGCGTCTCAGGGGCGTGGAGGTTGAAGATGAACTGCATGCCCTTGATTTTGTATCCAACGGCTGCAAAATCGACTGACCAGAGATGAAAAAGTCAGTCGGCTGACGTGTAGCCTCACCTCTAGTGCGTTTAGTTTCGACAGTAAAATTCTGTTTCGACAGCAAAATTCAGTTTCGACAGTTAAGTTCAGTTTCGACAGTTAAATTCAGTTTCGACAGTTAAGTTCAGAGATGAGCGGCTGATGTATACATCTAGAAATTTGTGGTTATGTATTTTACGTCATCTACTGGAGATGCTATTAAAATTCCGCTCAGGTTAACGTTGTCTCTGTTGTCCTGCTTTAGCCTCGGCGTCGTACAACTCACCGGAGCTGCTCCAACGACGAAACCCTCCATCACAGCGGAGCAGTACCTCGGGCTCCATCTCCAGACGCCTAAGATTTTCTTCCCCTCCTCCGACAGCCAAGTTAGCTGGAGCATCCTCACTGGCCAACCCAATCACGCTGAGATCGACATGGCTTCGCCAAAGAGGTTGTACACTTCTTGTGGTTTGACTTAATCTCACCATGCTTCTTTGCATCATGTGATCTTCCAATTGTTGTGAACCAAACACCCAGATTGGCAGAAATCCTGTGTTTTTAAATTCTCTATTTTGCACGTGCATTCATATTCTATTCATGTCTATTTCCTATCCCTGCATTGTTAGAATCCTCAAATTCAGACAAGCCCTTACACGATTACTTCTGTTACAGACATGTGTCAAAGAAAACCTTGTGTGGTTTGTCCTGCCCCTGCGACGCTGTGTTCCACCCCAGCTCAGCTGCACCAACGACGGAATGGTTCACCAAAGTAGGGATCCGCTCTCCAGACTGTCTTTTGCCGCCTCCGATCTTCTTCCCCACCGCCGGCAGCCACGACAACTACATTACCATCATCAACTAAGCAGATGATCTTGAGGACTACATGGGTCCGCAAGAGAGGTCGCACTCTTCCGTGTCTGCTTACGTTATGAATCACTTAATATGATGAGATGCTACTTTATCATCGTGTTCAGCTATTAGACTCCGACTCAGGTCCAAACTTATGATGAAACTTGAGTTTTTAAATGGTTGTGGGGTACATATTGGGGATGAAATCAGTACTATCTGGTTAATCTCGGGTGTCTGCTATGAGTTTCATGTTGGGTGCAAACAAACATTAAAGGAGCCATTATCTGTATTTTTTAACTAAAGCTATTATCTGCCTGCTATCATTTGTTTTGGGTCTATCCACAGTTTGCTACCATCACTCTGGATTTGTGCATGCACTCCTTACATAATCTCACTATGTTTTATTCCTATGCATGTCAGTTATTGTACACAATGGAACTGAACATGTAGAGCAAAAGAGATGAGCCTTGCGTGGCAATAAAATTTCATGCAGACGTCGCTCCATAGTGGGTGCAAAGGCAGCCCCCCTCCACCCATTTCAGATCGTAATCAAGAGGAAGATAACTGTTCTTAGGGGGATTCAGAAGCAGAAGACCACTCCTATTGACCCCATGAGGTCTTCGCTCTAACTTGGCATGCTGATGTTGGTAATATCATGCATATGGCACCTTCCATTGCTTACTGTATACATTAAAGATGTCATCTGCTTAGTTTAGACATGCTTTGCATCAATGCCATCTATTTAGTTTCTTTATCGTATATTTGAATCATACAATGCCATCTTGTTTAGCCATGCATCATATATGTGAATTTTGCAATGCCACCCTGGTTAGCTAGTCATCTTATATGTGAATTATATCATGACATCATTTTTTATTACGTTTTAAATTTGTCAACAATTTTAGTACATTCAATTACTCTTCCTGTGCATCAGCCATTCGTCGCGGTCATGGAAAAATCTGGAGTGGAAACAAGGTCTTCAGAGCAGACAATGCTATCTGACGAAGCGCAAGTCTTGCTGGTTACAGATAGCTCCTCAGAGGAGGATTTAGAGACAAATGATCAGTCCTATTTCCCCACCCCCACCCCCCCGAGGTGCATGCTCTAACTTGGCAGGGTTATGATGCTCATATCGTGTGTATGGTATCTTGCATTGCTATGTCATTTGCTTAGTTTAGACATGCTTTGTGTGAATGCCACTTGTTTAGTGTCTAATTACCATATATGTGAATTATGCAATGCCATCTTGTTGCAAGACATTATATATGTGAATAATGCAATGCTATCTTGTTGCAAGGCATTATATATGTGAATTATGCAATGCCATGCTGTTTAGCCAAGTGTCATATATGTGAATTTTATCATGCCATCCTTTTTTGTATTTCTGATTGCTTTTGTCGACAATGTTTGTATATTCAACTGCTCTTCCTGTGCATCAGCCATTTGAATTGGTGATGGAGAAATCTGGAGTGAAAACAAGGTCTTCAGAGCAGACAATGCTACCTGGTGAAGTAGATATCTTGTTGGTTACACATAGCTCTTCAAACCAGGATTCAGAGGCAGATGACCAGTCTTATTTTCCCCCTGAGGTGTACGCTCAATTTTGGCAGGGTTATATTACTCATATCATGCATATGTTGTATTGCAATGCTTAGTTTGTACAACATATACATGATACTGAATGCCATCTCCTTAGTTGACACATCATATATGCGATTGCCCTCTGCTCACTTCCTTAGTATATAAATCATATATTTTAATTATATCTTGCCATGATGTTTACATAGAGAGCATGTATCTGAATTATCGCATGCCAACCCATTTTCTTAAGACATAATATAATTATATCATCTCATCTTGTTCACATAGTCATCATATGTTGAATTATGTCAATCTATCCTTGAATTATATCATGCCATCATGTTTCCATCGACGACATGTTTGTGATTTATGGCATGCCAACCACTTTAATAGAAACATCGTATAGTTATATCATGTCATCCTGTTTACATAGTCATCGTATTTCGAAGTATGTCAATCTATCATGTTTAGTTAGCCATCATACATGTGAAATTGTGTCATGCTATCTTGTTTAATTAGCCATCATATATGTGAAATTATGTCCTGCTATTCTGTTTGGTTAGACAACATAAATGTGAATTATTTCATGCCCTGTTTTCTTACCTAATATCCATTGCACCTGTCTATCTTACAATGTATGTACATTCAATTACTTTTCTTGTTTATCAGCCATTTCAATTGGAGGGGGTGATGGCAGTATCTGTGGGAGTAAAAACACGATCTTCAGAAAAGATCGTGCTACCTGTCGATGGAGATAGAACTACGGTTGTACTTGCCCAAGAACCAGCCCCACCACACATAACCCAGGCTCACGCATATTGTACCCCTACCCAGCTGGACAGAGAACCAGCTACACCCCTTCTAACCCCAATTCCAGCAGATAGTAACCCAGTTCCCATTGACACAACACCGTCTCCACCATAGAGCACCCAAACACGAGCAGTTAGTAAGGCAACTGCAATGCCCAAAGCACGAGGACCACCACTCCGAACCCCAAGTCAACGCTTAAAGTAGATGAAGAATTGTTCTCAGGTCAGGTTTCGTAGCTATGGTTCATACTACTTTGCTCTTGCATCACTGTATTTACTTATACCAACTAATTTCAAATTTGAAGGATGCAATTGAAACTCCAATGGTGCAACAGGTATGTTTTAAACCTGTTTCTTTAACGTGTTTGCTGTTGTAACTTGCTCTATGTTCATTTTAGTTTCAATTGAATAAACAGTTATATTCTCATGCCATGCACCTTAAAAGTGTTGTTATTGTTGTGTAGTTTCCCACACTTATATTCTGTCTAAGATACTTTGTCTTATATAGATATGATTCGAACTGTATCTATCTTGATTTGGCAACATAAACTAGAATGATATAGACCATACAGTGACCATACTACATAGATATATGTTTGTTTCATGTTGTTATCATGTCCACCTTACTACTGAACTGGTTTACCAAAATGAGTTTCATATACTACATTGTAAACCTGTGATGTGTTTGTTTGTTTCTCTTTTAGAATGCGGATAAAATATTGGAGAAGAGTACCCTGTTATGCAATAGTATAGGAAGTAATGCAGATAAGGTTCAAGATAGTGAGACATCCCTGTTGGTCTCCAAGAAAGCTGATAAAAACTATATTGAAGACACTGAGATAACCCCAAAGTCCTGTCTTGATGTAGTGTTCGAGTTACTGGCTACTACTGCTAGCACCAACTCTTCAGACTCGCTGCCCGAATCAGTTCGGTTTCTTGAGTCTCAACTTCAAGTTGAAAGACATCTATCAGATGTTATGCGACAGGAAGCCGAAGGACTGAGGAAGTCCCTGTAGAATACAGATGCATACTTTCTTGTGCAACAACAAGTGCTGGTGGATTTAAGTGCCAAACAAGAGAAAATCAATAAGCTTGCTAAGCATCTTGCCAGCATTATGGGTACCCAGGATATTGTTTCTTGAGCTCTTCTGAGGTGGTTTCAGTTCTGGACTTGTTTTGCTGCAACGTTTATATGCTGCTTTGTTCCATATATTTGTACTGGTGGCGAACTTTGATGCCCAGTGGATGTAATATGTGTAATAGCCGTGATAGCCTAGCGTAAGTTGCTTGCCTATTTATTTCCTTATTGTCTTGTTTGTTTGTTTTCTTCTAGTTAGTGCAGTACTTTTTCCGTGATTTGCTAGTGGACGCAATAGCCTATTTTTTTAAACTAGGCCACATTAACCATGGGCTACATATTTACTGTAGTTAACATGGGCCTCTTACGGTCCGTAGAGACAATGGGCCTTCTATGGGGCGTAGAAATAATGGGCCTTATATGGGCCGTAGACACAATGGGCCTTTTACGGGCCGTATCCTCAATGGGCTATCTACGGGCCGTATGATCGGTTGGCCAAACATGGGCCAATAACAGACCACATTATGGCCTTAAATGGGTTAGAGTTGAAATCGTCCGTTCATGGGCCGACCATAACAGGCCATCGTTAATCGTTCATATTTGATGACGCTATGAAAACGGCCCAACGTATTAACGGGACACAAACGGGCTGACTGTAACCACGGGCTGAATTTGGCCCACAAGCAGAAAATGACAGTAATGGGCCGAAAGTAAACGAATGATGGAAATAAGCCCAAGAATAAATGGGCCCTGATAAGGCCGAAAGATAACATGGGCTGGACACAGCCCAATGGAATAATGGGTTGTTAATGGGTATAAAGTGATACACTGTTCATTACGGGCCAGTTTGACCACGAGCTGTTAATGGACCGAGGGTTACGAAGGGCCTCATATGGGCCGAAAACGTCATGGGCCATACATGGGCCGGAAGTTAAAACGGGCTAGAATTATATTGGATGGCCCAGATGATGCTACTGGATCTAATTTGGATAGGTCGTAAACTGGCCCTAGGTTAGCGGGCTGTAAATGGGCTATATGCAAACCGGCTACTAACAGGCTTGCCGTGGGCCGGCCCGCCACCCTTTTGACCAAGTCAAACGGGCAGGCCTTTTCACAGGAACGGGCCCCTGTTGGGTCGTGCCACGTGTCGACGTATCATAGGCGCTTTGGGTCAAATCAGTGGATGACATCTGTCCCAACGGCGAGCCGACACGTGTTCCCTGCAACCAATGATGATTTTACACGTGGAAAATCCCCATTGGTCGGGGCTGTTGACGGGTTATCGGACTCGATAGCTTAACGGCGTTCCGTTACGGTGGATGCCATCACCCTTGACGAAAGCACTTATGTGACGCGTGATTTATCATCATGGAAGTGGACACTTATGTGATGATTATTTTGGTAATGTCATGGAACACTTCTACGACAGCACAGGTATGACTATCTTGATTATGTCATAAATTTCTCATGGATGTGCATGCATGGCAGAAAACGTGACCTACTGTGACAAACACGTATCATCACGAAAGTGTATTTTGTTTGTAGTGCTGGGTGCTACAGCCAAAATTGGGAGGCAGAGGTTGAGATCGTCCACCCGGCTGGTGTCTTCATGACTCAAGGATATGGTGAAGTTGCCCGCGTGTGCCATCCTGATGGAGTCTCCGTCGTCCACTTTGAGTTCGATGGTGCCTCCAGTTTGTTCTTCAAGCTCTTCGACGAGGAAGGGCGCCCCCAGGAGTGTTGCCCCAGTGGGGCCGCCAAGGAGGCTTGGCCCCTCACGAGGGTCTTTAGTTGTGGTTGCTGAAGTTGGGCCATAACAGGCCGCTGACGGAGCCACGTCACGGGCTGCAGGCAGGCAATTCTGGGTACCCCCGTTCCTAGGACGCCGACAGACTAATTCTTTAATAAACTTGTTTGCTATAAGGGTGTAACGCCCAGGATGCGGCTACAACTCCTACGTGTCGAGGCATGACTTAGAGTCATAACCGCATTCTGGAATGGTCTCAAGCATGGTATATTTACACAACCAATGTAATGAACAAGATGAAAGGGAGTTTAATACTTGGCTTACACTCGCCACGTCACACAATTAATACAATAAACATACATTCATCCAGAGAACACAGAGTCTGACTACGGACAAAATCAAACGAAGAAAAAGACACCACAACCACTAGTCCCGATCGGCCCTAGTAGGATCCACTACTGATCGTTGGGGTATGTCACATACATACGCCCACACTCTTCATCGAACTACCACTGAAGCTCTTGCACGTCTCCTACATCAAACTCTGAGGTACCTGCATATGGTTTGTGTAGTAAACTGTGAGTCATGAGGACTCAGCAATCTTGTTCCCGAGTATCAAAACTATCAAGGCTTTTAGGTGTGGAGAGGTTATATAGTGGCTGCAGCAAGCACTAAGCATATGTAGAGACTAGCTTACGAAGACAGAGCGACATGAGAATATGTGCCAATGGTCGCAACTAGTAGTGATCAAGAAGTGATCCTATCTACCTACGTTCATACATAACCCCACCGTGTTCACTTTCCGAACCCCTTCGAAAAGAGACCATCACGGTTACTCACACATGTAGTGTATTCTTATAGAGTTATGGTGTCAAGTTATCTACAACCGGATATTAACAAATTCGAATATGCCACATAACCGCGGGCACAACTTTCGAACGATCATAACCCTGCAAGGGTGTCCCAACTTAGCCCATCACAAGCTCTCACGATCAGCAGAGTAACAACTCCAAATTGGGAAGACCCAAGTGTTCTCATAATCCCGTGCATAAGATATTTCGACAAAGGTAAAACTAATCTAGCAAGACCGCCCGATGTGCCGAGAAATCCCGATAGGAGTCGCACGTATCTCGTTCTTGGGGCACACCGGATGGTAAAGACGTCGGGTTAGCTGAGACCCCGGTTCCCTAGGGGGCGCCGGACATCGCCCAGTTTTGACCAACACTCAGAGGAGCACTGGCCCAGGGGTTGATTAAGAGTCCTCGGGTACTAGCCGGGGTTGATTAAGACATCTCCGACAGCTCGAGGCGCAGGTGGCTGGCGGCGATTCCCATGGCAGGGGAGGCCGGCGGACGACGGGGAAACGAGTGTAGTTCCTGGGGCTGAGCTGTTGGTAACGGAGCAGTGGGACTTGCCGTAGGCGGAGCAGAGGGGAGGCAGTGATGAGGAGGCGGAGCTCGACGTGGAGTACAGCGGGAGGACGGCGGAGGTGGGGCGGTCGAGGCCGAGGCGACGCAGGGATAGGCGCGGAAACAGTGGCGCTTGACGGGGCTGCGGTGTGGGATGGCGAGACACGGGAGGCGATGCGCCAGAGTCGGGGACGAAGGGGCCGGATCGAGGGGCTCCTCCCCTTACATCCTTGGTCGCCGGCGGTGGCGAGGTCGGTGCCCGGAAGTCCTGGCAAAGCGGGGACGGGCGGAGCGGCGTGGCTAAGGTCGCCGACGGGATGGGTCGCGCGGCGGCGGGGCACATGGCTGGTGCGGCGCTAGAGGGGAGGATGAGGTCGCGGGGGAAGGGGAGCTGGGGGACGAGGAGGTGGCACACGAGGGGTCGAGCGGGAGAGGTGAGTGCGCGAGCGAGAGGCAGGAGGGGATCGAGAGTGCGATGGGGTGGCGGCGCTGGTAAGAACGAGAGGGAGAGGGTGATCGAGATTATTAGGGGTCGGTCAGGCTAGGTTAAGGGCAGGGGTTAGGTGGGCTTTGGCCCAGTAGCTGCGGTCCAGGTGGGCTGCTGGGAGGCCCAAGATCTCTCTCTCTCTCTCTCTCTCCCCTTCTAAAAAATAGAAAAAAAGAAAAGAAAGAGAGGTTAGGGTTAGAATTCGGGCATGGGGTGGAACGCGTAAGATGAGTAGGCTATCAGGTTTACTCTAACACCTATCGCACGTAACTCGGCACGGCTCTAATTGACCTTGTGTCAATGCAGGTGCCGGGGCGACGACACGGAGAAGAAGAAGAAGAAGATAGCCGGACTGATGATGGCGCCTATTCTAAAGGTGGCACGGTCGCCCAGGCTAAGTCCCGTGCGGCGCAGAAAGACCCTGCGCCCCTCAGGCGCCGCCACGGGGCAGCCAAGCTCGGCAGAGGCACCCATCACCCCTCTAGAGCCAAGGGAGGGAGGGTCCGACCATTCCTTCTGCCACCACATGACCCCTGGATCCTCTCCAAGGAGACAGAAGCGCGCCACTCACAGGGCCCGTCACGAGCGCGGACGTGACAATGGGGTAGGACTCGACGCCCAAGCCCCAGTCACCCGCACCTTCCATCATCTTGGGGATGGACGCGGAGCGCTCTGCGGAGGATCCCTTGGCCTCATGTATATGCGGGTGGCCGGATGAGCATGCAACCTCTAGTGGTCGAATGGATGTGCGCCCGTGGGCATGTATGTGCTCATGTGTGAGAGCCTCCCCTGGATTGATGGATGGATGGATGGCTATATATAGTGTGGAGCTAGCTTAGTTCCTAAGCTAGGTAGGCATGGGTGTGGGCATGGTGGGTGGTGGCCCACCCACCAACTACACTATTCGGGGGACATCGGTGTGATGTGTTACACCTGCTACAGTGCTCCACTATTCTCCAGCAGTGTCGGGTACAATCGTCTCATCTGTGCCGTGTCCGATGGGACATCATAGTTGACTTCGCGTAGCGGGCCGACTGGAGCAGTCGGACGGAGAACAGGCCGGGCAGCCGGGTGGTGATCCGGCCCGGGCAGCCGCACAGGGGGTCGTCTGGGGCGGCCTGAGCAGTCGGACTGAGGAGCTTTGCTAGCCCCGATGTCTTGAAATATTGTGACGCCGTCTTCGGGGAACCCGTGGTCAATTACCCCAACACCAATATTAGGTTATATGAAGTTGCCACATCACATGGAGCCAATAGTAGTATGCTAGTACAATAGTTAGTCCTAGTAGTAGTATAGCATCAACTAGAGCTAGGTGTCGCACGGAGGCTGGGAAATATGGTGATAGCGTGAGGTGGGCTTGTACGGTACGTACGTATTATGTACCCACATGCCTTACCGTGTTTCCTACTCCTCCGATCTAAATGTGGAGAACATTTTGTCGAGTTCTTCCTCCTTTTGCCGACACGTGGGACATCCAGCATGCCGTGTCATACAAGAAGATGTACTGCTAGTTGAAGGCACATGATGTGCATCTTATATTAAATTGTAAATAGAATCTTACTCTTGAGTAACTACAAAAGTGGCCACCCAAGATCTTTATTGGATTTGTTTTTCATCATCAGCACATTGAGGTGAAAGATGTGCAGGTTCAATGGGTCATCTTGCGTTTTCACTGGCATTTGGGACCGAATGTGAGAAAACAACACTCCGCGCGTTGTTGGCTGGCCGAGGAAAGAGAGGAGAGCTGAGCACGGAATGCAGGAAATTTCATGACAATGTGAGTAGTACTAGTGTTGTACCGTATTCCTGGTGAGATAATGTGTTCGCTCTATGTAACCAGCACATCGATATACTGGGGTGGCATGGGCCATAACTAGCATTCACGTCTAGTAGTACGACACACGCCACCCACACGAGTCCCAACTGACACCAATTTTCTTGGAATCCATGCTACAACTATCTCTTCTCCCTCCTGTTTTCTCTAACTTAGCCATGGCGTGGTGGGTGGGGCGATGGTTTGCCGATAGTCGGTTTGCTCAACTACGGCCCCACTTGTAAGTGAAAATGCAACACATCACGCATCCCCCATTGAGTGGCAGGTCGGACCAACCGTGTGGAGGTGCAACGCGAACATGGCACGATTTTTCTTTCTAACTTGTAACATGTAAAATTTGGTTCTGCTCCATGGCCCGCCGGTAGATAGTAATGAGAAGTTGATGCCAACAAAATGAGATGTTTCGCTCTCACGTGGTTCATGCATGGTACATAGAAAAATTATGAACTTGATGCGAAAGGTAAGATAATTACTACAATATAGTCCCTCCATTCCTAAATATTTGTCTTTTTAGGAAAGATACATTACGGAACCACCAATGACATCCTGACACCCTAGTGCGCCCGGTCACCAACCGACGGCTAAGGAACAACGGCGTTGGTGGAGAGCTCAACGTGCTTCTGAACAATGTCGTCCAAGGTTGCCCTGCGGTCCAAGAAGGCTAGCCTCCTAGCATCCTCCTCTAGCATGTAGTAGTCCTTGTGGACGATTTGCGTGTAGACGTGAGTGATTATGTTGATGGTGTCTTGCTGCGCCAGGCACTACGCGGCGAGCGCGACCTCGAGGTGGACATTCTCCGGTGCGGTGGCGTGCTGTCGCAGGGTCAGCAGTGTGTCGAAGAGGTTGTCACCATAGAGGTCATTGAGGGTGGCGGGCATCGCAGAGCCAGAGCGTGTGGTCTTGAGTTGTACGTTAAGGTCGTCTGTGAGCTTCTTGACGACGGTGAACTTGTCAAGGAAGCCGATGAGGACCTCATCAAACAAGGAGACGAAGCTGTCTTCCAATAAGCCTCTCGCCCTGGCGGCATCAAGCACGACCTGGAGACGTTCCTCGGTGCCGAGCCACAGGCCAACGTCGTGGACCATTTGGCATAGCCGGCTGATGCTCGCGCTCATCGCCCCCATCGGTCTAGCTTCTACTAGTCAATTGATCTTGCGATTGGAGTGATCACTCTTTCCCTTGGTTAGGGTGTGTAGGTGCATAAGATTTCGTAGATTGGACTAGCGGGGAGCCTTTATATGAGAAGTGCACACTATGTTGCATTGACATGTGTGTTCTCCATCTACTCCTCAGCCCTCCCCGCCGTTCCTCCGTGCTAGTGCAGTATAATCATCTCACTGAGACCAATTTGGGGAAAAACGAGAGAACTTTGATGTTTATTGGTTTATTGGTCCCCTTTGCATTTTGCGCCAAGTTTTGACCTTTGATTTAACTAACAAAATATTAATGCATGTAACCAAAAATAATATCAGTGGAAATTATGTTCAAATACGAATCTAATGATACAAATTTTGGTGACATGCATAATTATTATTTTAGTTAAATCTATGGTCAAAATTTGGCACAAAAGACAGAGGGGACCAATAAACCGGGACAGAGGTAAGAGTAGTACTCCCTCCGTTCCAAATTACAAGTCCTGCACGTATACCTAGGTTATCAATTTCATCATCGGAATATAAACTATATAACACAAAAATTATACCATTTGAAAATAGAACATCTAAAGTTTACAATGGTATTTTTTTTTGTAATATATGACTTCTATTAGGTTGGTCAAATTGCCGGTGTACAAAACTAGGGGCCTTTCTGTACCCCATTACCTGTGCACGGGCAGTCCTAGCCACACCTGCGGCCATGCTTGGTGGGGCAGAGGAAGGAAAGGTACGAGAGTGCCAAGGCAGCACTCAAGCCAGAGGCATGAAGAGCAAAGGGGCAAGATGGGCTTCTGAAAGAGTTGTATATCGACTAGAGGGTGGGGGGTGAATAGGCGATTTTTATGTAAGTCTTCAAAATATGGAAGTTTCAAAGACAAACGATAGAACCGATCCTATTTATATGCAGCGGAAGGTAGACTACACTAGACAAGCCATAGTCAAGTATTCAATGAAGTGAAAGCATGAAGACTAATAGTAGCTAGGCAGTATGGATCAGGATGGAAGATTGTATGAAGCCAGTCAGAGCAAGTAATCACACAGTGGAGTCAAACAGATAAAGCAAGCAAGCAATGACATCACAAAGACAGACAGTGAGTAAAGAGAAGGAAGGGATAGAACCAGTAGCTTGGGGAAGACAGTGATTTGTTCGACCAGTTCCAGTTGTTGTGAAAACTGTATGTCTGGTTAGGGAGGGTGAGATTTAACTCAGAAGACCACGTCTTCACCTTATTCCCCTTGTGCTATGGACACCCATTCCTTGCCCAATCACTCTGGTAAGTCTTCAAGATAGACTTCCAAACCTTCGTAGACTTCGTTCACCGGCAATCCACAATGACTCTTGGATGCTCAGAACGCGACGCCTAACCGGCTGGAGGATTCACAGTCCTCAAGTGCAACAAGTCTTTAGATCACGTGGACAGAAAGACTTCAGTGATGCCTAACACTCTTTGGCTCTGGGTGTTTGGGCTTTGTCCTCGCAAGGATCTCTCTCTCAAATGCTTCGGAGGTGGGTTGCTCTCAAACGACAAAAGCCGTGTACTAACTCTGAGCAGGCACAAATTTATGGTGTAGGGGGTGGGCTATTTATAGCCACTAGGCAACCCGACCTGATTTGTCCGAAGTGACCCTGGGTCACTAAGGAACTGACACGTGTTCCAACGGTCAGATTTCGAACACACGCGGCAACTTTACTTGGGCCACATGTAAGGCTGACTCATCCAGCTCTGGATAAGATTTGCTCTCATTGTCTTCGCTCGAAGACATAGGATTTGGTTGGGCATCACTTCAGTCACTCTGACTTTGTTCACTTGGACCCCACTTAACAGCGCGGTGGTTCCTATGACTCAACAAAGAAGAAAAGGAAACAACGAAACGTCTAAGTCTTCGCGCTCCATAGTCTTCACACAATGTCTTCTCTCGTCATAGTCTTCAATATGAATATCTTCATATACCACCATTGTCGTCAATGTCTTCATACATTTTTAGGGGTCATCTCCGGTAGGTAAACCGAATCAATGAGGGACTACTACCTGTGTTATCCAGCAATTCTCCCAAACACATTAGTCCCTCAACCATGTTTGTCGTCAATACTCCAAAACCAACTAGGGGTGGCACTAGATGCACTTACAATCTCCCCTTTTTGTTTATTGATGACAAACTGGTTGAAGTTTTCAACTGAGATAAAAGTATGTGAAATTGTAAAGGATAAGGTATTGTCGTCATAATTGCAAAAGGCTCCTCCTGAAGATGTGCGTATAAGTAATTTGCTTTTGAATGCAAATGCACATAGCAGGTTGTACTTGTGAAGATCCTCTTCAACTTATGAAGACAATTCATCATGCACAATTGATATGTCGAATATAATGATATGCATAATGAGAAATGGATGTCTGCAAAATGACTAAGTGTGGAATTTATCGTCGCACATGCGGAATTTATCATCACATTACAGAGTACTAGAAAACGTAGCAGACGAACATCAAGTTCGAGTGTTACAACTCAAAGAACCAAATGTAAGAAAAGCGAGAGTTGTAAACACTAGGAAAAATATAAAGCACCCGCCCGTATGGACCCGCTTGAAGACTATCAACTCATATGCTTCTCCCCCTTTTGTCATTAAGGACCAAAAAGGTTTGAAGACACAGAGCCTCTACTCGTTACCAGAAGGAGTAGGAGAAGATGCAGGGTCGGCGTTGGTATTTGGCGGTGCAGAAGAACTTGGAGCAGTGTCAACACGCGCTGAAGGAGGAGGTGGTGAGGTAGCATCATCTTGATCATCGATCACTCTAGCATTCACCGTTGCAGCCGAGGAGGAATAAGCAGAGTCCTCAAGAGACGGAGTTCGACGCAAGACAACATTTCTTGGGGGAGTGGTGTCAAACATGAATCTTTTAGTGAAGCCATCGTCTTGAAGATCTGCTTCAGCACTCGGCAATGTCAAACTCTTCCATGACCTCCGACAGGTTTCATGTGCAACAAAGGCATTCTTGGTGGCAAGGTTGCGAATACGATTGACGTCCACCAAGAGGCTTTGCATCTGGCGCTTCAGCCAGTAGTGATGCTTATCCTGTTTCTGATGTAAGGCAACGAGAATTTTTCGGTCATTGAGAACACGAGATCGCTTTTGAGGCCTTTGGGCAATGGTGCTCTCAGTAGCCTCAGTCTGTGCCCGGTGAGGTAAGCGAGTATGTCCAGCCAGAGGATAAACACGAGTGACTGCTAGAACTCCTTCAATGGGCTAAGTGAAGCTTTGGTGATCAATATTGTGAAGATAAAGAGGCTCTTTGGCAGGCTCTGGGTATATGGCTTCAACTGACATATCAACCTCTGGCAAGAATATGAGATGGTTGCGAACAAAAGGCTGATAGTTGATGGTAGAATGAAGCTTGATGAGGTGCATGACCCATGGAGCGTAGAACTTAAGTCCAAAGAGATCAGAGCCTGATGCAGTCAACTGCCTGATAAACGAGTCTTGAGCATTGAAGCTGATGCCATTGAAGATATAGAAAACCAATGTCTTCATTGTTCCTTCAAGTTTGGCTGATGAAGAGTGTCCTTTGACAGGCCATAGAGTTTGCCTGATGATATGATATATAGTGCGGGGCAGATACTCAAGGTCTTCAACAAAGAACTCCTTTGGGTACTCAGCATCGCCTGGCAAAGGCTTAATCATGCTCAACATTTGGCTCGTGTTGGGCTCTGGCTTCTGAAAGATACTCTCCAAAGCATCGCGGTGACGTTGACAACCAGGTCATATAGTTCTCCTGGAGTGGGCAGGCCAGCTAGCTCAATGATGTCAAAGGCTTTGGCTTCAAGATGGACATTTCCTGTCATCCACTCAAGGACCCATGTTTTCGGATCCCTGTTGTAACCGCGAATGTGGAGGGTTGCATAGAATTGCAGAGGTAGCTCTTCATTCCAATGCTCTTTATCAGTCATGAAGTTTAGTAATCCAACATCATGGAAGCAATCAAGGGCTTCTTCAAGGCAGGGCAACCCAGCAATGGCTTCAGTGTCAAGACGCATATGTGGGAAGATGCGCCCTTGATCATAGAGAACACGTGAATAATAGCTGCGCTGTTGATAGCTCCAGAACCTATCTGATGAAATCCTTGGTCTGGAATAGGGGTTCTTGGCGCTATCAAAGAAGGTGTTGTGCGCAATGAAGCCATTGGCATTGAAGGATCCTGGCGAAGTGGCAGTACCTGGAAACCTGGGCAGTCTTGGCTTTGGCTTCTGAACCCGAGGCCTGTGCTCGACGTGGTAATCAAATTGAGGACCAGTAGCAGGCGGAGGAACCAGAAGAGGCCATTTGACAGTGATGAGCTGGCCATGGTTGTATGCTTGCTCGATAGTATGTGGCCTTGGAGGCGGAATAGGAGCAGTGGCATTGACTTCAGGCTGCTGATTTGCGTCAGGTGTAGCGTTGGCTTCAGATGCTATCACTTGATGCACCACATTGAATTCAGGCGCCACATTAGCTTCAGCCATGACAACGTCATTGGCTTCAGTGGTGGTGTTGGTGGCCGCCTCAGAATGTGTATCCTCCACTTCAGGAGCTGGAGGGTCGGACACGTTCTCCTCGAGAACAACTTGGTTGGCATGGGGTGTGGCAACACGTGCTTCTTCTTCTCTTGTTTCTTTTTCATTGGCTGATGCAGCCGGAATATCTTCGACCGCTTTGGCTTCAGACTTAGGGATGTTCACAGTAGGAGAGGCTTCAGGAAACACTTGGCGTGAAACAGATGGGCGCTCATCTTCTTCTAGAACACTTGATGGATCGACCTGAGGCCTTGGTACTTTGCGAAGCCTGCGGAATGCTGGCGACGCTTGTGGAGATGGAGTTGGTTGGGCCTCAGAGTCTTCGTCTTCAAGCACCGAACTGGTGACTTGAGTTGGGGAAGTTTCTGGTGTTTCTGCTTGATGGTGGGTGTCTTGTGGGTGATCATCCCGCGAATCATCATGAGCAATTGGTGTCAAAGGACGACCAATGCTGATGTGTTCGATGTTGGTGAGAATAGGCGATGATACCACATTATGCTCGATCTGAGGAAGGACTACATCATCTTTAACATTGTCGTGATGACCAATGTCTTTAGCTGCGGTGGGGTCAACAGCTCGAATGTCTTCAGGGGCCTCTGTGGTAGCAGGCTCATGAACAGTCATGAAACGTTCTTGTTGTGCAGATGTAGGACGAGCAATAGAAATTGGCTCGACGACTAGGGGCTCAGTGGGAGCAGCCCGAACTTTCTTGGTTTTGCGTTTCTTGGTGGGTGGAGCATCATCAGTGGTGTTCTTGGTTTTGCGCTTGCAGGCTTCAACTTCAGCGACCTTTGTCTTCTTGAGTTCTGAAGCAACTGTGGGGACCTTAGGCTTCGAGCCTGACATGCTGGCAGGGAAGACAATGCGAGGTTCTTCCTGCCTTGATGCTTCAGCTGGGGCCACAGTTGGCTTCTTCTTCTTGGCAGCCCTCCTGGGGTCGATGACAGGACGCCCAAGGGACTTACTCTTCTCAGCTTCATTGTAAGCTTGAACACAATTGGCAGCCAAAACCTTTATGCGCTCACGAGAACCTTTAGCTTCTTCATGCTTCTTGTGAAAGGCTTCCTTGAGCTCATGCATCATGACTTGAAAATTCTTGATATCTTTGATGCTGAGCTTAGCCATATGCTTCTTGAACTGAGCCTTTTCAAAATCAATCTTGTGCTTCAGCTCAACAATTTTCTGAGCAAGAGCTAGCTCAGCAGCAATGGCGCCGTTGAATGAGATGCTCTGGCCAATTGGAAGTTGCAGATCATCAAAGCTGAGATTTGGGGTAACAAACCACTCATCAATTAAGTTGTTGATGACTGCCACGTCAAAGAGAGGCAAGTCATTGAAGATTTGTGCTTCTTTCTTGCTCTTTATCAGTTCCTCAAGAGCGTCATCAGCAAGATCTTCATCACTTGACAGATCAATGGTGTCATTCTAATTCCTCAGAACAGCAGCAGGAGTCAAAGCAGAACTGGGGGTGTGCATGGGCTACTTCTTTAGCTTCTTGGGCTTGGAGATGCGAGAGTGATCTTCAGACTGCATACTTGGTGCAGGTGGAGCAGTGGTCAAAGGATTCACTCTCGAAGCTGTTGGTGGAGTGGAAGGCTTCGAAGCCTTGGGTATCTTCTTCTTCTTTAGCTTCGGAGGTGCAGGCGCTTCATCAGAGTCAGCATCGTCTGCAGGTTGATCCACATCCGCCCCTTGAACCCTTATATGAGAGATGAGACCTTCTAAGTTGTAGAAGGGCCCACCAAGGTTTGGTTCAGCTTCGCGTGTGCCATCGGCACGAGGCGCAGAGGGGCCAGGGTTGAAGTCTAATCCCCAAGTTTTCTTGTTCTCCTTGGCCGAGTTCTTGGCATACTGGAGGTTGCGCTTGAACAGATTGTCATCTCGACACCATAGCAATGACGATGGGTCGGCATCAGCTGGTTGTGGTCCTCGGACCATGCAAGGATAGAAGCCTTGTGCAATGGCTTCAGCTCTGGACCTGGATGGAAGATTTTTGTACAAAATGTCTCCCCATGGTCGCTTGATGGCATTCTTCTCATCATACTCCTGGGTCACAAACCTATACTTGTACCACTGTTCTGCTCAATATCTTCGAATCCATTGGATTCGAGTTTTTCTCTGATTGTAGTCCTCCTCTGGATCAGTCTTGTACATCTCATAGAGGTCAGGAGGCAAATCTCTGGAGGTGTTTCCATGGCGCTGTCTGCCACCCTTCCTAATAGATTTCTCAGTTGCCATGAGATTCAAACTGAAAGGCTTCAACACTGTCAAAGGCTTCCGTCTGCTGGTCAGACAGGAACTGGCTTCGGGAGAGTGAATGTGACGCTGCAAGAATTCTGCAAATGAATGCAGACTATGAGAACCAAGGGATTCTCCCATGGACATGTACCTGTGACAGCATTAGAGATGCGAGGGAAGGGGAATAGGTCATATGCATTCTCAGAAGCTTTTGAAGATAAATCAGTTTAGAAGACATTGACCTCATAGCGCGAAGACATTCACTTATATGTTGAGAGTTGGTTCCAGATTTGTACGAATCCAAGAATAGGTACAAGTGAGGAATCTAACTATGTGTGAAGCATATGTGAATGTGCTAGGCAACGTATGAGATGCAGACATGATAGATCCAAATATGTGGAGGCAGAAACTTCTATTGGTAGAAAGGATGAATCTATCAGATCAAAAATATGGTAAAACGAGGGTTTTAATTTACCACACGATGAACTGCTAGACGGAGACGAAGTGGAGGCCGAGCAGTTCGATCTTCCGTGCCCTAACTTGGCGATGGAGGACACCTACGGCGGCGGCGGAGAAGACGATGTCCGCGGCCGGCGTGAAGACGGCGTCGACGAGGTCGCGGCAGCTAAGCGCTTCGTCGCCGGCGTCGTCGAGAGCTAGTGGTGGAGCTAGGGTTTTTCGAGGTGGAGAGGTGGTAGAAGAGTTTTGACCGTGATGGGATGGGCATTTATAAGGAAGGGAGACGGCACAGCGCAATTACACAGGTGCCCCTGGCGGTTCTCATCTGAGGGACACGTGGCGGACATGTAACACATAGGGAGTTGTTCCATGTTCCCACGCACGGCTGGACTGTCGGGGTGGTCGTTTCGGCTTCTCCGGGTTTCAGGCAATAAGGATTGAGCATTAAAAACAGATTTAATGTTTGTCTCTGTATCTTCTGCTGACAAGGACGCAGAGAAGACAATCGACGGTTCCAACAGAATGCATATGATTTGGATAGATAGAGTTTGAGGTAGAAACCATAGAGAGGTTAGGGTCTGATCACATTCACTTAGTTCAAAGGATTCAAATAAGAAGACATAGCTATAAGTGTATGATGTAGAGGACAAAACACAAGTCTATATATGTATATATCTGAGTAAGATCAAATTGACAAAGAGAAGACACATAGGAAGATAAATCAAATGCGAAGATTTTGCAAATGTAACGCCAAGAGAAACACTTCAAGCAAAGATTTGGTGGTGGCGTTACCCACCGTATAGGAAGTATTAGACCCAGACACGACGCACAATTATCGTGGCGCTCCGAAGTCAAATTCTGCGTTAATGTATTCACATTCAGAATGTAAGTCTCAATTGATTGAAGATATACTTTACATCATGTGTTGCACATCTAAGTCATCAACATGCATAAGTGTTAGGATGTGCCCCTGATTACAGGACATTCGAGGATTCCAAGATATTTAGCTCACACCGCAACTTGCAAAACCTTTTCTCATCCAAGGGCTTTGTGAAAATCTCTTCCAGCTGCTCTTCAGTGTTGAGGTGTATGATATCCATATCTTCCTTCATGACATGATCTCTGAGAAAGTGATGATGAATTTCAATGTGCTTTGTCTTCGAGTGCTAAACTGGGTTGTTGGCAATCTTGATGGCGCTTTCATTGTGGCAATAGAGTGGCACATGCTTCAGATGGACACCATAGTACTTGAGAATTTGCTTCATCCAGAGAAGTTGAGTGCAACAAGATCCAGTAGGAATGTATTCAGATTCAGAAGTGGAGAGTAATACACAGTTCTGCTTCTTTGAAGACCAACAGACAAGCGATCGTCCCAGAAAGTGACATGTGCCTGATGTAGACTTGCGATCAACTTTGTCACCAGCATAATCAGCATTTGAGAATCCAACTATATCGAACTCTCAGCCCTTTCGATACCATAATCCTAGTGTTGGGGTGTAAGCCAAATATCGAAGAATTCGCTTCACAGCTAAGTGATGCGATTCCTTTGGTGCCGCTTGGAATCGAGCACACATGCAAACACTAAGCATAATATCTAGCCTAGACGCACATAAATAAAGTAAAGAGCCAATCATGGAGCGGTATACCTTTTGATCAAAATATTTACCATTGGCGTCGGGACTCAAATGACTTTTAGTTGGCATATGCGTCATGTATCCTTTGCAGTCTTGCATTCCAAACTTCTTCAGGCAATCTTTGATGTACTTCTCTTGAGATATGAAGATGCCATTGCTTTGCTGACGAATTTGAAGACCAAGGAAGAATTTCAGCTCACCCAACATGGATATCTGATATTGCTCTTGCAACATGTGAGCGAACTGATCACTGTATCTTTTGTTAGTGCAGCCGAAGATAATGTCATCCACATTGATTTGGCAAACAAACAGTTCACCGTCATATGTCTTCGTGAAGAGTGTGGGATCTAGGGAACCAGTTTTGAAGCCGTTGCTCTTCAGGAAGTCTTTGAGTGTGTCATACCAAGCACGAGGAGCTTGTTTGAGGCCATACAGTGCCTTGTTGAGCTTGTATACCATATCAGGATGTTTTGGATCTTCAAAGCGAGGTGGTTGTGCAACATACACTTCTTCTTCAATCTTGCCATTGAGAAAGGCACTCTTCACATCCATTTGATACAGAAGGATGTTGTGATGGTTTGCATAGGCTAGCAGTATGCGAATTGCTTCAAGCCTAGCCACATGAGCAAATGTTTCATCGAAGTCAATCCCTTCAATTTGAGTGTATCCTTGAGCAACGAGACGAGCTTTGTTTCTGACAACTTGACCATGCTCATCTTGCTTGTTGCGATATATCCATTTTGTGCCTATTATGTTGTGCTTGCGGGGATCAGTACGCTTGACTAGTTCCCATATGTTGTTCAGCTCAAACTATTGAAGCTCTTCTTGCATAGCTTGAATCCATTCAGGTTCCATGAAGGCTTCAGCAACTTTCTTGGGTTCAGATATCGAGACAAATGCAAAGTGCCCACAGAAATTTGCTAGCTGTGTTGCTCATGAACGAGTGAGTGGACCAGGTGCATTGATGCTGTCAATTATCTTCTCTACTTGTACTTCATTTGCAACACGAGGATGAACTGGACAAAGATTTTGCTCTTGCTGGTCATCGTCATCATCAGGAGGATTGTCTTCAGGCTGAGCATTGTCTTCAGGTTGATTGGGAGAAGAAATGATGAGTTCCTTATCAGGATGTGCTTCACAAGGCATGATTTCACCTGTTCACATTAGCTTGATAGACTCACTGGGTGGAGCTTCATCCAGCACATTTGGCAGGAACTCTCTTTGTGAGCCATTCGTTTCATCAAATCGCACATCCATAGTTTCAACCACTTTATAGAGAAAGAAGTTGAAGACTCTGTAGGAGTGCGAGTCCTTTCCGTAGCTGAGCATAAAACCTTCATGTGCTTTTGGTGCAAATTTTGATTTGTGATGTGGATCCTTGATCCAGCACCTAGCTCCAAATACCTGGAAGTAACTGACATTTGGCTTCTTCCCAGTAAGGAGTTCATAGGAAGTTTTCTTCAGAACCTTGTGAAGATAAACACGGTTGATGGCATGGCATGCTGTATCAATAGCTTAGGGCCAGAACTTTCTTGGTGTCTTGTATTCATCAAGCAACGTTCGAGCCATCTCAATGAGGGTTCTGTTCTTGCGCTCCACGATGCCATTCTACTAAGGTATGTACGGAGCTGAGAACTCATGAGTGATTCCCATTGTATCCAGATAAAGATCAAGGCCGGTATTCTTGAACTTAGTGCCATTATCACATTTGATATGCTTGATCTTTACGTTGTAGTTGTTCATGGCACGGTTGGCGAAGCGTCTGAAGACATCCTGCACTTCAGTCTTGTAGAGAATTGTGTGCACCCATGTGTATCTTGAATAATCATCAACAATGACGAAGCCATAGAGACAAGCTGTAGTAGTGAACGTAGAGTAGTGAGTAGGGCCAAATAAGTCCATGTGAAGCAGCTCGAAGGGTTGGGATGTCATCATGATTGTCTTTGAGGGATGCTTGGCCCTAGTCATCTTCCCAGCTTTGCAGGCACCGCACAGATGATCTTTCTTTAACTTGACGCCCTCGATGCCTACGACGTGCTTCTTCTTCGCGAGAGTGTGCAAGTTCCTCATGCCGGCATGTCCTAGCCTCCGATGCCAGAGCCAGCACTCTGAAGCTTTTGCTAGAAGACATACGGCCATCTATGGTCCTGCTGAGAAATCTACAATATACAGATCATCTTTTCGATATCCTTCAAAGAGTAGAGACTTGTCAGATTCCATTAGCACAAGGCAACGATATTTTCCGAATATCACAATCATGTTTAAGTCACAAAGCATTGAGATAGACATTAAGTTGAAACCAAGGGATTCGACAAGCATGACCTTATCCATGTGCTGATCCTTTGAGATTGCAACTCTACCTAGACCCAATACCTTGCTTTTACCAGTATCAGCAAATGTGATGTGACTCTTGTCAGATGGACATAAGGTTGAGTCCATAAGAAGACTTCGATCACCAGTCATATGATTAGTGCATCCGTTGTCCATAATCCATTCTGATGTCTTTAGTGTCATACCCTACAGTGCAGTTAGGGGGATAGGCTTCACGAAGAGTATTGCGAAGCATAAACATTTGACGAGCAAGCGGATTATGAAAGCTTAGATCCAAGTTGGGACTGATAGGATGATTTGCAAGTGATTCAGGAACTAAATACATAGTAAGACCATTTGGGCATTTGATCTTGCGCCCTACAAGATGTTTTAGGTCCCCAGCAATAGTATCAGATGCCTTTGATTTTCGGCTGGAGACCTTTCCCTGCAAGAGAAAGTTAATTCTTCTTAACCACCCACATCTTCAGGGGTGGCTTAGAAGCAATGAGTCTAAGTGCAGCATCTGAGAATTTTGGCTTTGGAGCCCTAGCAAATAGCCTTGCAGGAGGAGAAAAATACTCATAAGAATAAGCAGAAAAGTTCTTTGTTTTGTGAATATAGCGATTTGAGGAAACATGCTCATATTCATGGGTCTGAGTACAATTTACCTGCAAAACATTGGCGTTAGGGTGACTCAGGTGAGTCCTCTGTCTGTATGAAGCCTTTGGTCTGGGGTTTGTCTTTTTCCCAGGTGGTGTCATGATGACATTTACTGGAAGCTTCTCAAGACAACTTTTGGGAACCCATATCTTCTTCATAGGTGGCCCGTTCCTGCAGTTAGTACCAATATACCTGGCAAACACTTCACCATTCTGATTCTTAAACAGTTTATAGTTTGCATCAAAGGATTCATCAATGATCATAGGATTAGCACAAGTGAAGCCAGATAAGGTAGACGGATCCACTGAAGGTTCCTTTGCAGCTACCCATGTCCTTTTGGGGTACTGCTCAGGCTTCCAGTATGAACCATCAACATTCATTTTCCTCTCGAACCCTACACCCACTTTCCTAGGGTTTTGGTTCAGAATCTGCTTTTTGAGGACATCACATAACGTCTGATGCCCTTTGAGGCTTTTGTACATCCCTCTTTCAAGCAAAGTCTTCTACCTAGCATTTTCATCAGCAATAGTAGTGGTATCCTCAGCAGAGGGGTTAGTTACCACATCAGTAGTTGAAGATATTGCGGCAGTAGCAGTAGTAGAACATTCCGCAATAGATGTAGTGTTATCACGCTCAATGCATTTTAGGCATGGTGGTTCGAATCCTTCCTGAGCGGAGCTGATCTGTTAAGCGCGGAGTGACTCCTTTTCTTTTTGAAGATCTTCATGATCCGCTTTCAATTTCTCAATTACTTGATTCCTTTGAAGATAATCGTAGGAAAGCTTTTCATGAGTTTTTGAGAGCGATTCATGACGACTTTCAAGTTCCTCGTAATTAACATGAAGATTTTTTATGTCTTCAATTAAGGACTGAGAACGGGTCATTTCCGCGTCCAACAGGTCATCGCTTTTGTCTAACAGTTTTTGAATATGTTCCATAGCTTTCTGTTGTTTAGTAGCAATTTTAGCAAGTGTTTTGTAGCTAGGTTTGGATTCACAATCGAAGTCATCTTCACTGGATGTTCGAAAGTAAGCAACACGTGATTTTACCTTGGCACCGCGTGCCATGAAGCAGTAGGTGAGAGCGGAGTCGTCGTTATCATCATCATCAGTGTTGGTGACGGAGCCATTGTCTTCAGTGTTGATGACGGACTTGGCAACATAGGCTGTGGCTAGAGCCATACTTGCAACACCAGAATCGGACTCCTCCTCAGACTCCATCTCCGCTTCTTCTGAAGCAGACTCCTCCTCTGAATCCATCTCCTTGCCAACAAACACACGAGCCTTGCCAGATGAATTCTTCTTGTGTGATGAATACTTCGATGAAGACTTGGAAGAAGACTTTGAGTATTTCTTCTTTTTCTTGTCATCAGAATCATATTCCTTGCTCTTCTTTTTCTTCTTCTTCTTCTCATTGTCCCATTGAGGACACTCAGAGATGTAGTGACCAGGTTTCTTGCACTTGTGACATGTTCTCTTCTTGTGGTCATGGGTAGAAGCTTCATCATTTCTTGAGCTGGATCGTGAAGACTTTATGAAGCCTTTCTTCTTAGTGAATTTCTGGAACTTCTTCACAAGCATGCCAAGCTCCTTTCCAATGTCTTCAGGATCACTAGAACTGCAGTCAGATTCTTCTTCAGATGAGGAAACAACCTTTGCCTTCAATGCGCGAGTTCGGCCATAGTTGGCACCATAGATGTCACGATTCTCAGATAGCTGGAACTCTTGTGTGTTGAGCCTCTCAAGTATGTCAGACGGATCGAGAGTCTTGAAGTCAGGGCGCTCTTGAATCATCAGGGCAAGGATGTCAAATGAGCTGTCAAGTGATCTCAGTAGTGTCTTGACGACTTCATGCTTGGTGATCTCAGTGGCTCCAAGTTCGTGAAGCTCATTTGTGATGTCAGTGAGGCGATCGAATGTGAGCTGGACATTCTCATTGTCATGTCGCTTGAAGCGATTGAAGAGGTTGCGAAGGACACTGATCCGTTGATCTCTCTGGGTTGAGACGCCTTCGTTGACCTTGGAGAGCCAGTCCCAGACTAGCTTCGATGATTCCAGAGCACTCACACGACCATACTATCCTTTGGTCACATGACCACATATGATATTCTTGGCAGTGGAATCCAGTTGAACGAGCTTCTTGATAAGCAAGGGTGACACCTTCACCAGTCTTGGGAACGCCGTTCTTGACGACATACCAGAGGTCCACATCAATGGCTTCAAGGTGCATGCGCATCTTGTTCTTCCAGTAGGGGTATTCAGTGCCATCGAAGACGGGGCACACAGCGGAGACTTTGATTATCCCTGCAGTCGACATAGCTAAAACTCCAGGTGGTTAAACCGAACACACAGAACAAGGGAGTACCTTGCTCTGATACCAATTGAAAGAGTTGTATATCGACTAGAGGGGGTGAATAGGCGATTTTTATGGAAGTCTTCAAAATATGGAAGTTTCGAAGGCAAAATGATAGAACCGATCCTATTTATATGCAGCGGAAGGTAGACTACACTAGACAAGCCATAGTCAAGTATTAAATGAAGTGAAAGCATAAAGACTAATAGCAGCTAGGCAGTATGGATCAGGATGGAAGATTGTATGAAGCCAGTCAGAGCAAGTAATCACACAGTGAAGTCAAACAGATAAGGCAAGCAGGCAATGACTTCACAAAGACAGACAGTGAGTAAAGAGAAGGAAGGGATAGAACCAACAGCTTGGGGAAGACAGTGATTTTTTCAACCAGTTCCGGTTGCTGTGACAACTGTACGTCTGGTTAGGGAGGCTGAGATTTAACTCAGAAGACCGCATCTTCACCTTATTCCCCTTGAGCTATGGACACCCAGTCCTCGCCCAATCACTCTGGTAAGTCTTCAAGGTAGACTTCACAGACTTCATTCACCGGCTATCCACAATGACTCTTGGATGCTCAGAACATGATGCCTAACCGGCTGGAGGATTCACAGTCCTCAAGTGTAACAAGTCTTTAGTTCACACGGACAGAAAGACTTCTGTGATGCCTAACACTCTCTGGCTCTGTGTGTTTGGGCTTTGTCCTCGCAAGGATCTCTCTCTCTCAATTGCTTCGGAGGTGGGTTGCTCTCAAACGACAAAAGCCGTGTACTAACTCTGAGCAGCCACAAATTTATGGTGTAGGGGGTGGGCTATTTATAGCCACTAGGAAACCTGACCTGATTTGTCCGAAGTGACCCTGGGTCACTAAGTAACTGACACATGTTCCAATGGTCAGATTTCAAACACATGCGGCAACTTTACTTGGGCTACAAGTAAGGCCGACTCATCCAGCTCTGGATAAGATTTGCTCTCATTGTCTTAACTCGAAGACATAGGATTTGGTTGAGCATCACTTCAGTCACTCTGACTTTGTTCACTTGGACCCCACTGAACAGTGCGGTGGTTCCTATGACTCAACAAAGAAGAAAAGGAAACAACGAAACGTCTAAGTCTTCGCGCTCCATAGGCTTCACACAATGTCTTCTCTCATCATTGTCTTCAATATGAATATCTTCATATACCACCATTGTCATCAATGTCTTCATACATTTTTAGGGGTCATCTCCGGTAGGTAAACCGAATCAATGAGGGACTACTACCTGTGTTATCCTGCAATTCTCACAAACACATTAGTCCCTCAGCCAGGTTTGCCGTCAATAATCCAAAACCAACTAGGGGTGGCACTAGATGCACTTACCGCTTCCCCCGGCAACACCCTTGCCGAGGTGGCCTACATAGCCCCGGTAGGAGTCTTGCAGGGGCGACTTGCCCAACACTAGCAAGGCCGCCACTCTCGAGCCGGAGAGATCTTACACCATCGATGACGTCGAGACCCAGACTCAGGGGCACCTGGGTGGTGGCATGCAAATCTTTGTGAAGAACAAAGGCATGCGAATGTTGATAAGGACCAGAAGACGAAGACCCTCGACAAGATCCTTGCCGGGGATGACCGAAGACCCCTGATACGTCTCCAATGTATCTATAATTTTTGATTGTTCCATGCTATTATTTATGAAGTTTTGGATGTTTAATGGGCTTTATCATACACATTTGTATCATTTTTGGGAATAACCTACTAACCCAAAGGCCCAGTCCAGATTGCTGTTTTTTGCCTATTTCAGGGTTTTGCAGGAAAAGAATATCAAACGGAGTCCAAACAGAATGAAACCTTCGCGAGAGATATTTTTGGAGAAAATCACGCACAAGGAACTTGAGAACCACGTCAGGGGAGCATCGAGGCGCCCACGAGGATGGGGGCGCGCCCCCTGCCTAGGGCGCGCCCCACTACCTCATGGGCGCCTTGAGCGTCCCCCGGTATCCTCCTTCCTCCTATATAAGTCTACGTACCCCGAAACCTTCGACAACTGAGAGAAAACCTTAATTCCACCGCCGTAACCTTCTGTTCCTGTGAGATCCCATCTTGGAGCCTGTTTCGGAGCTCCACCGGAGGGGGATCCATCACGAAGTTCTTCTTCATCATCATCATCGCCCTCACCATGAGTAGTGAGTAGTTTACCACAGACCTTCGGGTCCATAGCTAGTATCTAGATGGCTTCTTCTCTCTCTCTAGATCTCAATACAAAGTTCTTCTCGGTCTTCGAGGAGATCTATTCGATGTAATCTCTTTTTACGGTGTGTTTGTCGAGATCCGATGAATTGTGAGTTTATGATCAAGATTATCTACGAGAAATATTTGGTTCTTCTCTGAACATTTTATGTGTGCTCATAATATCCTTGCAAGTCTCTTTGAATTATTGGTTTGGTTTGGCCTACTAGATCTATAGTTCCTGCAATGGGAGAAGTGCTTGGCTTTGGGTTCAATCTTGCGGTGTCCTTTCCTAGTGACAGTAGGGGCAGCAAGGCACGTATTGTATTGTTGCCATCGAGGATAAAAACATGGGGTTTATATCATATTGCTTGAGTTTATCCCTCTACATCATGTCATCTTGCTTAAGGTGTTACTCTGTTCGTATGAACTCAATACACTAGATGCATGCTGGATAGCGGTCGATGTGTGGAGTAATAGTAGTAGATGAAGGCAGGAGTCGGTCTACTTGTCTCAGACGTGATGCCTATATACAATGATCATGCCTAGATAGTGTCATAATTATTCGCTTTTCTATCAATTGCTCGACAGTAATTTGTTTACCCGCCGTAGAATATCGCTATCATGAGAGAAGCCACTGGAGAACACTATGGCCCCCGGGTCTATTCTCAACATATCAATCTACATCCACTTTTCTTTTATCTCTTTTATTTGTTGTTCTTATAAACCAAAAATACCAAAAATATAAACTATCATCTCTATCAGATCTCACTTCCGTAAATGACTGTAAAGGGATTGACAACCCCTTATCGCGTTGGCTTTGAAGTTCTTATTTGTTTGTGCAGGTGCGAGGGACTCGCGTGTGGTCTCCTACTAGATTGATACCTTGGTTCTCAAAAACTGAGGGAAATACTTACACTACTGTGCTGCATCTCCCTTTCCTCTTCGAGGGAATACAATGCAAGCTCGAGAAGTAGCAAGAAGAATTTCTGGCGCCGTTGCCGGGGAGGCTTACGCTAAAGTCATACACCAAGTACCTATCACAAACCCTTATCCTTCGCATTACATTTAGTTGCCTCTCGTTTTCCTCTCCCCCACTTCACCCTTGCCGTTTTATTTTCCCTTCTTCTGCCGTGTGTTTATCGTTCGCTTGCCGTTTGTTTGCTTGTGTGAGGCTTGCGTGCCTGTCATCATGGCTAGTCCCTTACCCGCTCCTTTGTCTCCCGAGTTTGAAGGGCTTCAATTAAAGCAAAAGCAAGGAGAAAACTTAAAAGATGCTTGGCTTTGGATGATGGAATCTTATCGTAAGTGCACCTTAGAGGTGAATTTTACAATATTGCTTCGCAATTTTTATGTTGGATTGAATATGTATCATAGACAACTCTTGGATTGCGTTGCCAAAGGGAATTTTATCGAAGTTTATCCTAGTATAGGGCATGAAATTATAGAGGGAATAATGGGAACACTACATCCCAAAAAAGGGTCAAATTCAACCCTGGAAGGGACGCAAGTTTTTGAGAAAATTTGCGAAGTAACAAAAATATTACAATAATCTCTTGAACCTCTTAAAAGTGTTAGTGGGAATCTCCACCGCATGAATATGTTGATTACTCTTTGTAATAAGCGGTTGGATGCTTTAGATCTAAAGATTTCCGAATATGAAGGGAAACGTAAAGAACCTCCCGGATTCGAGCTTGACACCATCAAAAGGGTGAAGATCAAAGATGGCAATACCTAGATTTATCTTGTATCGTGCCTAGCTAGGGGCGTAAAACGATAGCGCTTGTTGGGAGGCAACCCAACTTTTTGTTTTTTGTTTTTTTTGCTATTAGGGAAGAAATATTGCATCTAGCCTCTGATATACGTGGTTTAATGTATTGTTTAGTGTTTGTGCCAAGTAGAACCTTTCGGAAGACTTGTGTGAAGTTTAGGTGATCTTGTTGTGAAAAACAGAATCATTAGCGCTTGCTAAAGTGGTCGTCAGATTTTACTCGAGCGTGCTATTTAGTTGATTATTTTTGCAGATGATTAATACACAAATTCCTCAAATTTACCCATTTAGTTTGAATTTTTTGGAGATCCAGAAGTAGACGAAACCTGCAGATTACTACAGACTGTTCTGTTTTATAGATTCTGTTTTTCGTGTGTTGTTTGCTTATTTCAATGCATCTATGAGTAGTATTGGCAAGTATGAACCATAGAGAAGTTTGAATACAGTAGGTTTAACACCAATATAAACAAAGAATGAATTCATTGCAGTACCTTTGAGTAGTGATTTGTTTGCTTATACTAATGGAGCTCACGAGAATTTTTGTCTAAGTTTTGTGTTGTGAAGTTTTCAAGTTTTGAGTATTGCTTTGATGGACTATGGAACAAAGAGTAGCAAAGGCCTAAGCTTGGGGATGCCCATGGTACCCCAAGGAATTCAAGGATAATCAAAAGCCTAATCTTGGGGATGCCCCGGGAAGGCATCCCCTCTTTCGTCTTCATCCATCAGTAACTATACTTGGAGCTATACTTTTATTCGCCACATGATATGTGTTTTGCTTGGAGCGTCTTGTATAATTTGAGTCTTTGCTTGTTAGTTTGCCACAATCATCCTTGCTGGACACACCTATTTGAGAGAGTTAAATATGGCCTAGGAAGTGTTAGAACACTCTATGTGCTTCACTTATATCTTTTGAGTTGAACAGTTTTTGCTCTAGTGCTTCACTTACATCTTTTAGAACACGGTGGTGGTAATATTTTGTAGAAATTGTTGAACTCTCATGGTTCACTTATATCTATTTGAGAGTTTATCAAAACAGCATGGTAATGTGTTTAGGCTAAAAAAACTAGTCTTCACATGATAAACATCCAATGTCAATGTCGTAAAAAAATCACACTAAGTGCATTGAATATGATGAGATGTTGGATGCTTGATAATTGTTTTGAGATATGAGGATAGTGATATTAGATTCATGCTAGTGGAGTTATTATGAATTTAAGAAATACTTGTGTTAAGGTTAGTGATTCCCGTATCATGCACGTATGGTGAACCGCTATGTGACGAAGTTAGAGAATGAGGTATTTGTAGAGTGCCAACCTTTGTGTGGAGGTAGGCGGCGCATGATGGTTAACTCCTACCAACCTCCCCACTAGGAGCATGCATTGATTGCTTTGTTTTGATGACTCGTAGATTTTTGCAATAATTATATGAGATCTTATGACTAATGTTGAGTCGATGGATTATACGCACTCTCACCCTTCCACCATTGCTAGCCTCTCTTGTACCGCACAACTTTCGCCGGTGCCATAATCCCCCTATATATCCTTCCTCAAAACAGACACCATATTATTCCTCAAAACAGCCACCATACCTACCTATCATGGCATTTCCATAGCCATTCCGAGATATATTGCCATGCAACTTTCCACCGTTCTGTTCATATGACACGCATCATATTGTCATATTGCCATGCATGATCATATAGTTGACAACGTATTTGTGGCAAAGCCACCATGCATAAGTTTTCATACATGTCACTTTTGATTCATTGCACATCCCGATACACCACCGGAGGCATTCATATAGAGTCATACTTTGTTGTAGTATCGAGTTGTAATGAAAAGTGTGATGATCATCATTATTAGAGCATTGTCCCATGGGAGGAAAGGCTAAATCTATAAAACCCCTCCACAAAAAAGGCCCAAAAAATAAAAAAAGAAAATAAAAAAGGGACAATTGCTACTATATTTTTTCCACACTTGTGCGTCAAAGTAGCACCATGTTCTTCATTGTAGAGAGTCTCATGCTTAGTCACTTTCATATACTAGTGGGAATTTTTCGTTATAGAACTTGGCTTGTATATTCTAACAAAGGGCTTCCTCAAATGACCTAGGTCTTCGTGAGCAAGCAAGTTGGATGCACACCCACTAGTTTCTTTTTGTTGAGCTTTCATTCATATTTAGCTCTAGTGCATCCATTGCATGGCAATCCCTACTCACTAACATTGATATCTATTAATGGGCATCTCCATAGCCCATTGATACGCCTAGTTGATGTGAGACTATCTCCCTTCTTTTTGTCTTCTCCACAACCACCTCTATCCCACCCATAGTGCTATGTTCATGGCTCACGCTCATGTATTGCGTGAAAGTTAAAAGGTTTGAAAAGATAGAGTATGAAAACAAGTGCTTGGCTGAAATCGGGGTTGTGGATGATATGAATATTTTGTGTGATGAAGAGGGAGCATAGACTATATGATTTTGTAGTGATAACTTTCTTTAGCCATAGTATTTTGAGAAGACATGATTTCTTTGTTAAAATGCTTGAAGTATTGTTATTTCTTATGTCAATATAGACTTTTACCTAGAATCTTTCAGATCTGAACATTCATGCCAGAATTAAGAGAATTACATTGAGAAACTATATTGTTTAGCATTCCAAATCAAAAATTCTTTCGTTATCATTGACCTACTCGAGGACGAGCAGGAATTAAGCTTGGGGATGCTTGATATGTCTCCAACGTATCTATAATTTTTGATTGTTCCATGCTATTATTTATGAAGTTTTGGATGTTTAATGGGCTTTATCATACACTTTTATATCATTTTTGGGACTAACCTACTAACCCAAAGGCCCAGTCCAGATTGTTGTTTTTTCCCTGTTTTAGGGTTTTGCAGAAAATAAATATCAAACGGAGTCCAAATGGAATGAAACCTTCGCGAGATATATTTTTGGAGAAAATCACGCACAGGGACCTTGAGAACCACGTCAGGGGAGCATCAAGGCGCCCACAAGGGTGGGGGGCGCGCCCCCCTACCTCGTGGGCCCCTCGAGTGTCCCCTGGTGTCCTCCTTTCTCCTATATAAGTCTACCTACCCCGAAACCTTCGACAACAGAGAGAAAACCCTAATTCGACCGCTGTAACCTTCTGTTCCCGTGAGATCCCATCTTGGAGCCTGTTCTGGAGCTCCACCAGAGGGGGATCCGTCGCGGAGTTCTTCATCATCATCATCATCATCTCCCTCACCATGAGTTGTGAGTAGTTTACCACAGACCATTAGGTCCATAGCTAGTATCTAGATGGCTTCTTCTCTCTCTCTGGATCTCAATACAAAGTTCTCCTCGGTCTTCAAGGAGATCTATTCGATGAAATCTCTTTTTGCGATGTGTTTGTTGAGATCCGATGAATTGTGAGTTTATGATCAAGATTATCTATGAGAAATATTTGGTTCTTCTCTGAACTT
>LR738713.1:198210858-198221430 GCA_902687465.1 Secale cereale
GGGGGGGGGGGGGGGGGGGGGGGGGGGGGGGGGGGGGGGGGGGGGGGGGGGCTTATATAGCCGCGCCCACGGTCCACCGTGGACTCGTGCGCCGGCGAGGTTGCAGGCGAGGCTAGAAGGGGTTCTGGTGCCTGTGATCAAGCCGGGGAGGATCGTTGTGATGGCCTGGCTTATTAGGGATGATAGACTACTCATATCAATAAGGAATTCCTTCTTTTCCGGGAGCCCATTCGGATAGAACTCCAAAGTTAAGCGTGCTCAGCTTGGAGTATTTTCAGGATGGGTGACCGACCGGGAAGATGCTCCCGGGTGCGCATGAGTGAGGACAAAGTGCGCAGAAAAGACTAGTATTGATATGTGAGGCCAGTCTAGATCCCGCCAAGAGTAATGTGTTGGGGAACGTAGTATTTTAAAATTTTCCTACGATCACGCAAGATCTATCTACCAGATGCATAGCAACGAGAGGGAAGAGTGTGTCTACGTACCCTCGTAGACCGGAAGCGGAAGCGTCAAGTGACGCGGTTGATGTAGTCGAACTTCTTCGCGATCCAACCGATCAAGTACCGAACGTACGGCACCTCCGCGTTCAGCACACGTTCAGCTTGATGACGTCCCACGAGCTCTTGATCCAGTTGAGCTTCACGGGAGAGTTTCGTCAGCACGACGACGTGGTGACGGATATGATGTATCTACCTGCGCAGGGCTTCGCCTAAGCACCGCGACGGTATGACCGAGGTGTGTTTCTTTGGAGGAGGGCACCGCGCACGGCTGGAACAATTCAACTTGTGTCTCCTAGGGTGCCCCCTGCCCCCGTATATAAAGGAGCAAGGGAGAGGCCGGCCCTAGAGGGGGCGCGCCAAGTGTGGGGAGTCCTACTAGGACTCCCAAGTCCTAGTAGGATTCCCCTTTCCTTTCCGAAGTAGGAGAGAAGGAAAGAGGTGGAGAGGGGGAAGGAAAAGGGGGCTGCACCCCTTGTCCAATTCGGACCAGAGGGGGGGGGGGCACGCGCCTCTTTCCTTTTGGCCTTTCTCCTCTATTCCCGTATGGCCCAATAAGGCGCATATACTCCGAAAAATACCCGAATCACTCGGAACCTTTCCGATGTCCGAATATAGTTGTCCAATATATCGATCTTTACGTCTCGACCATTTCGAGACTCCTCGTCATGTCCCCGGTCTCATCCGGGACTCCGAACTCCTTCGGTACATCAAAACTCATAAACTCATAATACCGATCGTCATCAAACGTTAAGCGTGCGGACCCTACGGGTTCGAGAACTATGTAGACATGACCGAGACTCATCTTCGGTCAATAACCAATAGCAGAACCTGGATGCTCATATTGGTTCCTACATATTCTACGAAGATCTTTATCGGTCAAACCGCATAACAACATACGTTGTTCCTTTTGTCATCGGTATGTTACTTGCCCGAGATTCGATCGTCGGTATCTCTATACCTAGTTCAATCTCGTTACCGGCAAGTCTCTTTACTCGTTCCGTAACACATTATCTCGTGACTAACTCATTAGTCTTTTGCTTACAAGGCTTATTATGATGTGTGTTACCGAGAGGGCCCAGAGATACCTCTCCGACACTCGGAGTGAGAAATCCTAATCTTGATCTATGCCAACACCACGAATACTTTCGGAGACACCTGTAGAGCATCTTTATGATCACCCAGTTACGTTGTGACGTTTGATAGCACACAAGGTGTTCCTACGGTATTCGGGAGTTGCATAATCTCATAGTCATAGGAACATGTATAAGTCATGAAGAAAGCAATAGCAGTAAAACTAAACGATCATAGTGCTATGCTAACGGATGGGTCTTGTCCATCACATCATTCTCCTAATGATGTGATCCCGTTGATCAAATGACAACTCATGTCTATGGCTAGGAAACATAACCATATTTGATCAATGAGCTAGTCTAGTAGAGGCATACTAGGGACATACTGTTTTGTCTATGTATTCACACATGTACTAAGTTTCCGGTTAATACAATTCTAGCATGAATAAAAGACATTTATCATGATATAAGGAAATACAAATAATCATCTTTATTATTGCCTCTAGGGCATATTTCCTTTAGTCTCCCACTTGCACTAGAGTCAATAATCTAGCTCACATCGCCATGTGATTTAATACCGATTGTTCACATCGTTATGTGAATAACACCCATAGTTCACATCACCATGTGACCAACACCCAAAGGGTTTACTAGAGTCAATAATTTAGTTCACATCGCTATGTGATTAATAACCAAGAGTAATAAGGTGTGATCATGTTTTGCTTGTGAGAGAAGTTTAGTCAACGGGTCTGTCACATTCAGATCCGTATGTATTTCGCAAATTTCTATGTCTACAATGCTCTGCATGGAGCTACTCTAGCTAATTGCTCCCACTTTCAATACGCATCCAGATTGATACTTAGAGTCATCTGGATTTAGTGTCAAAGCTTGCATCGGCGTAACCCTTTACGACGAACTCTTTATCACCTCCATAATCGAGAAACATTTCCTTAGTCATCCAGTTACTAAGGATAATTTTGACCGCTGTACAGTGATCTACTCCTGGATCACTATTGTACCCCCTTGACAAACTCATGGCAAGGTACAAAACATGTTTGGTACACAGCATGGCATACTTTATAGAACCTATGGCTGAGGCATAGGGAATGACTTTCATTCTCTCTATATTTTTCTGCAGTGGGGCTTTGAGTCTTACTCAATTTCACACCTTACAAGTCAGGCAAGAACTCCTTCTTTGACTGATCCATTTTGAACTACTTCAAAATCTTATCAAGGTATGTACTCATCGAAAGTCTTATCAAGCGTCTTGATCTATCTCTATAGATCTTGATGCCCAATATGTAAGCAGCTTCACCAAGGTCTTTCTTTGAGAAACTCCTTTCAAACACTCCTTTATGCTTTTCAGAAAATTCTACATCATTTCCGATCGACAATATGTCATTCACATATACTTATCAGAAAGTTTGTAGTGCTCCCACTCACTTCTCGTAAATACAGGCTTCACCGCAAGTCTGCATAAATCTATATGCTTTGATCAACTTATCAAAGCGTATATTCCAACTCCGAGATGCTTGCACCAGTCCATAGATGGATCGCTGGAGCTTGCACATTTTGTTAGCACTTTTAGGATTGACAAAAACCTTCTGGTTGCATCATATACAAGTCTTCATTAATAAATCCATTAAAGAATGCAGTTTTGTTATCCATTTGCCAGATTTCATAAAATGCGGCAATTACTAACATGATTCGGACAGACTTAAGCATCGCTATGGGTGAGAAAGTCTCATCGTAGTCAACTCCTTGAACTTGTCGAAACCCTTTCGCAACAAGTCGAGCTTTGTAAACAGTAACATTACCGTTTGCGTCGGTCTTCCTCTTGAAGATCCATTTATTTTCGATGGCTTGCCGATCATCGGGCAAGTCAACCAAAGTCCATACTTTGTTCTAATACATGGATCCCATCTCAGATTTCATGGTCTCAAGCCATTTTGCGGAATCTGGGCTCATCATCGCTTCCTCATAGTTCGTAGGTTCATCATGGTCTAGTAACATGACTTCCAGAACTGGGTTGCCGTACCACTCTGGTGCGGAACGAACTCTGGTTGATCTACGAAGTTCAGCAGAAACTTGATCTGATGTTTCATGATCATCATCATTAGCTTCCTCACTAATTGGTGTAGGAATCACTGGAACGAGTTTCTGTGATGTACTACCTTCCAATTCGGGAGAAGGTACAATTACCTCATCAAGTTCTACTTTCCTCCCACTCACTTCTTTCGAGAGAAACTCCTTCTCTAGAAAGGATCCACTCTTAGCAACAAAGACCTTGCCTTAGGATCTGTGATAGAAGTTGTACCCAACAGTTTCTTTTTGGGTATCCTATGAAGATTTACTTCTCCGATTTGGGTTCGAGCTTATCATGTTGAAACTTTTTCACATAAGCATCGCAGTCCCAAACTTAAAGAAATGACAGCTTAGGTTTCTCGTCAAAACACAGTTCATACGGTGTCATCTCCACGGATTTAGATGGTGCCCTATTTAACGTGAATGTAGCTGTCTCTAATGCGTAACCCCAAAAGCGATAGTGGTAGATCGGTAAGAGACATCATCGATCACACCATATCTAATAAAGTACGGTTATGACGTTCGGACACACCATTACACTGTGGTGTTCCAGGTGGCGTGAGTAGTGAAACTATTTCACATTGTTTTTATTGAAGGCCAAACTCGCTAACTCAAATATTTTACCTCTACGATCATATCGTAGAAACTCTTATTTTCTTGTTACGATGATTCTCCACTTCACTCTGAAATTCTTTGAACTTTTCAAATGTTTCAGACTTGTGCTTCATTAAGTAGATATACCCATATCTGCTCAAATCATCACTGAAGGTCAGAAAATAACGATACCTGCCGCGAGCTTCAACACTCATTGGTCCGCATACATCAGTATGTATGATTTCCAACAACTCTGTTGCTCGCTCCACGGTTCCGGAGAACGGAGTTTTAGTCATCTTGCCCATGAGGCATGGTTCGCAAGCACCAAGTGATTCATAATCAAGTGATTCCAAAAGTCCATCACTATGGAGTTTCTTCATGCGCTTTACACCAATATGACCTAAACGGCAGCGCCACAAATAAGTTGCACTATCATTATTAACCTTGCATCTTTTGGCTTCAATATTATGAATATGTGTATCACACGATCGAGATCCAACAAACCATTTTCATTGGGTGTATGACCATAGAAGGTTTTATTCATGTAAACAGAACAACAATTATTCTCTAACTTACATGAATAACCGTATTGCAATAAACATGATCAAATCATATTCATGCTCAACACAAATACCAAATAACACTTATTTAGGTTCAACACTAATCCCGAAAGTATAGGGAGTGTGCGATGATGATCATATCAATCTTGGAACTACTTCCAATACACATCATCACTTCATCCTTTAACTAGTTTCTGTTCATTATGCAACTCCCATTTCGAGTTACTACTCTTTAGCAACTGAACCAATATCAAATACCGAGGGGTTGCTATGAACACTAGTAAAATACACATCAATAATATGTATATCAAATATACCTTTGTTCACTTTGCCATCCTTCTTATCCGCCAAATATCTAGGGCAGTTCCACTTCTAGTGACCATTTCCTTTGCAGTAGAAGCACTTAGTTTCAGGCTTGATTTTAGCTTTGGGTTTCTTCACGGGAGTGACAACTTGCTTGTCATTCTTCTTGAAGTTCCCCTTCTATCCCTTTGCCCTTTACTTGAAACAAGTGGTCTGGTTAACCATCAACACTTGATGCTCTTTCTTGATTTCTACCTTCGCCGATTTCAGCATCGTGAAGAGCTCGGGAATTACTTTCGTCATCCCTTGCATATTATAGTTCATCACGAAGTTCTACTAACTTGGTGATAGTGTCTAGAGAACTTTGTCAATTACTATCTTATCTGGAAGATTAACTCCCATTTGATTCAAGCAATTGTACTACCCAGACAATCTGAGCACATGCTCACTGGTTGAGCTATTCTCCTCCATATTGTAGGCAAAGTACTGTCAGAGGTCTTATACCTCTCGACACGGGCATGAGTATGAAATACTAATTTCAACTCTTGGAACATCTCATATGCTCCGTGGCGTTTCAAAACGTTTTTGAAGTCCCGGTTATAAGCCGTAAACATGGTGCACTAAACTATCAAGTAGTCATCATATTGAGCTTTTGTCAAAACGTTCATAACGTCTACATCTGCTCCTACAATAGGCCTGTCACCTAGCGGTGCATCAAGGACATAATTCTTCTGTGCAGCAATGAGGATAATCCTCAGATCACGGAACAACTCCGCATTATTGCTACTAACATCTTTCAACTTGGTTTTCTCTAGGAACATATAAAAAATAAACGTGGAGCAACATCGCGAGCTATTGATCTACAACATAGATATGCTAATACTACCAGGACTAAGTTCATGATAAATTAAAGTTCAATTAATCATATTACTTAAGAACTCCCACTTAGATAGACATCCCTCCGGTCATCTAAATGATCACATGATCCAAATCAACTAAACCATGTCCGATCATCACGTGAGATGGAGTAGTTTCAATGGTGAACATCTTATGTTGATCATATCTACTATATGATTCACGCTCGACCTTTCGGTCTCCAGTGTTCCGAGGCCATATCTGCATATGCTAGGCTCGTCAAGTTTAACCCGAGTATTCTGCGTGTGCAAAACTGGCTTACACCCGTTGTATTTGAACGTAGAGCTTATCACACCCGATCATCACGTGGTGTCTCGGCACGACGAACTTTCGCAATGGTGCATACTCAGGGAGAACACTTATACCTTGAAATTTAGTAAGGGATCATCTTATAATGCTACCGTCGTTCTAAGCAAAATAAGAAGCATAATAAGATAAACATCACATGCAATCAAAATATGTGACATGATATGGCCATCATCATCTTGTGCTTTTGATCTCCATCTCCAAAGCACCGTCATGATCATCTTCGTCACCGGCGCGACACCTTGATCTCCATCGTAGCATCGTTGTCGTTTCGCCAACTATTGCTTGTACGACTATCGCTACCACTTAGTGATAAAGTAAAGCAATTACATGGCGATTGCATTTCATACAATAAAGCGACAACCATATGGCTCCTGCCAGTTGCCGATAACATTACAAAACATGATCATCTCATACAAAACCGTATAACTCATCATGTCTTGACCATATCACATCACAACATGCCCTGCAAAAACAAGTTAGACGTCCTCTACTTTGTTGTTGCAAATTTTACGTGGCTGCTACGGGCTTAGCAAGAACCGTTCTTACCTACGCATACAAAACCGCAACGATGTTTCGTCAAGTATGTGCTGTTTTAACCTTCACAAGGACCGGGCGTAGCCACACTTGATTCAGCTAAAGTGAGAGAGACTGACACCCGCCAGTCACCTTTAAGAAACGAGTGCTCGTAACGGTGAAACCAGTCTCGCGTAAGCGTACGCGTAATGTCGGTCCGGGCCGCTTCATCTCACAATACCGCCGAAGCAAAGTATGACATGCTGGTAAGCAGTATGACTAGTATCGCCCACAACTCATTGTGTTCTACTCGTGCATATCATCTACGCATAGACCAGGCTCATGATGCCACTGTTGGGGAACGTAGTATTTTAAAATTTTCCTACGATCACGCAAGATCTATCTACCAGATGCATAGCAACGAGAGGGAAGAGTGTGTCTACGTACCCTCGTAGACAGGAAGCGGAAGCGTCAAGTGACGCGGTTGATGTAGTCGAACTTCTTCGCGATCCAACCGATCAAGTACCGAACGTACGGC
This sequence comes from Secale cereale, assembly GCA_902687465.1. Classification (NCBI taxonomy): domain Eukaryota; kingdom Viridiplantae; phylum Streptophyta; class Magnoliopsida; order Poales; family Poaceae; genus Secale; species Secale cereale. The sequence goes on from LR738713.1 coordinate 198,218,246, forward strand.
ACCTCCGCGTTCAGCACACGTTCAGCTTGATGACGTCCCACGAGCTCTTGATCCAGTTGAGCTTCACGGGAGAGTTTCGTCAGCACGACGGCGTGGTGACGGATATGATGTATCTACCTGCGCAGGGCTTCGCCTAAGCACTGCGACGGTATGACCGAGGTGTGTTTCTATGGAGGGGGGAACCGCACACGGCTGGAACAATTCAACTTGTGTCTCCTAGGGTGCCCCCTGCCCCCGTATATAAAGGAGCAAGGGAGAGGCCGGCCCTAGAGGGGGCGCGCCAAGTGTGGGGAGTCCTACTAGGACTCCCAAGTCCTAGTAGGATTCCCCTTTCCTTTCCGGAGTAGGAGAGAAGGAATGAGGTGGAGAGGGGGAAGGAAAAGGGGGCTGCACCCCTTGTCCAATTCGGACCAGAGGGGGGGGGGGGCACGCGCCTCTTTCCTTTTGGCCTTTCTCCTCTAATCCCGTATGGCCCAATAAGGCCCATATACTCCGAAAAATACCCGAATCACTCGGAACCTTTCCGATGTCCGAATATAGTCGTCCAATATATCGATCTTTACGTCTCGACCATTTCGAGACTCCTCGTCATGTCCCCGGTCTTATCCGGGACTCCGAACTCCTTCGGTACATCAAAACTCATAAACTCATAATACCGATCGTCATCAAACGTTAAGCGTGCGGACCCTACGGGTTCGAGAACTATGTAGACATGACCGAGACTCATCTCCGGTCAATAACCAATAGCGGAACCTGGATGCTCATATTGGTTCCTACATATTCTACGAAGATCTTTATCGGTCAAACTGCATAACAACATACGTTGTTCCTTTTGTCATCGGTATGTTACTTGCCCGAGATTCGATCGTCGGTATCTCTATACCTAGTTCAATCTCGTTACCGGCAAGTCTCTTTACTCGTTCCGTAACACATTATCTCGTGACTAACTCATTAGTCTTTTGCTTACAAGGCTTATTATGATGTGTGTTACCGAGAGGGCCCAGAGATACCTCTCCGACACTCGTAGTGAGAAATCCTAATCTTGATCTATGCCAACACCACGAATACTTTCGGAGACACCTGTAGAGCATCTTTATGATCACCCAGTTACGTTGTGACCTTTGATAGCACACAAAGTGTTCCTACGGTATTCGGGAGTTGCATAATCTCATAGTCATAGGAACATGTATAAGTCATGAAGAAAGCAATAGTAGTAAAACTAAACAATCATAGTGCTATGCTAACGGATGGGTCTTGTCCATCACATCATTCTCCTAATGATGTGATCCCGTTGATCAAATGACAACTCATGTCTATGGCTAGGAAACATAACCATCTTTGATCAATGAGCTAGTCTAGTAGAGGCATACTAGGGACATACTGTTTTGTCTATGTATTCACACATGTACGAAGTTTCCGGTTAATACAATTCTAGCATGAATAAAAGACATTTATCATGATATAAGGAAATACAAATAATCATCTTTATTATTGCCTCTAGGGCATATTTCCTTCATAATGACCACCGACGGGTGTGTCCGGGGCGTTACAAGTTGGTATCAGAGCCGACCCTCGCGGTTACACGGATGTTTGCGGACAGTTTGCAGTCATGTTGTGCATGACGTTTGTGACCCGTCGTGGCACACGGCATGGCACATGTGCTGTCCTGGAAGCACAGATGGTTGTGCCAAGAGGGAACGTTCCTGTGGCCCGACGAGGACGTCGGTTCCTCTGAGTGAGGGTGTATGTGATGGCCTGGCTTATTAGGGATGATAGACTACTCATATCAATAAGGAATTCCTTCTTTTCCGGGAGCCCATTAGGTTAGAACTCCAAAGTTAAGCGTGCTCAGCTTGGAGTAGTTTCAGGATGGGTGACCGACCGGGAAGTTGCTCCCGGGTGCGCATGAGTGAGGACAAAGTGCGTAGAAAAGACTAGTATTGATATGTGAGGCCAGTCTAGATCCCGCCGGGAGTAATGACCACCGGCGGGTGTGTCCGGGGCGTTACAATCGTGGACGTGTTCCACGTCCAGTTGAGGGAAGAGGAGGAGCGGGGAACGCTCCAGACCATGCGCGCGTGTGAGGCCGAGGAGTGGACGTTGCGGGCGGCCGGTGCGCGTGTGCTGACGGCCACTTGAGGGCACAGGAGGAGGGGGGCAGCACCGGTGGAGGCTACGGACGTCGAGGCGCGTTGGGAGGCGCGAGGGGAGAGCTCGAGGCTGTCGGGGGCAGGCGATTGGGCGAAGCTACAGTGCGGTGGCGCACTGTAGCGCGCTCTGGAGCGCCCTTATCGCATGCCATGGCATGCCATTGGCCCTCTGGACGCGTCCACCGTGTATGGGGGGTCCAGGGTGATGCAAGCACTACGGATGAGGCCTTGGATGCTCTGAAGATGCTGTGAGAGAGAAGAGAGGCTGGTGACTTGGTAGAAAATGGCTGTCCAGCAAGGTGAATTAGGGTTTTTACCCCTCAATCATGGAGCTGGGGTCCTGGGGGAAGTTACCGGAGGTGGCTAGTAACTAGATGAACGTGTGGTAGAAAGTTGAGGCCAAAGTAAAAGGTAAAAGTGATCAAGAAGAGGGTTTTAGTAAAAACCCAGAAGGTGTTTGATCAGTGTTTGGTCAAGCAAATGATCTCCACTTTCCATGACACTTAACATGATTGAATGACATGTGAAAATAGGGTGCTTCACCAAATTTGGGCTCATTTGAAGAAACTAGCCAATGTAACTTTGGTGAACCCTAGAAATCAACAGAAATGGCTTCATCTTGTTTGAGTCAAGCTAATCATCTCCCCTTGATGCACCACTTGGTGTAGTTTCATCATTTGGGGTATTGATCATGCCCACAAAGTTTGAAGCTCCAGGTAAAAAGTTGGTAATGTAAAGTTGTTCAAATTTGCATTTGAACAGAAAGGGTTTTGGGGTGTTCTGATCAAGTTGCTCTACTCCAAATCTTGTGCCATTTTGTCTAGATGCCTTATTAGGCCATTCTAGCATGTGCACCAAGTTTGAGAGAATTTGGACAAGTTTGGCAATGTAGAGTTGCTCAAACTTCAAATATGGACAGAATGGTTATGAAGGGTTTGAGAATGTTCTCTTGCTTCCCAAGGCATGGGACTTGGCAAGATCATCAAATATGTCATATGTGACATGATAGAATTTCCCTGGAATTTTTGGAGAATA
>LR738713.1:198221440-198240973 GCA_902687465.1 Secale cereale
GGGCTCATTTGAAGAAACTAGCCAATGTAACTTTGGTGAACCCTAGAAATCAACAGAAATGGCTTCATCTTGTTTGAGTCAAGCTAATCATCTCCCCTTGATGCACCACTTGGTGTAGTTTCATCATTTGGGGTATTGATCATGCCCACAAAGTTTGAAGCTCCAGGTAAAAAGTTGGTAATGTAAAGTTGTTCAAATTTGCATTTGAACAGAAAGGGTTTTGGGGTGTTCTGATCAAGTTGCTCTACTCCAAATCTTGTGCCATTTTGTCTAGATGCCTTATTAGGCCATTCGAGCATGTGCACCAAGTTTGAGAGAATTTGGACAAGTTTGGCAATGTAGAGTTGCTCAAACTTCAAATATGGACAGAATGGTTATGAAGGGTTTGAGAATGTTCTCTTGCTTCCCAAGGCATGGGACTTGGCAAGATCATCAAATATGTCATATGTGACATGATAGAATTTCCCTGGAATTTTTGGAGAATAATTCCTTTGTAAATATTTCAAAAGCTTGAATTATCCAGAAAGGGTTTTAGAGGGATTAGCCCATTATTTTGAACATGACCAAGTGTTGAAACTCTTATATATAGACAATATATGTCCAATGAGTCTCCCTGAATTTTGGCAAATAATTTTCCCCTATTAAAGACCATTTCTGGCCTTAAGAAAAAGATTTTAAATAAAATAGGAAAATAACTTTTTAAATTATACTCTTATGGTTTCTGGGAGTCCTATGACTACTAGGTCTCAAATATACCTTTTGAAATAATTTTCTCACCCTAAATCAAGCACTTGCAGTTCAAACCTTAATTCAGGGTTTTTTGGAAAAAACTAAATTTATAAAATACATTTTGGCCAAATTAATTTGTAAGAAAACACTATACTGTTATATAACACTTGGCATGATCATTGGGCAGAAGTTTTGGGTATGGATATGAATTCTACAAGAGGTAATAGTTGACTTTATTGAGAACATGAAAAAGCACATGGAGAAAAAATCAATTCAAATAAAAGCCAAATGATGCTAAAAGTTTTTGTTGGTCCAAATTTTCATGTTTCATTGATGCAAATAACATGTTACAAAATGCAGGGTGTGACAGACCTACCCCCCTTACAAGAATCTCGTCCCCGAGATTCCTAAACTAGGTCTTAAAAGAGATCGGGAAACTCGGATCTAAGATAGTCTTCACGTTTCCAGGTTGCTTCTGCTTCGGTGTGGTTGCTCCACTGGACCTTGAAGTACTTGATGGTACAGCTTACCGTCCGTCGTTCTGCTTCGTCCAGAATGCGAATGGGCTTCTCGCGGTAGGTCAAATCAGGCTGCAGATCAATGGCTTGGTGATCAACATCCTTGTAGAGATTAGGCTTGTCTGGAACTTGGAGACATTTCCGGAGTTGTGACACATGGAATACATTGTGCACACCGGATAGCTCGGGTGGTAGTTCCAACTGGTAAGCCACTTCTCCTCGTCGTGCAGTGATCTCAAAGGGTCCAATGAACCTTGGTGCGAGCTTCCCCTTGACGTGGAAACGCTTGGTTCCCTTCAGAGGAGTTACCCGCAGGTACACATGGTCCCCGACATGGAAACTCAAGTCCCGACGACGAGTGTCAGCATAACTCTTCTGCCTTGACTTGGCTGCCTTCAAACGCTCTCTGACTAGTTGGACTTGCTCTTCTGCTACGCGGAGAATATCCGGTCCAAAGACTAGCCCTTCTCCAGTCTCTGACCAGTTGAGGGGTGTGCGGCATCTGCGTCCGTACAACACCTCAAATGGTGCCATCTGAAGGCTCGACTGGTAACTTTTGTTATAGGAGAACTCGGAAAAGGGAGACAATCTTCCCACTTGGCTCCATATGCCAAGACACAGGCTCGGAGCATATCTTCGAGAATCTGATTGACTCGTTCTGTCTGACCTCCGGTCTGTGGGTGGAAAGCCGTGCTGAAAGATAACTTGGTTCCCAAGGCTTCTTGGAACTTCTTCCAGAACCTTGAGGTGAACTGGGTTCCTCGATCTGACACAATCTCCATGGGAACGTCGTGAAGACTTACGATTCGGTCGATGTAGAGAGCTTCCAGCCGGTTGCCATCATAAGTGGTCTTGACAGGAATGAAATGGGCCACCTTGGTCAAATGATCGACTATGACCCAGATAGAGTCATGTCCTCTATCCGACCTTGGTAATCCAGTGATGAAGTCCATTCAGACTTTATCCCACTTCCACTCAGGAACTTTGAGTGGTTGAAGCAATCCAGCAGGTCGCTGATATTCAGCCTTGACCCTTTGGCACACATCACACTTTGCAACATAGGTTGCAATCTCTATTTTCATCCCGTGCCACCAGAACCGTGCCTTCAAGTCTTGGTACATCTTGGTTCCTCCGGGGTGGATGGAATACAGAGTGTCGTGGGCTTCTTGCAGGATGAGGTTCTTCAGCTCTGTGTTGTTTCGTACGCAGATGCGGCCTTTGTACCAAACAATCCCATGCTCGTCTTCAGAGAATCCTGGGGCCTTGCCTAGCTTCATCTTCTTCTTGATGCCTTCAATGCTTGCGTGTCCATCTTGTGCCTTCTTGACCTCGTCCATCAGGGTCGGTCTGACTTCTAAATGATCCAGAAATCCAGGGGTGACCAATTCCAAACTGAAATGTTCGAGTTCCTTAAACAGGGCTGGCTACCTTTCTTGAATAACAGCATTCAAGGAGCAAGCCTTCCTGCTTAAGGCATCGTCCACCACGTTAGCCTTCCCGGGGTGATATTGAACACTGAGGTCATAGTCTTTGATGAGTTCCAACCATCTTCGCTGCCTCATGTTCAATTCCTTTTGGGTGAAAATCTACTTCAGACTTTTGTGGTCTGTGTATATCTCACACCGTTTCCCTAGGAGGTAATGCCGCCATGTCTTCAAGGCATGAACTACTGCCGCTAGCTCAAGATCGTGAGTAGCGTAGTTCTCCTCATGAGGTCGTAGCTGCCTGGAGAAGTAGGCTATGACTCAGCCTTCTTGCATCAGAACGCTTCCCAATACGATTCGAGAGGCATCACGATGTATCACGAACTCCTTGTGAATATCAGGTGTTGCCAGAACTGGGGCGGTGGTCAATCTCTTCTTGAGTTCTTGGAAGCTTTCTTCGCATTTTGGCGTCCACTCGAACTTCTTGTCCTTCTTGAGGAGCTGAGTCATTGGCCGTGCAATGCTAGAAAATCCTTCCACGAATTTGCGGTAATAGCCCGCAAGTCCGAGGAAGCTTCTGACTTCCTTGACGGTTTTTGGAGATTGCCATTGGGTCACAGCTTCGATCTTCACGGGGTCAACTGATAACCCTTCTTCGGTCAAGACATGACCTAAGAACCCAACTTTATGCAGCCAGAACTCACACTTGCTGAATTTGGCATACAGTTGGTGCTCCCGAAGCTTATCTAGGACCATCCTCAGATGTTGCTCGTGCTCTTCCTCCGACTTCGACAAGACAAGAATGTCATCGATGAAGACAACAAACGAACTTGTCCAAATATTCCATGAAGACTTTATTCATGAGATACATGAAGTAGGCAGGGGCATTGGTTAACCCAAAGGACATGACCGTGCACTCATACAGGCCATATCTGGTTACGAATACCGTCTTCGGAATATCTTGGGGTCTGATCTTCAGCTGGTAGTACCCAGATCTGAGGTCGATCTTGGAGAACACCTTGGCTCCGCTGAGCTGATCAAACAGATCTTCGATCTTGGGAAGTGGATATTTGTTCTTGATTGTAACTTCATTGAGGGAACGATAGTCAATGCATAAGCGGATGGTACCATCCCTCTTTGCCACAAACAGAACGGGAGATCCCCAAGGGGAGGCACTCGGGCGGATAAATCCCTTCCTCAGCTACTCTTCCAGTTGCTTCTTCAACTCGGCTAATTCTTCCGTCCCCATTCTATAAGGCTTCTTATAGATGGGTCCTGCTCCGGGCACGAGCTCGATGATGAACTCAATGTCACGGTCAGGGGGCATTCCCGGTAGTTCATCCGGAAAGACATCAGGATACTCACATACCACCGGTACTTGCTCTAGCCCAACTTCAGAGAGACAGTTGACTTGAATGGCTTGAGCGGAAGAGGAGTTGGGAGTGAACTTGACTTCAACTCCTTGGTCACAGTGACTGTTCGATTGGCACAGTCTAACAAGCCTTGGTGCTTGCTGAGCAAATTCATGCCTAGGATCACATCCAAGCCTTGTGATCTCAGGACGATGAGGTCTGCTAGGAAATCTACACCGTTAATGGTAATACTGACTCCTTTACAGCCTATCTTGGCTCTCATCTCTGCTCCGGGGGTTTGTACCACCATAGGGTTATTCAGGGGTGTAGGGGTCATGCAATTTTTAATGCAAATCTTTGAGTGACAAATGAATGCGTTGCTCCAGAATCAAACAAGACAGTTGCAGGTGCTGAGTTGACAAGGAACGTACCCAGCACGACGTCCGGGTCTTCCTGGGCTTCTTCTGTAGTGACGTGATTCACATGCCCCTTCCCATGGTTAGGTGGATTGCGAGGAGCTGGGTTCCTTGGTGGCATCCCGCGGCCTTGTCCTTGGTTCTGCGCATTGGGGCGCGGGGCATCAGTCTTCTTGTTGGGGCACACCCTTGAGATGTGTCCGGACTGACCACATCCAAAGCAAGTGACTTGGTTTGGATTGTTGATCTCGTTGCCACCACTGGTATTGGGGTTGAAAGCTGGCCTTGGGTTGGCATACTGCGGAGGCTGATAGTTGGTACGAGGTGCAGGAGCTCTTGGTTGCTGATAGGTTGGCTTGGCCGGGGCTGACTGCCACGGACGAGGTTTCTGGTTGCTGGAACTTCCCTTGCTGACCATCTTGCGCTTGCGAGTGTCTTCCAAAGCATGCCGCTTGTCTTCAAGCATAAGTGATTTGTTCACCAGGTCAGGGAAGGTTGGGCAGTCGCACACGACAAGCGAGTATTGCAGAGTCTGATTGAGGCCTTCCATGAAGCGCTCCCTTTTTGCAGCATCAGTGCTGACATCTTCAGGGGCATACCTTGACAGAACACTGAACTTCTGCATGTATTCCTTGACAGTGCCACTTCCTTGCATCAGGGCTCGGAACTCACGCTTTTTGACAGCCATGATTCCGGAAGGAATGTGGGACTTGCGGAATTCTGCCTTGAAGTTGACCCAAGTGATGTCTTGTTCAGCATGCATGACCTTCAATCCATCCCACCAAGCTCTAGCAGTCCCCCCGAGGCAGTGGGCTGCATAAGCCACCTTCTCAAGGTCTTCGGTGCATCCGACTAGTTCCAGTATTTCCTCAATGGAGCGGACCCAGTCGTCTGCATCCAGGGGTTCAGCAGTCTCGATGTAAGTTGGCGGTGCATGCTTCTTGAACTCTGCCAACGTGGAACGTCCATTGCCATTCCCCGTCGGCTGGCGGTTGTTGGTGACAGCTTGAGCAATCAGCTGAAGGGCTGCAGTGTTGGCTTGGCGTTCCTCTCGGAAAGCTTGGACAAGCTGAGCCATGTCCATGTTCGGAGGAGGTGGTGGTGGTGGAGCTTGGTCGTTGGTTTGGTCGTGGCCTGCCTCTGACTGAGCGGATGCTCCGGCTTCAGGCTGCTGGGTAGAGGTACCAGTACGAGTTACAACAGGCATCCTGTTGGAGCGGTAAAAGGTCTCATGACTCGGAAGAGGGAAAGCAAGATAGATGGGTGCCTAGTAAGGGGGTGGGTGTGACACTAATCAAATCATGCAAAGGCCGAAAGGCCAAAACACATTCATTAAAATCCAAATGGGTGATGCAGTCATTTACACATTCCTGAAGGAAGAATACGACATACATCCAGACACAACAAAAGCAAACACTAGATGGTTTCATATGAACCATACAAGGACTCGACTGCGCATAGGGGTTACACGACCTATCCTACCGTAGAGGTCACAAGTGGCATATCCGAGTAGGGAATAATGCCTAAGCGGCGGAATGCTCGGTCGCGTATTCCGGCTCTTCTGGGTCTTCCTCCTTGTCTTCATCTGTCTGGGCCCCCTTGTCACTTGAGGGTGTGGGGGAGTGGAGGAGTTGGATACGACGGTACTTCGTCGGTGGTGCAGGGAAAAGCTTGCGATATTCCCTTGCCGTCATCCGGCGTCGCCCAGGTGGTTCTTCATTCTTGGAAGATACATCCTCGGAGGGCCTTCCGCCTCGGTATGCGATAGCGGACAGTCCACAAGGCGCTCCTTCCTTCTTGATCCTATTAGTCTTCTCTTGAGCTCGGCGAAGAAGTGCCTTGGTCTTGTGAAGTTCTTCTCAAAGCTTCATTGTTTCCGAGGCCAAGTCTTGTGCCAAGCTGTCGGCACATAGACTGAAGTAGGTCTGGAACCGAAGCGAGAGTCCTTCCTTTAGTGGAGGGGCTAGTGCGCTGCTTTCATCTTCACCTTCCTTCCGGTAAGGCAAGAAGCGAGTTGTCATCTTGGCTGCCATCTCCGGAAGAAGCTCGCGGAGACGGGTTAGTGCCTTGAGTGCAGCAGCCTCGACAGCGAGAGGTAGTGTTGCCATCTGGGGTCCCTCGAAGAACCAACTTGTGGGAGGATCGTTTGTCTTCACGATCACTTCCACATGGTATTCCACCACATGTGTCGCTAACCCAATGCTCAAGGTAGGTGAGGATGGGCGCTCGGTGGAACTGACACTCCTGGAGGCTATCCTCGAGAAGCAAGGGAAACCCAGTGATCAGGTGCTCTTCGGGTACAGCGGCCATCTACAAAGGTGGAATAGGAGGGGTTAATAAGCTGATGAAATCTCAGGTTTAGAAAAGAAGAGAGGTTCAGAAGGTTTTTGAAAAAGGGTCTCATCTAACTAACGCCCATGCTAACTAAGGCTTCCTACAGTCAGCATGGCTCTGATACCAGCTCTGTGTCACACCCTGCATTTTGTAACATGTTATTACATCAATGAAGCATGAAAATTTGGACCAGCAAATTTTGTTTGGCATCATTTGGCTTTTATTTGGAATTGAGTTTTTTTTTTCATGTGCTCTTTAAAGTCAACTATTAACTCTTGTAGAATTCATCTCCATACCCAAAACTTCTGCCCAATGATCATACCAAGTCTTATATAACAGTATAGTATTTTCTTACAAAATTAATTTGTCCAAAATGTATTTTATAAATTTAGTTTTCCAAAAAACCCCTGAATTGAGAATTGCACTGCAAGTGCTTGATTTAGGGTGAGAAAATTATTTCAAAAGGTACATTTGAGACCTAGTAGTCATAGGACTCCCAGAACCCACAAAAGTATAATTTTAAAAGTTGTTTTCCTATTTTATTTAAAAGCTTTTTCTTAAGACCAGAAATGGTCTTTAATAGGGAAAAATTATTTAAGTATTTCAAAAATATTTGCCAAAATTCAGGGAAACTCATAGGACATATATTGTCCATATATAAGAGCTTCAACACTTGGTCATGTTCAAAATAATGGGCTAATCCCTCTAAAACCCTTTCTGGATATTTCAAGCTTTTGAAATATTTACAAAGGAAATATTCTCCAAAAATTCCAGGGAAATTCTATCATGTCACATATGACATATTTGATGATCTTGCCAAGTCCCATGCCCTGGGAAGCAAGAAAACATCATCAAAACCCTTCATAACCATTCTGTCCATATTTGAAGTTGGAGCAACTTTACATTGCCAAACTTGTCCAAATACTCTCAAATTTGGTGCACATGCTAGAATGGCCTAATAAGGCATCTAGACCAAATGGCACAAGATTTGGAATAGAGCAACTTGATCAGATTACCCCAAAACCCTTTCTGTTCAAATGCAAATTTGAATAACTTTACATTACCAACTTTTTACCTGGAGCTTCAATCTTTGTGGGCATGATCATAACCCAAAATGATGATGCTACACCAAGTGGTGCATCAAGGGGAGATGATTAGCTTGACTCAAACAAGATGAAGCCATTTCTGTTGATTTCTAGGGTTCACCAAAGTTACATTGGCAAGTTTCTTCAAAATTAGCCCAAATTTGGTGAAGCACCCTATTTTCACATGTCATTCAATCCTGTTAAGTGTCATGTCAAGTGGAGATCTTTTGCTTGACCAAACACTGATCAAACACCTTCTGGCTTTTTACTAAAACCCTCTTCTTGATCACTTTTACCCTTCTCCTTGGCCTCAACTTTCTACCACATGTTCAACCAGTTACTAGCTACCTCCAGTAACTTCCCCAAGTCCCCAGCTCCATGATTGAGGGGTAAAAATCCTAGTTCACCCAGCTGGACAACCATTTCTTACCAAGTCACCAGCTTCCTCTCTCTCTCACAGCATCTCCAGAGCATCCAAGGCCACAGACCATTTCTTTACTCCTACCTTGACCTTCTAGACAACCTTGGGCACGTTGGACATGACCAGAGCGGCGAGGGCACAAATGTGCCAGCCATTCGGGCGCTCTGGAGCACGCTACAGTGCGCCACCGCACTGTAGCTTCGCCCAATCAGCTGCCCCCGACAGCCTCGGGCCTCCCCCTCGCGCCTCTCAACGCGCCTCGACGTGCGCAACCACCCCGGCGCTGTTCCCCCTCCTCCTGCGCCCTCCAGTGGCCGTCGCCACACGCGCACCGGCCGCCCGCAGCACCCACTCCTCGGGCTCACACGCGCGCACGGCCTGGAAGGTTCCCCGCTCCTCCTCTCACCTCAAATGGACGTAGAGCTCGTCCAGCAACGCCGTGGACTCACTCCCATCACCTCCCGTGCGCTGTAGCGTCGAGCAGGAGCTCGCCGGCGCACTGGACCACGGGGCTCCGCCGTTCCCCTATAAATAGGACCCCCCCCGAGCCTCTCCAACAGCACCAGCAGCTTCTCCTCATCCCCAGCAACACCCCAGCACCATCAGTTCATCCCCGAAAGGTTCCAGTGCTCGGGATCGACCGGAGCTCCTCCGCGTCGGGCCGCCGGTGGTCTCGCAGTACGGGCCTCCTCCGCCCCTCCTTTTGCCCGATCTAGAACCGCCGTGCACCACTGACTCTTTCCCCTTGCTTTCCCCTCTCTGTGACATTTGGAATCGGCCGAAGCGACGACCTCCCGAAGCTCCTCCGCCGTCCCACCTCGCCGCCGGCGAACCCGACCTCCCCGGCGTGCCGCACCACCACCCCTACCTCCGCAACACGACGCTGAGCCCGTTCCTGCCCTCCGTTGCCGTCGCCGTGGCCGGAATCTACACCGGTGAGCTCGCCGTCGCCGTGGCCGTGAGGTTGGAGATGACAGGCGGGCCCCGCCTGTCATCCTCACCCCTCTCTCCCCCTCCTCACAGCCGCTGACCGCCGGGCCCCGCCCGTCAGGTTTGAAAACCTGACGTGCGCGCGCTGGCGCCCGTGCGGCTGGGCTGGGCGCCCCTGGGCCGTGCACTGTGGCCCCTCTGGCCCAGCAGCACAGGGGCATTTATTTTTATTCTTTCTGTAATTATTTCAAACATTTTTACAGAAATGAATATTGGTCCAAATGAAATAACTCCAACTCCTAAATTCTTGTAATATTCCAACCTATTTAATGGTGTAACTTTCACTCACATCCATGAAACTTTTCTGTTCTGTTCAAATTTAAATTCAAATTTGAGCAATAAAACTCCGGTTCAAAAATCCCTAGATTCCATTCTGTAACTCCAAAACTCCAACTACGAATTTTCCCCATCTTAGAAATTTCTCTAGTATTTAACAAAAATAAGTTGACATTTTTCTAAGCACTTTGATTTTTCTGTTTTATTTGTGGTCTTATTTTTTTCCGTTGTTATTATGCGACGTATAGATACCGTATTTGACGAAGTTGCTGAAGAAGGAGAAGGAGAAGGATTTGAAGACTTTGAAGACCAAGCCAATCCAGGCAAGCAGCCCTTTGACCATGATACACTTGTTCTTCGGAACCCGTTTGTTTCCGATGTATGATGATAGGGTTACGATGGTGACCTAGTTGAACCACTACATGATGCATGCCATGATCTTGATCTTGCTATGTGCTTGATAACATGCAAATAGTTAGTAGTGATACTTAGTGATGCATGTGTGATTTGAACCTCCGTGGTTGAAATCTTTGCACGAACCCATCGGGTGTCCCTAATGCCCGAGGGTGACGTTGAGTTAGGTCATCACTTGAGGAAGAAGTGATGTGTCGGTTAATCATGTGCATGGGTGAAATAATGGATTAGATTTATGTGTGACTACTGTCCCAACCAAACATGTGCAATCACACTACCCCTTATGGGACGGGGCTTTATTGATTACTTAGGTCGATACTAGCATGGTGCCCGCATTACTAGTGACGGGAAGACTAGAGGTCTTTCCCGGGACCGGGTCGTGCTTGGATAGACGACCATGACTGTTTTCACAGGGCACCGGACACACCGTTGGTCCCTTCGGGTACGCGTGACATTGAATTAGGGAAAGTCCCGTGATCTATTGTTTGTACTCGGGGGCCGTGTACCAACGAGTGGACTCTATGTTAGTGTCGTCTAAGGAAAGATAATGATCGGGTGCTTCCCTCAAGTACTCGGGGGAAGCACCCGGTCATTATCTTTCCTTAGACGACACTAACATAGAGTCCACTTGTTGGTACACGGCCCTCCGGTACAAACAATAGATCACGGGACTTGCCCTAATTTCCATATCACGTGTACCCGAAGGGACCAACGGTGTGTCCGGTGCCCTGTAAAAACAGTCATGGTCGTCTATCCAAGCACGACCCCGTCCCGGGAAAGACCTCAAGTCTTCCCGTCACTAGTAATGCGGGCACCATGCTAGTATCGACCTAAGTAATCAATAAATCCCCGTCCCATAAGGGGTAGTGTGGTTGCACATGTTTGGTTGGGACGGTAGTCACACATAAATCTAATCCATTATTTCACCCATGCACAAGATTTATCGGCACATCACTTCTTCCTCAAGTGATGACCTAACTCAACATCACCCTCGGTATTAGGGGCACCCGGTGGGTTCATGCAAAGATTTCAACCACGAAGGTTCAAATCACACATGCATCACTACTTACTATTTGCACGTCATCTAGCACATAGCAAGATTAAGAGCAAGGCATGCATCATGTGGTGTTCCAACTAGGTTACCACCGTAACCCTACCATCATGCATCGGAAACAAACGGGTTCCGAAGAACAAGTGTATCATGGTCAAAGGGCTGCTTGCCTGGATTGGCTTGGTCTTCAAAGTCTTCAAATCCTTCTCCTTCTCCTTCTTCAGCAACTTCGTCAAATACGGTATCTATACGCTGCATAATAACAACGGAAAAATAAGACCACAAATAAAACAGAAAAATCAAAGTGCTCAGAAAAATGTCAACTTATTTTTGTAAAATACTAGAGGGAAAACTAAGATGGATAAAATTCTTAGTTGGAGTTTTGGAGTAACAGAATGGAATCTAGGGATGTTTGAACAGGAGTTTTAATGCTCAAATTTGAATTTAAATTTGAACAGAACAGAAAAGTTTCATAGATATGTGTGAAAGTGACACCATTAAATAGGTTGGAATATTTCAAGATTTTAGGAGTTGGAATTATTTCATTTGGACTAATATTTATTTCTGTAAAATTAATTGAAGTTTTACAGAAAAGAAAAAGAAGAAAAAGCCCTGTGCAACTGGGACAGAGTGGCCACAGTGCACGGCCCAGGGCATCCAGCCCAGCCGCTCGGGCGCCAGCGCGTGCACGTCAGGTTTTCAAACCTGACGGGCGGGGCCTGGCGGTCAACGGCTGTGAGGGGAGGGAGAGAGGGGTGAGGATGATAGGCGGGGCCCGCCTGTCATCTTCAACTTCACGGCCACGGCGACGGCGAGCTCACCGGCGACGATTCCGGCCACGGCGAAGCCAATGGAGGGCAGGGACGGGTTCAGCGACGAGTTGCGGAGGTAGTGGTGGTGGTGCGGCTCGCCGGGGAGGTCGGGTTCATCGGCGGCGAGGTGGGACGGCGGAGGGTCGTCGGGAAGCTGCTGGCCAGCTCATTTCTGGCAGCTGCAGAGGGGGAAAATGGAGGGGAACGCATAAGTTATGCATGGCGGTTCTAAATCGAGCAAAAGGAGGGGCGGAGGAGGCCCGTACTGCGAGATCACCGGCTGCCCGACGCAGCGGAGCTCCGGTCGATCCCTAGCACTGAAGCTCTTCGGGGAGGAACTAGCGGTGCTGGAGGACTAAAGGGGATGTGGTGAGGCTGCTGGTGCTGAGCGGGGAGCTCGGGGGGGCTTATATAGCCGCGCCCACGGTCCACCGTGGACTCGTGCGCCGGAGGGGTTGCAGGTGAGGCTAGAAGGGGTTCTGGTGCCTGTGATCTAGCCGGGGAGGATTGTGGACGTGTTCCACATCCAGTTGAGGGGAGAGGAGGAGCGGGGAACGCTCCAGACCGTGCGCGCGTGTGAGGCCGAGGAGTGGACGTCGCGGGCGGCCGGTGCGCGTGTGACGACGGCCACTGGAGGGCGCAGGAGGAGGGGGACAGCACCGGTGGAGGCTGCGGACGTCGAGGCGCGTTGGGAGGCGCGAGGGGAGAGCTCGAGGCTGTCGGGGCAGGCGATTGGGCGAAGCTACAGTGCGGTGGCGCACTGTAGCGCGCTCTGGAGAGCCCTTATCGCATGCCATGGCATGCCATTGGCCCTCTGGACGCGTCCACCGTGTCTGGGGGGTCCAGGGTGATGCAAGCACTACGGATGAGGCCTTGGATGCTCTGAAGATGCTGTGAGAGAGAAGAGAGGCTGGTGACTTGGTAGAAAATGGTTGTCCAGCAAGGTGAACTAGGGTTTTTACCCCTCAATCATGGAGCTGGGGTCCTGGGGGAAGTTACTGGAGGTGGATAGTAACTAGATGAACGTGTGGTAGAAAGTAGAGGCCAAGGTAAAAGGTAAAAGTGATCAAGAAGAGGGTTTTAGTAAAAACCCAGAAGGTGTTTGATCAGTGTTTGGTCAAGCAAATGATCTCCACTTGCCATGACACTAAACATGATTGAATGACATGTGAAAATAGGGTGCTTCACCAAATTTGGGCTCATTTGAAGAAACAAGCCAATGTAACTTTGGTGAACCCTAGAAATCAACAGAAATGGCTTCATCTTGTTTGAGTCAAGCTAATCATCTCCCCTTAATGCACCACTTGGTGTAGTTTCATCATTTGGGGTATTGATCATGTCCACAAAGTTTGAAGCTCCAGGTAAAAAGTTGGTAATGTAAAGTTGTTCAAATTTGCATTTGAACAGAAAGGGTTTTGGGGTGTTCTGATCAAGTTGCTCTACTCCAAATCTTGTCCCATTTGGTCTAGATGCCTTATTAGGCCATTGTAGCATGTGCACCAAGTTGAGAGCATTTGGACAAGTTTGGCAATGTAGAGTTGCTCAAACTTCAAATATGGACAGAATGGTTATGAAGGGTTTGAGAATGTTTTCTTGCTTCCCAAGGCATGGGACTTGGCAAGATCATCAAATATGTCATATGTGACATGATAGAATTTCGCTGTAATTTTTGGAGAATATTTCCTTTGTAAATATTTCAAAAGCTTGAAATATCCAGAAAGGGTTTTAGAGGGATTAGCCCATTATTTTGAACATGACCAAGTGTTAAAACTCTTATATATGGACAATATATGTCCTATGAGTCTCCCTGAATTTTGGCAAATATTTTTGAAATACTTAAATAATTTTCCCCTATTAAAGACCATTTCTGGCCTTAAGAAAAAGCTTTTAAATAAAATAGGAAAATAACTTTTAAAATTATACTCTTGTGGTTTCTGGGAGTCCTATGACTACTAGGTCTCAAATATACCTTTTGAAATAATTTTCTCACCCTAAATCAAGCACTTGCAGTGCAAACCTTAATTCAGGGGTTTTTGGAAAAACTAAATTTATAAAATACATTTTGGCCAAATTAATTTGTAAGAAAACACTATACTGTTATATAACACTTGGCATGGTCATTGGGCAGAAGTTTTGGGTATGGAGATGAATTCTACAAGAGGTAATAGTTGACTTTATTGAGCACATGAAAAAGCACATGTAGAAAAACTCAATTCAAATAAAAGCCAAATGATGCTAAAAAATTTTGTTGGTCCAAATTTTCATGTTTCATTGATGCAAATAACATGTTACAAAATGCAGGGTGTGACAGGAGGCCAGCTTGAAGCCAATCTAGGACGTACGGGTCGCGGGCGCGGAGCAGATCCAACTACAGGAGGACAATCTCAAGGCTCACGGGGCGAGGCTCGCAACACTCGAATCATACTCGAAGGCAGTGACATCCGAGGAGGCCAAGGAGGGCGTGCGCCTGGCGGCCTTGAAGCGCTAGGGGGTGACACCCAGGAATCTCATGAGAAGCATGTCTCCGATGTCAACGCCTTACTATATGCCAGGGAGAAGAAGATCCCGGCTGATGCCGACGCGAGGGCGGCGGCCGACCGCGCCGCGCTCTCATCCCTTGAGCTCAGGGCCCGTGGGCCCTAAGAGCATCTCCAGCCGTTGGCCCCCCCAGGACCCGTAAAAATCGCCCCTGGGGCGAGCCGGCAATACAATCGGCGCTGGGGCGGTTTTGCGCCCAGTCGTCGCCCCCAGCTCGCCCACAGGCATCGAAATTGGCCCACTTTGCAGCCCAATTTCGGCGACTAAAGGGCCCATATGGGCGAGAATAGGCCCATATTCGACGTGGTTTCACCGTGTCTCGGCGTTCAATTATCAACACAATTATTTCTTATCACATATTTCATCACAGAAAAATCAAATACTTCAACAAAATAGTACAACAACAAATAGTTCAATACAAATTATATAGTTCAACAAATAAAAACTCGTATTTCATCACACGACGTCCCTCTTGAACCTACATAGGTGGTCAATCAGATCTTTCTGCAGTTGATGATGCACCTGTGGGTCTTGGATCTCCTGACGCATACTGAGATAGGCAGTCCAAGCTGCCGGTAGATGGTGATCAACTTCGGCTAGAGGACCCTGCCCGTAGTATGGTTCAGTGTCAAACACTGGGTCTTCTTGCTCGCTCTCGATGATCATGTTGTGCAAGATGACACAACAAGTCATAATCTCCCACATTTGATCTTTGGACCAGGTCTGAGAAGGGTACCGAACAACACCGAATCGAGATTGGAGCACACCAAATGCCCGCTCGACATCCTTCCTGCAAGCCTCCTGAATTTTTGCAAACCAGGCGTTCTTGCCTCCTGTCGGAGGGTTTGAGATCGTCTTCACAAATGTCGACCATCTCGGATAGATGCCATCTGCTAGGTAGTACCCCTTGTTGTATTGGTGCCCATTGATCTCAAAGTTCACCGGAGGAGAATGGCCCTCAACGAGCTTGACAAAAACAAGAGAGCACTGCAGCACATTGATGTCATTCTGAGTTCCTGGCATACCAAACAAGGAGTGCCAAATCCAGAGGTCCTGTGTGGCTACCGCCTCAAGCACCACACTGCAACCGCCTTTGGCGCCTTTGTACATCCCCTTCCAACCGAATGGGCAATTCTTCCATTTCCAATGCATGTAGTCGATGCTTCCAAGCATCCCAGGAAATCCTCTTGCTGCATTCTGGGCTAGGATCCGAGCAGTGTCTTCCGCATTGGGTGTTCTCAAGTATTGTGGCCCAAACACTGCCACCACTGCCGACAGAACTTGTAGAAACACTCTATGCTTGTGGACTCAGCCATGCGCCCATAGTCGTCGAGTGAATCACCGGGAGCTCCATATGCAAGCATCCTCATCGCTGTCGTGCATTTCTGGATGGAGGTGAATCCAAGAGCGCCAGTGCAATCCATCTTGCACTTGAAGTAGTTGTCGAACTCCCGGATGGAATTCACAATCCTGAGGAAGAGCTTTTGGCTCATCCGATAACGGCGCCGAAATGTTTTCTCGCCGTGAAGTGGACCATCGGCGAAGTAGTCGGAGTAGAGAATGTAGTAGCCTTCAAGACGAAGCCGGTTCTTTGCTTTCAACCGCCCCGGCGCCGAGCCACCTCGCCGCGGCTTTTCATGGCTCGCCAGCAGCTGGGCGAGGGCGGCGAGCACCATGAGATGCTCTTCTTCCTGGACGTCGGTCGTGGCTTCCTCCTCCAGCAGCGCGGCGAGCTCTTCCTCGTCATCCGAGTCCATCGCCGAGACAGGCAAAACGCCGAACACCTTGCGATCGGTGGGCGTGTACCCACCGCTAAACTGCGCCTCCGCGGCCGGAAACGCCCAGCTGCTATGGGAGGGGCTGCTGCGGCGAAGCGCTGCTATTTTCCAACGGGGAATGGCTATCTAGCGGAGTAGGGCGGCGGCCGTCGCTGGGATATAGCTAGTGGTGGCCGAGGGCGCGGGGGGTGCGAGGTGAGTCGGGGGATGAAAACCTTGACTTTTCCCCTGTCGGTGTGGGCCTAGCGTGCTTTTCCCTAGCGCCGGAGCCCCCAACTACTCCCCAGCATGCCGGGTACGACCTGTGACCGCCGGTCGGAAAAAAGGTCCGAATCGGCAATTTTCGGCATCCTGGGGGCGCGACTGGGCCGTTTTTTCGGCGCCGGCGCCGAAAAAGTGACCTGGGGGGCCTGTTGGGGGCGCGGCTGGAGATGCTCTAAGTTCCATTTACCAGGATGAGCTTGAGGCTCCCCTTGTAGTCTACGATGCCGACTACACCCAGCTCTCCACCAAGCTTATGGAGCAGCCGGAATACAAGGCCTAGAAGGTGGATGACATCCTACAAGAAGAGTGTCGTGATCCCTTCTTCGTGATAGGGACCCGCCTCTTTAGCCACCTCCTTTATCGTGACCCCACTTTTAACTTCAGCAAGTTTACAGGTCATGTTCCTGAAGAAGCTCGTGACGGCCTAGCAGAGGCCCTGGAAGGTCATGTGAAGGCTTTGCTTGGTAAGTTTTACTGCGGCGGCGGCGGGGTGCCTGGCGAGGCCTCGACGGATGTCGGCAACATCGGCGGCGACGCCTCCTCTTGATGTTTTCTTAAATTATCCTGTAAAAGACCGAAGCTTCCTAGCGGAGGTGTGAAATTGCGGTTTCATTTGCTTGAATATTTAAATTAATGCTTGTAACGATTGCTCACGACCTTGTGGGGTTTCTTTCCGTACTTGTTTTTCCTCTTGTCTACCTTGGTGCTCTGCGCCGACAGGGCCCAACCCCGTGCATGCCTCAGCCATCACTGGGATGTTAAGATACGATGCCTGGACATGCCTAGGATGTGAGGGGATCCAGGAGTTTGTGAAGGATCCTAAGGTGCGATGCTCGAGAACCCCCTTGACGCGCAAGTAGGCCGCGCAAGGGAAAATGTTAACAACGGTGAGGGAGCCCCCCAAGCGCCCAGACTTACCATTCTGCAATGCCGGTGGTCCATCGTTTGTGGGACGGACCTGCGAGATCTCCCGATGATCCATTTTAGATGAGGAACATGTGTACAATGGTTTCATTAAATGATGCGCGCTTACAAGATTGTGCAATGGCATTGCGCGAGGAGACTAGACACCAATGACCTTGTAGGATGACATGCACGGGGGCAGGACCGCGAGCCAGAGTCCGGGACCCTAGGCTTTCAGTGGTGTTGGGATTGAATAGAGCTCAAGCACCATGTCCAGCTCCTGCTTGGGTGAGGTACATGAGGGAGATGGGAGCGTGCGCCGCGGAATTAGGTAAGTGTCTACCGTGCATGGCATGGGTTATCCCGCCGCGGGGCACTCTCAGTTGACTATCCACAAGCGCAGAGCATGGGGCTTCCACTTGGGGGTGGGTATGGTCGTAATTCGACCATTCCGCCAGCATGGAGCATGGGGCTTCCACTGGGGCGTGCGCATGGCCATAATTAGACCATTCCGCCAGCACGGGGCATGGGGCTTCCACTTGGGCATGGGCATGATCTATATTCCAGAGTCTTCGAGGCGTGTACAATCAATTCCATTTGTACGTGTGGCTAGCACGGCAGAACTTGCGGGGGTCTCGATGAACCAGGCATAGGGCTTAGGAGATCCTTCATCAATCCTCAGGCAGGTTGCGCCTAGCTCTCGCCACAATTCATGCTTGTGCTGCATGTGAAACAAGGCTGACCCACACCGGACAACTGTCCCAAGGCCACTGCATGAAGAGGTTAGGCACCAAAGGCCCAAGGAGGTGACGGGCACGGGATTGGCCCGTCAGACAGAGCCCGGCCGTTTGGTTTTAGTGACGCTGCAGGGATGGACCCGAGCACAAACTTCATGCCAAGTTTCCCCATGAAATGATCAAGGGAAGAGCCTTCGGGTACGCGGCGCCTGAGGTGGCGAAGCACAACGCTCAAAGTTATGCAAACTAGGCGCGCCCTTACTCACCCGCTCATGACGGTTGTTCGGGAAGGCAAGACACCAAGGACCTCTATGAGGTGACGTGCACGGGCGCAGGCTCGCGAGACAGAGCCTAGTCGCTTGGTTTTATCAATGCTGGAGGGACGGACCCAAGCACATACATCGTGTCTAGCCCCCAACCAAGGAGCGATCAAGCGGAGTGGTGAGGATGCGGCAATCTCAATTGTGGCGAGGCACCGGACTCATAGGTAAATAAGAAGGATAAACTCATGAAAGCTTACCTAGGTTTAGTACACAAAAAAAATGTGAGGTTGCCATAGGGCTTACCCTGACCAGCTTGAGGGTAATGCAGCCCACGAGGTGCCCTCAATTGAACAAACCAAAAAGTCACCTATCAATCATGCTGCTGTAGGAGCAGGGTGCTTGACAAAGTGTTCCACGAAAGTTCGCCCCTCAGAGGCCAGCTGGCTCCTGAGGCCTTGAAGGCTCGCGAGGAGCAGGGGCCTCATGAGACGCCAATGCCACACATCGGGCCTCACAAGACGCCAACATGAGCTGCGTGAACCGCTAGTACGTGGCGCCCATGTTCCGTAGGCCGAAGGGCATGCGGTTGTAGTTGGAGGGGACGCCCCCGCTCCGGCCAGTGTGGGGCGGCTAGAGAAGGTCCTCGGAGCTGGCCATGTTGAGGCCGAAAATGTTGACGCACACGTGCACCTCGCTGCCCGCGTCGGGGGCTGCAGCTGATCCGACGGATCCCGCGGTGCGACACTCACCGCACATGACCCAAGCTAGTTGCAGCATGTGGATCTCCTGGGTGATGAACTCTTGTGCTCCTGGTGCCTGGCGTCGTGCTCATTGTTTGCGGGGACGCGCGTTGAAGCACGGCTCCAAGTGGTGCCCGAGCACCTCCCTCGCCGCACTAGTCAGGTCGCACGCTCTCTAGGTGGAAGTCCCCGAGCCTTCCCAGAGGGAGGTGCTTCGCGTGCCTTCGTATGCAAGAGGGAGGCAAGCCCCAGCAGGGGGCGCAACGCCTGAGGCGTCGCCAGCTAGTGCTTCCTTCGTCTCGGGAAGGCCCCTGGAGAGTAGCCGATTCTTCTCCATGGGAGAGGCTTCACGCGGCATAGTGCCACCCTCGCCGTCGGAGTTTTCAGCGGCGGTGGCCCGATACGCGTGGTCGAGGGAGCAAACCGCATCTTTCTCATCACAGGCGGCAATGTTGACACCGCTGCATCCTGGCATCTTGAGGACATTG
>LR738713.1:198240983-198255366 GCA_902687465.1 Secale cereale
GCGCGTTGAAGCACGGCTCCAAGTGGTGCCCGAGCACCTCCCTCGCCGCACTAGTCAGGTCGCACGCTCTCTAGGTGGAAGTCCCCGAGCCTTCCCAGAGGGAGGTGCTTCGCGTGCCTTCGTATGCAAGAGGGAGGCAAGCCCCAGCAGGGGGCGCAACGCCTGAGGCGTCGCCAGCTAGTGCTTCCTTCATCTCGGGAAGGCCCCTGGAGAGTAGCCGATTCTTCTCCATGGGAGAGGCTTCACGCGGCATAGTGCCACCCTCGCCGTCGGAGTTTTCAGCGGCGGTGGCCCGATACGCGTGGTCGAGGGAGCAAACCGCATCTTTCTCATCACAGGCGGCAATGTTGACACCGCTGCATCCTGGCATCTTGAGGACATTGTAGCCGTGGTGGGCCATTGCCATGAACTTGGCGAGCATGGGGTACCCTAGGATGGCGTTGTACGCAAGGCCGATGTGTGCCATGTCGATGTCGATGAGCTCAGTGTGTTAGTTTCCCCCGGTGCCGAAGGTGACCGAAAGGCGCACCTGCCCAGAGGGATGGTTGACCCATCCGTCACCACGGAGTGACAATGGTCGCCACGGCCTGGGCTCCGTATGGGCGACATGAGCCGCACTGCGCTCGGCACGAGCACGGTGAGCGTCGGCCATGGA
The DNA here is from genome assembly GCA_902687465.1 of Secale cereale. Classification (NCBI taxonomy): domain Eukaryota; kingdom Viridiplantae; phylum Streptophyta; class Magnoliopsida; order Poales; family Poaceae; genus Secale; species Secale cereale. Next base: position 198,241,639 of record LR738713.1, read on the forward strand.
GATGGCGGAGCAGGAATAGGAGCGAAGCGGGAGAACTTTGGCAAACCCCTACCTGCCGTGCCAAATGTCGGAATCGGAGCTCCGGGGACACAAGAAAGGTTCCAACTCTAGGAGGAGGGGGAAATACGAACTAGATACACGACAGTTTACCCAGGTTCGGGCCACCTTGCGGTGTAAAACCCTACGTCATGATAGCACATTTATCAGTGCTAAATATGATAGATCTCAGATAGGGGCTCCCAAGGAAGGTGATCTGAGCTATATGGTAACAAGGAAAGTAGGGACACGATGTCTTTACCCAAGTTCGGGTCCTTTGATGAGGTAAAACCCCATGTGTTGCTTATTATTATTGATAATGATGGGATACAGAGTACAGATTGATCTACCTCAAGATTGCATGAATGTATTCTAAGCTCTAAACCTTGCAAGGGTAAATGTATATGGCTCCGTGGACTAAACTGGATGACTTATATAGATGCCGGGGGTACCTATGGTTTACACATGTTGGTTACAATGTAAGGATAAACAAGCTATCTTTTGAAAATACGCTGGAAGTACATGCCAAGCCTCAAGGAGATCTTCATCTTGATTACGCCGAGGTCTAAGGCCACTTTGGCCCATTCAAAAATCTTCGATGGGTCCTCGGCCTGGCCCATAATCGGCAAACCTATGTGGCAAACACCCCTAATCAACATTGGGACTCCGAAGTGACGTCATGATAAATAAAAAGCGAAGGGAAGCATAATTTATCTCAACATTGCTTCCTCCCACCATCCTCCGCATGCTGTTCTTCTTGCTCCTTCACAAATGCTTCTATCACGGAGAGAATTCCAAGATCGTCGACCAGCTCCCATGGTCCTGTTGAGGAGGGATGGAAAAGCAACTTCGCGACCCCTACGCAACTTAATCAATTAATCACCCAGGGGTATATTCCAGATCTGTACTTTATATCCATCTTCCTTGGGCTGCAATCCGGTTATCTTAGGGTTATTAACGACCACCACCCCATGCCCCATGGAGAAGAACGGGCTTGCTTCATCCATTTTCTCCTACGAGGTCTCGATTTTCCTATCCACCCTTTCCTTAGGGGCTGAAAGTGCTAGTTATCAACTAGAGGGGGGGGTGAATATGTGATTTTTTTCAATGTCTTCAAGACAGGCAATGTATTTGAAGACGACAGATAAACTGGAACGTAAGTTACACTAGGCATGCTAGAACACAAAACAACAATAGAAGTGATATGTGAAGACAGACAACAACTAGGTAGAACAGAGTAGTTTAGGAAGATAGTTTGAATACAAAGACGTAATTAGAGGGAATGTCTTCACAAAATGTCTTCAAACAGAACAAGCATGAAAAGGTTTCACAAAACTAAACAGTAAGTAAAGGAGTGTAGTCATAGAACCAGTAGCTCGATGAAGTCAACTAATTTGTTGGACCAGTTCCAGTTGCTGTGACAACTTTACATCTGGTTAGGGAGTCCGAGATTGAACTGAAAAGACCACGTCTTCTCCTAATTCCTCTTGATCTAAGACCTGCAGATATCTCCCTATCACTCAGGTAATTATTCAAGGTAAAATTCCAAACCTTCACAGACTTCACTCATCGGCAACCCACAATGACTCTTGAATGCTTAGAACACGACGCCTAACCGACTTGAAGATCGGTCTTCAAGAGTAACAAGTCTTCAGTTCACGTACAACAGAACGACTTCATTGTTGCTCAAAACACTTTGGGCTCTGGGAGTTTTGGGATTGTCCTCGCGAGGATTAGCTCTCAAAGTCTTCATGTGGGTGCCCCAACATACAAAGCCAAAGCCACCAAATGCACGTGTATAGTGATCCTAGTGATCAATCCTCACTGAACACACAAAAGCTGAATAACAAGAGTCTTACATCCATACATACCGTTTTACACAAATTATGACCATTATGGTCAAGTATTACATAGATAAAGCCTCCGGGTTGAACATCAAATAAACTCAAGCAGCGGAAATCTTCGTCGATAGGTAGAACCCATGCCATCTGCCTTAATCCTACAAACATTCTGACTGGGAAAGTGTCCTAGTTCGCATGTTCATTATAGAAGAATTCTTCCTCAGATTCCTGCTCTTCAATGCCTGGCCAAGTAAAGAGCCAGGGACAAGCCAAGAAGTTTGTTTGAATGTACTCGGAAGCAACCCATATTATGGAACAAGGTACGACAATGCATGATATGGCACTAATTAGGAAATTTTTGCAGAAAGCTAGTTTTGAGTGCAATGACATGCCCTAACAACTCATAAAGCATGCATCATAAAAATTTGGATATCCATGTGAATAGGTTACATATATCACCATAAATAGAGTTTGGATCAAGTCCAGTTTAACCAACATGTCAAGTCATTTGACTCGACTAATGTAGTTTCTCCTTCATACATTCACACCAGGTTTCGTAACAATGGACGTAGCCCAAGAGCGGTTATCCAACTGTCCTTGTTCGTGGACACGACTATTCGAATAGTTTGACACTCTGCAGAGGTTGCACACTTTACCGACAAGATTTGGGGAACTTCCGTGTCATCCACGACCCGCGGTACCTCAAGTACCTGGGATAAGCACCCCGGTAAACTACCTTTCCCTAGCCGTGACTAACATAGAGTCCACTCAATTGGTAGCAACCCCCGTGCCAAACATTATCACATAATATTTTTTGTGGAGCCATGCTCCCATATCCATCACATAACACAAGCACGAGGTAACAATGGTGTGTCCAGTGCCCTATAAAATAAGCCATGGCCGCCTATCCAACCATGACCCCATCCCGAGAGTGACCACACCACTCCTGTCACTAGTGACGTGGGAATCCATGCTAGCACGAATCTAGGTAATCAATAATGCCCTTTCCCATATAAGGGTAGAGTGGTTGCACATGTTTGGTTGGAGTAACGGTCACAACTTATACTAATCTATTTTCGAAAACAACACACACACTTGCCTTGGTACATCACTTCGTCATCAAGTGGCTTGATACGTCTCCAACATATCTATAATTTTTTATTGTTCCATGCTGTTATATTATCATTCTTGGATGCTTTACAATCATTTTATAGTCATTTTATATCATTTTCTCGTACTAACCTATTGACATAGCTCCAAGTGCTAGTTGCTATTTTTTTCATATTTTTTCATCGTAGGAAATCACTAACAAACAAAGCCCAAACAATGTGAAACTTTTTGTAAAATTTTTAGGGGCTAGAAGACACCTGATGGGCCAAGGCAGCACTTGGGGAGTGCCCCGAGGGGGGGCACAACCCACCAGCCTGGCACGTCCAGGAGGGTGTGCCCACCTCGGCGGCCTCCCGCACCACCTGTTTACTCTATAAATACCGCAATATTCTAGAAACCCTAGGGGAGTCGACAAAATATTCATCCAGGTGCCGCAGAGTCCAGAAAACACTAGATCCAATCCAGACACCATATCGGATGGGGTTCACCACCTCCATTGGTGCCTCTCCCATGATGCGTGAGTGGTTCTTTGTAGACCTACGGGTCCGTAGTAAGTAGCTAGATGGCTTCCTCTCTCTCTTTTGATTATCAATACAATGGTCTCTTGGAGATCTGTATGATGTACCTCTTTTGCGGTGTGTTTGTTGGGTTCCGATGAAGTTTGAGTTTATGATCAGATCTATCTTTTTAAATCCTTGAAAGTTAATTGAGTTTCTTTGATCTCTTATATGCATAATCTCTTATAGCCTCGTATTTCTTCTCCGATATTTGGGTTTTGTTTGGCCAACTTGATATATTTATCTTGCAATGGGAAGAGCTGCCCGGTAGTGGGTTCGATCTTACGGTGCTTGATCCCAGTGACAGAAAGGGAACCGACGGGTATGTATCATTGTTACTAAGGATAAATGGAATGCCCAGTATGAGATTATACCTCCCACGTGTCGAGGCACGACTTAAAGGCATAATATCATACTGGAATGATCTCAAGAATGGTATCTTTGAACAATTCATGTAAAAGAGGGATTAAATTGCAAAAGAGTAGTTGGCTTACACTCGCCACATCACACAATACATTACATATGCAATCATCATCCAAATAACATCACAGTCCGACTACGGATGAAGATCCGAAGGAAAGATAACATAAATAAAGCCACAAGGTCCGAATCACCCCTAGTAGAAGCCACTACTGATCCTCTGGGTAAGACACGTAGTATCGCCCACGTTCTTCGTCGAACTCCCAGTAGAACTCTGTGCCATCGCTTGTGTAGTTGACCATGGTACCTGCATCTGGTGTTGTGTAGAATCTGTGAGCCACGGAGGACTCAGCAATCCCGTTCCCGGGTAGCAAAACTATCTAAGCCTTGGGTGTGGAACAAGGCTGAAGAACAAGGTTGCAGCTGCACTAGCACAACTTACGTGTTTAGAGTGAGAAGAGAAGTGCCACGAGCGTCAAAGTGATCACGAAGTGATCCTATCTAAGCACGTCAAACATAACCTCACTGTGTTCACTTCCCGAACCCCTTCGGAAAATGACAGTCATGGTTACTCACGCTGGTAGTGTATTTTGTACAAGGTGTCAAGTTTTCTACAACCGGATATTAACAAATTCCCATCTGCCCCATAATGCGGGCACGGCTTTCGAAAGATCAAACCCTGCAGGGGTATCCCAACTTAGCCCATCACAAGCTTACGATCTGCGGAGTCGTGACTCCAAGGTGGGAAGACCCGAGTATTCTCGGAATCCCGTGCTCAAGATATTCCGACTAAGGTAAAACTAATCTAGCAAATCCTCCCGGCGTGCCGACACCCTGATAGTAGCCGCGCGTATCTCGTCTCAGGCCACGACCGGATGGGCGATTCTACAGGTTTTTACCAGCCCTTGAGTTTCCTCGAGGTGGCCCCGCAGAACCCCCAGTTTGGACCAACACTCATGTGGAGCACTGGCCCGGGTTGTTGATTAAGAAAAGGGTTTATAACTCCCTGTGCAAGTTTTAGTTGTTAGGCAAATGTAGAACCAATGTTGGGACTTGCTGGAAAAGCTTTAGCGCTAAGCGGGTTATCGAGGGGGGCCCATAAACCCCAACCGTGTTAGGGATGCATAATCAAGGAACATAACACTGGTTTAAACGGTTCCTAGGGAGGCATGAGTGGAACAAAACACCAAGCAAGAGGCTTAGCCTTCCACCCATTGCCAATATATATATGATTTAGTTTAACAGATTATATAGTGTGATATCCCAACAATAACTTCATCATGAAGTAAGAATCTTCAAATCTTCACCTGCAACTAACAATGCTATAAGAGGGGCTGAGCGAAGCTTACGTAGCCAATCAAAGGTTTGCTAGGTTGGGTGGTTAGAGAGATTCATGGCTACAATAGGAGGCTGACAAACAAACATGGGCATCGAGGCAATAAGCTAAAGAGCGAGACATCTAGCAATAGGCAAAGATTGTAATGATATCTGGGTCAGGTCATCTTGCCTGTCGAGTCGTCGATGGGATCGTAAGACGGCTCCTCGTACTCAACCTCGGTAGGACCCTCGTTCTCGGTCTTGGTTCCCGGCTCTACTCAAAACAATAACACAACATGGCACAAGATCAAACATGGTGCAATGCACAATCAACAATATGCAAGTATGATGAGCGTATGCATGTGGAAGCACTTGAGCCTAAGGAGAAGATGATGAAGAAGGCCTCATCTTGGAAAACCAAGCGTGCCATTGGATAGAGGGGAAGATTTTGGTTGAAATCGATATAAAGATCACCGGAGAAGGTCACACGGTTTGCAAATGGCAAGCAAAACAATATTCACACAAAGCTGCAGTTTACAGCCACATGGCATGTTTGGAGCAATAAATAATTATGCTACAACACTCAAACATGGAGACAAAGGGCATGGACATGAAGTAGACATATTACTTAACAAGCATCAACTTAGAACACACCCAAAAACCTACTGGAACACAATTAACCAAGCATGGCATGTTGAAATAAAATTATCCAGACATGGTCAAAATCTGGGAAGGCAAAAACATCATCACGATGCTGCCTTCGGAGGCACAAAACAACATGCATATCAACTCCAGTAAGCATGTAAAGATCATGGACATGTAGTAGACATAGCATACAACAAATAACTCCATTGGAGAAACTCCATAGGAGGCATGGATCAATAGCAACAAGCTACACCAAATTGATCATGCTGATAAAAACCTGATAGGTATAATTTATAGCAACTTGAGAGCAAGAAATAAATAAGCTACATCAGGCCATATGTACAAGTGAGGGCATGGACGGATAGAGCATAACATGGACAACAAGATATGACCATTGGCTACTCCAAAACAAGCAGGGAATTGAGTGGGGCATCAAGCAAACATATCATCAGGTTAAAACAGATTCCAGACTTAGCAGTTTTTTCACTAAGTATAAAACAGTAACATTGGCATGGCATGTTTACAAGCTTGTTTAAGTCACGTTAAGGCAAATCATGGAAAGTGGTTTGCACCACAACAAAGACCATATGATGGTGCTTCTAAAACAAATTGACATGTGACATGAGGACAAACACATCAATAGCAATGAGCACTTCAAATCAGCATCTCATAACAAGTTTCAGCACTTAACAGCCACATGCACTTTTTGCAACAGAGATTAACATGGCAATATGACACCTAACATGAATGCTACAGCAACCATCATGTAGAGCACTTCACAATGAACATTTTGACATATCATATGCTCCATTTGGATAAACATGCACCAAGTTATCACATCTCAAACATGGCAACAAATTAACAAGCAACAATAGTTTTAAACAAGTAGCACTCTGGCAACAGAGATTAGGGCATCTAGATGATCTCAAACAAGCAGGCCACAGTGGAACAAAATGTAGAGCATATCACCACGATCTTTTTGATATATCACATGGACAATTTGGACAAGCACACTAAAAGTTACAGCCACTCAAAAATGCAACAAAATTAACAGATTCCTGGGACTTAGTGGTTTTATACCCTCTGAAAAGTGGACGAGGAGATCCCGGGACGGAGGCGGCCGGGACGGGGACGAGCCGTTTGGTTGGAAGGCTTGGTGGATCTGGTCCCAGCAACCAGATCCGGGACGGTGGCGGCTCCGGCGGCCGGAGCCGGAGAAGAGGGCGGTGCGGGTGGCCGGCGGCGGCGGGCTCGGCGATCGGCGACGGGGAAGCGGTGGCGCTGCGTCGGAGGTGCGCGGCGGCGCGGCGTCAGAGGAAGATGGCCGGCGACGGGGTCGTCCCGGAGGCCGGCGGCGGCGCTGTGATGCTCCGCGGCGGCGGCGGCGATGCTCTGCGGCAGCGGGCGGCGAGGCCCCGCGGCGGCGGGCGTCGGCCGGGCGTCGGGGAACGGGAGGCGTGGCGGCTGGCGGCGGCGCGGGTGCGCGGGCCGGGCAGGACGGAGGCGGGCCTCACAGGCCGCGCGGTGGAGGTGGCGGCGAAGGTGCCACGTGGCGTCACGGGACTCGCTGAGGGGCGGAGGACAGACGTGTCCGGTGGCGCGGAAGAGCTCGGAATTAGGGTTTCGTCCGCAAAATGGACGTGGGGGGCTGTTTTATAGGCATAGGGAGCTAGGAGACTCCAAATGGGTTGCAGTTTTCGGCCACACGTTCGTGATCCCACGACCGAGATGATGGGAGGGTTTGTGCTGGGTTAGTTGGCTGTTGTGGAGGGGGTCTTGGGCCAAAATGAAGGGGTACTTTTAGCCCACTAGGTTAACCGTTGGAGTACCAAACGAACTCCAAACGCGATGAAACTTGACAGGCGGCCTACACGTACCAAAACAACAATGCACAACAAGTCTCACCTCATTATGGGAATGTTACACGACCACACACGAAAGAAGGACTCGGGGGTGCCACCGGCACGTGTGTGAGTGTCGGAACTCGAAATGGACAACGGGAAGAGGCGAGTGCGACCGGGTGCAAGTGACAACACGAATGCAATGCAATGCACATGATAACATGACATGGATGAAATGCACACACGCACACGACAAAACGAAGAAAGCCGAAATGAAAGAAGAGCCCAGAATGTAATTGATGAAGTCAAAGTTTCATATATTGCCATAATTGGAAAGTGTTACATCTGGGGCATTACAAACTCTCCTCTACCACGAAAAGATCTCGTCCCGAGATCTAGGACTGGAAGAAGGAAGGAAACTCAGAACGAAGGTGATCTTCTCGTTCCCACGTAGCTTCTCGTTCGGTATGGTGTGACCACTTAACTTTAAAGAACTTGATTGACTTGTTGCGGGTCTTGCGCTCAGTTTCTTCTAGAATAGAAACAGGGTGCTCACGGTAAGACAAGTCTTGTTGAAGATCAATCTCCTTGAACGGAATGGTGCGTTCAGGTGTCTTGAAGCACTTGCGGAGTTGAGACACGTGAAACACATCATGAACATTTGCAAAGTTGGATGGGAGCTCAAGTTGATAGGCTAGATCGCCTCTTTTGCCAAGAATCTTGAAAGGGCCCACGTATCTAGGAGCAAGCTTTCCTTTGATACCGAATCTTTGGGTTCCTTTCATAGGAGAAACACGGAGATAGACATGATCCCCAATCTCGAAAGCCAAATCATGATGCTTGCTGTCATAGTAACTCTTTTGACGTGATTGAGCAGCCTTGAGATTGTCACGTATGACTTTGCACATTTCTTCGGCTTCTGAGATCAAGTCATTGCCAAGAAGTTGACGTTCACCAGTCTCAAACCAGTTAAGAGGGGTACGTTACTTTCTGCCATAGAGGATTTCAAAAGGAGCTTTGCTGGCACTTGCTTTGAAACTGTTGTTGTAAGAGAACTCGACAAACGGGAGACAATCTTCCCACTTCATCCCAAAAGAGATGACACAAGCTCTGAGCATGTCTTCGAGGATCTGGTTCACTCTTTCGACTTGACCACTAGTCTGAGGGTGAAACGCAGTGCTAAAACGATTCTTAGTGCCCATGGCTGACTGAAAGGAGTCCCAGTACTTGGATGTGAACAAACTTCCATGGTCTGAGGAGATAACTTGAGGAATGCCATGCAACGAAACAATTCTGGAAGTGTACAACTCTGCCAGCTGAGCTGCATTGATGGATTATTTGACTGGAAGGAAGTGAGCTACTTTGGTTAGCTTGTCAATCACAACAAAGATAGCATCATTCCCCTTCTTGGACTTGGGAAACCCAGTGACGAAATCCATTTCAATGTGGTCGAATTTCCACTCAGGAATAGGAAGAGGTTGGAGGAGACCGGCTGGACGTTGATGATCTGCCTTCACTCTTCTGCAGACATCACATTCATTCACGAATTGGGCAATCTCCCTTTTCATGCGAGTCCACCAGTAAGATTGCTTGAGGTCTTGGTACATCTTGGAACTTCCGGGATGAATCGAGAGGAGGGAGTCATGTGCTTCATTCATTATGAGCTTCCTCAGATCACCCTTTGGAACCACAATTCTGTCCTCAAAGAACAAGGTCTCTTTCTCATCAATGTGATAGCACTTGTATTTGGGAGTACCCTTAGCAATACCATGTTTCACTTTCTGCATCATAGCATCACTTAGTTGGGCCTCACAGATCTGATCTTCCAAGGTAGGAGCAACTTGAAGATTTGCAAGAAAGCCTTGCGGAACAACTTGGAGGTTGAGCTTCCTGAATGATTCACGAAGCTCAGGCTGAAACGGCTTGAGAAGGAGACTGTTGCAATATGCCTTTCTGCTCAAGGCATCTGCGATGACATTGGCCTTGCCTTGTGTGTAATCAATGCTTGGATCATACTCTTGGATCATCTCAACCCAACGAGTCTCGGCGAAGGTTCAGGTTCAGCTGCGTGAAGATGTACTTCAAGCTCTTGTGATCGGTGAAGATGTCCACTTTTCTGCCCAATAGAAGGTGTCTCCACGTGATAAAGGCATGTACCACTACTGCTAGCTCGAGATCATGTGTGGGATAATTCTTCTCATTTGGTTTCAACTGACGAGAAGTGTATGCCACAATCTTCTTGTCTTGCATGAGAACACCACCAATTCCTTGTAGAGAAGCATCACAGAAAACTTCATAGAGCTTGGACTCATCCGGAGGAGTAAGAACCGGAGCAGAAATGAGCTTCTCTTTGAGTGTTTTGAATGCCACATCACAATCAGGAGTCCATGAGTACTCGACATTTTTCTGCAACAGGTTGGAGAGAGGCTTGGCAATCTTGGAGAAGTTCTCAACGAACCTTCTACAATAGCTAGCGATACCAAGGAAGCTTCGGAGTTGCTTGACATTTTGCGGGGGTTCCCAGTTGACAATAGCTTGAACTTTCTCGGGGTTGACAGAAATACCCTCAGCAGAGATGATATGGCCAAGATACAAAACCTTATCCAGCCAGAATTCACACTAAGAGAACTTCGCGTAGAACTTGTGTTCACGGAGTCTGTCCAGGACCAAACAGAGGTGCTTGGCATGGTCTTCCTCATTCTTGGAGAATACCAAGGTGTCATCCAGATAGACGAGAACAAATTCATTGGTGTAGGGGTTGAATATGAAGTGCATCATCCTCGAGAAGGTGGGTGGAGCATTTGCAAGGCCAAAAGACATGACCATGTATTCATAGGAGCCGTAGCTTGTTCTGAATGCGGTCTTGTGAATATCTTCTTCACGGATAAGGATCTGGTGGTAACCCGTCCGGAGATCGAGCTTTGAGAACACCTTTGCTCCTTTGAGCTGCTCGAACAATTCATTGATATTGGGGAGCGGATACTTGTTCTTTATTGTCTTCTTGTTCAATGGCCGGTAATCAACGCAAAGGCGCTCCGTGCCATCCTTCTTCTTGACAAATAGAACACCATAGCCCCAAGGAGAAGTACTAGGCCTGATTAGACCCATACGCTCTTGCTCATCGAGTTGTTTCTTCAGCTCCTTCAACTCATCAGGGGAAAGCTTGTACGGACGCCGACATGCTGGCTCGGTACCGGGCTCGAGTTCAATAACGAATTCAACTTGACGATGCGGAGGCATGCCTGGAAGCTCTTCAGGGAAAACATCTTCATATTCATTGACAACCGGAATCTGAGAGATGGCATTAATCTCGCCCTTGTCGTTAAGAGAGAATAGCCTGATTGTGTTATCTCGAGAGGCGAAGATAATCACGTCTTCGTCAGGATGAGTAAGCTTGACTTCCTTATTTGCACAATCAATGTTTGCATCATGCTTGGAGAGCCAATCCATCCCAAGAATAAGATCAATGTCGGAGTTACCGAGAATAACCAGAGAAACCAGAAAGCAGTAATCACCCATATAAATAGATATATCCGGAGCATACAAGCTAGAATGCATCTATTTCGCCGCAGAAGTAATTGCTAATTGCCTTGGTAAAGCTGCTGTGTTCACATTATGCTTGGATGCAAATGGACATGAGATGAAAGAATGTGATGCACCAGAATCAAACAAAATTGTACCAGGCTTAAGATTGACTGAAAGGTTACCAAGTATCACATCTGAAGAATTCTCTGCTTGAGCTGCATACATCAGATTCACTCTTGCAACCTTTGGATTGTGCTTGACAATAGAAATGTTGATAGGTGGAGGAGGCAGAAGGCGCCTTGGGTTGGGGCACTTGTTGGCATAATGACCCTTCTGAGTGCACTTGTTGCAAACCACTTCTGAGAGAGGACGGTGATAAGGAGCACTTGACTTCGAAGCTTGAATGTGATTCTTGGACTGATTGCTTGGGTTGGGTGGGTGGGAGAAACCATGGCCACCAGAATGCTTGTTGTTGTTGTTGTTGGGAGGGCGGAGCACTAGAGGAGGTGGAAGCCAAAACTTCTGCTGCTTTGTAACCACTTGGGAAGAAGAGGAGGAGATGACAGCATCTCTGATCCTATTTTTGGAAGCTTCAACCTTGAGCTGGGCTGCCTCTCGCTTAAGTGCCATGTTATATAATTGATCAAATTCATCCGACTCAAACAAGGTGAGAGCTAGCTGGAGTTCATCCTTCAGACCACCACGGAACAGATAAATCTTGCTCTTGGAATCTGGGATGTCTTGCTTGGCATAGCGGGCAAGGTTCTGGAACTTGACATTGTATTGATAAACGGACATGGTGCCTTGCTTCAGGTTGCGGAATTGCTCACGCATGCCATCGATGACACTAGTTGGAATGTGGTGAGAGCGGAAATCCTTGCAGAAGTCAATCCACGAGATTTCACATCCTTCTCTGGAATCTTTGTACTGTTGCCAGCAATCAGCGGCTTGGTCCTTGAGTTGGAAGGCGGCAAACTTGACATTATCCTCAGGTCTCACGTTACTGCACTCGAAATGCTTTTTGATGTTTGTTATCCAGTCTTCAACATCTAGCGGATCCACACAGTAATTGGACGCCTTCGGTTGGTTTGCCAGGAACTGGTTGAGTGTAGCAAAGTGAGGTTGGTTGAACAAATTGCCTTGGCCTTGGTTCCCATGACCACCTTGATTTGCTTGGTTTGCTTGAATGTTCTGCATCATTTGCATAAGCATCTGGGTGTTCTGGTTTGTCGCTTGCATAATTGCTCTCCAGGCCTCAGACGGAGGAGGAGGGGAAGGAGGATGATCAGGAACTTCTTCACCCTCTGGGTTAGCATTGGGAACCCTTTTAGGAGCCATCCTGAATGAGATGACAACTATTAGCCATTGATTGAAAATATATAATCTGAATCAACGGCTAGAAATTGCAACATAAGTCTTCACAAGAACATTCGAACAAAAATGAATGAATGTAATCCACAGTTTAATGGTACAACAATCTTCCCGAGAAGCCACTTGGGAGAACAAATGGTAAATAAAAACAACAAGGAGCAGATAGGACAAATACAAGATAGAAGCTTCGTTCGACATATTCGTGTTGAAAGCTTATGGAACGTGTTACAAAAGAGTTTTGCAATCCCGGGATCAGCATAGCCAAGGACCCTTTAAGATGCAACTCCCAATCGGAACAAACGCCCATGAAACCACTTCACTCAATGTAGAACCCCGAACTCCATATCATGCATTCGTTGGAAGAATGCCTACGAACTACTAGATGAACCCACCTATTAATTTCCGAAAGTTTCCATTTATGAAATCAGGTGTTGGGGATACAGGGGAAGCATCGCGCACTCAACTCTAATCCTACATCCAGCTGTATCCATCCTTCAACACATAACCAGTTATTTCCGGAAACCGTTTACCTCGGACCTTCGAAACGCATCAGCTATACAAGCTATGGCAATACTCCCGAACTACCTCCCCAGTACAGGGTGATGTCGGGGTTATCTTGCCTCTAACTGCATAGATGACTTTTCGATGTCGGCCGTCTTAAGTATTCCAGAACTGCTGCGATTGATTTGTGACGACAACACCTCGGAGCTCAACTCCCCGGGACACTACCACAACCCCTAAATGACAAGAGGCATCGAGAACAATGTTATCGTCACAAAGACATCGGAACAATCCAAACAATACTCGGGTGATCCTGAAAAAAATTAGTGAATGAGTAGAAGAGATAAGTAATCTTCAGGAGTCCTCACCAGAGTGAAAAAGGGATGAGGAGTAAAAGGAAATCCCACTCTCCGATATATATAGGACTCAAAACATTTTCATGTGTGTGCCTAGACTCAACTGTCAACGATTCGATCAATTAGTGGGGCTTCTAGGTCGGAGAAGGCTCTGAATACCAACTTGTAATGCCCAGTATGTGATTATACCTCCCACGTGTCGAGGCAC
>LR738713.1:198262457-198287013 GCA_902687465.1 Secale cereale
TTCTGTTTTCTTTGTGTTGTGTGCTTATTTTGATGGCTCTATGGTTTTCTTTGATGATATTTTGCCATACAAAAGTTGGAATACAGTAGATATAATACAAAAACAAAATGTGAATTTGTTTGATACACTACATATAGTTGTGATTTTGCTTTCTTATACTAACGAATCTCACGAATGTTTTGTTGAGTTTTATGTGATTGAAGTTCTAAAGGTTTGGGTTATCTTACGATGGATGAAGGAAGGATAGAAGAGCCAAAGCTTGGGGATGCCCCAACATCCCAAGCTATTATATAAAAATGATAAACCAACTAAGCTTGGGGATGCCCCGAGTAGCATCCCCGCTTTCTTCCAACAACTATCGGTATTTCACTTGAAACTATATATTTATTCATCACATGATATGTGTTTTTCTTGGAGCGTCTTGTATGATATGATTATTTTCTTGTTTAGTTTTGTGTTTTAATTCATCAATCCTTGCTGGACACACTTATTTGAGAGAGCCAAAATTATGTCATGACTTTTTAGAATTGCTCTCTACACTTCACTTAAATTTTTATGAGAAATGGACTTGCTCTAGTGCATCACTTATATCTTTTTGAGCACGGTGTGCTTAGTATTTTTTAAGAAATGCTCTTTTGCTTCACTTATATTTATTTAAGAGTTAGTAAAATTTTGAAGAAATTCTCTCTTGCTTCACTTAAATTATTTTGAGAGAACAAAGAAAAATTATGCTCATGATATTCACTTATATTTGTTTGAGATTATCAAAAGCAACACATGGAAATTAGTCCCAAAGTGATAGATATCCAAGAAGGATATAATAAATACTTTCATGAAGATCATTGGACGAAATAAACTTGATTCCTTGTAATAGTTTTGAGACATGATGATATGATATGTGAGTCATGTTAATGAGTAATTAAGCTTTAGTAAGAATATTCATGTTAAGGTTTGTGATTCCCAAAACATGCACGCATGGTCTCTCGTTATGCTGGGAAGTCGGAGCACAATTTATCCTTGATTGTCCTATCTTTGTGTGAAGGTCGGGGGCGTGGGTTGGCTAACTCCTACCAACCTCCCCCCTAGGAGCATGCGTAGTTTTACTTTGCTTCAAGGGCTAATAAACTTTTGCAGTAAGTATGTGAGTTCTTTATGACTAATGTGAGTCCATGGATTATACGCAATCTCACCCTTTCATAATTGCTAGCCTCTCTCGTGTCGCGCAACTTTTGCTAGTTCATAAACTTTATTAAACCTTCCTCAAAACAACCACCATACCTACCTATTATGGCATTTCCATAGCCATTCCAAGATATATTGCCATGCACTTCCATCATATAGTTGACTTGAGCATTCATTTTCATCATATAGAGTCATGCTATGTCGTAGGTATCGTGTTGTAATTTTTATTTCTTTTTGAGTTATAAGTAAATATAAGTGTGATGATCATCATTATCCATTATTAGAGCAAGCCCTAGCAATGATAGGATGATGGAGACCATGATTCCCCCACATGTCGAGATGAGACTCCGGACTAAGAAAAAAAAAGAAAAAAAAAGAAAAAAGGAAAAAAAGAAAAGAAAAAGAAAAAAATGAAAGAAGAAAAAAGGGTGGGGGAGAAAAGGGGCATGCAAATACCACACTTGTGTTTCAAAGTAGCACCATGTTTTTCATATAGAGAGTCTCCTATGTTGTCACTTTCATATACAAGTGGGAATTTTCTATAGTATAGTTGGATGCATACCAACTTAGTTTCATATTGAGCTATCATACGCTTATAGCTCTTAGTGCATCCGTTGCATGGCAATCCCTACTCCTCACATTGGTATCGATTGATGGACATCTCCGTAGACCATCAGTTTGCCTACTTAATGTGAGACTTTCTT
The DNA here is from genome assembly GCA_902687465.1 of Secale cereale. Classification (NCBI taxonomy): domain Eukaryota; kingdom Viridiplantae; phylum Streptophyta; class Magnoliopsida; order Poales; family Poaceae; genus Secale; species Secale cereale. Next base: position 198,264,344 of record LR738713.1, read on the forward strand.
CCCTTCTTTTTTTCTACTACCACCGCATTCTATTCCACCTATATTGCTATATCCATGGCTTGCGCTCATGTATTGCGTGAGAGTTGAAAATGCTAAAGCGCGTTAAAAAGTATGAACCAATTGCTTTGCTGACAACGGGGTAGTACATGATTCATACTTTGAGCGGGGAAGACAGAGCATGACAAGACTATATGATTTTGTAGGGATAGCTTATTTTAGCATTGATATTTTAAAAGACACGGTTGCTTATTGATATGCTTGAGTATCTAAATTATTATGTCAAAACTAGACTATTTCTTTGAACCATATAAAAGTCCAAATGTCCATGCTATAAAGAAAAGAATATGACATGACATGATAGGAAGCATTCCACATCAAAAATTCTATTTTTACCACTTACCTGCTCGAGGAGGAGCAGGAGTTAAGCTTGGGGATGATGATACGTTTCCAACGTATCTATAATTTTTGATTGTTGCATGCTGTTATATTATCATTCCTGGATGTTTTACAATAATTTTATTGTCCTTATGTATCATTTTTTGGAAGTAACCTACTGACATAGTGCCAAGTGCTAGTTGATGTTTTCTGCATGTTTTTTTTACATCGCAGGAAATCAATTTCAAATGGAGCCCAAACACCGCAAAACTTTTGGGAGAATTTTTAGGGGCCAGAAGACACCTGATGGGCCAAGGAAGCACCTGGAGAGTGCCCCGAGGGGGGCACAACCCACCAGCCTTGCGCGCCCAGGTGGGTTGTGCCCACCTCGGTGGCCTCCCGCACCGCCTGTTTGCTCTATAAATACGCCTATATTCCAGAAACCCTAGGGGAGTCGACGAAATATTCATCTAGCTTAACTCCAGAACCACCAGATCCAATCTAAACACCATCTCGGATGGGGTTCACCACCTCCATTGGTTCCTCTCCAATGATGCGTGAGTAGTTCTTTGTAAACATACGGGTCCATAGTTAGTAGCGAGATGACTTCCTCTCTCTCTTCTGATTCTCAATACAATGGTCTCTTGGATATCCGTATGATGTAACTCTTTTGTGGTGTGTTTGTTGGGATCTAATGAACTTTGAGTTTATGATCAGATCTATATTTTCATATCCATGAAAGTTATTTGAGTTTCTTTGACCTATTATATGCATGATATCTTAGAGCCCCGTATTTCTTCTCCGATATTCGGATTTAGTTTAGCCAACTTGATCTATTTATCTTTCAATGGGAAAAGGTGCTCGGTAGTGGGTTCAATTTTACGGTGCTTGATCCCAGTGATAGAAAGGGAACCGACATGTATGTATCGTTGCTACTAAGGATAAAACGACGAGATCCATATCTAAAGCCATAGATACACGGATGCATTACTCCGTTTTGCCATAAAGTTAATACACTAGATGCATGCTGGATAGAGGTCGATGTGTGGAGTAATAGTAGTAGATGCAGGCAGGAGTTAGTCTACTAATCTTGGATGTGATGCCTATGTAATGATCATTGCTTGGATATCGTCGTAATTATTTGATGTTCTATCAATTGCCCAATAGTAATTTGTTTACCCACCGTTTGCTATCTTTCTCGAGAGAAGCCACTAGTGAAACATATGGCCCCCGGGTCTTCTTTCTCCTATATTTGCTTGCGATCTACTTTTCCTTTGCATTTTTATTCAGGTCTATTGAACCAAAAATACAAAAAATACTTTGCTGCATTTTATTTTATTTACAATCTATTACAAATTTCTAGCATCGTTACCCGAAAGGGATTGACAACCCCTTTAACACGTCGAGTTGCGAGGTGTTGTTCTTTGTGTGTAGGTGTTGTTTAGGTTGTGTTGCTTGGTTCTCCTACTGGTTCGATAACCTTGGTTTCATCAGTGAGGGAAATACCTACCGTCGCCGTGCTGCATCATCCCTTCCTCTTTGGGGAAATATCGATGTAGTCCTAGCAGGCAGGAGCTTTTCTGGCGCTATAGTCAGAGAGCAATCATGGTTACCTAGCTCAACATCTTCCTCGAGCATTAGTGGGACTCGACGGGTTTTTGGAAGAATGTCTTTGAAAACACCTTTGTCTCCATAACCATGCATATACCCATCCCGTTTGTGTAGCAAGTACTTTATTATCCTATCTACTCCCACCCGCATAGCCCTCATAGGTAGGTAGGGTCATGCACCATGCAAGTATCAACGAGGAGATTAACGGGGCCACCCAGAAAAGTGGTTACCCTTTCAGCATGGTCCCGATGCTACAATAATGTAGTGCTATATGACATACATAAAAGGGTTTCATATAAGTGGTCAAGGGGCTACTTGCGTTGGTTGGCTTGGTCTTCAAAGTATTAAAGTGCTTCCCCTTCTTCTTCTCGAGCAACCTCGTCAAATGTTGTGGGAACATGTTAGACCGTAGAATATGGGTGTACGTATGAGAGGGCAGAGTCCAGCTACGGCGAGGTTGTACACTCGTATTTATGAGTTCAGGCCCCTCTCGGAAGAGGTAATGACCCTACGTCTCAGTGCCGTGGGAGCTCTGTTTATCTGGAGTGCTGGGTTACAAAACATGTGATCCCTTGTGCAGGAGCAGAGGGGCGGATTATATAGAGTATGATGGCCCATTATCAATGCTGGCGTTACCCAAGGGTTCAATGTAGAGAATTAAAGGCGCGACCGTTACAGGTAATGTCGGCATTAAGTATTCTTTAAGGTGGAGACCTGATCGCCTGACCGTCGATATCCAGAAGTGACCTTCGGTCTCCTGCCGTCTGCTGGCTCTAGGTGCTCCGATTAAATATAAGTGGCCGATTGACGGTGAAGGCTCCGAATGGATCATGTGTCGAGTGGCTCGTAGCTACTAGGTATTTCAGTCTGTGACGTTACCCTAGCCTTGAAGGACTTGTCTTCTTTTATGTGGCACCTTAGGGGAGGGTATGTAGGTTAGGCCTAGGACCCTACCCCTAGTACATGTCATCGTCGTTATCCCCCGAATGGATTGGGGACAGTGAAATGATTAGGGTGGAATCCGACAGAACCGCATGCCTCGGATACATTCTCGAGCCTTGCGGGTGTAGATGTCGCTTTAACTCTATGAAGCTGCCCAGATCGATTATGGCTTGTCGTAAAGTCAAGTGGAATGGACGTTGGTCATAGGTTTTCGATTGAGCCGAAGATCCGAGAAGATCTTCACCGCAATCGGGCGCTCCGACGGATCCCTTATTCCATGGGATTTGAAATTTCGGAGTAGCACATGGTTCGGCAATGGCGCGATAAATGGGGCAAGTGGGAAGTTTATTCCACAATTATTGAACCCAATTTTTCAGCTCGCACCGCGCTGCCGCTATTAGTGGGATGCACAGGGATCTCATGGGCCTAGACGCTAGCGACCCCGACGCTCGAATATAAGAGGTGATGCGGCCGGGATCGGAACAGTGTCCACACCCAATGTTCCCCTTTTCTAGCTCGAATCCTCCTCCTCTCCGCCACCAAGCCACTCTGCTCCGCCCGAATCCGACGACCATCGCGGAGATGGCAAGGGACAAGCCGTTGAAGCTGGAGTGCGCCAAGAAGGTGACTAAGCCAAAGAAGGCATCAAGATGCCATGCTGCTCCGCCGCCGGGCTGGATGCAGGGCGATTGGCTGCCGCCGACGACCACGGCGGAGGATCTGGAGGGACTGGTCTCTGACGGCCTGCTCGCTCCAGAGTCTTGGAGGTTGCCGGAGGACGGGGAGGTCAAGACCGCGCCATGCCTAGGGGAGCGGGTCCTCCTCACCACGCACGTGGAAAGCTGTTTCTCTCTGGCACATCATCCATTCTTCCGAGGTTTCTTGAATTTCTTCGGTGCTCAACTCCACCACCTTCCTCCGAATACCATATCGTATCTTGCTGCTTTCATCTCGATGTGTGAGAATTTCTTGGGTTGTCCTCCTCATTTGGGGGTATTCAAGCACATCTTTACGTGTCGGTCCCAGTCGATCAAGAAGGCCGATCTGAATGACCCTAGGACCAAAGTGATTCAGTTATGAAGTGGCTTCGGCATCCAGATGAGAGGTAGTAGTGGAGTCCCTGCAATGGCCTTCCTCTAGTTGGTATGAGACTGGCAGTCGACTTGGTTTTACTACAACGACGTTCCAACTCTTGGCTCATTGAATTGCCCCCCTCCCTTCACATCCACAAGGATTGGCACCCCCCACCGCTAGCTAACTATGACCAAGGAGGAGAAGGGTGAAGTAGGGATCTTGGTGTGATTCGTAGTAGAGCTGATACGGGGCAGAGTGACTGGTTTGGATCTATTGGAGGTGTTCCTCAGTCAACGGATCCAGCCGCTGCACGCTCAGGGCCATTCCATGTGGCTGTATTCGGTCTCGGATGATACCAATCATACTCATCCGGAGGAAGTCCAGAAAGAGATAGTGAAGCAATGTCTTCACAGTATCACTAGGGCTTGCGACAACCCTCCATGGTCCAGGAGGATCCAGCCTTTCGATGCCGAGCATCCTCCAGGAGAGGTAAGATGTACTTTGCCGAGTGTTTGTTTTCTTCTTCTTTCTCCTATACCCGACTGTGTTATTTAACCGACTGTATTTGATTGGTGAACTTCGCCGACTTTCGTACAAATGTTCTTGCCCGTACCGAATGGAGAGCAACTCATTGAGGGCGGAGAGAGCGAAGGCAGGAGCGCTAAAATTAGTTATGCCGACGACAACAAGAGGACCAGCGATGACTGGAAGGATGGTGAGGAACCCGAATCCTATCCGTCGACCGAGGTGCGCACTGAGTGCCGGTCCAAGTTGAAGCAGGATCCGATTGCCAGCCGAGGCAAGCCAGTGGTGTCGACTGTTAGGAACTCGAAGCGCACTTGTACTACGACACGAGAGCTGTAATGCCCAGGATGGGACTATACCTCCTACGTGTTGAGGCACAACTTAAAGGTATAAGCCCATTCTGGAATGATCTCAAGTTCGGTATCTTTGCACGACTCATGTAAAAATAGGGATGAAAATGCAAAAGGATAGTTGGCTTACACTCGCCATGTCACACAATACATTACATGAGCAAAACATCATCCAAATAACATCACAACCCGACTACGGGTGAAGATCCAAATGAAAGATACCAAAACATAAAGCCACAGGTCCGAATCACCCCTAGTAGAAACCACCACTGATCATCGGGATAGTGCACATAGTATCGACTACGTTCTTCATCGTACTCCCAGTACAACTCTGTGTCGTCACCTGAGTAGTTCACCATGGTACCTACATCTGGGGTGGTGTAGAATCTATGAGCCACAGAGGACTCAACAATCCCATTCCCGGGTAGCAAAACTATCTAAGCCTTGGGTGTGGAACAAGGCCGAAGAAAGATAAAAGGTTGCAGCTGCACTAGCACTAGCTTACGTGTTAAGAGCGAGAAGAGAAGTGCCACGAGCGATAAAGTGATCACGAAGTGATCCTATCTAAGCACGTCAATCATAACCCCACCGTGTTCACTTCCCGAACACCTTTCGGAAAATGACCGTCACGGTTACTCACGCTGGTAGTGTGTTCTGAACATGGTGTCAAGTTTTCTACAACCGGATATTAACAAATTCCCATCTGCCACATAACCGCGGGCACGGCTTTCGAAAGTACAAAACCCTGCAGGGGTGTCCCATCTTAGCCCATGACAAGCTCACGATCTGCGGAGTCGCAACTCCAAGGTGGGAAGGCCCGAGTATTCTCGGAATCCCGTGCTCAAGATATACCGACATAGGTAAAACTAATCCAGCAAGACCTCCCAGCGTGCTGACACCCTGACAGTAGCCACGCGTATCTAGTCTCAGGCCACGACCGGATGAGTGATCCTACAGGTGAATATCAAATACCTCGGGTTTCCCCAAGGCGGCCCCGCAGTCTGCTCAGTTCGGACCAACACTCATGTGGAGCACTGGCCCGGGGGGGGGGGGGGTTGATTAATATAAGGGGATAGCTAGTCCCTATGCAAGTTTTTAGTTATTAGGCAAATGGAGTACCAATGTTGGGCCTTGCTGGAAAAGGTTTAGCGCTAAGCGGTTTATCGAGGGGGTCCCATAACCCCAACCGTGTGAGGAACGCAAAATCAAGGAACATAACACCGGTTTATACGGTTCCAAGGGCGGCATGAGTGGAACAAGTAACCAAGCAAGAGGCCTAGCCCTCCACCCATTACCAATATATAGATGATTTCATTTAATAGATATATGGTGTGATAACTCAACATAACTTCAACATGAAGCAAGAATCTTCAAATCTTCTCCTGCAACTAGCAATGCTATAAGAGGGGCTGAGCGAAGCCTACGTAGCCAATCAAAGGTTTGCATAGGTTGGGTGGTTAGAGAGATTCATGGTTACAATAGGAGGCTGACGGGAAAACATGGGCATCGAGGCAATAAGCTAAAGAGCGAGACTTATAGCAATAGGCAAAGATAGTAATCATATCTGGGTCAGGTCATCTTGCCTGTCGAGTCGTCGATGGGATCGTAAGACGGCTCTTCGTTCTCAACCTCGGTAGTAACCTCGTTCTCGTACTCGGTCTCGACTTCCGGCTCTACTCAACACAAGAACACACGAGGCACGAAATCAAACAAGGTGGAATGCACAATCTATAGGACGCACGTATGATGCACATAGGATGCAACGCAGATGCACTTAGGATGCATAACATGTCAAAGTAGGAAGCACACCAGAACAACACAAGAACAAGACAATATGCTCAAGCAAATAGGATGCAAGACAAGTGTATTTAGGATACAAAACACGGCAAGGTAGGAAGCACAGAGAAACAACATAAGAACAACAAGTTTAAATGAGGCCGGAAACTACTTAAGACAAATTCGATAAGTCCTCATATGCATAGTTTGAAATTAGTCCAGATCTAAACAAACCTTAAGTTAAAGTTGATAAACAGCAAGTTAACATGCATCATGATGATCTACATGAAATTCTAGTCAAGTTTCCTATAAAGTCTGTTTAGAACGGAGCTACGGTCTAGAAGATATGATCAAAACAAGATAAGCATGGCAACGGTGCAAGATGCACCCAAACATCAAGCCAACATACTCCAAACATGTAAACTAGATGATATTATGAATCTACATGCAAAAGCACACAAGTTTCATGTAGGGCACGCTCCAAACGGAGCAACGGATCAATACATACACTCGAAACAAGAAACAATGCAAAGCTGAGATTAACAGCCACATAGCAACTTGGAAGCAAGATATATATACTCTACAGCACTCAAACATGGTGGCAAGAAGAATGGACATGAAGTAGACATATCCTACAGCAAACAACTCCATTGGAGCATCTCCATAGGAGGCATGGATCAATAGCAACAAGCTACAACATTTTGATCATGACATTAAAAACCTGACAGTAATATTTTATAGCAACTTGGGAGCAAGAATTAAATAAGCTACAACAAGCCATATGAGCAAGTGAGGACATGGATGGATATACAACAACATGTACATCAATGAATGATCAATGGCCACCCCAAAACTCACATGGATTTTCCTAGGGCATCAAGCAAACATAGCATCAGGATATGATAGATTCTAGACTTAGAGAAATTTCACTAAGTGTTAAAACAGTTAAGTTAGCATGGCATGTTTGCGAGCATGTATAAGTCATCTTAAGGCATAACATGACAAATGGTTTGCACCATAGCAAAGATCACATGATGGAGAATCTAAAACATATGAGCATGTGACATGGGGGCAAACACATCAATAACAACGAGCTCCTCTACTAGGCATCTCGTAACAAGTTACAAAACCTAACAGCCACTTGCACTTTTGCAACAGGGATAAACATGGCAATATGAACTCTAACATGCATGCTATAGCAACTAACATGTAAAGCATCTCATGATGAACATTTTGATATATCATTTGCTTCATTTGGATAAACATGCACCAAGTTATCACATCTCAAACATGGCATGAAAATAATAAGTAGCAGCAGTTTATTTCATGTAGCACTCTTGTCACGAAGATTAAGACATCTAGATGGACTCAAACAATCATGACACAATGGAACAAAACGTAGTACACATTGCCACGATCATTTTGACATATCATATGCACAAATCGGACATACACACAAAAAGATATAGCCATGACAAAATGCCATCAAACAACAAAAGATTACAAGACTTAGAGGAAAAAAGGTCAACCTCCAGATTGCATTGGGTTGGACAGCCGATCGGGCCGGGTTTGCGGATCGGGACCCGTTAGGGTTCGCCCGCGGCGGCGGATCGGGATCGGCCTCGCACGATCGGGCTGGAGGCGGCGGCGGCGCCGGCCGGCGACGACGACGGCGGGGCCGGCCGAGGAGGCGCCGGAGGAGGGCGGCAGCTCCGGAGGGCGGCGGAGATCGGCGCCGGCGGGGCTGGCCGAAGGCGAGCCGGGCGGCGTCGGGGCCGGGGCGCCGGCGGGAGGCGGAGGCAGCGGCGCGAGCTCGCCGGCCCAGGCGGAGCTCGCCGGCGCGGAGGCGGAGACGCGGAGGGGCACGGCCCGGATGGCGGCGGCGGTGGGCCCGCATTGGGCCTCGCGGGCCGGCGCGGTGGGACGGCGGTGATGGACAGGTGGCGGGCGACGATAGGTCCGGCGCGTCCGGGCAGACGTGTCCGGTCCGTCCGGACGTGTCCGGTGGCGGCGGTGGCGGTGGACAAGGGTTTTTGGACGAAAAAGACATGGGGGGGGACGTTTTTATAGGCACAAGGAGCTAGGAGAGTCCAAATGGGGAGCGGTTTTCGGCCACGTGATCACAATTCGACGACCGAGATGATGGGAAGGGTTGTGCTGGGTTGGTGGGCTGTTGTGGAGGGGGTCTTGGGCCTCAAAGAAGAGGTACTTTTAGCCCACTATGTTAACCGTTGGAGTACCAAACAAACTCCAAACGCGGCGAAACTTGACAGGCGGCCTACACGTACCAAAACAACATCGCACGACAAGTCTCACGTCATTCCGAAAACGTTACATGGCCACACACGAAAGAAGGACTCGGGGATGCCACAGGCACGTGTGAGAGCGTCGGAACTCAAAACGGACAACGGGAAGAGACGAGTGGGACCGGATGCAAGTGACAACACGAATGCAATGCAATGCACATGACAACATGACATGGATGAAATGCACACACGCACACGACAAAACAAAGAAACCCAAAATGAAGAAGAGCCTGGAAAAGCATTGATGAAGCCAAAGTTTATATATTGCCAAATTGGGAAAGTGTTACATCTGGGGCATTACAAACTCTCCTCTACTACGAAAAGATTTCGTCCCGAGATTTAGGACTGGAAGAAGGAAGGATACTCGGAACGAAGGTGATATTCTTGTTCCCACATAGCTTCTCGGTCGGTATGGTGTGACCACTTGACTTTCAAGAACTTGATTGACTTGTTGCAGGTCTTGCGCTCGGTTTCTTCAAGAATAGCAATGGGGTGCTCTCGGTAATACAAGTCTTGTTGAAGATCAATCTCCTCGAACGGAATGGTGCGTTCAGGTGTCTTGAAGTATTTGCGGAGTTGAGACACGTGAAACACATCATGAACATTAGCGAAGTTGGAAGGGAGCTCAAGTTGATAGGCTAGATCGCCTCTTTTTCCAAGGATCTTGAAAGGGCCCACGTATCTAGGAGAAAGCTTGCCTTTGATACCGAATCTTTGGGTGCCTTTCATAGGAGAAACACGGAGATAGACATGATCCACAATGTTGAAGGCCAAATCACAATGCTTGCCGCCATAATAGCTCTTCTGACGCGACTGAGCGGCCTTGAGATTCTCACGTATGACTTTGCACATTTCTTTGTATTCTGAGATAAAGTCATTGCCAAGAAGTTGACGTTCACCAGTCTCGGACCAGTTGAGAGGGGTACGTCACTTTCTGCTATAGAGGATTTCAAACGGAGCTTTGCCGACACTTGTTTAGAAACTGTTGTTGTAAGAGAACTCGGCAAACGGAAGACAATCTTCCCACTTCATGCCAAAAGAGATGACACAAGCTCTGAGCATGTCTTCTAGAATCTGGTTCACTCTCTCGACTTGACCACTAGTCTGAGGGTGAAACGCAGTGCTGAAGCGGATCTTAGTGCCCATTGCAGACTGAAAGGAGTCCCAGAACTTCGATGTGAACAAACTTCCACGGTCTAAGGAGATAACTTGAGGAATGCCATGTAAGGACACAATTCTGGAAGTGTACAACTCTGACAGTTGAGCTGCATTGATGGATTCTTTGACTGGAAGGAAGTGAGCTACTTTGGTTATCTTGTCAATGACAACAAAGATAGAATCATTCCCCTTCTTGGACTTGGGAAACCCAGTGAAGAAATCCATTTCAATGTGGTCGAATTTCCAATCGGGAATAGGAAGAGGTTGGAGAAGACCGGCTAGACGTTGATGCTCTGCCTTCACTCTTCTGCAGACATCACATTCATTCACGAATTGGTCAATCTCCCTTTTCATGCGAGTCCACCAGTAAGATTGCTTGAGTTCTTGGTACATCCTGGAACTTCCAGGATGAATTGAGAGGAGGGAGTCATGTGCTTCGTTCATTATGAGCTTCTTGAGATCACCCTTGGGAATCACAAGTCCGTCCTCAAAGAACAAGGTATCTCTCTTATCGACGCGATAGCACTTGTATTTGGGAGTACCCTTTGCAATACCATGTTTCACTTTCTGCACCATAGCATTACTGAGTTGGGCCTCACGGATCTGATCTTCCAAGGTAGGAGCAACTTGAAGATTTGCAAGAAAGCCTTGCGGAACAACTTGGAGGTTGAGCTTCCTGAATGCCTCACAAAGCTCAGGCTGAAACGGCTTGATAAGGAGATTGTTGCAATATGCCTTTCTGCTCAAGGGAACTGCAATGACATTGGCCTTGCCAGGTGTGTATTCGATGCTTGGATGATACTCTTGGATCATCTCAACCCAACGAGTCTGGCGAAGGTTCAGGTTCGGCTGTGTGAAGATGTACTTCAAGCTCTTGTGATCGGTGGAGATGTCGACTTTTCTGCCCAACAGAAGGTGTCTCCACGTGATCAAAGCGTGTACCACATCTGCTACCTCGAGATCATGTGTGGGGTAGTTCTTATCACTTGGCTTCAATTGACGAGATGTGTATGCTACAATCTTCTTGTCCTGCATTAGCACACCACCAAGTCCTTGAAGAGAAGCATCACAGAATACTTCGTAGGCCTTGGTCTCATCTGGAGGAGTAAGAACCAAAGAAGAGATGAGCTTTTCTTTGAGAGTTTTGAATGCCACATCACAATCCGGAGACCAGCTGTACTTGACATTCTTCTACAACAAGTTGGAGAGAGGCTTGGCAATCTTGGAGAAGTTCTCAACGAACCTTCTGCAATAGCTAGCAAGACCAAGAAAGCTTCAGAGTTGCTTGACGTTCTGAGGGGTTTACCAGTTGACAATCGCTTCAACTTTCTCGGGGTTGACCGAAGTACCCTCAATAGAAATGATATGGCCTAGATACAAGACCTTATCGAGCCAGAAATCGCACTTGGAGAACTTGGCATAGAACTTATGTTCACGGAGTCTGTCGAGAACCAGACGGAGGTGCTTTTCGTGATCCTCTTCATTCTTGGAGAATACCAAGATGTCATCAAGATAAACAAGCACAAATTCGTTGGTGTAGGGGTTGGATATGTAGTGCATCATTCTCGAGAAGGTGGGTGGAGCATTAGCGAGGCCAAAAGACATGACTGTATATTCATAGGAGCCGTAGCTTGTTCTGAATGCAGTCTTGTGAATATCTTCTTCACGGATACGGGTCTGGTGATAACCCATTCGGAGATCGAGCTTAGACAACACTTTTGCTCCTTTGAGCTACTCGAACAATTCGTTGATGTTGGGGAGCGGATACTTGTTCTTTATTGTCTTCTTGTTCAATGGCCGATAATCAACGCAAAGGCGCTCCGTGCCATCTTTCTTCTTGACAAATAAGACACCGCAGCCCCAAGGAGAAGTGCTAGGCCTGATCAGACCCATATGCTCTTGCTCATCGAATTGTTTCTTTAACTCCTTCAACTCTTCAGGGGAAAGCTTGTACGGACACCGGCATGTTGGCTCAGTACCAGGCTCGAGTTCAATGACGAATTCAACTTGACGATGCAGAGGCATGCCTGGAAGCTCTCCAGGGAAAACATCTTCATATTCATTGACCACCAGAATTTGAGAGATGACGTTAATCTCGCCCTTGTCATTGAGAGAGAATAGCCTGATTGTGTTATCTCGAGAGGCAAAGATAATCACGTCTCCGTCAGAATGAGTAATCTTGACTTCCTTATTTGCACAATCAATGTGAGCATCATGCTGGGAAAGCCAATCCATCCCAAGAATAAGATCAATGTCGGAGTTGCCGAGAACAACCGGAGAAGCCAGAAAGCGGTAATCACCCATGCGAATAGATACATTCGGAGCCCTCAAATTTGAAGTCATGCACTTGCCCGGAGAAATAATTTGCAACTTCTTATCCAGAAAGGCCGAAGTGAAATTATGCTTGGTAAAGAATGGCCTTGATATGAAACTGAGAGATGCACCAGAATCAAACAATACTTTTGCCAGAATACAGTTAACTGAGAGGTTACCAAGTATCACATCTGAAGAATTCTGTGCTTGAGCTGCATTCATCAGATTCACTCTTGCTGTCTTGGGATCGTGCTTGACAATAGCAGTGCTGACAGGTCGAGGAGGCGGAAGGCGCCTTAGAGTACACTTGTTTGCATAGTGACCCTTCTTGCCACACTTGTTGCAAACCACTTCTGAGAGAGGACGGTAAAAAGGAGCACTTGACTTGGAAGCTTGAAAGTGATTCTTGGACCGATTGCTTGGGTTGGGTGGGTGGGAGAAACCACGGCTACCAGAATTCTTGTTGTCGTTGTTGGGAGCTCGGATCACTGGAGGAGGTGGAAGCCAAAACTTCCGTTGCTTTGCGACCACTTGAGAAGAAGAGGAGGAGTGAACAGCGTCTCTGATCCTCTTTTTGGAAGCTTCCATCTTGAGCTGGGCTGCCTCTTGCTTAAGTGCCATGTTATAGAATTGATCAAACTCATCAGGCTCGAACAAGGTGAGATCTAGTTGGAGTTCATCCTTCAGACCACCACGGAACTGATAGATCTTGCTCTTGGCATCTGGGATGTCTTTCTTGGCATAGCGGGCAAGGTTCTGGAACTTGACATTATATTGGTAGACAGTCATTGAGCCTTGCTTCAGGTTGTGGAATTTCTCACGCATACCATCGATGACACTTGTTGGAATGTGATGAGAGCGAAAGTCCTTGCAGAAGTCATCCCAGGAGATTACACGCCCTTCTCAGGAATCTTTGTACTGCTGCCACCAATCAGCGGCTTGGTCCTTCAGTTGGAAGGCTGCAAACTTCACATAGTCCTCGGGCCTTACGTTACTACACTCTAAATGCTTCTCGATATCTGTTATCCAGTCTTCAGCATCTAGAGGGTCCACACAATAACTGAATGCCTTTGGTTGGTTTGCCAGAAACTGGTTGAGCGTAGCAAAGTGAGGGTGGTTGAACAAATTGATTTGGCCTTGGTTCCCATGAGCACCCTGATTTGCTTGATTTGCTTGAATGTTCTGCATCATTTGCATAAGCATTTGGGTGTTCTGGTTCGTCGCTTGCATAATTTCTCTCCAGGCCTCAGACGGAGGAGGAGGGGAAGGAGGACGATCAGGAACCTCTTAACCCTCTGGGTTAGCGTTGGGAACCCTTTTAGGAGCCATCCTGAATGAGATGACAACTATTAGCCATTGATTGAAAGAATATATAAGCTGAATCAACGCCTAGAAATTGCAACATAGTCTTCACAAGAACATTCAAACAACAATGAACGAATGTAATCCACAGTTAATAGTAACAACAATCTTCACGAGAAGCCACTTGGGAGAACAAAAGGTAAATAAAAACAACAAGGAGTAGACAGAACAAATACAAGATAGAAGCTTCGTTCGACATATTCATGCTGAAAGCTTATGGAACGTGTTACAAAAGGGTTTTGCCATACCCAGATCAGCATAGCTAAGGACCCTTTAAGATGCAACTCCCGATCGGAACAAACGCCCATAAAAATACTTGACTCAATGTAGAACCCCGAACTCCATATCATTCATTCGTTGGAAGAATGCCTATGAGCTACTAGAAGAACCCACCTATTAATTTCCAAAAGTTTCCAGTTGTGCAATCAGGTGTTGGGGATACAGGGGAAGCATCGCGCACTCAACTCTAATCCTACATCCAGTTGTATCCATCCTTCAACACATAACCAGTTATTTCCGGAAACCGTCTACCTCGGACCTTCGAAACGCATCTACTATACAAGCTATGGCAATACTCCCGAACTACCTCCCCAGTACTGGGTGACGTAGGGGTTATCTTGCCACTAACCGCATAGGAGAGTTTTCGATGTCGGCCGTCTTAAGTATTCCAGAACTGATGCGATATACTTGTGACGACAACACCTCGGAGCTCAACTCACCGGGACACTTCCACAACCCCTAAATGACAGGAGGCATCGAGAACAATATTCTCGTCACAAAGATATCGGAACAATCCAAACAATACTCGCGAGATTCCTAAAAAAAATTTGGTGAAATTTTGAGAGTAGAAGAGACAAGAGTAATCGTCAGGAGTCCTCACCAGAGTGAAAAGAGATGAGGAGTAAAAGAAATCCTACTCTCCGATATATATATATAGGACTCAAAACATTTTTAAGTGTGTGCCTAGACTCAACCGTCAGCGATTCGATCAATCAGTGTAGGCCTCTAGGTCGGAGAAGGCTCTGAATACCAACTTGTAATGCCCAGGATGGGACTATACCTCCTACGTGTCGAGGCACGACTTAAAGGTATAAGCCCATTCTGGAATGATCTCAAGTTCGGTATCTTTGCACGACTCATGTAAAAATAGGGATGAAAATGCAAAAGGATAGTTGGCTTACACTCGCCACATCACACAATACATTACACGAGCAAAACATCATCCAAATAACATCGCAACCCGACTACGGGTGAAGATCCAAATGAAAGATACCAAAACATAAAGCCACAGGTCCGAATCGCCCATAGTAGAAACCACTACTGATCATCGGGATAGTGCACATAGTATCGACTATGTTCTTCATCGTACTCCCAGTACAGCTCTGTGCCGTCACCTGAGTAGTTCACCATGGTACCTACATCTGGTGTGGTGTAGAATCTGTGAGCCATGGAGGACACAGCAATCCCGTTCCCGGGTAGCAAAACTATCTAAGCCTTGGGTGTGCAACAAGGCTGCAGAAAGATAAAAGGTTGTAGCTGCACTAGCACTAGCTTACATGTTAAGAGCGAGAAGAGAAGTGCCACAAGCGATAAAGTGATCACGAAGTGATCCTACCTAAGCACGTCAATCATAACCCCACCGTGTTCACTTCCCGAACCCCTTTCGGAAAATGACCGTCACGGTTACTCACGCTGGTAGTGTGTTCTGAACATGGTGTCAAGTTTTCTACAACCGGATATTAACAAATTCCCATCTGCCACATAACCGCGGGCATGGCTTTCGAAAGTTCAAAACCCTGCAGGGGTGTCCCAACTTAGCCCATGACAAGCTCACGATCTGTGGAGTCGCAACTCCAAGGTGGGAAGGCCCAAGTATTCTCAGAATCCCGTGCTCAAGATATACCGACATAGGTAAAACTAATCCAGCAAGACCTCCCGGCGTGCCGACACCCTGACAGTAGCCGTGCGTATCTAGTCTCAGGCCACGACCGGATGAGTCATCCTACAGGTGAATTCCAAATACATCGGGTTTCCCCAAGGCGGCCCCGCAGTCTGCTCAGTTCGAACCAACACTCATGTGAAGCACTGGCCCGGGGGGGGGGTTGATTAATATAAGGGGATAGCTAGTCCCTATGCAAGTTCTTAGTTATTAGGCAAATGGAGTACCAATGTTGGGCCTTGCTCGAAAAGGTTTAGCGCTAAGTGGTTTATCGAGGGGGTCCCATAACCCCAACCGTGTGAGGAACGCAAAATCAAGGAACATAACACCGGTTTATACGGTTCCTAGGGCGGCATGAGTGGAACAAGTCACCAAGCAAGAGGCTTAGCCCTCCACCCATTACCAATATATAGATGATTTCAGTTAATAGATATATAGTGTGATAACTCCACATAACTTCAACATGAAGCAAGAATCTTCAAATCTTCTCCTGCAACTAGCAATGCTATAAGAGGGGCTGAGCGAAGCCTACGTAGCCAATCAAAGGTTTGCATAGGTTGGGTGGTTAGACAGATTCATGGTTACAATAGGAGGCTGACAGGAAAACATGGGCATCGAGGCAATAAGCTAAAGAGCGAGACTTCTAGCAATAGGCAAAGATAGTAATGATATCTGGGTCAGGTCATCTTGCCTGTCGAGTCGTCGATGGGATTGTAAGACGGCTCCTCGTTCTCAACCTCGGTAGTAACCTCGTTCTCGTACTAGGTCTCGGCTTCCGGCTCTACTCAACACAAGAACACACGAGGCACGAAATCAAACAAGGTGCAATGCACAATCTATAGGATGCACGTATGATGCACTTAGGATGCACCTCAGATGCACTTAGGATGCATAACATGTCAAAGTAGGAAGCACACCAGAACAACACAAGAACAAGAAAATATGCTCAAGCAAGTAGGATGCAAGACAAGTCTATTTAGGATGCAAAACATGGCAAGGTAGGAAGCACAGAGAAACAACATAAGAACAACAAGTTTAAATGGGGACGGCAACTACTTAAGACAAATCCGGTAAGTCCTCATATGCATAGTTTGAAATTAGTCCAGATCTGAACAACCCTTAAGCTAAACTTGATAAACAGAAAGTTAACATTCATCATGATGATCTACACGAAATTCTAGTCAAGTTTCATATAAAGTTTGTTTAGAACGGAGCTACGGTCTAGAAGATATGATCAAAACAAGATAAGCATGGCAACGGTGCAAGATGCACCCAAACATCAAAACAACATACTCCAAACATGTAAACAAGATGATATTATGAATCTACATGCAAAAACACACAAGTTTCATGTAGGGCATGCTCCAAACGGAGCAACGGATAAATACATACACTCAAAACAAGAAACAATGCAAAGCTGAGATTAACAGCCACATAGCAACTTGGAAGCAAGATATATATACTCTACAGCACTCAAACATGGTGACAAGAAGCATGGGCATGAAGTAGACATATCCTACAGCAAACAACTCCATTGGAGAATCTCCATAGGAGGCATGGATCAATAGCAACAAGCTACAACATTTTGATCATGACATTAAAAACCTGACAGTAATATTTTATAGCAACTTGGGAGGAAGAATTAAATAATCTACAGCAAGCCATATGAGCAAATGAGGACATCGATGGAATGATCAATGGCCACCCCAAAACTAACATGGATTTTCCTTGGGTATCAAGCAAACATAGCATCAGGATATGACAGATTCCAGACTTAGTGAAATTTCACTAAGTGTTAAAATAGTTAAGTTGGCATGGCATGTTTGCGATCATGTATAAGTCATATTAAGGCATAACATGACAAATGGTTTGCACCACATCAAAGATCACGTGATGGAGAATTTAAAACATATGAGCATGCGACATGGGGGCAAACACATCAATAGCAACGAGCTTCTCAACTAGGCATCTCGTAACAAGTTACAAAACTTAATAGCCACTTGCACTTTTGCAATAGGGATAAACATGGCAATATGAACTCTAACATGCATGATATAGCAACCAACATGTAAAGCATCTCATGATGAACATTTTGACATATCATTTGCTTCATTTGGATAAACATGCACCAAGTTATCACATCTCAAACATCGCATGAAAATAACAAGTAGTAGAAGTTTATATCATGTAGCACTCTTGTCACCAAGATTAAGACATCTAGATGGACTCGAACAAGCATGACACAATGGAACAAAACGTAGTACACATCACCACGATCATTTTGACATATCATACGCACAAATCGGACATACACACAAAAAGATATAGACATGACAAAATGCCATCAGACAACAAAAGATTACAAGACTTAGAGGAAAAAAAGGTCAACCTCCAGATCGGATCGGGTTGGACAACGGATCGGGCCGGGTTTGCGGATCGGGACCCGTTAGGGTTCGCCCGCGGCGGCGGATCGGGATCGGCCTCGCCCGATCGGGCTGGAGGCGGCGGCTCCGCCGGCCGGCGACGACGGCGGCGGGTCCGGCCGAGGAGGCGCCGGAGGAGGGCGGCAGCTCCGGAGGGCGGCGGAGATCGGCGCCGGCGGGGCTGGCCGGAGGCGAGCCGGGCGGCGTCCTCGGTGCAGAGAGGCGGCGGGGTCGTCGGAGATCGGCGGCGGTGCTGGGGCGCCGGCGGGAGGCGGAGGCGGCGGCGCGAGCTCGCCGGCCCGGGCGGAGCTCGCTGGCGCGGAGGCGGAGACGCGGAGGGGCGCGGCCCGGATGGCGGCGGCTGCGGGCCCGCGTCGGGCCTCGCGGGCCGGCGCGGTGGGACGGCAGTGATGGACAAGTGGCGGGCGGCGATAGGTCCGGCGCGTCCGGGCGGACGTGTCCGGTCCGTCCGGACGTGTCCGGCGGCGGCGGTGGGGGTGGACTAGGGTTTTTTGGACGAAAAAGACATGGGGGGACGTTTTTATAGGCACAAGGAGCTAGGAGAGTCCAAATGGGGAGTGGTTTTCGGCCACGTGATCACAATTCGACGACCGAGATGATGGGAAGGGTTGTGCTGGGTTGGTGGGCTGTTGTGGAGGGGGTCTTGGGCCTCAAAGAAGAGGTTCTTTTAGCCCACTAGGTTAACCGTTGGAGTACGAAACGAACTCCAAACGCGACGAAACTTGACAGTCGGCCTACACGTACCAAAACAACATCGCACGACAAGTCTCATGTCGTTACGGAAATGTTACATGGCCACACACGAAAGAAGGACTCGGGGATGCCACGGGCACGTGTGAGAGCGTCGGAACTCGAAACGGACAACGGGAAGAGACGAGTGGGACAGGATGCAAGTGACAACACGAATGCAATGCAATGCACATGACAACATGACATGGATGAAATGCACGCACGCACACAACAAAACGAAGAAACCCGAAATGAAGAAGCGCCCGGAAAGGAATTGATGAAGCCAAAGTTTATATATTGCCAAATTGGGAAAGTGTTACATCTGGGGCATTACAAACTTACTAAGAAGATGTCGAAAGAACTCAAGGTCGCCCCGCCGAAGGCTTGGAAGGCCTTGCCCAGGATCGAAGTCAACGTGCCCATTGCTTCAACGTGAGTGTTACTACTTTCTTCTTTGTAATCGCAAATCTTCATTCTGTTGCTGATTTAGTGAGAGTTGTGTGTCAGAGATGCTACTTCGACGACGACACCCATGCAAATTAACTAGGACCCAACGGATATGGATAGGTGATGCGGCCACTTCTCGGAAAGATATGGCCGGTTTTCACTCTACTCGATCTCACTAGCTGATTCAACTAACGATTGCATGGTTGTTGTCGATTGATCGCAGCACCCACAGACATCATCCACCTTGTATACGATGATGACGACGGGCGTCACAAGGGTACTGGAGGGGAGAGTGCTCCTCTGGCCACTTCCCGTGGCTCCACACGAAGAGCATCGTCGAGCAAAGTGTCTCAACTGCCACCTGCGGGTGTGTCACAGGTCTGAGGTGATTCTTCTCGGGGTGGTGCTGATCCTGTTGCCCCTGCATCGACTGCCCTGCCTTCGGTGCAGACTCCTCCAGCTTAGGGGCTGACTAGTCAGCGTACGGTGTTCATTCCTCCTTTTTCGGGACCGACTGAAGAGCTGGTTCCTCCTGCTGCGACACCACCTCCCCCATCCAACGTATTCACTCTGCATCACGTCCTTGAGGACCAAACGGGGCTGGCAACGAGGCCATGATCCAGGCCAATCTAATGATGCAACAGTTGAAGGAGGCATATGAGGCTAGTTGGTTGGCTTATGATGCCTGTATAGCCCTTCAAGAGAAGGTCCGAGTAAGTGCGATTCTAAGTTGATTTTTGATTGAGTCGTTTCTTGTCTATCTTGACACTGTCACCCACTATGTGTTTTTGACTTGTGATGCTGAAGTAGTCTTGCTCGTAGCTCTTCACTTGACCATGTCGAGTGGAATTTTTCCAGTGGGGGCACGTTGACTACACCCCCGGGTGTAGTCCCCGAGACCGCCATCGAATGTTTGATTCGGCAGGGGTCTTAGAACAAACTTTTTTTTAATCTTCACTCGAGGTGATCTAGCTATGTCTAGTGGAATTTCTCTCCAGTGGGGCGCACAGAGTGCACCCACCGGGTGTAGTCCCCGAGATCACTGTCAGATGTCTGATTCGGCGGGGGTCTGAATGTGTACCTTTATTAACGATTGAGCTTTTTCTTCTCCACTTGGAAGTGAAGGAATCATTTGATAATCTTTTCTTGACATTGATTGGTTTGCTTTTTTGTTGATCCTAGAAAACTTGTGAGCTCTGGACCCGATATGCTGCTTTGGAGAAGGAGACGATCCAACTTCAACTTGACCTATACTTGGAGAAAAAGAACTTGGCCCATGCTCGGACAGAGGTGAATACCATGGGAGGTAATTTTCGTTGACTGTGTGCACCATCTTCCTTTCTTTTTGTCGTTTGAGTTTCGTAGTATCACTCGAGAAGATGTGGGTAGTGAGAATCATCGTTTTCAAGCACGACTCATGAATGTTGTTTCTTTAGACACAGTGAAGCAGGCCTTGGTGGATAAGGACAAATCACTTGCAGATGCAAGGAAGGTGGCTAGGAAGAAGGACACAGCTGTTGAAGTCAAGCTAGCCTCGGTTGGTAAGTTGGAGGAGGAGAACATAGCCCTAAAGACCGCTATCGAAAAACTTAAGAAGGAGCAAGCCGAGTGGGCCAACAAGGTTGAGGATCAGGGAGAGGCCTTTGAAATGGAGAAAACGAGTCTGGACGACAAGGTTGGGCAAATCACTCAGAGGAGGGATGCACTAGAGAAGTATTTGAGGGGCTTTGCCAAGAAGATGTATGACATGCTAGAAGGTATTTCTCTATGCCCGAGTGTACTATTGCAAACCTTGAAAGTGGTGCACTAACAAATTCCTTCTTTCTTCACTCTGCAGAATTATGTCAAAACTTTTAGCTAGAGACTGATAGTATCAAAACGAACTTGGATCCCACCAAGTCACTTGTCAAGGACGCGGTGATTCTGAACATGCTGCGACTGGAAGCCGGCCTCAATGACGTCCAAGGATACATCACCCATCTGAGGGCTGCGCTGGCCCAGATAGACAAGGAGCTGGCCAGAGGATACATTCCAGAATGATCTTGAATCCATGGCGGCTCGGCTCAGCGAGATCCCTGTTAGAGTGCAAGAATGGAAGAAGTCGGCCACCCGTTGCAGAGCTGACGTGGCACTTTCACTCATCCAGGTACATTGTCGAGATGTCAAGGAAGAAAAGATGAAGGCTCTCTAGGTTGCGAATACGAAGAAACTCCAGTTCGAGACCTTCATGGAAACTTTCATCGACGCTGCCACTCGGATTGGCGACGACATTGACTTTGAAACTTTCGTCGAGCCGGCGAGTCCTCCAGGCATGTAAGAAACTTTAAGTCCCGAATATCTTCAGCTGAAACTTTTATTTGCCTCGGTATGCCGAGTGATCTTGTAATCGTTAAAACTCCTTCGAGCCTTTAGCCCGAGTACCTTGATCTTTGTTTGAGATTCTAGATTTATCTGAATATTTGGTTTCCATTGGCTTGCGCGGTTGAATCTTTTTTGTATGTTAGGAGAATGCTATTTCGTAGCGAATTCCCCGAGTGAGAGGGATTTCCACCACTCGGATTGGTTTGTTAAATTAGGCGAAGCTGATTCGCGGCTTAGCCCCCGATTGGGAGGGATGCTCTCGAGTCGGAGCAGTTTTTTAACTTACGCGAAGCTGATTCGCGGCTAAGGTCCCAAATGGGAGGGATGCTCGCCACTCGGAGTAGTTTTTTAACTTAGGCTAAGCTGGTTCGCGGCTAAGCTCCCGAGTGGGAGGGATGCTCGCCACTTGGAGTAGTTTGTTTAACTTAGGCGAAGGTAGTTCATGGCTAAGCACCCAATTGGAGGGATGCTTGGCA
Organism: Secale cereale; assembly: GCA_902687465.1. Lineage (NCBI taxonomy): Eukaryota > Viridiplantae > Streptophyta > Magnoliopsida > Poales > Poaceae > Secale > Secale cereale. Next base: position 198,286,532 of record LR738713.1, read on the forward strand.
CTCGGAGTAGTTTTTTAACTTAGGCGAAGCTGGTCTATGGCTAAGCCCCTGAGTGGGAGGGATACTCGCCACTCAGAGTAGCTTCTAAACTTAGGTGAAGCTGGTTCGCGGCTAAGCCCCCGAGTGGGAGGGAAGCTCGCCACTTGGAGTAGCTTTTAAACTTAGGCAAAGCTGGTTCGTGGCTAAGCATCCGAGTGGGAGGGATGCTTGCCACTCAGAGCAGTTTTTTAACTTAGGCGAAGCTAGTTCGCAGCTAAGCCCTAGAGTGGGAGGGATGCTCATCACTCGGTGTAGTTTTTTAACTTAGGCAAAGCTACTTCACGACTAAGCTCCCAAGTGGGAGGGAGGCTCGCCACTCGGAGTAATTTTTAAACTTAGGCGAAGCTTGTTCGTGGCTAAGTTCCCGAGTGGGAGGGATGCTCGCCACATGGAGTAGTTTTTAAACTTAGGCGAAGCTGGTTTGCGGCTAAGCCCCCGAGTGG
>LR738713.1:198287035-198321351 GCA_902687465.1 Secale cereale
TTGCCACTCATTGTAGTTTCTTAACTTAGGGGAAGCTGGTTCTCGGCTAAGACCCCGAGTGGGAGGGATGCTCGCCACTCAGAGTAGTTTTTAAACTTAGGCAAAGCTGGTTCGAGGCTAAGCCCCCGAGTAGGAGGGATGCTCGCCACTCAGAGTAGTTTTTTAACTCAGGAGAAGCTACTTCGCAGCTAAGCCCCCGAGTTTGATACTCGCCACTCGGATTAACGTTTTAACTAAGGCAAAGCTTGTTCGCAGCTAAGCCCCTGAGTGGGAGGGATATTCGCCACGTGGTGTAGTTTCTTAACTTAGGCGAAGCTAGTTCGCGCCTAAGCCCCCGAGTGGGAGGGATGCTTTCCACTCGGAGTAGTTTTTTTAACTTAGGCAAAACTAGTTCGCAGCTAAGCTACCCACTGGGGATTGGGAACATACATCAGTGCGAGAAAAATTATCAGATGACCGCGGAGGTCATGTCTTTAACTAAGCAAACATCTCATAATTATAGAACCGATGAAGGAGATCAGAATTCCAAGAACGTGACTCGTCGATCTTCTTCGCAAGATTGTATAGGTGGTACGCCCCGTTGTGCAACACCTTGGTGACAATGAAAGGGCCTTCCCATGTGGGGTTGAAGTTATGTGGCCGTTGTTGATCCACTCGGAGAACGAGGTCCCCTTCTTGAAATGCCCACCGTCTGGCATGCCTGGCTTGAAAGCGCCGAAGATCCTGTCAATGACGTCTTGACGTGCTTGCTCGGCTTCACCTTCTGAATAGAGCTCCACTCGGGGTGAATTGTGGAGGAGATCACTCGGAAGCATGGCCTCGGCTACATAAACCATGAAGAAGGGGCTGCGATCCGTCGACCGTTTGGGAGTTGTCCTTAAACCCCAAAGGACTTATGGTAGTTCGGTCACCCAAGCTCTGGCTGCATGCTCGATGTCCCGCATGAGCCGAGATTCCAATCCTTGAAGGATAAGGCCATTCACCGTCTCGGCCTGGACATTCGACTGCGGATATGCAACCGACGCGTAATCCACCCGAGTGCCTTGGAATGCGCAGAAATTTTGGAATTCTTCTGAGTAAAAACTGGAGTCGTTGTCTATGATGATTCTGTGTGGGAATCCATATTTGAAGATAAGTTCTCTCATGAATCTGATGGCTGTGCGTGATTCTAGCTTCTTGCTAGTCCCGGCTTCAATCCACTTAGTAAACTTATCCACTGCCATGAGCAAATGAGTGAAACCACATCTGCCTATTCTAAGCGGTCCAACCATGTCCAATCCCCACATGGCAAATGTCCAGACGAGTGGAATGGTCTTCAGGGCGGATGCAGGCTTATGAGACATGTTTGCATAGAACTGACACCCATTGCAATGATTAACAATCTCTTTGGCAGCTTGACTGGCACGCGGCCAGTAAAAACTAGCTCGATACGCTTTGGCTACAATGGTCCGGGAGGACGCGTGATGGCCACAAGTTCTGGAGTCAATCTCCTCTAGGATCAACTGACCTTCTACCGGAGAAATACACCGTTGGGCCACACCAGTGACACTCTCTCTATACAGCTATCCGTTTATCACCGTGAAAGCCTTGGATCTATGGACGATCTGACGTGCCTCAACTTCATCTTCTGGGAGATCTTGCCTGAGCACATACACGATGCATGGTATAGTCCAGTCGGGTGTGATCACTAGAACCTCCATAACCAAATCAATAAATGTAGGGACCTCGATTATAGTCAGATTAGAAGGACTTATCTCCTAAGGAGGCTCTTCAGTTAAGGGATCCTCCTGCACCGACGGGGAATGGATATGTTCAAGGAACACATTACTGGGAACATGTTTCCAAGTGGACCCAATTTTTGCCAAGTCATCAGCTGCTTGATATTTTATTTGGGAAATGTGGTGGAGCTCCATACCCTCAAATTTCTTTTCTGGCTTTCTCACTGCATTGCAGTATCCTGTCATAGAGGGGTTTCTGACATCCCACTCTTTCATCACTTGATTAACCACCAGATCCGAGTCGCCGTATACCATCAGGTGACAGACATCGAGTGAGATGGCCATATGTAGTGCGTAAATGAGTTCTTTGTACTTAGCTTTTGGGGACACAAAGACCACTCCGGCACCGGATCCATTCAACATCTTGGAACCATCGAAGTACATAGTCTAGTGTTTCGTGTGGATTTGAGTCAGCTGCTGTTGTTCTATCCATTTGTCCATGAAATCTGCGAGGGCCTGGGACTTGATTGCATTCTTTCCTTGAAACTTAATGTCCAAAGGAAGGAGCTCGATGTCCCACTTGGCCACTTGTCTGGTCGCGTCCAGATTGCTCATGATCTCGGATAACGTGGCATCACTGATGGATGAAACCGAGTGCTCTTGGAAATAATGCATGACTTTCTTTGCTATTAATTAGATACCATAGAGAAGCTTCTGATAACGAGGGTACCTCTTCTTAGGTGGTGTTAGGACTTTGGATATCTATTTAACTATTCATCGAACATTATAGGCCATGCCTTCTTCCGCTCGCTCCACTGTGAGGACCATGCTGACGACTTGGCCAGGGGACACAATGTACAAAAACAGAGGTTCTTTTCTATTCGAGGCAGCAAGCACCGGCTGGGTGGAAAGCAAGGCTTTGAGCTCGACAAATGCTCCTTCTGCATCGGAGGTCCACTCGAATGTATCACACTTCTTCATCAATCGGTATAAAGGCAATGCCTTTTCTCTAAGACGAGGTATGAATCGGGTCAATGCTGCAAGACAGCCTGTGAGCCTTTGGACGTCGTGCACAACTCGGGGCATTTCATTCGGACAATCATGCTGATTTTCTTTGGATTAGCATCTATCCCTCATTCAAAAACGAGAAAATTGAGTAACTTGCCTCTAGGTACTCCAAAGGTGCACTTGGATGGGTTCAGCTTGATGTCATATCCTCTGAGATTGGCACAGGTTTCAACGCGGTTATTGTCGGCATCCTGGGAACATGGGTACCCAGACTTGCCTGCCTACGACCCGTGACATGGCTCCATTAGCGGCCTGATACGGCCCAACTTCTGCAACAACAACTCAAGAACCTTGCGATGGTCCAAGCCTCACCAAGCGGACGATAGCAAGACCTCCCTGGGGGTAGTCTCTCTAGGTTGGCTCCCGAGGAGCGGAGATATCTATGCAAGGAGCACCTCGTGAGGTTTACGTGATGTGAGCCATGACGACCGGCCAGGCGGGCGCCAGCGCGCGCAGTGTGCCATTTTCCTCTTTGGTGCTAAGAGGGAAGGCACATGCGCGGTGTCCTGAGGGATCAGGCAAAGGTTTCCATATCGGTGCAACAAGACCAAGGACCGTCAAGGCTATAGAATGGAGGGCATCATGGAGTCCGGCGCGGCGTCACCAACGGAGCCTTTGGCAGGTGAAGACTACTTTTGTGTGAATAACTTGTACTAGCTGTTCCCCTTCAAATTTGGCCATTGTGGGATCCCTTCCCGCCGATATTTGGGAAGAGGATCAAGGCCACTATAAATCGAACCTAGCCACCACCATAGACGGGATCAGATCCATTCGGTCCTACTGATACCACAGGCTCGTCCGAGCCCAAGAAGACCTCCCCTATGGAGGATGTTCATCCCTTGTACTAGTTCATCCTCATCCATACAAGGCAATCCACCACACATAGTGGAGTAGGGGTATTACACCACAGGGTGGCCCGAACCAGTATAAACCTCTGTGTACTTTGTTCTTTGAGTTCGTCGAGCTAGGCTGTGGAATCGTAGGGTGAGCGCGCTGGGGAGGGATTGTTCTTCGTACGCACCATAGAGTTAGAACCTCTCAAGGGTTTGCGGAACCCAAAATCTGATATTTGGTGTGCCAGGTAGGGGTGCGCTCAAGCCTCTCTCCCTTCTTAGCTCACCGCTGCCCAGCGACCCCGATGGCCGACGATGCGGGGGCTCAAGCCGACTGCTGGGCTGCCTCGCCCGTCCAAGCAGCCCCAACTGCCCAGGAGGACCTCAAGTCCACACTCCAGGTGGCCAGCACGCCACCCAGCACTGTCGGACGCAGGCGGCGTGGACATGCGCCTCCCGCTCTCACTCCACGACGCGTGCGCTCGTCAAACCACGCTGCGCCGACGGCGCCATTCACCCGGCGGGAACAGGCGAACATGCACACACGCTCATCGTGGCTCGAGAACTGTTATGGTGCAGGTTGGCTGAAGGTGGCTGCGATGTGCTGCTGGAGCGCACCGCCGAGCTACTGGACACAGCCTGCAGGGGTGCGCCGGCTTTCTGTTGCGGAGAGACCCAAAGTCCAAGCGGAGCTGGCCGAAGCCCTGGGCGCGACCACCGTTGTCTGGGGCAATGTCCGGGGCTCCAGAGAAGGCGACCCCGGGAGCCTTGGTCTGCAACGGCTCACTAGGGGCGGCCTCAGGACAGCTCATCCAAGCCTTAGGAGCCGACGCCTCGGGGGCTGCAGCAAGCACCCTTCTCCGTCAGCCGTCGCGTCGGCGTGCATCGACGCCCGCCTCCCTGCATCCTCTTCTGGGGTGGGCACTGAGGAGACCTCAAGAGAGAAGACCGAGGGGAGAGGATTCTCACAAGGTCCCCCGAGTCTAGCCGGACGCAAACCCCATGCGTCAAAAAGAGGCATCTCCCGCACGAACTCAGCTGTGTAGGAGCAGCAGTACAAGAGGCAACCCACCTCCAGCAAATTGGCCGGCGCTGAGTCGCCCGTCAGGAGCTCGAACACCGTCCACCGCACCTCAGGAGGAAGCGCGGACGCATGGAGCCTAATGGGGTCAACACAGCCGTAGAAGGCCCACAATGAGCGGGAGTGACGCTGGAGCGGAGTGATGCGGCACTTGATGAACTCCTTCACCACCATGGGGGCCGTCATCCCGAGGTCCCTTAGCCTGGCCAGCCGGAGCTAGACATGGGCGATCCGCGGGTCGTGAAACCTCGCATGCCCCTAGCTAGGGCTTGGAACGGCCGGGGCCTGAGGAAGAAGAATCAGAGGATCGCACATGCCGACATCGACAAACACCCACCGCTTCCGAAACCCATCCATGGCTGGCGAAAGTTCGAAGTTAATTCCTGAGCCGGACGTCGCGGCTATGGTGTGGAAGGTCACCCACCCCGAGCACCGGCGAGCGTCCGTCAGATGCAGTGAGAAGAAATGGTGAAACAAGGCCACAGAAGGAGTAATGTTTACCATGGCCTCGCAGAGGAAGGTGAAGACGACAAGGAGCACGATGGATTGGGGATCCAGGTGCAGCGCATTAACTTGGTAATGCGAGAGCACGGCGTTGAAGAAGTCAAAAAAGGGAGGAATTAGGCCAGCCCAGAGGGCGTGAAGATGGATAGGGATCTCGGTGGCCGCCCTGTCGGTCGCGAAGCGAGAAGCCGGCCAAGCCACAATTGCCCCCCATTCGTTGTAGCCGGAGGCGGGAGCGGGGTGGACCTTGCTCAGCCCCTCCTGGTTGACCACCACCAACCTCTCAAGGGCGAACTTTGAAACTTGAGGCACAGGGACCGAGGCGCAGGTTTTCCCCTTCCCCTTCTTCTTCTGGCATGGTGCCATGGCGGTGGCAGGGATTGGCGCTAGGTCAGGAAAGGAGAGGAGGCTGTAGTTCTCTGGAAAATGGGGCACTGGTGGGAGCACGCTACCAACAGGGGATGCGGGGTTATGTGAGCAGCGGCGGCCACCAGGTCGGGCGGATTCCAATGCAGCATGGGGAAGTGCAGACGCTCACATCCAATCAGGTCGCCATGCGTCGACCGAGGCCGCAGGCGTTTGGGGCCCGTGGCGCTTCTCCCTTGCCCCTTTGGCTTCGCCTCGAAGCCAAGTCCGTGTGTGGCTTGGGCCCGGGGGCTACTGTCAGCGTCCTGGGAACGGGGTACCCAGACTTGCCTACCTGTGGCCTGTGACGTGGCTCCATCAGCGGCGTGGTACAACCCAACTTCAGCAACAACAACTCAAGACCCTCGTGAGGGGCCAAGCCTCACGAGGCGGATGACAGCAATACTTCCCTAGGGGGCAGTCTCTCTAGGCTGGCCCCCGAGGAGCGGAGATATCTATGCAAGAAGCACCTCGCGAGGTTCACGTGATGTGAGCCATGACGATCAAGGCCAATTGGGTGCCAGCGCGCGCAGTAGTTTCCTCTTTGGTGCTAAGAGGGCAAGCGCAGGCGTGGAGTCCCGAGGGATCAGTCAAAGGTTTCAATATCGGTGCAACAAGACCAAGGACCGTCAAGGTTGCAGAACGGAGGTCATCGTGGAGCCCGGCGCGGCGTTACCACCAGAGCCTTCGGCAAGCAAAGACTACTTTTGTCAGGATAACTTGTACTAGCTTTTCCCCTTCAAATTTGGCCATTGTGGGATCCCTTCCCACCAATATTTGGGAAGAGGAACAAGGCCACTATAAAAAAGACCTAGCAACCACCATAAACGGGATCGGATCCAGTCCGCCTATAGATACAACAGGCTCGTCCGAGCCCAAGAACACCTCCCCTCCGGAGGCTGTTCATCCCATGTACTAGTTCATCCTCAGCCATCCAAGGCAATCCACCACACACACTGGAATAGGGTATTACACCACAGCGTGGCCCGAACTAGTATAAACCTCTGTGTCCTTTGTTCTTTGAGTTCATCGAGCTAAGCTGTGGAATCGTAGAGTGAGCGCACTGGGGAGGGAGTGTTCTTCGTGCGCACCCCAGAGTTCGAACCTCTCATGTGTTTACGGAACAAGAAATCCGACAGTCACCAAGTAGGTCGAAACCTTTGCATGACTTGACCACGATATCATGCATGTAAGCCTTTGTCGGCATCCTGGGAACGGGGGTACCCAGACTTGCCTGCTTGCGGCCCATGACGTGGCTCCATCGTTGGCCTGGTATGGCCTAGCTTCAGCAACCACAGCTCAAGACCCTCGCGAGGGGCACAGCCTCGCAAGGCAGACGACAACAAGACTTCCCTGGGGGCAGCCTCTCTAGGATGGCTCCCCAGGAGCGAAGATCTCTATGCAAGGTGCACCTCGTGAGGTTCACCTGACGTGAGTCATGACGACCAAGGCTAGGCGGGCGCTGGCGGGCGGAGTGTACCAGTTTCCCCTTTGGTGCCAACGGGGCAAGCGCGGGTGCGGATTCCTGAGGGATCAAGCAAGGACCGCTAGGACGGCAAGACGGAGGTCACCGTGGAGCCCGGTGCGGTGTCACCACCAGAGCCTTTGGCAGGTGAAGACCGCTTTTGTCAGGATAGCTTGTACTAGTTGTTCCCCTTCAAATTTGGCCACTGTGAAGACTAAGTACACTATAAATAGGACCTAGCCACCACCATGGAGAGGGGCGATTCGGCCACAAGAGGGAGATTTGAGAGAGAGAGAGAGAGAGAGAGAGAGAGAGAGAGAGAAAGAGAGAGAGAGAGAGAGAGCATTCCACCACGATGAGGAGCGGATCACCCAGATCGTCCTCACCCTCAACAGCTCATCGATCGCAAGAACACCTCACCTACTGGGGCTGTTCATCCACTATACTAGACCATCCTCAGCCCATGAGGCAATCCACCACACACATTAGAGTAGGGTATTACACCGCAAGGTGGCCCGAACCAATATAAACCCCTGTGCCTCTTGTTCCTTGAGTTCATCGAGCTAGGCCGTGGGATCATAGGGCGAGCGAGCTAGGTAGAGACCGTTCTTCATGTGCACCCCAGAGTTCGAACCTGTCTACGGTTTGCGGAGCCCAAAATCCGCCGAAGTTCCGCCTCTCCGTCTGCCTCGCTCTCCGTCCACCAAACTCCCATGTCTACCACTGCCTCTCTGACTGGCTCGATGGGCGCACGCGGTGGCGCTGCGGGCCACCGAGCTTTCACCCCCGCTATGCGTCAGGTGCGGTGGCCACCCATGTTTAGGCCGGAGATGCCGCCTCGCTACGACGGCGTAGCAGACCCGGCTGGTTTCCCCTGGGCCTATGCGGAGGCAGTTTGGGCGGTCGGCGATGACAGCAAGGTCATAGACAACTAGTTCCCCATGGCCCTCAGTGGTGTACCACGCGTCTGGTGTCTCAACCTGCCACAGTCGTCTGTGCCCTCCTGGGAGGAGCTGCGCAGCATCTTCACCCGTGCACTTCGCGGCACTAGCGCCCCACGCCGTCGCGACCCTCCTCGGTGGCTCTCAGGCGCCGCCCTCAGATCGCCACATCAAGCAGTTCTTCCGCCAAGTGGGAACTGCCCGAGTCTCACAGGGAGTTCCTCCAGGATGGGCGCCACCAGAGGATATGGCGATTTCCATAGCGTGAGGTGTTCAGCCACTCAAATCCAGAGGACTCCCCATGTGGATTTATAACGGGGATGATGTTGCATCTCGGTGCGGTCGCAAGGGTCCGGACAACTTCGCCGCCCTGTCCGCCAGATTGGCTGATCTGTACAAAGGGGAGAAAGAAGAATTCACCCGCCTTAAGTGCCGAGTGGGCTTTTCCATGTATGACCCTCCTAGCTGGGTAAGCTTTTAATCCAGAACCTCACTCAATCCTCTTCCTCAGTCGCAACTAGTTGATTTAACCCGGGCATTTTTGACAAGAATGGAGGAAGGCCACAGCGGGGATCTACATTCCTGCTCCCCCACCGGAGGACCATATTTGGGACCTAGATCTGGTTTTGAGGAGGATCCGGATATATCCGTGGAGCTCAAGTGTGACAGCCTGAATTTTTGCGCTTTTTTTTTTCCGGACTTGCCTTCTCTCTGTTTCCAAACGTGGTTTTTGCCTTGCTTTGATTTGGGTTTTGGAATTATTTGAGATGGACTTGTCACTTGGTCATATCCTTGACTTTCAACCAATTAACCTATCTACTCCTCATTTAACTTTGTTTCTCTGATAAAACCATAAAATCATCCTAGGAATAATTTTCATAAAGGAAAAATATTCATTTCCCCTCTCAAACCTACTTTGGAGACTAGTGCTTCAAAGCAACCCCCATTTTCCTTGCTCCAAAAATCTTTAAATAATTGCTAAATATTCTTTGGACCATGGCACACCTTCCCAAGAAAAAATATTGCATCACTCTTTGTAATATTTTTGCTATAGAAAATCATTTCTATTCTAGAGCTGAAATGCACTTTGTACATCAAGTACCTTTTTCCTTGATCTTTTGGCTCTGACCTTTCTTGAGCTTAATTACCCTGCTAAGAAACCCTTAACCCCAGGAGATCAGCCGTAATGGCCATCTAGAAGCTAGCCAAACTTGGTGACCAAGTTTCTGGTCAGAAATTTGTCTGCTTGGTTGAGTCAATCCTGGTCGGCCAGGGTATGAGTTTTAACCTTTCCTAGACTAAACCCTACGTGGACTAGAGCATAGACAAGGTTTGGCAGCGCTTGGACGTCATCTTGACAATGCCAGGGCGATGTCCGCGTGAGGAAACGGTGCCTGGCATGTGTTCGACGCGCTCATTCCAGCGCTCGGCAACGACTGCTGCACCGCGCCACAACCCTCAACCCATCACCCTTGACCGCTCCCTGGCGCTCGCCGACACCGGAGACGCCGCAGCAAGCACGGGCGCATCGCGAGCAAAAGCCACAGTGCGCGAGTGCACTTGTCCTCTTCCCCCACCGCCTCATGTGCTCATCTGCGTCCGTGCACAACACCCGTGTGATCGATGACCTCTTCCCCCTCTCATTGACCCCATTCGTCGTCGTGCGCTGTCTTACAGAGAGCTCCGGCGGAACCTAGAGCACCTCTCCCCCTCACATATAAATGCAACCCTCCTAGCCTTTCCGAGCATCGCCATTCACTCGCACACACTCCACAAAACCGTAGGAAGCAGCAGCCCGGCCAGGCAGGCCTCTAGCCGCCGTCCCCGAGCCCGAGCTTGCTGGCAATCCCCTCTGCTGCTCCGCGACCACCAGGCCTCTCTTAAGCTTGGGCAACTGCTCGGGTGTTGCATTGGAGGCTTGTTGGTGCTGACTGGATGCAGCAGAGCCCTCAGAGCCGCTCCTAGCCGTGGTCTTCAACCACTCCGACGAACTCCATCCTCCACCCCCGCTTACGAGCTCAGTTGCGCCACCGCGCTCCGATCTCGCACCTCCCCTCTCTCTCCTGACGTGCGGGACCCACCCGTCAGCCTCACCACTCGCGCCCGAATCGGTATGAGTGGAGGCGCCTTTTCCTTTTACGCCTTCGACGTCACCCCCAGGATTTCTGTTTAATTCAAAAAGTATTCATAAATTTTACTAAACTTTGACCATCCACCATTTCTAAACCATAAGTCCAAATGATTTGATTCTTTTTGCATTGTCTTTGTTTCAGAAAGCTCTAGCAGCACACCAAAGGGTGGATTTTTCCTTGCCGCCTAGAATTTCTGGTGATTTTCAATAGGTTTTGATAATTGTTTTTGTGGTTTAAAATTATTTTTAGAAGGAGAGGCTTGTCTTGAAGCAAACCTAGAGGGGTGTGATCATCCCCTACCCTAAGGCAAGCCACACCAGCATTTGGATGGTGTTATTTCAATATCACTGATTGTCTACTTGAATATGAGTTCTTATTTGCATTTAAAATTTGATAAATTAGTTTGGTTAATTGCTAGTTACTTTATTAGGACTGATATGCTTGTTTTAGTTACTGGTTAAATGCATCAACCTGTCTGGTCAAGTAGAATAATATTTTCACTAGTTATATTGCTATGGTAAATGATGATAGTTTGTTTATGAAGCGTTATTTTCATTTAATTGATGAGCTAATAAATAGAATATTGCTTGATAATAAAAATGAGATATAACCAGAGAAGTTTTGATCTTGAGTAGGGCAAGATAACTGTGTTGATAGTTTGATCCATGTCTTTGAATTGTGTGTTTTGCATGTCGCGTAGTTGCATGATTATGACATAGCAGTTTGTTACTTTGTAAAAGTTTTTAACAAAGTTAAATCTGATTAAGTTCAACTTGAATATGATGTTGATCACATCATGGTGCCACTGAATCGGGTTTTTATTCAGTGCGACCACGCTTACCTTGTGGGAAGGTCTTGACTCCGTCCTTTGTTGTGCCACTCACTGGTGTATCCCGCGAGGGAAGGTTATGGGCGTGCATACCCTGTCCTGGTAAGCAGACATAACCTTGTGTGCTCGTTTTTGTTTTTATGGTACCTTGTCCCTGTTTGGGACCATTTTGCCACGACGATGGCCGTTAGTGTATTTGTTAGGCACAGGGCCACCCAAGACCTAGCCCTGAGAGAGAGATGGTCGGAGTGGCCGGGAGAGTGCCATGACAAAGGGAGGGTTTCATCGGAACCTTTTGGTCCACACATATGGGAGTGCGAGGCCAGGGTTCCGTAGTGTGGGTAAGTGCGCTACCTCAGCAGAGTGTATTTAAATCTATCGGTAGTCGTGTCCTCGGTTATGGGCATAGCTCGGAAGTAAGTCACACCATGGATCAACTTTTATAATTAATCTTGCCAACCAAATGATTGTTACGATACATGTGTTTCGAGGTAATTCATGAATTATGGAGTTGTTCATGAGTTATTGACCTCAGTTGTGACCCGAGTATGGTCACCGTTTGGTTATGAGGTAACCGTCTGGTAAGCGAGTCCGTGAGACTCGGTGTAAGTATTGATTACATTGCACTGATAGTAGTTCCTGCATTGCATTAATCTGATTAATTGTCTTGATATTGTCTGTCATCGTGCTTATGTTTGTTGTGAGCTTGCAAGTACATTCAATGTACTAACGTGGCGTGTTATGTCAGCTTTCAGGCAAGTCGATTCGCATCGGGGCGCATCCCGCGTCTAGGCCGTGTCCATCGTTGTCCCTGTGCTATGGAGTTCCACTTCGTCATTCATCCGTTGCCATGTAGTTCATGTGATCGAGGCCCTCGTCATGTTCATTAAATAGTGTTCATACTGTTTTGCAGCACCGCATGTGCCGCATGGCCTCGTATCTCGATGTAATATCATACCTATGTAATCCTCTAGCATCAATAAAAGTGGTTGTTTCTATACCATGTTGTTGTGTATTGCCAGAAGACTAGATCTCTGGGCTGGCAATGCAGGGTAAACTGGTTGCTCTAGGCCGGGGTGCCACAACGCTTGGTATCAGAGCCGTGCTGATCGTAGGACACGCTAGACCGTTAGTGCGTTAGTAGAACGTTAGGTAGCCTCGTTTGAGTGCCGGTAGTCATAGAAGTTGGTTGTTGCATTGCATGCATGATTATTTGTTGTTATCACTAACCGTTTGGTTTGTGAGTATAGATGGCTCTAGTACCGATCTTGTACCATCCTGAGCCAGCTCCGAACACATCACCGCACCAGCTTCAAAATGTGTGGCGATGACTCTATCCAGAGGGTGCTCATCCAGAGTATCTGGTGTATCGGGAGCATCTAGCCGGGGCAGCATATGAGTATTATGCCGAAGTCACTCTACACCACAGTACCCCTTCCGGCGCTTACACTTGTTCCACTAAGGGTGGTCTTGCTTCTACGCCATCTCAGGCGGTCCAGTTTGCTGCACTCGAGGCTCTTGTAGACTTGCGCTACAACGAGGTTCGCATGCACACCCACCGAGGTATTTTATTTTACGCATCTCTGCACGAGAATGGGCGTATCCGCTTTCCTTCGATTAATCCGGTGTGCGATCGTCCCACTAGCCACCTTTCTCGTTATATCGTTGCCAATTACCTCCTGAACTACGAGTTGGCTCGAGAGCTAGCATGCACCTGGACAGCTCTTGCTAATGCTCGCACCAGGAACCCTCTTCCCACTATCATCTACACTACTCCAGTTTCTTCTGTCTCCGTTCCCCTGGTGACTTCGCAGGGTACCGTTAACCCTTTGACAGTGACCCCTCGTAGTGCTCCTGCTTCGTGGTCATCCCTTACAGCTACTCCTGCCGCCCCTATTCTTAGTTCCCATCTCGTTCCCGCCACTGAGGGAGAGCCCTCGAGGCAACGCCGTCGCGTCTCTCTTAACCCGGAGGTCTCTACTATCAGTTCAGGATCTGGGTCCGGCTCAGGAGAGGAGCCCGCAGCAGCACAGTCAGAGCAGTAGACTGTTAGAGTCTAGTTTTCGTTATTAGTATGATGTATGGGTGTAATTGCACGTGTGATGATGCTTAGTTTCATGTATGAGGGTAGTAGAACCATTATGAGGTTCACTTTCATGTTGAGTTTATGTATAATTATGTTGGAACCTTTTATTCGCTTTGGTTTTCATTCGATGTTTTCTTTCGGGAATTGTCGAGGAATTTCTTCCCACTTTGGATTTTTCTTATCATTGTTGCTATGTATTGGGAAATAAAATAATAGAATGACATGTGGAGGCAGCAGCAACCAAGCTTGCGAGGATGTCCCTCTACGTTGCTCCGCGAGGCAGGCAGGACATTCCCCCGAGCCATACCAGCCACCTCCGTCTCCGCTGCCTCATCCACCTTCCACTGAGCAAATCGTACGGATGTTTGAAGAAAGAAGGAGCAACAATGTACTGGAAATACTAAAAAGTGTGCAAGTCATGGTTGGACAGAATGGAAATCATAATGGTCATCACTCCAAGTTGTCCGATTTTCAGCGAACCAAGCCTCCCAGCTTCAGCCAAGCAATGGATCCCTTCAGCGAACCAAGTTGTCCGATGACTGGTTGAGGACTATTGATAGGAAGCTAGAAATTGCTCGCACCGAAGACGAAGACAAGGTTCCCTTCGCAACGCATTATCTCGAAGGAGCTGCCGCTATATGGTGGGATAATACTAAGGCCAGATGGCCCGGGGACGAGGAAATTACTTGGACTAAATTCAAGGATCATATCCGCAAGTATTATATTCCCACCGGGATTATGAAGATCAAGCAGCGCGAATTCCTCTCCCTCATTCAAGGCAGCATGACAGTGAATGATTACCTGAATAAATTCAACCATTTGGCCCACTACTCACTCTACGATGTGCCCATAGAAGAACGGAAGATCGACAGATTTCTTGGAGGACTGAATCAGCATCTCAGGTGCACCCTCAACATGTTTGATTTTCTGGACTTCATGACTTTGGTGAACAAGGCCCTCATCGCAAAAAAGGAACACAAGCTCCTACACGATGTCAAGCCAGCTATTAATGACCTCAAGCGCAAATTCGAGCCGAAGAAGGATATGGAACCGATGCAGAAAGCTTGTATTTGGAAACAGACTCAGGTTGAGTACAAACCCAACTACCAGCAGAATGTCAACAAGAACACCACTCAAGTCAAGAATGTCGTGGCCAGTCCAGTGCACGAAGATTCTCAGTGCAACAATTCCTGCTTCAGCTGTGGGCAAACCAGACATTACGCCAGACAGTGCCCCAAGAACAACAAGCAAGCCGCAGTATTCCATCCGCGAGTCAACTACATGGAGCCGTATGCCACCCCAGATGTGACCCAGGGGCAAATCCATCATATCTCCGCAGACGAAGCCCACGGGGACCCACACGTCATCATTGGTATGTTTCTTGTTAATAACATACCCGTTGTAATTTTATTTGACTCTAGGGCTTCCCACTCTTTTATTTCATGGAGTTTTGCTACCCAAAACAATTCCCTTGCTCGATTTTGGGGAAACACATGCTGGTACATTCCTCGGGATCCATGCTCAGAAGCAATCTTGTCTCCCGCAATTTGGTAATTGACATCAAGGGCTCAAGTTCACAACATCTCCAATTATCCTCGACTCTAACAATTTTGATATTATTCTGGGAATGAATTGGTTAACCCAATACCAAGTGTGCATCAACTATGCGACCAGAGAAGTTACTATGAAAAATACGGAAGGTCGCACCACATATTTTTTATGCCCGCAAGCGCATGCCCATCAAGGATATGGTTTTCACAGCCGTGGCAGAAAAAGTGAAATTAATTCCAGTGGTCGGTGAGTATCTAGATGTATTTCTCGAAGAATTGCGAGGCATGCCACCAGACAGAGAATTGGAGTTTGCAATTGACTTGGTGCCTGGAACCACCCCGATACACAAGAAATATTATCGGATGCCTTCATCATAATTGGTGGAATTGAAGAAACAACTGGATGAGATGCAACAGAAAGGATACATCCTCCCAAGCTCTACACCATGGGGATCACCCGCGATCTTCGTAGACAAAAAGGATGGTAGTCTACGAAAGTGCGTGAACTACCAACAGCTGAATGATGTCACCATCAAAAACAAGTATCCACTACCGAGGATTGACAATCTATTCGATCAAATCCATGGGGCCAAAGTATTCTCAAAAATTGATTTGAATACCGGATATCATCAGCTCATGATAAAGATGGAGGATATTCCCGAGACCCCGTTCACCACTCGATACGGTCTTTATGAGTATACCGTTATGTCCTTCGGCATCACCAACGCCCCAGCCTTCTTCATGCATATGATGAGAAATGTGTTTATGGATTTCTTGGACAAATTTGTGGTGGTGTTCATCGACGACTTCCTCATTTACTCCAAGAGCAAAGACGAACATAAGGAATATCTCCGCACAGTTTTGCAAAGGCTACGCGACCATCAACTTTATGCCAAGTTCAGCAAATGTGAATTTTGGCTCTAGCAAGTGGGATTTCTCGAGCATGTCCTCTCGGCAGAAGGAATACCAGTGGATCCCAGGAAGGTAAAATATGTACTTGATTGGTCCGCACCCACGACAGTCTCGGAAATCCAGAGTTTCCTTGGACTAGCCGGTTATTACCGCCGTTTTATTGAAGGATTCTCCAAGATCGCCAAGCCAATGACTGAGCTTCTCAAGAAGGATAAGATGTTTGAATGGACTAAGGACTGCGAATGGAGTTTCAATGTGTTAAAAATCAGGCTAACATCAGCACCGGTATTGATGCTTCCAGACAGCTACCACAGTTTTGATGTATACTGTGATGCATACCGAAAAGGGTTGGGATGTGTGCTTATGCAAGATGGTAAAGTCGTGGAAAATGCATCCCGACAACTGCGGCCACACGAAGGAAACTATGCCACTCATGATTTGGAATTGGTCGCGGTGGTGCATGCTTTGAAGATCTGGAGGCACTATCTGATTGGAAAGAGGTGTCCGATATTTACCGAGCACAGGAGTCTCAAGTATATATTCACTCAGCCCGACTTGAACCTTCGACAGCGAAGATGGCTCGAGTTGGTTAAGGATTACGACCTCGGAATAAATTATCACCTAAGCAAAGCTAATGTGGTGGCTGATACCCTCAGCCCCAAACCAGCCAACCTTAATGCTCTGGATTTATTACCTCCTGAGCTTTATGAATAAATCGCTCAACTCAATTTGGTGATCACTGATGCCCGTCTTGCCAACATATTGGAAGTTTCCCCTACTCTTGAAGAAGAAATCCGCAGTGCTCAGGCATATGATAAACTATTGAGAATATATGTCCAGAAGATGCACAAAGGGCATGCACCGGATTTCTCTAGGGATCAACAAGGTACACTAATGTTCTGAGGAAGGATTTGCGTACCCAAGCTTGAAGGCCTGAAGAAGAAAATATTGGTAGAAGCACATAAAGTGCCATACTCAATTCACCCAGGTGGTACCAAGATGTATGAAGACCTTCGTTAGGTATTCTGGTGGGACGGAATGAAGATAACCATTGCATACATTTTGCCATGTTGCGATACATGCAACAAGGTAAAGGCGGAACACCAAAAATCAGCCGGACTTCTCCAACCTCTGCCAGTGTCCCAATGGAAATGGGACGATGTCTGCATGGATTTCATCACCGGACTCCCAAGGTCTCACTGAGGAAATGACACCATATGGGTCATAGTGGACACCCAAACCAAGGTGGCACATTTCCTTCCTATACGGACCACCTACCGCGCAAATCAACTTGCGCAACTATATGTACCATGAATTGTCAGTCTGCATGGAGTACCCATGACCATCACTTCCGGCAGGGGATCTCTCTTCACCTCCGCATTTTGGTCCCGACTACATCAAGCCTTGGGGACTGCTCTGAAATACAGCATGGCTTATCACCCTCGGACAGATGGACAAACCGAGCGAGTAAATCAAATACTCGACGATATGCTCCAAGCCTGTGTATTGGCCCAAGGAACCAAGTGGGAAGACTATCTACCTTACACCGAGTTTTCCTACAACTAGAGTTTCCAAACCAGCTTGAAGATGTCACCTTATGAAGCTCTGTATGGCCGAAAATGCTGCACTCCATTGAACTGGTCCCAAACAGGAGACAACCGTATATTTGAGACTGATTTAATGCTCGAAACTGAGAAGCAAGTCAAAGAAATCCGAGACAGACTACAGCTGGCAAATCACGACAGAAGAGTTACTATGATGCCAAACACCGTCAGATCAGCTTCGAACCCGGAGAACACGTATATCTCCGAGTCACCCCTATGAAAGGAGTCAAGAGGTTTCAGACCCGCGGAAAATTGGCTCCCCGATACATCGGTCCGTTTCTGGTCATGGCTAGAGATGGAACAGTGGCATATCAGTTGGAATTGCAACCGGAACTGTTAGAAGTGCACAATGTGTTTCATATCTCGCAGCTGAGAAGATGCATCTCGCCACCGGAGAATAGAACTGATATGGCAGAAATAGAATTTGCTAAGTATTTGACTTATGAGGAAAAGCCAATCGGATCTTAGATCAGACAGACATGGTCACCCGCAACAAAGAAATAAGGTTTTACAAGGTTCAGTGGGAACATCACACCGAGGAAGAAGCAACCTGGGAAAGAGAGGAATTTTTAAGGACTGCATACCCAGAATTGTTTTCCCAAGCAAATGAATCTCGAGGATGAGATTCATCCTAAGTGGGGGAGGTTTGTGACAGCCTGGATTTTTGACCTCTCTATTTTTCCGGACTTGCCTTCTCTCTGTTTCCAAATGTGGTTTCTACCTTGCTTTGATTTGGGTTTTGGAATCATTTTAGATGGACTTGTCACTTGGTCATATCCTTGACTTCCAACCAAGTGACCTATCTACTCCTCATTCAACTTTGTTTCTCTGATAAAACCCAAAAATCATCCTAGGAATATTTTTCATAAAGGAAAAATATTCATTTCCCCCTCTCAAACCTACTTTGGAGACTAGTGCTCGAAAGCAACCCCCATTTTCCTTGCTTCAAAAATCCTGAAATAATTCCTGAATATCCTTTGGACCATGGCAGACCTTCCCAAGGAAAAATATTGCATCACTCTTTGTAATATTTTGCTATAGAAAATCATTTCTATTCTGGACCAGAAAGGCACTTTGTACATCAAGTACCTTTTTCCTTGATCTTTTGGCTCTGATCTTTGTAGAGCTAAATTAACCTCCTAAGAAACCCTTAACCCCAGGAGATCAGCCCTAATGGCCATCTAGAAGCTAGCCAAACTTGGCGACCATGTTTTTGGTCAGAAACTTGTCAGCTTGGATGAGTCAATCCTGGTCGGCCTAGGTATAAGTTTTCAACTTTCCTAGACTAAACCCTGCCTGGACTAGAGCGTAGACAAGGTTTGGTAGCGCTCGGACGTCATCTTGACCATGCCAGGGCGGTGACCGCGTGAGGACACGGTGCCTGACATGCGTTCGACGCGCTCTGGGTGCCGCCATCCCCTCTATTCATTGCGTGCTCATTCCAGCGCTCGCTGACGACTGCCACACCGGGCCACCACCCTCGACCCATCACCCTTGATTGCTCCCTGGTCATCGCCGATGCCGGAGATGCCGCAACAAGCATGGGCGCGTCGCGGCCAAAAGCCACACTGCGCGTGTGCACTTGTCCTCTTCCCTCACCGCCTCCTATGCTCGTCCGCGTCCGTCCACAGCACCCGCGTGATCGATGACCTCTTCCCCCTCTCGCTGACCCCGTTCGTCGCCGTGCGCCATCTTCCAGAGAGCTCCGGCGGAGCCCAGAGGACCTCTCCCATTGCCTATAAATGCAGCCCCTCCCTAGCCTTCCGGAGCATCGCCACTCACTCCCATACACTCCACAAAGCCGTAGGAAGCCGCAGCCTGGCCGGGCAGGCCTCTGGCCGCCGTCCCCAAGCCCGAGCTCACCGGCGATCCCCTTGGCTGCTCCACGACCACCAGGCCCCTCTCGAACTCGAGCAACTGCTTGGGCATGGCATTGGAGGCCTGTTGGTGCTGACTGGATGCAGCAGAGCCCTCGGAGCCGCTCCTAGACGCCGTCTTCAACCACTCTGGTGAACTCTGTCCGCCATCGCCGCTGGCGAGCTAAGTTGCGAGCAGCTCTGGCCATCCCAAGCTAAGCCACGGGTACGGGCAGGTGCGCCGTGAACCCCTCTTTAATCCTATCCCTCTAGCCTAGCCCCAAACCCCCTCGTCGCTGGCGTGAGCTCCGACGGAGCGCCACCGCGCTCTGATCTTGCGCCTCCCCTCTCTCTCCTGACGCACGGGACCCACCCGTCAGCCTCACCAATCGCGCCCGAAGTGGTCCGAGTGGAGGTACTGATGTCTACTACGCAACCTTCTTCTTGTAGACGTTGTTGGGCCTCCAAGTGCAGAGCTTTGTAGGACAGTAGCAAATTTCCCTCAAGTGGATGACCTAAGGTTTATCAATCCATGGGAGGCGTAGGATGAAGATGGTCTCTCTCAAACAACCCGACAACCAAATAATAAAGAGTCTCTTGTGTCCCCAACACACCCAATACAATGGTAAATTGTATAGGTGCACTAGTTCGGCGAAGAGATGGTGATACAAGTGCAATATGGATGGTAGATATAGTTTTTTGTAATCTGAATATATAAAAACAGCAAGGTAACTAATTATAAAAGTGAGCGTAAACGGTATTGCATTGCTAGGAAACAAGGCCTAGGGTTCATACTTTCACTAGTGTAAGTTCTCTCAACAATAATAACGTAACTGGATCATATAACTATCCATCAACATGCAACAAAGAGTCACTCCAAAGTCACTAATAGCCGAGAACAAACGAAGAGATTATTGTAGCGTACGAAACCACCTCAAAGTTATTCTTTTTGATCGATCAATTCAAGAGTCCGTAGTAAAACAACACGAAGCTATTCTTTCCGTTCGATCTATCATAGAGTTCGTACTAGAATAACACCTTAAGATACAAATCAACCAAAACCCTAATGTCACTTAGATACTCAATTGTCACCTCAAGTATCCGTGGGCATGATTATACGATATGCATCACACAATCTCAGATTCATCTATTCAACCAACACAAAGAATTCCAAAGAGTGCCCCAAAGTTTCTACCGGAGAGTCAAGACGAAAACGTGTGCCAACCACTATGCATAGATTCCCAAGGTCACGGTACCCGCAAGTTGATCACCAAAACATACATCAAGTAGATCACGTGATATCCCATTGTCACCACAGATAAGCACATGCAAGGCAAACATCAAGTGTTCTCAAATCCTTAAAGACTCAACTCGATAAGATAACTTCAAAGGGAAAACTAAATTCATCACCAGAGAGTAGAGGGGGAGATACATCATAAGATCCAACTATAATAGCAAAGCTCACGATACATTAAGATCGTGCCGTCTCAAGAACATGAGAGAGAGAGAGAGATCAAACACATAGCTACTGGTACGTACCCTCAGCCCCGAGGGTGAACTACTCCTCCCTCGTCATGGAGAGTGCTGGGATGATGAATATAACCACCGGAGAGGGATCTCCCCCCTCCGGCAGGGTGCCAGAACCGGTCTAGATTGGTTTTCGGTGGCAACAGAGGCTTTCGGCGGCGGAACTCCCGATCTAGGTTATTTTCCAGAGGTTTCTGTATTTATAGTATTTTTTGGCGTAGGGCACAAGTCAGGGGGGGTCTCCGGGCTGTCCACGAGATAGGGGGCGCGCCCAGGAGGAGTGGGAGTGCCCACCACCCTCATGGCCAGCACGTGACTCTCCTTGCCCAACTCTTTTACTTCGCGGGCTTCTTTTGGTACAGAAAAAATCATCAAAAATTGGCACGTCAATTGGACTCCATTTGATATTCCTTTTCTGTACAACTCAAAAACAAGGAAAAAAATAGAAACTGGCACTGGTATCTAGGTTAATAGGTTAGTCACAAAAATCATATAAAAGTGTATATAAAAGCCCATAAAACATCCTAGAAGGATAATATAATAACATGGAACAATAAAAAATTATAGATACGTTGGAGACGTATCAAGCATCCCCAAGCTTAATTCCAGCTCGTCCTCGAGTAGGTAAATGATAAGAACATAATTTTTGATGTGTAATGCTACCCAACATAATTCTCAATGCAATTCTTTTTATTGTGGCATGAATTTTCAGATCCAAAAGATTCAAGACAAAAGTCTATCTGGACATAAGAATAAGAATACTTCAAGCATACTAACAAAGCAATCATGTCTTCTCAAAATAACATGGCCAAAGAAAGTTATCCCTACAAAATCATATAGTCTGGCTATGCTCCCTCTTCATCACACAAAATATTCATATCATGCACAACCCCGGTTTCAGCCAAGCAATTGTTTCATACTCGATTTTTTTCAAACTTCTCAACTATCACGCAATATATGAGCGTGAGCCATGGATATAGCACTATGGGGGAAAAGAGTGGTGGTTGTGGAGAAGACAAAAGTGGAAGATAGTCTTACATCGACTAGGCCTATCAATGGGCTATGGAGATGCCCATCAATAGATATCAATGTGAGTGAGTAGGGATTGCCATGCAACGGATGCACTAGAGCTTTAAGTGTATGAAAGCTAAAAAGAAACTAAGTTGGTGTGCATCCAAATTGCTTGCTCTTGAATACCTAGTGCTTTTGAGGAAGCCCATCGTTGGAATATACAAGCCAAGTTCTATAATGAAAATTCCCACTAGTATATGAAAGTGGCAAAACAAGAGAATCTCTATCATGAAGATCATGGTGCTACTTTGAAGCACAAGTGTGGAAAAGGATAGTAGCATTGTCCCTTCTATCTTTTCTCTCATTTTTTTGGAGGGGCTTTCCTCTTTTTTTTAGCCCCTCTCTATTTTTTTGGGCCATCTCTTTTTTTATTTGGCCTTTATCCTTTTTTTGTTTCCTCACACGAGACGATGCTCTAATAATGAAGATCATCACACTTTTATTTACTTACAACTCAAACATTACAACTCGAAGCTAGAACAAGATATGACTCTATGTGAATGCCTTCGGCGGTGTACCGGGATGTGCAATGAATCAAGAGTGACATGTATGAAGGAATTGTGAATGGTGGCTTTGCCACAAATACAATGTCAACTACATGATCATGCATGGCAATATGACAATATGAAGCGTGTCATAATAACGGAACGGTGGAAAGTTGCATGGCAATATATCTCGGAATGGCTATGGTAATGCCATGATAGGTAGGTATGGTGGCTGTTTCGAGGAAGGTATGTGGTGGGTGTATGGTACCGGCGAAAGTTGCGCAGTACAAGAGAGTCTAGCAATGGTGGAAGGGTGAGAGTGCGTATAATCCATGGACTCAACATTAATCATAAAGAACTCACATACTTATTGCAAAAATCTACAAGTCATCAAAACAGAATATTTGACGCATGCTCCTAGAGGAAGGGTTGGTAGGAGTTAACCATCGCGCGAACCCGACCTCCACACAAAGGATGACACACAATAAATAAATCATGCTCCAGCTTCTTCACATAACGGTTCACCATACATGCATGCTACGGGAATCACAAACTTTAACACAAGTATTTCTTGAATTCATAATTACCCCGCTAGCATAACTCTAATATCATCATCCTCATATCGCAAAACAATCATCAAGCATCAAACTTCTCATAGCATTCAATGCACTTTATATGATCGTTTTTATTATACCCATCTTGGATGGCTATCATATCAGGACTAATTTTATAACCAAAGCTAATTACCATGCTGTTCTAAAAGACTCTCAAAATAATATAAGTGAAGCATGAGAGTTCATCTATTTCTTCATAATAAAACCACCGCCGTGCTCTAATAGATATAAGTGAAGCACTAAAGCAAATAACAAACCACTCCAAAAGTTATAAGTGAAGATCAATGAGTAGTTGAATAATTATGTAACTATGTGAAGACTCTCTAACATTTAAGGATTTCATCTCTTGGGATATTATTCAAACAACAAGGAAAACAAAATAAAACAAATTGACGCTCCGAGCAAAACACATATCATGTGGTGAATAAACATAGAGTCTCAAGTAAAGCTACCGATAGACGAAGACGAAAGAGGGGATGCCTTCCGGGGAATCCCCAAGCTTAGGCTCTTGATTGTCATTGAATATTACCTTGGGGTGCCTTGGGAATCCCCAAGATTAGGCTCTTGCCACTCCTTATTCCATAGTCCATCGAATCTTTACCCAAAACTTGAAAACTTCACAACACAAAACTCAACAGAAAACTCGTAAGCTCCGTTAGTATAAGAAAATAAAACCACCACTTAGGTACTGTTGTGAACTCATTCTAAAATCATATTGGTGTAATATCTAATGTATTCCAACTTCTCTATGGTTCATACCCTCCGGTACTACTCATAGATTCATCAAAATAAGCAAACAACACACGAAAAACAGAATCTGTCAAAAACAGAACAGTCTTTAGCAATCTATAACTTTTGAATACTTATGTAACTCTAAAAATTCTTAAATAAATTGGTGGATGTGTGAACTTTGTCTATTAATCATCTGCAAAAAGAATCAACTTAAAAGCACTCTCTAGTTAAAAATGGTAGCTAATCTCGTCAGCGCAAAAGTTTCTGTTGTTTACAGCATGATCGCATAATCTTCACACAAGTCTTCCCAAAGGTTCTACTTGGCACAAACACTAATTAAAACACAAAACCACATATAAAAAGAATCTAGATGCAATATTAAATCCTAAACAGAAGGAAAAACAAAGAAAAAATAATAAAGTTGGGTTGCCTCCCAACAAGCGCTATCGTTTAACGCCCCTAGCTAGGCACAATGATTTCAACGATGCGATAAGAATTGAAATATAAAGGGAGCATCATGAAGAATATGACTAGCACATTTAAGTCTAACCCACTTCCTATGCATAGGTATTTTGTGAACAAAAAACTTATGGGAATGATAATCAACTAGCATAGGAAGGGAAAACGAGCATAACTTCAAGATTTTAAGCACATAGAGAGGAAACTTGATATTATTGCAATTCCTACAAGCATATGATGCTCTCTCATAGTAATTTTCAGTAGCATCATGAGTGAATTCAACAATATAACCATCACATAAAGCATTATTTTCTTGATCTACAAGCATATAAAATTTATTGCTCTCCACATAAGAAAAATTCCCCTCATTTGGAATAGTGGGAGTAAACTCAACAAAATAATTATCATGTGAGGCATAATCCAATTGAAAAATAAAATCATGATGACAAGTTTCATGGTTATGATTATTCTTAATAGCATACAAGTCATCACAATAATCATCATAGATAGCAACTTTGTTCTCATAATCAATTGGAACCTCTTCTGAAATAGTGGATTCATCACAAAATAAAGTCATGACATCTCCAAATCCA
The DNA here is from genome assembly GCA_902687465.1 of Secale cereale. Classification (NCBI taxonomy): domain Eukaryota; kingdom Viridiplantae; phylum Streptophyta; class Magnoliopsida; order Poales; family Poaceae; genus Secale; species Secale cereale. The sequence continues at coordinate 198,311,501 of LR738713.1, forward strand.
CTTTCATAAATATTATCATCATAAATAGGAGGCATGCTATCAACTAAATAAGTTTGCTCATCAAAGCTTGGGGGACTAAAAATATCATTTTGATCAAACATAGCGTCCCCAAGATTGTGGCTTTACATATCATTAGCATCATGGATATTCACAGGATTCACACTAACAACATTGTAATCGTGCTCATAATTCAAGTATTTAGTGCCAAACATTTTAATGCATTCTTCTTCTAGTACTTGGGCACAATTTTCCTTTCCATCATTTTCACGAAAGATATTAAAAAGATGAAGCATATGAGGTAACCTTAATTCCATTTTTTGTAGTTTTCTTTTATAAACTAAACTAGTGATAAAACAAGAAACAGGAAGATTCGATTGCAAGATCTAAAGATATACCTTCAAGCACTCACCTCCCCGGCAACGGCGCCAGAAAAGATCTTGATGTCTACTACGCAAGCTTCTTCTTGTAGACGTTATTGGGCATCTAAGTGCAGAGGTTTGTAGGACAGTAGCAAATTTCCCTCAAGTGGATGACCTATGGTTTATCAATCCATGGGAGGCGTCGGATGAAGATGGTCTCTCTCAAACAACCCTGCAACCAAATAACAAAGATTCTCTTGTGTGCACCCAATACAATGGTAAATTGTATAGGTGCACTAGTTCGGTGAAGAGATGGTGATACAAGTGCAATATGGATGGTAGATATAGTTTTTTGTAATCTGAAAATATAAAAACATCAAGGTAACTAATGATAAAGTGAGCGTAAACGGTATTGCAATGCAAGGAAACAAGGCCTAGGTTTCATACTTTCACTAGTGCAACTTCTCTCAACAATAATAACATAACTAGATCATATAACTATCCCTCAGCATGCAACAAAGAGTCACTCCAAAGCCACTAATAGCGGAGAACAAACGAAGAAATTATTGCAGGGTACGAAACCACCTCAAAGTTATTCTTTCTGATCGATCTATTCAAGAGTCAGTAGTAAAATAACACGAAGATATTCTTTCCGTTCGATCTATCATAGAGTTCGTACTAGAATAACACCTTAAGATACAAATCAGCTAAAACCCCAATGTCACCTAGATACTCCATTGTCACCTCAAGTATTCGTGGGCATGATTGTACGATATGCATCACACAATCTCAGATTCATCTATTCAACCAACAAAAAGAACTTCAAAGAGTGCCCCAAAGTTTCTACCGGAGAGTCAAGATGAAAACGTGTGCGAACCCCTATGCATAGATTCCCAAGGTCACGGAACTGGCAAGCTAATCAAAACATACATCAAGTAGATCACGTGATATCCGATTGTCACCACAGATAAGCACATTCAAGACATACATCAAGTGTTCTCAAAACCTTAAAGACTCAATCCGATAAGAAAACTTCAAAGGGAAAACTCAATTGATCACAAGAGAGTAGAGGGGGGACATCATAAGATCCAACTATAATACCAAAGCTCGCGATACATAGCTACTGGTACATACCCTCGGCCCTAAGGGTGAACTACTCCTCCATCGTCATTGAGAGCGCCGGGATGATGAAGATAGCCACCGGAGAGGGATCCCCCCTCCAGCAGGGTGCCAGAACGGGTCTAGATTGGTTTTCTGTGGCAACAGAGTCTTTCGGAAGCAGAACTCCCGATCTAGGTTATTTTCCGGAGGTTTCTGTATTTATAGGATTTTTTGGCATAGGGCACAAGTCAGGGGGGTCTTCGGGCTGTCCACGAGATAGGGGGGCGGGCCCAGGGGGAGTGGGAGCGCCCCCCACCCTCGTGGGCAGCCCGTAACTCTCCTGGCCCAACTCTTTTACTTCCGGGGCTTCTCTTGGTCCAGAAAAAATCATCAAAAATTGGGACGTCAATTGGACTCTGTTTGATATTCCTTTTCTGTAAAACTCAGAAACAACGAAAAACAGAAACTTTCACTGGGCTCTTGGTTAATAGGTTAGTCCCAAAAATCATATAAAACATCCTAGAAGGATAATATAATAGCATGGAACAATAAAAAATTATAGATACATCGGAGACACATCAGGCACCTTTTCCTTTTACGGCTTCGACGTCACCCTCGAGGATTTCTTTCTAATTCAAAAATTATTTAGAAATGTGATTAAACTTTGACCAACCACCATTTCTAAACCATAAGTCCAAATGATTTGATTCTTTTTGCATTGTCTTTGTTTCAGAAAACTCTAGCAACACACCAAAAGGGTGAATTTTTCCTTGCTGCCTAGAATTTCTGGTGATTTTCAGAGTAGGTTTTGATAATTGTTTTTGTGGTTTAAAATTCTTTTCAAAAGGAGAGGCTTGTCTAGAAGCGAACCAAGAGTGGTGTGATCATCCCCTACCCTAAGGCAAGCCATGCCGGCATTTGGATGGTGTTATTTCAATATCACTGATTTTCTACTTGAATATGAGTTCTTATTTGCATTTTAAATTTGATAAATAAGTTTGGTTAATTGCTAGTTACTTTATCAGGATTGATATTCTTGTTGAAGTTACTAGTTAAATGCATAAACCTGTCTGGTCAAGTAGAATAATATTTTTCACTGGTTATACTGCTATAGTAAATGATGATAGTTCGTTCATGAAGCGTTACTTTCATTTAATTTATGAGCTAACAAAAAGAATATTGCTTGATAATAAAAATGATATATAACCAGAGAAGTTTTGATCTTGAGTAGGACAAGATAATTGTGTTGATAGTTTGTGTGCTTTGCATGCCGCCTAGTTGCATGATTATGACATAGTAGTTTGTTACATTATAATTTTTTTACCAAAGTTAAACCAGATTAAGTTCAACTTGAATATGATGTTGATCACATCATGGTGCCACTGAATCAGGTTTTTATTCAGTGCGACCATGCTTACCTTGTGGGTAGGTCTTGACTCGGTCCTTTGTTGTGCCTCTCACCGGTGCCTCCCGCGATGGAAGGTTATGGGCGTGCATACCCTGGCCCGGTAAGCATACATAATCTTGTGTGCTCGTTTTTGTATTTATGATACCTTGTCCCCGTTTGTGACCATTTTGCCACGACGGTGGCCGTTGGTATCTGTGGTAGACACGGGGCCACCCAAGAACTAGCCCTAAGAGGGAGATGGTCGGAGTGGCCAGGAGAGTGCCATGACAAAGGGAGGGTTTCATCGGAACCTTTTGGTCCGCACGTATGGAAGTGCGAGGCCAGGGTTCCATAGTGTTGGTAAAGTGCGCTACCTCTGCAGAGTGTATTTAAATCTATCGATAGCCACATCCTTAGTTGTGGGCATAGCTCGGAAGTAAGTCACACCATGGATCAACTTTTATAATTAATCTTGCCAATTAAATGATTGTTACGATACCTGTGTTTCGAGGTAATTCATGAACTCTGGAGTTGTTCATGAGGTATTGACCTCAGTTGTGACCCAGGTATGGTCACCGTTTGGTTACGAGGTAACCGTCTGGTAAGCGAGTCCGTGAGACTCGGTGTAAGTATTGATTTCATTGCGCCGGTAGTAGTTCCTGCATTGCATTAATATGATTAATTGTCTTGATATTGTCTGTTATCGTGCTTATGTTTGTTGTGAGCTTTCAAGTACATTCAATGTACTGACCTGGCGTGTTACGCCAGCTTTAAGGCAAGTCGATTCGCATCGGAGCGCATCCCGCGTCTGGGCCGTGTCCACATCGGTGTCCTTGTCGTATGGAGTTCCACTTCATCGTTCTTCCGCTGCCATGTAATTCATCCGATCGAGGCCCACATCATGTTCAATAAATAATGTACATACTGTTCTGCAGCATCGCGTGTGCCGCATGGTTTTGTATCTCGATGTAATAACAGACCTATGTAATTCGCTAGCATCAATAAAAGCGGTTGTTTATGTACCATGTTGTTGTGTATTGCCAGAAGATTAGATCTCTGGGCTGGCAATGCAGAATAAACTTGTTGCTCCGAGCCGGTGTGCCACATCAAGGACGGGGTTTTCTATTAGGCGAGCTACGATGGCACAGAAGTGGCCATTGTAGCCGATTACTACGACCTTCTCCCCTCTTCCCATATAATTGTCCAGGGAGCGTCTCCTCCAAAAAGAGTCTTCCCATCGCGCGTCACCCACTGCACTGTCTCGTGACTCAAAGGTGCGGCGCTCGTCTCGTCACGCCGCATCGGGATCGTCCCTTAAGAACGGGACGCCAACGCAAGGTGGGCCTTCGAAAAGAAAGGTGAGCGGCGGTACTCCCCAGCCCCTACCTTTGTCAAAAAGGTAAATGTTTCAACATGCCCTGCGACAAATATACCAAACTATGAAGTTCTTTATTATGCCATATATTAGGAAGAGCATCCACCGGACTGTATCCGGAGACTTAGCCGGTCATATGTCCACCAATCTTAACCCGGACCCTGCCTCCACGGCTATAGCTGGTTCGGGTGCGATGCCGGATTGTCCACCCTCTGACGATTCGGATAATGTATCCGTCACCAACTCCGAGGTGGAGAGTGCAATGAACCATCGACGACGGAGGGCAGCTATGCGCGATCCTAACTTTACTGAAGAGGCAATCAATGCCTTCAGCTCGGCAGATGCATCTATCCGAACTTCTCGGGATGGGCTTCCTAGAGCCACTTACCATCTCTCAAAGGATTTGTGCCTAAGATCATTTTGTACAGATTTAATAGCCATATACCAGTAGCCCTCGAGACTTGAAAACAGTTGAAGCAACTCATTTTAAGGATCGATGTGTAATCTAGTAGTCATGGATAAGACAAACATGCTATCCCGGGAGCAAGAACAATGTTGGACCCAGCTAACTGCCCTTACTGCCAAACTTGAGAAATCCAAGGAGGCACCAACTGGTAATGTCCTCTTCCGTCCAGAAAATATAATCAAATGCCACTACCGTTTATGTGAATAAACACTGATGTATTTTACGATGGCAGGATCGTCGGATCAGCTGGAACATAAATTAAAGGCCGCACCGGCGGATAAAGAACATGCCGAAAGGCAAGAAGCCACTGGTCAACGTGTACTAACACGGGTCAGGGTCATGAAGAACAATCTGCAGGATGGCAACACCCAGCTGAGCAAGAAGATAAAAGATGTGCGAGCCCAACTGGCAAACTCCTTAAAGGAAAATAGAAATCTGAGTGGCGGCATATTCAGAATGCCTTTTAACTTATTGTTGTACAATTCGCTAATGCGAAATCCTGACAATGTTATTTCTGTAGATGTGTTCACTGGACGGCCCGAAGAAGAGGTATCAGGATTTCAAGGCGACCTGCTACAAGAGCTGTCGATGGTGCATGAGCGAGCACAGAAGTCAATGAGGAACATTGCTAAGGCTTTATGGCCAGCCTATTCTCCTACAATAAGTATGGAGGAACTTGTGAATTTATTCAAGGGAGCTCGGAGCCGTTTTGGGCTACGGAATATATTGGCAAGCCGAGAAGGTGCTCGGAAAGCCTTGGCCATGGTAAAAACATGGTACACCAGGCTTGATACAAATCATATGACGCGGGTCGGACCTCGAGGATCCGACGGATAAGAAATTCCAGTCAGCCTGGTGTACGACCAAGTGAAGTTTCCCGCCAAGTTTTCCCAACAAGATTGTAAAATAGACAATTTATTAGAAGGTCTAGAGGAAGAAGAAGTTTTGAGTCTAAGTAGCAATGTGCTTTTATCAACAAACTTGTCTCCAGCCGAATTTGTAAAACGCTTGTCATGGCAGACTTTCTGCTTCGACCTCCGGAAATCCTAGGTTTGGAGTGTTTCCGAATACTGTACGCTAGGTAAACACCCAAGTATGGTCAGAAACTAGGCAGTCCGGTCATAGTTGCTTGAACAGACAAGTTGTATTCGGGGAGTTATGTTATATTACATTGGATTGTAAGAAACATCTTCCTGAGAGAATAGTTCCGTTAATGGTTCCTTTCCCTGGGCCAGTATGCGGATTTTTGTGCGTACCGAAGTTGTGGCATTAAAAAATCATAGTACACATTGCAGTCTGGGTTTTTTTATTGCAACAAGGGCAGTTCATCCTTTTCTCACCGACCGATCATTCCCTTAAGAACGCTAGCTTTTGGCTTCACCAGTTTGAGGTACACGTCCGGATAACCCGGCTGTAACAATCGAATAGGTGCTCCATTTATGCCTAGCTGAACGTGTCCGGTCCGTCCGGACGTGTCCGGCGGCGGTGGTGGGGGTGGACTAGGGTTTTTTGGACGAAAAAGACATGGGGGGACGTTTTTATAGGCACAAGGAGCTAGGAGAGTCCAAATGGGGAGCGGTTTTCGGCCACGTGATCACAATTCGACGACCGAGATGATGGGAAGGGTTGTGCTGGGTTGGTGGGCTGTTGTGGAGGGGGTCTTGGGCCTCAAAGAAGAGGTTCTTTTAGCCCACTAGGTTAACCGTTGGAGTACGAAACGAACTCCAAACGCGACGAAACTTGACAGTCGGCCTACACGTACCAAAACAACATCGCACGACAAGTCTCACGTCATTACGGAAATGTTACATGGCCACACACGAAAGAAGGACTCGGGGATGCCACGGGCACGTGTGAGAGCGTCGGAACTCGAAACGGACAACGGGAAGAGACGAGTGGGACAGGATGCAAGTGACAACACGAATGCAATGCAATGCACATGACAACATGACATGGATGAAATGCACACACGCACACAACAAAACGAAGAAACCCGAAATGAAGAAGAGCCCGGAAAGGAATTGATGAAGCCAAAGTTTATATATTGCCAAATTGGGAAAGTGTTACATCTGGGGCATTACAAACTTACTAAGAAGATGTCGAAAGAACTCAAGGTCGCCCCGCCGAAGGCTTGGAAGGCCTTGCCCAGGATCGAAGTCAACGTGCCCATTGCTTCAACGTGAGTGTTACTACTTTCTTCTTTGTAATCGCAAATCTTCATTCTGTTGCTGATTTAGTGAGAGTTGTGTGTCAGAGATGCTACTTCGACGACGACACCCATGCAAATTAACTAGGACCCAACGGATATGGATAGGTGATGCGGCCACTTCTCGGAAAGATATGGCCGTTTTCACTCTACTCGATCTCACTAGCTGATTCAACTAACGATTGAATGGTTGTTGTCGATTGATCGCAGCACCCACAGACATCATCCACCTTGTATACGATGATGACGACGGGCGTCACAAGGGTACTGGAGGGGAGAGTGCTCCTCTGGCCACTTCCCGTGGCTCCACACGAAGAGCATCGTCGAGCAAAGTGTCTCAACTGCCACCTGCGGGTGTGTCACAGGTCCGAGGTGATTCTTCTCGGGGTGGTGCTGATCCTGTTGCCCCTGCATAGACTGCCCTGCCTTCGGTGCAGACTCCTCCAGCTTAGGGGCTGACTAGTCAGCTTACGGTGTTCATTCCTCCTTTTTCGGGACCGACTGATGAGCTGGTTCCTCCTGCTGCGACACCACCTCCCCCATCCAACGTATTCACTCTGCATCACGTCCTTGAGGACCAAACGGGGCTGGCAACGAGGCCATGATCCAGGCCAATCTAATGATGCAACAGTTGAAGGAGGCATATGAGGCTAGTTGGTTGGCTTATGATGCCTGTATAGCCCTTCAAGAGAAGGTCCGAGTAAGTGCGATTGTAAGTTGATTTTTGATTGAGTCGTTTCTTGTCTATCTTGACACTGTCACCCACTATGTGTTTTTGACTTGTGATGCTGAAGTAGTCTTGATCATACCTCTTCACTTGACCATGTCGAGTGGAATTTTTCCAGTGGGGGCACGTTGACTACACCCCCGGGTGTAGTCCCCGAGACCGCCATCGAATGTTTGATTCGGCAGGGGTCTTAGAACAAACTTTTTTTTAATCTTCACTCGAGGTGATCTAGCTATGTCTAGTGGAATTTCTCTCCAGTGGGGCGCACAGAGTGCACCCACCGGGTGTAGTCCCCGAGATCACTGTCAGATGTCTGATTCGGCGGGGGTCTGAATGTGTACCTTTATTAACGATTGAGCTTTTTCTTCTCCACTTGGAAGTGAAGGAATCATTTGATAATCTTTTCTTGACATTGATTGGTTTGCTTTTTTGTTGATCCTAGAAAACTTGTGAGCTGTGGACCCGATATGCTGCTCTGGAGAAGGAGACGATCCAACTTCAACTTGACCTATACTTGGAGAAAAAGAACTTGGCCCATGCTCGGACAGAGGTGAATACCATGGGAGGTAATTTTCGTTGACTGTGTGCACCATCTTCCTTTCTTTTTGTCGTTTGAGTTTCGTAGTATCACTCGAGAAGATGTGGGTAGTGAGAATCATCGTTTTCAAGCATGACTCATGAATGTTGTTTCTTTAGACACAGTGAAGCAGGCCTTGGTGGATAAGGACAAATCACTTGCAGATGCAAGGAAGGTGGCTAGGAAGAAGGACACAACTGTTGAAGTCAAGCTAGCCTCGGTTGGTAAGTTGGAGGAGGAGAACATAGCCCTAAAGACCGCTATCGAAAAACTTAAGAAGGAGCAAGCCGAGTGGGCCAACAAGGTTGAGGATCAGGGAGAGGCCTTTGAAATGGAGAAAACGAGTCTGGACGACAAGGTTGGGCAAATCACTCAGAGGAGGGATGCACTAGAGAAGTATTTGAGGGGCTTTGCCAAGAAGATGTATCACATGCTAGAAGGTATTTCTCTTTGCCCGAGTGTACTATTGCAAACCTTGAAAGTGGTGCACTAACAAATTCCTTCTTTCTTCACTCTGCAGAATTATGTCAAAACTTTTAGCTGGAGACTGATAGTATCAAAACGAACTTGGATCCCACCAAGTCACTTGTCAAGGACGCGGTGATTCTGAACATGCTGCGACTGGAAGCCGGCCTCAATGGTGTCCAAGGATACATCACCCATCTGAGGGCTGCGCTGGCCCAGATAGACAAGGAGCTGGCCAGAGGATACATTCTAGAATGATCTTGAATCCATGGCGGCTCGGCTCAGCGAGATCCCTGTTAGAGTGCAAGAATGGAAGAAGTCGGCCACCCGTTGCAGAGCTGACGTGGCACTTTCACTCATCCAGGTACATTGTCGAGATGTCAAGGAAGAAAAGATGAAGGCTCTCTAGGTTGCGAATACGAAGAAACTCCAGTTCGAGACCTTCATGGAAACTTTCATCGATGCTGCCACTCGGATTGGCGACGACATTGACTTTGAAACTTTCGTCGAGCCGGCGAGTCCTCCAGGCATTTAAGAAACTTTAAGTCCCGAATATCTTCAGCTGAAACTTTTATTTGCCTCGGTATGCCGAGTGATCTTGTAATCGTTAAAACTCCTTCGAGCCTTTAGCCCGAGTACCTTTATCTTTGTTTGAGATTCTAGATTTATCTGAATGTTTGGTTTCCATTGGCTTGCGCGGTTGAATCTTTTTTGTATGTTAGGAGAATGCTATTTCGTAGCGAATTCCCCGAGTGAGAGGGATGTCCACCACTCGGATTGGTTTTTTAAATTAGGCGAAGCTGATTCGCGGCTTAGCCCCCGATTGGGAGGGATGCTCTCGAGTCGGAGCAGTTTTTTAACTTACGCGAAGCTGATTCGCGGCTAAGGTCCCAAATGGGAGGGATGCTCGCCACTCGGAGTAGTTTTTTAACTTAGGCTAAGCTGGTTCGCGGCTAAGCTCCCGAGTGGGAGGGATGCTCGCCACTTGGAGTAGTTTGTTTAACTTAGGCGAAGGTAGTTCATGGCTAAGCACCCAATTGGAGGGATGCTTGGCACTCGGAGTAGTTTTTTAACTTAGGCGAAGCTGGTCTATGGCTAAGCCCCTGAGTGGGAGGGATACTCGCCACTCAGAGTAGCTTCTAAACTTAGGTGAAGCTGGTTCGCGGCTAAGCCCCCGAGTGGGAGGGA
>LR738713.1:198321361-198379549 GCA_902687465.1 Secale cereale
CCGGAGTGGGAGGGATGCTCGCCACTCGGAGTAATTTTTTAACTTAGGCGAAGCTGGTTCACGGTTAAGCCCCCAAGTGGGAGGGATGCTCGCCACTCGCAGTAGTTTTTAAACATAGGTGAAGCTGGTTCGCGGCTAAGCCCCTGAGTGGGATAGATGCATGCCACTCGGAGTAGTTTTCTAACATAGGCAAAGGTGGTTCACGGCTAAGACCCCGAGTGGGAGGGATGCTCGCCACTCGGAGTAGTTTTTTAACTTAGGCGAAGCTTGTTTGCTGCTAAGCCCCCGATTGGGAGGGATGCTTGCCACTCATTGTAGTTTCTTAACTTAGGGGAAGCTGGTTCTCGGCTAAGACCCCGAGTGGGAGGGATGCTCGCCACTCAGAGTAGTTTTTAAACTTAGGCAAAGATGGTTCGAGGCTAAGCCCCCGAGTAGGAGGGATGCTCGCCACTCATAGTAGTTTTTTAACTCAGGAGAAGCTACTTCGCAGCTAAGCCCCCGAGTGGGATACTCGCCACTCGGATTAACGTTTTAACTAAGGCAAAGCTTGTTCGCAGCTAAGCCCCCGAGTGGGAGGGATATTCGCCACGTGGTGTAGTTTCTTAACTTAGGCGAAGCTAGTTCGCGGCTAAGCCCCCGAGTGGGAGGGATGCTTTCCACTCGGAGTAGTTTTTTTAACTTAGGCAAAACTAGTTCGCAGCTAAGCTACCCACTGGGGATTGGGAACATACATCAGTGCGAGAAAAATTATCAGATGACCGCGGAGGTCATGTCTTTAACTAAGCAAACATCTCATAATTATAGAACCGATGAAGGAGATCAGAATTCCAAGAACGTGACTCGTCGATCTTCTTCGCAAGATTGTATAGGTGGTACGCCCCGTTGTGCAACACCTTGGTGACAATGAAAGGGCCTTCCCTTGTGGGGTTGAAGTTATGTGGCCGTTGTTGATCCACTCGGAGCACGAGGTCCCCTTCTTGAAATGCCCACCGTCTGGCATGCCTGGCGTGAAAGCGCCGAAGATCCTGTCAATGACGTCTTGACGTGCTTGCTCGGCTTCACCTTCTAAATAGAGCTCCACTCGGGGTGAATTGTGGAGGAGATCACTCGGAAGCATGGCCTCGGCTACATAAACCATGAAGAAGGGGCTGCGATCCGTCGACCGTTTGGGAGTTGTCCTTAAACCCCAAAGGACTTATGGTAGTTCGGTCGCCCAAGCTCTGGCTGCATGCTCGATGTCCCGCATGAGCCGAGATTCCAATCCTTGAAGGATAAGGCCATTCACCCTCTCGGCCTGGACATTCGACTGCGGATATGCAACCGACGCGTAATCCACCCGAGTGCCTTGGAATGCGCAGAAATTTTGGAATTCTTCTGAGTAAAAATTGGAGTCGTTGTCTATGATGATTCTGTGTGGGAATCCATATTTGAAGATAAGTTCTCTCATGAATCTGATGGCTGTGCGTGATTCTAGATTCTTGCTAGTCCCGGCTTCAATCCACTTAGTAAACTTATCCACTGCCATGAGCAAATGAGTGAAACCACATCTGCCTATTCTAAGCGGTCCAACCATGTCCAATCCCCACATGGCAAATGTCCAGACGAGTGGAATGGTCTTCAGGGCGGATGCAGGCTTATGAGACATGTTTGCATAGAACTGACACCCATTGCAATGATTAACAATCTCTTTGGCAGCTTGATTCGCACGCGGCCAGTAAAAACTAGCTCGATACGCTTTGGCTACAATGGTCCGGGAGGACGCGTGATGGCCACAAGTTCTGGAGTCAATCTCCTCTAGGATCAACTGACCTTCTTCCGGAGAAATACACCGTTGGGCCACACCAGTGACACTCTCTCTATACAGCTATCCGTTTATCACCGTGAAAGCCTTGGATCTATGGACGATCTGACGTGCCTCAACTTCATCTTCCGGGAGATCTTGCCTGAGCACATACACGATGCATGGTATAGTCCAGTCGGGTGTGATCACTAGAACCTCCATAACCAAAGCAATAAATGTAGGGACCTCGATTATAGTCAGATCAGAAGGACTTATCTCCTAAGGAGGCTCTTCAGTTAAGGGATCCTCCTGCACCGACGGGGAATGGATATGTTCAAGGAACACATTACTGGGAACATGTTTCCAAGTGGACCCAATTTTTGCCAAGTCATCAGCTGCTTGATATTTTATTTGGGGAATGTGGTGGAGCTCCATACCCTCAAATTTCTTTTCTGGCTTTCTCACTGCATTGCAGTATCCTGTCATAGAGGGGTTTCTGACATCCCACTCTTTCATCACTTGATTAACCACCAGATCCGAGTCGCCGTATACCATCAGGTGACAGACATCGAGTGAGATGGCCATATGTAGTGCGTAAATGAGTTCTTTCTACTTAGCTTTTGGGGACACAAAGACCACTCCGGCACCGGATCCATTCAACATCTTGGAACCATCGAAGTACATAGTCTAGTGTTTCGTGTGGATTTGAGTCAGCTGCTGTTGTTCTATCCATTTGTCCATGAAATCTGCGAGGGCCTGGGACTTGATTGCTTTCTTTCCTTGAAACTTAATGTCCAAAGGAAGGAGCTCGATGTCCCACTTGGCCACTCGTCCGGTCGCGTCCAGATTGCTCATGATCTCGGATAACGTGGCATCACTGATGGATGAAACCGAGTGCTCTTGGAAATAATGCATGACTTTCTTTGCTATTAATTAGATACCATAGAGAAGCTTCTGATAACGAGGGTACCTCTTCTTAGGTGGTGTTAGGACTTTGGATATCTATTTAACTATTCATCGAACATTATAGGCCATGCCTTCTTCCGCTCGCTCCACTGTGAGGACCATGCTGACGACTTGGCCAGGGGATACAATGTACAAAAACAGAGGTTCTTTTCTATTCGAGGTAGCAAGCACCGGCTGGGTGGAAAGCAAGGCTTTGAGCTCGACAAATGCTCCTTCTGCATCGGAGGTCCACTCGAATGTATCACACTTCTTCATCAATCGGTATAAAGGCAATGCCTTTTCTCTAAGACGAGGTATGAATCGGGTCAATGCTGCAAGACAGCCTGTGAGCCTTTGGACGTCGTGCACAACTCAGGGCATTTCATTCGGACAATCATGCTGATTTTCTTTGGATTAGCATCTATCCCTCATTCAAAAACGAGAAAATTGAGTAACTTGCCTCTAGGTACTCCAAAGGTGCACTTGGATGGGTTCAGCTTGATGTCATATCCTCTGAGATTGGCACAGGTTTCAACGCGGTTATTGTCGGCATCCTGGGAACATGGGTACCCAGACTTGCCTGCCTACGACCCGTGACATGGCTCCATTAGCGGCCTGATACGGCCCAACTTCTGCAACAACAACTCAAGAACCTTGCGATGGTCCAAGCCTCACCAAGCGGACGATAGCAAGACCTCCCTGGGGGTAGTCTCTCTAGGTTGGCTCCCGAGGAGCGGAGATATCTATGCAAGGAGCACCTCGTGAGGTTTACGTGACGTGAGCCATGACGACCGGCCAGGCGGGCGCCAGCGCGCGCAGTGTGCCATTTTCCTCTTTGGTGCTAAGAGGGAAGGCACAGGCGCGGTGTCCTGAGGGATCAGGCAAAGGTTTCCATATCGGTGCAACAAGACCAAGGACCGTCAAGGCTATAGAATGGAGGGCATCATGGAGTCCGGCGCGGCGTCACCAACGGAGCCTTTGGCAGGTGAAGACTACTTTTGTGTGAATAAATTGTACTAGCTGTTCCCCTTCAAATTTGGCCATTGTGGGATCCCTTCCCGCCGATATTTGGGAAGAGGATCAAGGCCACTATAAATCGAACCTAGCCACCACCATAGCCGGGATCAGATCCATTCGGTCCTACTGATACCACAGGCTCGTTCGAGCCCAAGAAGACCTCCCCTATGGAGGATGTTCATCCCTTGTACTAGTTCATCCTCATCCATACAAGGCAATCCACCACACATAGTGGAGTAGGGGTATTACACCACAGGGTGGCCCGAACCAGTATAAACCTCTGTGTCCTTTGTTCTTTGAGTTCGTCGAGCTAGGCTGTGGAATCGTAGGGTGAGCGCGCTGGGGAGGGATTGTTCTTCGTACGCACCCTAGAGTTAGAACCTCTCAAGGGTTTGCGGAACCCAAAATCTGATATTTGGTGTGCCAGGTAGGGGTGCGCTCAAGCCTCTCTCCCTTCTTAGCTCACCGCTGCCCAGCGACCCCGATGGCCGACGATGCGGGGGCTCAAGCCGACTGCTGGGCTGCCTCGCCCGTCCAAGCAGCCCCAACTGCCCAGGAGGACCTCAAGTCCGCACTCCAGGTGGCCAGCACGCCATCCAGCACTGTCGGACGCAGGCGGCGTGGACATGCGCCTCCCGCTCTCACTCCACTACGCGTGCGCTCGTCAAACCACGCTGCGCCGACGGCGCCATTCACCCGGCGGGAACAGGCGAACATGCACACGCGCTCATCGTGGCTCGAGAACTGTTACGGTGCAGGTTGGCTGAAGGTGGCTGCGATGTGCTGCTGGAGCGCACCGCCGAGCTACTGGACACAGCCTGCAGGGGTGCGCCGGCTTTCTGTTGCGGAGAGACCCGAAGTCCAAGCGGAGCTGGCCGAAGCCCTGGGCGCGACCACCGTTGTCTGGGGCAATGTCCGGGGCTCCAGAGAAGGCGACCCCGGGAGCCTTGGTCTGCAACGGCTCACTAGGGGCGGCCTCAGGACAGCTCATCCAAGCCTTAGGAGCCGACGCCTCGGGGGCTGCAGCAAGCACCCTTCTCCGTCAGCCGTCGCGTCGGCGTGCATCGACGCCCGCCTCCCTGCATCCTCTTCTGGGGTGGGCACTGAGGAGACCTCAGGAGAGAAGACCGAGGGGAGAGGATTCTCACAAGGTCCCCTGAGTCTAGCCGGACGCAAACCCCATGCGTCAAAAAGAGGCATCTCCCGCACGAACTCGGCTGTGTAGGAGCAGCAGTACAAGAGGCAACCCACCTCCAGCAAATTGGCCGGCGCTGAGTCGCCCGTCAGGAGCTCGAACACCGTCCACCGCACCTCAGGAGGAAGCGCGGACGCATGGAGCCTAATGGGGTCAACACAGCCGTAGAAGGCCCACAATGAGCGGGAGTGACGCTGGAGCGGAGTGATGCGGCACTTGATGAACTCCTTCACCACCATGGGGGCCGTCATCCCGAGGTCCCTTAGCCTGGCCAGCCAGAGCTAGACATGGGCGATCCGCGGGTCGTGAAACCTCGCATGCCCCGAGCTAGGGCTTGGAACGGCCGGGGCCCGAGGAAGAAGAATCAGAGGATCGCACATGCCGACATCGACAAACACCCACCGCTTCCGAAACCCATCCATGGCTGGCGAAAGTTCGAAGTTAATTCCTGAGCCGGACGTCGCGGCTATGGTGTGGAAGGTCACCCACCCCGAGCACCGGTGAGCGTCCGTCAGATGCAGTGAGAAGAAATGGTGAAACAAGGCCACAGAAGGAGTAATGTTTACCATGGCCTCGCAGAGGAAGGTGAAGACGACAAGGAGCACGATGGATTGGGGATCCAGGTGCAGCGCGTTAACTTGGTAATGCGAGAGCACGGCGTTGAAGAAGTCAAAAAAGGGAGGAATTAGGCCAGCCCAGAGGGCGTGAAGATGGATAGGGATCTCGGTGGCCGCCCTGTCGGTCGCGAAGCGAGAAGCCAGCCAAGCCACAATTGCCCCCCATTCGTTGTAGCCGGAGGCGGGAGCGGGGTGGACCTTGCTCAGCCCCTCCTGGTTGACCACCACCAACCTCTCAAGGGCGAACTTTGAAACTTGAGGCACAGGGACCGAGGCGCAGGTTTTCCCCTTCCCCTTCTTCTTCTGGCATGGTGCCATGGCGGTCGCAGGGATTGGCGCTAGGTCAGGAAAGGAGAGGAGGCTGTAGTTCTCTGGAAAATGGGGCACTGGTGGGAGCACGCTACCAACAGGGGATGCGGGGTTATGTGAGCAGCGGCGGCCACCAGGTCGGGCGGATTCCAATGCAGCATGGGGAAGTGCAGACGCTCACATCCAATCAGGTCGCCATGCGTCGACCGAGGCCGCAGGCGTTTGGGGCCCGTGGCGCTTCTCCCTTGCCCCTTTGGCTTCGCCTCGAAGCCAAGTCCGTGTGTGGCTTGGGCCCGGGGGCTACTGTCAGCGTCCTGGGAACGGGGTACCCAGACTTGCCTACCTGTGGCCTGTGACGTGGCTCCATCAGCGGCGTGGTACAACCCAACTTCAGCAACAACAACTCAAGACCCTCGTGAGGGGCCAAGCCTCACGAGGCGGATGACAGCAATACCTCCCTAGGGGGCAGTCTCTCTAGGCTGGCCCCCGAGGAGCGGAGATATCTATGCAAGAAGCACCTCGCGAGGTTCACGTGATGTGAGCCATGACGATCAAGGCCAATTGGGTGCCAGCGCGCGCAGTAGTTTCCTCTTTGGTGCTAAGAGGGCAAGCGCAGGCGTGGAGTCCCGAGGGATCAGTCAAAGGTTTCCATATCGGTGCAACAAGACCAAGGACCGTCAAGGCTGCAGAACGGAGGTCATCGTGGAGCCCGGCGCGGCGTTACCACCAGAGCCTTCGGCAAGCAAAGACTACTTTTGTCAGGATAACTTGTACTAGCTTTTCCCCTTCAAATTTGGCCATTGTGGGATCCCTTCCCACCAATATTTGGGAAGAGGAACAAGGCCACTATAAAAAAGACCTAGCAACCACCATAAACGGGATCGGATCCAGTCCGCCTATAGATACAACAGGCTCGTCCGAGCCCAAGAACACCTCCCCTCCGGAGGCTGTTCATCCCTTGTACTAGTTCATCCTCAGCCATCCAAGGCAATCCACCACACACACTGGAATAGGGTATTACACCACAGCGTGGCCCAAACTAGTATAAACCTCTGTGTCCTTTGTTCTTTGAGTTCATCGAGCCAAGCTGTGGAATCGTAGAGTGAGCGCACTGGGTAGGGAGTGTTCTTCGTGCGCACCCCAGAGTTCGAACCTCTCATGTGTTTACGGAACAAGAAATCCGACAGTCACCAAGTAGGTCGAAACCTTTGCATGACTTGACCATGATATCATGCATGTAAGCCTTTGTCGGCATCCTGGGAACGGGGGTACCCAGACTTGCCTGCTTGCGGCCCATGACGTGGCTCCATCGTTGGCCTGGTATGGCCTAGCTTCAGCAACCACAGCTCAAGACCCTCGCGAGGGGCACAGCCTCGCAAGGCAGACGACAACAAGACTTCCCTGGGGGCAGCCTCTCTAGGATGGCTCCCCAGGAGCGGAGATATCTATGCAAGGTGCACCTCGTGAGGTGCACCTGACGTGAGTCATGACGACCAAGGCCAGGCGGGCGCTGGCGGGCGGAGTGTACCAGTTTCCCCTTTGGTGCCAACGGGGCAAGCGCGGGTGCGGATTCCTGAGGGATCAAGCAAGGACCGCTAGGACGGCAAGACGGAGGTCACCGTGGAGCCCGGTGCGGTGTCACCACCAGAGCCTTTGGCAGGTGAAGACCGGTTTTGTCAGGATAGCTTGTACTAGTTGTTCCCCTTCAAATTTGGCCACTGTGAGGACTAAGTACACTATAAATAGGACCTAGCCACCACCATGGAGAGGGGCGATTCGGCCACAAGAGGGAGATTTGAGAGAGAGAGAGAGAGAGAGAGAGAGAGAGAGAGAGAGAGAGAGAGAAAGAGAGAGAGAGAGAGAGCATTCCACCACGATGAGGAGCGGATCACCCAGATCGTCCTCACCCTCAACAGCTCATCGATCGCAAGAACACCTCACCTACTGGGGCTGTTCATCCACTATACTAGACCATCCTCAGCCCATGAGGCAATCCACCACACACATTAGAGTAGGGTATTACACCGCAAGGTGGCCCGAACCAATATAAACCCCTGTGCCTCTTGTTCCTTGAGTTCTTCGAGCTAGGCCGTGGGATCATAGGGCGAGCGAGCTAGGTAGAGACTGTTCTTCATGTGCACCCCAGAGTTCGAACCTCTCTACGGTTTGCGGAGCCCAAAATCCGCCGAAGTTCCGCCTCTCCGTCTGCCTCGCTCTCCGTCCACCAAACTCCCATGTCTACCGCTGCCTCTCTGACTGGCTCGATGGGCGCACGCGGTGGCGCTGCGGGCCACCGATCTTTCACCCCCGCTATGCGTCAGGTGCGGTGGCCACCCATGTTTAGGCCGGAGATGCCGCCTCGCTACGACGGCGTAGCAGACCCGGCTGGTTTCCCCTGGGCCTATGCGGAGGCAGTTTGGGCGGTCGGCGATGACAGCAAGGTCATAGACAACTAGTTCCCCATGGCCCTCAGTGGTGTACCACGCGTCTGGTGTCTCAACCTGCCACAGTCGTCTGTGCCCTCCTGGGAGGAGCTGCGCAGCATCTTCACCCGTGCACTTCGCGGCACTAGCGCCCCACGCCGTCGCGACCCTCCTCGGTGGCTCTCAGGCGCTGCCCTCAGATCGCCACATCAAGCAGTTCTTCCGCCAAGTGGGCACTGCCCGAGTCTCACAGGGAGTTCCTCCAGGATGGGCGCCACCAGAGGATATGGCGATTTCCATAACGTGAGGTGTTCAGCCACTCAAATCCAGAGGACTCCCCATGTGGATTTATAACGGGGATGATGTTGCATCTCGGTGCGGTCGCAAGGGTCCGGACAACTTCGCCGCCCTGTCCGCCAGATTGGCTGATCTGTACAAAGGGGAGAAAGAAGAATTCACCCGCCTTAAGTGCCGAGTGGGCTTTTCCATGTATGACCCTCCTAGCTGGGTAAGCTTTTAATCCAGAACCTCACTCAATCCTCTTCCTCAGTCGCAACTAGTTGATTTAACCCGGGCATTTTTGACAAGAATGGAGGAAGGCCACAGCGGGGATCTACATTCCTGCTCCCCCACCGGAGGACCATATTTGGGACCTAGATCTGGTTTTGAGGAGGATCCGGATATATCCGTGGAGCTCAAGTGTGACAGCCTGAATTTTTGCGCTCTTTTTTTTTCCGGACTTGCCTTCTCTCTGTTTCCAAACGTGGTTTTTGCCTTGCTTTGATTTGGGTTTTGGAATTATTTGAGATGGACTTGTCACTTGGTCATATCCTTGACTTTCAACCAATTAACCTATCTACTCCTCATTTAACTTTGTTTCTCTGATAAAACCCTAAAATCATCCTAGGAATAATTTTCATAAAGGAAAAATATTCATTTCCCCTCTCAAACCTACTTTGGAGACTAGTGCTTCAAAGCAACCCCCATTTTCCTTGCTCCAAAAATCTTTAAATAATTGCTAAATATTCTTTGGACCATGGCACACCTTCCCAAGAAAAAATATTGCAGCACTCTTTGTAATATTTTTGCTATAGAAAATCATTTCTATTCTAGAGCTGAAATGCACTTTGTACATCAAGTACCTTTTTCCTTGATCTTTTGGCTCTGACCTTTCTTGAGCTTAATTACCCTGCTAAGAAACCCTTAACCCCAGGAGATCAGCCGTAATGGCCATCTAGAAGCTAGCCAAACTTGGTGACCAAGTTTCTGGTCAGAAATTTGTCTGCTTGGTTGAGTCAATCCTGGTCGGCCAGGGTATGAGTTTTAACCTTTCCTAGACTAAACCCTACGTGGACTAGAGCATAGACAAGGTTTGGCAGCGCTTGGACGTCATCTTGACAATGCCAGGGCGATGTCCGCGTGAGGAAACGGTGCCTGGCATGTGTTCGACGCGCTCGTTCCAGCGCTCGGCAACGACTGCTGCACCGCGCCACAACCCTCGACCCATCACCCTTGACCGCTCCCTGGCGCTCGCCGACACCGGAGACGCCGCAGCAAGCACGGGCGCATCGCGAGCAAAAGCCACAGTGCACGAGTGCACTTGTCCTCTTCCCCCACTGCCTCATGTGCTCATCTGCGTCCGTGCATAACACCCGTGTGATCGATGACCTCTTCCCCCTCTCATTGACCCCGTTCGTCGTCGTGCGCTGTCTTACAGAGAGCTTCGGCGGAACCTAGAGCACCTCTCCCCCTCACATATAAATGCAACCCTCCCAGCCTTTCCGAGCATCGCCATTCACTCGCACACACTCCACAAAACCGTAGGAAGCAGCAGCCCGGCCAGGCAGGCCTCTGGCCGCCGTCCCCGAGCCCGAGCTTGCTGGCGGTCCCCTCTGCTGCTCCGCGACCACCAGGCCTCTCTTAAGCTTGGGCAACTGCTCGGGTGTTGCATTGGAGGCTTGTTGGTGCTGACTGGATGCAGCAGAGCCCTCAGAGCCGCTCCTAGCCGTGGTCTTCAACCACTCCGACGAACTCCATCCTCCACCGCCGCTTACGAGCTCAGTTGCGCCATCGCGCTCCGATCTCGCACCTCCCCTCTCTCTCCTGACATGCGGGACCCACCCGTCAGCCTCACCACTCGCGCCCGAATCGGTATGAGTGGAGGCGCCTTTTCCTTTTACGCCTTCGACGTCACCCCCCAGGATTTCTGTTTAATTCAAAAAGTATTCGTAAATTTTACTAAACTTTGACCATCCACCATTTCTAAACCATAAGTCCAAATGATTTGATTCTTTTTGCATTGTCTTTGTTTCAGAAAGCTCTAGCAGCACACCAAAGGGTGGATTTTTCCTTGCCGCCTAGAATTTCTGGTGATTTTCAATACGTTTTGATAATTGTTTTTGTGGTTTAAAATTCTTTTTAGAAGGAGAGGCTTGTCTTGAAGCAAACCTAGAGGGGTGTGATCATCCCCTACCCTAAGGCAAGCCACACCAGCATTTGGATGGTGTTATTTCAATATCACTGATTGTCTACTTGAATATGAGTTCTGATTTGCATTTAAAATTTGATAAATTAGTTTGGTTAATTGCTAGTTACTTTATTAGGACTGATATGCTTGTTTTAGTTACTGGTTAAATGCATCAACCTGTCTGGTCAAGTAGAATAATATTTTCACTAGTTATATTGCTATGGTAAATGATGATAGTTTGTTTATGAAGCGTTATTTTCATTTAATTGATGAGCTAATAAATAGAATATTGCTTGATAATAAAAATGAGATATAACCAGAGAAGTTTTGATCTTGAGTAGGGCAAGATAACTGTGTTGATAGTTTGATCCATGTCTTTGAATTGTGTGTTTTGCATGTCGCGTAGTTGCATGATTATGACATAGCAGTTTGTTACTTTGTAAAAGTTTTTAACAAAGTTAAATCTGATTAAGTTCAACTTCAATATGATGTTGATCACATCATGGTGCCACTGAATCGGGTTTTTATTCAGTGCGACCACGCTTACCTTGTGGGAAGGTCTTGACTCCGTCCTTTGTTGTGCCACTCACTGGTGTATCCCGCGAGGGAAGGTTATGGGCGTGCATACCCTGTCCTGGTAAGCAGACATAACCTTGTGTGCTCGTTTTGGTTTTTATGGTACCTTGTCCCTGTTTGGGACCATTTTGCCACGACGATGGCCGTTAGTGTATTTGTTAGGCACAGGGCCACCCAAGACATAGCCCTGAGAGGGAGATGGTCGGAGTGGCCGGGAGAGTGCCATGACAAAGGGAGGGTTTCATTGGAACCTTTTGGTCCACACATATGGGAGTGCGAGGCCAGGGTTCCGTAGTGTGGGTAAGTGCGCTACCTCAGCAGAGTGTATTTAAATCTATCGGTAGTCGTGTCCACGGTTATGGGCATAGCTCGGAAGTAAGTCACACCATGGATCAACTTTTATAATTAATCTTGCCAACCAAATGATTGTTACGATACATGTGTTTCGAGGTAATTCATGAACTATGGAGTTGTTCATGAGTTATTGACCTCAGTTGTGACCCGAGTATGGTCACCGTTTGGTTATGAGGTAATCGTCTGGTAAGCGAGTCCGTGAGACTCGGTGTAAGTATTGATTACATTGCACTGATAGTAGTTCCTGCATTGCATTAATCTGATTAATTGTCTTGATATTGTCTGTCATCGTGCTTATGTTTGTTGTGAGCTTGCAAGTACATTCAATGTACTAACGTGGCGTGTTATGTCAGCTTTCAGGCAAGTCGATTCGCATCGGGGCGCATCCTGCGTCTAGGCCGTGTCCATCGTTGTCCCTGTGCTATGGAGTTCCACTTCGTCATTCATCCGTTGCCATGTAGTTCATGCGATCGAGGCCCTCGTCATGTTCATTAAATAGTGTTCATACTGTTTTGCAGCACCGCATGTGCCGCATGGCCTCGTATCTCGATGTAATATCATACCTATGTAATCCTCTAGCATCAATAAAAGCGGTTGTTTCTGTACCATGTTGTTGTGTATTGCCAGAAGACTAGATCTCTGGGCTGGCAATGCAGGGTAAACTGGTTGCTCTAGGCCGGGGTGCCACAACGCTTGGTATCAGAGCCGTGCTGATCGTAGGACACGCTAGACCGTTAGTGCGTTAGTAGAACGTTAGGTAGCCTCGTTTGAGTGCCGGTAGTCATAGAAGTTGGTTGTTGCATTGCATGCATGATTATTTGTTGTTATCACTAACCGTTTGGTTTGTGAGTATAGATGGCTCTAGTACCGATCTTGTACCATCCTGAGCCAGCTCCGAACACATCACCGCACCAGCTTCAAAATGTGTGGCGATGACTCTATCCAGAGGGTGCTCATCCAGAGTATCTGGTGTATCGGGAGCATCTAGCCGGGGCAGCATATGAGTATTATGCCGAAGTCACTCTACACCACAGTACCCCTTCCGGCGCTCACACTTGTTCCACTAAGGGTGGTCTTGCTTCTACGCCATCTAAGGCGGTCCAGTTTGCTGCACTCGAGGCTCTTGTAGACTTGCGCTACAACGAGGTTCGCATGCACACCCACCCAGGTATTTTATTTTACGCATCTCTGCACGAGAATGGGCGTATCCGCTTTCCTTCGATTAATCCGGTGTGCGATCGTCCCACTAGCCACCTTTCTCGTTATATCGTTGCCAATTACCTCCTGAACTACGAGTTGGCTCGGGAGCTAGCATGCACCCGGACAGCTCTTGCTAATGCTCGCACCAGGAACCCTCTTCCCACTATCATCTACACTACTCCAGTTTCTTCCGTCTCCGTTCCCCTGGTGACTTCGCAGGGTACCGTTAACCCTTTGACAGTGACCCCTCGTAGTGCTCCTGCTTGGTGGTCGTCCCTTACAGCTACTCCTGCCGCCCCTATTCTTAGTTCCCATCTCGTTCCCACCACTGATGGAGAGCCCTCGAGGCAACGCCGTCGCGTCTCTCTTAACCCGGAGGTCTCTACTATCAGTTCAGGATCTGGGTCCGGCTCAGGAGAGGAGCCCGCAGCAGCACAGTCAGAGCAGTAGACTGTTAGAGTCTAGTTTTCGTTATCAGTATGATGTATGGGTGTAATTGCACGTGTGATGATGCTTAGTTTCATGTATGAGGGTAGTAGAACCATTGTGAGGTTCACTTTCATGTTGAGTTTATGTATAATTATGTTGGAACCTTTTATTCGCTTTGGTTTTCATTCGATGTTTTCTTTCGGGAATTGTCGAGGAATTTCTTCCCACTTTGGATTTTTCTTATCATTGTTGCTATGTATTGGGAAATAAAATAATAGAATGACATGTGGAGGCAGCAGCAACCAAGCTTGCGAGGATGTCCCTCTACGTTGCTCCGCGAGGCAGGCAGGACATTCCCCCGAGCCATACCAGCCACCTCCGTCTCCGCTGCCTCATCCACCTTCCACTGAGCAAATCGTACGGATGTTTGAAGAAAGAAGGAGCAACAATGTACTGGAAATACTAAAAAGTGTGCAAGCCATGGTTGGACAGAATGGAAATCATAATGGTCATCACTCCAAGTTGTCCGATTTTCAGCGAACCAAGCCTCCCAGCTTCAGCCAAGCAATGGATCCCTTCAGCGAACCAAGTTGTCCGATGACTGGTTGAGGACTATTGATAGGAAGGTAGAAATTGCTCGCACCGAAGACGGAGACAAGGTTCCCTTCGCAACGCATTATCTCGAAGGAGCTGCCGCTATATGGTGGGATAATACTAAGGCCAGATGGCCCGGGGACGAGGAAATTACTTGGACTAAATTCAAGGATCATATCCGCAAGTATTATATTCCCACCGGGATTATGAAGATCAAGCAGCGCGAATTCCTCTCCCTCATTCAAGGCAGCATGACAGTGAATGATTACCTGAATAAATTCAACCATTTGGCCCACTACTCACTCTACGATGTGCCCATAGAAGAACGGAAGATCGACAGATTTCTTGGAGGACTGAATCAGCATCTCAGGTGCACCCTCAACATGTTTGATTTTCTGGACTTCATGACTTTGGTGAACAAGGCCCTCATCGCAAAAAAGGAACACAAGCTCCTACACGATGTCAAGCCAGCTATTAATGACCTCAAGCGCAAATTCGAGCCGAAGAAGGATATGGAACCGATGCAGAAAGCTTGTATTTGGAAACAGACTCAGGTTCAGTAGAAACCCAACTACCAGCAGAATGTCAACAAGAACACCACTCAAGTCAAGAATGTCGTGGCCAGTCCAGTGCACGAAGATTCTCAGTGCAACAATTCCTGCTTCAGCTGTGGGCAAACCAGACATTACGCCAGACAGTGCCCCAAGAACAACAAGCAAGCCGCAGTATTCCATCCGCGAGTCAACTACATGGAGCCGTATGCCACCCCAGATGTGACCCAGGGGCAAATCCATCATATCTCCGCAGACGAAGCCCACGGGGACCCACACGTCATCATTGGTATGTTTCTTGTTAATAACATACCCGCCGTAATTTTATTTGACTCTAGGACTTCCCACTCTTTTATTTCACGGAGTTTTGCTACCCAAAACAATTTCCTTGCTCGATTTTGGGGAAACACATGCTGGTACATTCCTCGGGATCCATGCTCAGAAGCAATCTTGTCTGCCGCAATTTGGTAATTGACATCAAGGGCTCAAGTTCACAACATCTCCAATTATCCTCGACTCTAACAATTTTGATATTATTCTGGGAATGAATTGGTTAACCCAATACCAAGTGTGCATCAACTATGCGACTAGAGAAGTTACCATGAAAAATACGGAAGGTCGCACCACATATTTTTTATGCCCGCAAGCGCATGCCCATCAAGGATATGGTTTTCACAGCCGTGGCAGAAAAAGTGAAATTAATTCCAGTGGTCGGTGAGTATCTAGATGTATTTCTCGAAGAATTGCGAGGCATGCCACCAGACAGAGAATTGGAGTTTGCAATTGACTTGGTGCCTGGAACCACCCCGATACACAAGAAATATTATCGGATGCCTTCATCATAATTGGTGGAATTGAAGAAACAACTGGATGAGATGCTACAGAAAGGATACATCGTCCCAAGCTCTACACCATGGGGATCACCCGCGATCTTCGTAGACAAAAAGGATGGTAGTCTACGAAAGTGCGTGAACTACCAACAGCTGAATGATGTCACCATCAAAAACAAGTATCCACTACCGAGGATTGACAATCTATTCGATCAAATCCATGGGGCCAAAGTATTCTCAAAAATTGATTTGAATACCGGATATCATCAGCTCATGATAAAGATGGAGGATATTCCCGAGACCCCGTTCACCACTCGGTACGGTCTTTATGAGTATACCGTTATGTCCTTCGGCATCACGAACGCCCCAGCCTTCTTCATGCATATGATGAGAAAGGTGTTTATGGATTTCTTGGACAAATTTGTGGTGGTGTTCATCGACGACTTCCTCATTTACTCCAAGAGCAAAGACAAACATAAGGAATATCTCCGCACAGTTTTGCAAAGGCTACGCGACCATCAACTTTATGCCAAGTTCAGCAAATGTGAATTTTGGCTCTAGCAAGTGGGACTTCTCGAGCATGTCCTCTCGGCAGAAGGAATACCAGTGGATCCCAGGAAGGTAAAATATGTACTTGATTGGTCCGCACCCACGACAGTCTCGGAAATCCAGAGTTTCCTTGGACTAGCCGGTTATTACCGCCGTTTTATTGAAGGATTCTCCAAGATCGCCAAGCCAATGACTGAGCTTCTCAAGAAGGATAAGATGTTTGAATGGACTAAGGACTGCGAATGGAGTTTCAATGAGTTAAAAATCAGGCTAACATCAGCACCGGTATTGACGCTTCCAGACAGCTACCACAGTTTTGATGTATACTGTGATGCATACCGAAAAGTGTTGGGATGTGTGCTTATGCAAGATGGTAAAGTCGTGGAAAATGCATCCCGACAACTGCGGCCACACGAAGGAAACTATGCCACTCATGATTTGGAATTGGTCGCGGTGGTGCATGCTTTGAAGATCTGGAGGCACTATCTGATTGGAAAGAGGTGTCCGATATTTACCGACCACAAGAGTCTCAAGTATATATTCACTCAGCCCGACTTGAACCTTCGACAGCGAAGATGGCTCGAGTTGGTTAAGGATTACGACCTCGGAATAAATTATCACCTGAGCAAAGCTAATGTGGTGGCTGATACCCTCAGCCGCAAACCAGCCAACCTTAATGCTCTCATGGATTTATTACCTCCTGAGGTTTATGAATAAATCGCTCAACTCAATTTGGTGATCACTGATGCCCGTCTTGCCAACATATTGGAAGTTTCCCCTACTCTTGAAGAAGAAATCCGCAGTGCTCAGGCAGATGATAAACTATTGAGAATATATGTCCAGAAGATGCACAAAGGGCATGCACCGGATTTCTCTAGGGATCAACAAGGTACACTAATGTTCTGAGGAAGGATTTGCGTACCCAAGCTTGAAGGCCTGAAGAAGAAAATATTGGTAGAAGCACATAAAGTGCCATACTCAATTCACCCAGGTGGTACCAAGATGTATGAAGACCTTCGTTAGGTATTCTGGTGGGACGGAATGAAGATAACCATTGCATACTTTTTGCCATGTTGCGATACATGCAACAAGGTAAAGGCGGAACACCAAAAATCAGCCGGACTTCTCCAACCTCTGCCAGTGTCCCAATGGAAATGGGACGATGTCTGCATGGATTTCATCACCGGACTCCCAAGGTCTCACCGAGGAAATGACACCATATGGGTCATAGTGGACACCCTAACCAAGGTGGCACATTTCCTTCCTATACGGACCACCTACCGCGCAAATCAACTTGCGCAACTATATGTACCATGAATTGTCAGTCTGCATGGAGTACCCATGACCATCACTTCCGGCAGGGGATCTCTCTTCACCTCCGCATTTTGGTCCCGACTACATCAAGCCTTGGGGACTGCTCTGAAATACAGCATGGCTTATCACCCTCGGACAGATGGACAAACCGAGCGAGTAAATCAAATACTCGACGATATGCTCCAAGCCTGTGTATTGGCCCAAGGAACCAAGTGGGAAGACTATCTGCCTTACACCGAGTTTTCCTACAACAAGAGTTTCCAAACCAGCTTGAAGATGTCACCTTATGAAGCTCTGTATGGCCGAAAATGCTGCACTCCATTGAACTGGTCCCAAACAGGAGACAACCGTATCTTTGAGACTGATTTAATGCTCGAAACTGAGAAGCAAGTCAAAGAAATCCGAGACAGACTACAGCTGGCAAATCACGACAGAAGAGCTACTATGATGCCAAACACCGTCAGATCAGCTTCGAACCCGGAGAACACGTATATCTCCGAGTCACCCCTATGAAAGGAGTCAAGAGGTTTCAGACCCGCGGAAAATTGGCTCCCCGATACATCGGTCCGTTTCTGGTCATGGCTAGAGACGGAACAGTGGCATATCAGTTGGAATTGCAACCGGAACTGTTAGAAGTGCACAATGTGTTTCATATCTCGCAGCTGAGAAGATGCATCTCGCCACCGGAGAAAAGAACTGATATGGCAGAAATAGAATTGGCTAAGTATTTGACTTATGAGGAAAAGCCAATCGGATCTTAGATCAGACAGACATGGTCACCCGCAACAAAGAAATAAGGTTTTACAAGGTTCAGTGGGAACATCACACCGAGGAAGAAGCAACCTGGGAAAGAGAGGAATTTTTAAGGACTGCATACCCAGAATTGTTTTCCCAAGCAAATGAATCTCGAGGATGAGATTCATCCTAAGTGGGGGAGGTTTGTGACAGCCTGGATTTTTGACCTCTCTATTTTTCCGGACTTGCCTTCTCTCTGTTTCCAAATGTGGTTTCTACCTTGCTTTGATTTGGGTTTTGGAATCATTTTAGATGGACTTGTCACTTGGTCATATCCTTGACTTCCAACCAAGTGACCTATCTACTCCTCATTCAACTTTGTTTCTCTGATAAAACCCAAAAATCATCCTAGGAATATTTTTCATAAAGGAAAAATATTCATTTCCCCCTCTCAAACCTACTTTGGAGACTAGTGCTCGAAAGCAACCCCCATTTTCCTTGCTTCAAAAATCCTGAAATAATTCCTGAATATCCTTTGGACCATGGCAGACCTTCCCAAGCAAAAATATTGCATCACTCTTTGTAATATTTTGCTTTAGAAAATCATTTCTATTCTGGACCAGAAAGGCACTTTGTACATCAAGTACCTTTTTCCTTGATCTTTTGGATCTGATCTTTGTAGAGCTAAATTAACCTCCTAAGAAACCCTTAACCCCAGGAGATCATCCCTAATGGCCATCTAGAAGCTAGCCAAACTTGGCGACCATGTTTTTGGTCAGAAACTTGTCAGCTTGGATGAGTCAATCCTGGTCGGCCTAGGTATAAGTTTTCAACTTTCCTAGACTAAACCCTGCCTGGACTAGAGCGTAGACAAGGTTTGGTAGCGCTCGGACGTCATCTTGACCATGCCAGGGCGGTGACCGCGTGAGGACATGGTGCCTGACATGCGTTCGACGCGCTCTGGGTGTCGCCATCCCCTCTATTCATTGCGTGCTCATTCCAGCGCTCGCTGACGACTGCCACACCACGCCACCACCCTCGACCCATCACCCTTGATTGCTCCCTGGTCATCGCCGATGCCGGAGATGCCGCAACAAGCATGGGCGCGTCGCGGCCAAAAGCCACACTGCGCGTGTGCACTTGTCCTCTTCCCCCACCGCCTCCTATGCTCGTCCGCGTCCGTCCAAAGCACCCACGTGATCGATGACCTCTTCCCCCTCTCGCTGACCCCGTTCGTCGCCGTGCGCCATCTTCCAGAGAGCTCCGGCGGAGCCCAGAGGACCTCTCCCATTGCCTATAAATGCAGCCCCTCCCTAGCCTTTCGGAGCATCGCCACTCACTTCAATACACTCAGCAAAGCCGTAGGAAGCCGCAGCCTGGCCGGGCAGGCCTCTGGCCGCCGTCCCCAAGCCCGAGCTCACCGGCAATCCCCTTGGCTGCTCCACGACCACCAGGCCCCTCTCGAACTCGAGCAACTGCTTGGGCATGGCATTGGAGGCCTGTTGGTGCTGACTGGATGCAGCAGAGCCCTCGGAGCCGCTCCTAGACGCCGTCTTCAACCACTCTGGTGAACTCCGTCCGCCATCGCCGCTGGCGAGCTAAGTTGCGAGCAGCTCTGGCCATCCCAAGCTAAGCCACGGGTACGGGCAGGTGCGCCGTGAACCCCTCTTTAATCCTATCCCTCTAGCCTAGCCCCAAACCCCCTCGTCGCTGGCGTGAGCTCCGACGCAGCGCCACCGCGCTCTGATCTTGCGCCTCCCCTCTCTCTCCTGACGCACGGGACCCACCCGTCAGCCTCACCAATCGCGCCCGAAGTGGTCCGAGTGGAGGTACTGATGTCTACTACGCAACCTTCTTCTTGTAGACTTTGTTGGGCCTCCAAGTGCAGAGCTTTGTAGGACAGTAGCAAATTTCCCTCAAGTGGATGACCTAAGGTTTATCAATCCATGGGAGGCGTAGGATGAAGATGGTCTCTCTCAAACAACCCTGCAACCAAATAACAAAGAGTCTCTTGTGTCCCCAACACACCCAATACAATGGTAAATTGTATAGGTGCACTAGTTCGGCGAAGAGATGGTGATACAAGTGCAATATGGATGGTAGATATAGTTTTTTGTAATCTGAATATATAAAAACAGCAAGGTAACTAATTATAAAAGTGAGCGTAAACGGTATTGCATTGCTAGGAAACAAGGCCTAGGGTTCATACTTTCACTAGTGTAAGTTCTCTCAACAATAATAACGTAACTGGATCATATAACTATCCCTCAACATGCAACAAAGAGTCACTCCAAAGTCACTAATAGCCGAGAACAAACGAAGAGATTATTGTAGCGTACGAAACCACCTCAAAGTTATTTTTTTTGATCGATCAATTCAAGAGTCCGTAGTAAAACAACACGAAGCTATTCTTTCCGTTCGATCTATCATAGAGTTCGTACTAGAATAACACCTTAAGATACAAATCAACCAAAACCCTAATGTCACTTAGATACTCAATTGTCACCTCAAGTATCCGTGGGCATGATTATACGATATGCATCACACAATCTCAGATTAATCTATTCAACCAACACAAAGAATTCCAAAGAGTGCCCCAAAGTTTCTACCGGAGAGTCAAGACGAAAACGTGTGCCAACCACTATGCATAGATTCCCAAGGTCACGGAACCCGCAAGTTGATCACCAAAACATACATCAAGTAGATCACGTGATATCCCATTGTCACCACAGATAAGCACATGCAAGGCACACATCAAGTGTTCTCAAATCCTTAAAGACTCAACCCGATAAGATAACTTCAAAGGGAAAACTAAATTCATCACCAGAGAGTAGAGGGGGAGATACATCATAAGATCCAACTATAATAGCAAAGCTCACGATACATTAAGATCGTGCCGTCTCAAGAACATGAGAGAGAGAGAGATCAAACACATAGCTACTGGTACGTACCCTCAGCCCCGAGGGTGAACTACTCCTCCCTCGTCATGGAGAGTGCTGGGATGATGAATATAACCACCGGAGAGGGATCTCCCCCCTCCGGCAGGGTGCCAGAACCGGTCTAGATTGGTTTTCGGTGGCAACAGAGGCTTTCGGCGGCGGAACTCCCGATCTAGGTTATTTTCCAGATGTTTCTGTATTTATAGTATTTTTTGGCGTAGGGCACAAGTCAGGGGGGGTCTCCGGGCTGTCCACGAGATAGGGGGCGCGCCTAGGAGGAGTGGGAGTGCCCACCACCCTCATGGCCAGCACGTGACTCTCCTTGCCCAACTCTTTTACTTCGCGGGCTTCTTTTGGTACAGAAAAAATCATCAAAAATTGGCACGTCAATTGGACTCCGTTTGATATTCCTTTTCTGTACAACTCAAAAACAAGGAAAAAAATAGAAACTGGCACTGGTATCTAGGTTAATAGGTTAGTCACAAAAATCATATAAAAGTGTATATAAAATCCCATAAAACATCCTAGAAGGATAATATAATAACATGGAACAATAAAAAATTATAGATACGTTGGAGACGTATCAAGCATCCCCAAGCTTAATTCCAGCTCGTCCTCGAGTAGGTAAATGATAAGAACATAATTTTTGATGTGTAATGCTACCCAACATAATTCTCAATGCAATTCTTTTTATTGTGGCATGAATTTTCAGATCCAAAAGATTCAAGACAAAAGTCTATCTGGACATAAGAATAAGAATACTTCAAGCATACTAACAAAGCAATCATGTCTTCTCAAAATAACATGGCCAAAGAAAGTTATCCCTACAAAATCATATAGTCTGGCTATGCTCCCTCTTCATCACACAAAATATTCATATCATGCACAACCCCGGTTTCAGCCAAGCAATTGTTTCATACTCGAATTTTTTCAAACTTCTCAACTATCACGCAATATATGAGCGTGAGCCATGGATATAGCACTATGGGGGAAAAGAGTGGTGGTTGTGGAGAAGACAAAAGAGGAAGATAGTCTTACATCGACTAGGCCTATCAATGGGCTATGGAGATGCCCATCAATAGATATCAATGTGAGTGAGTAGGGATTGCCATGCAACGGATGCACTAGAGCTTTAAGTGTATGAAAGCTAAAAAGAAACTAAGTTGGTGTGCATCCAAATTGCTTGCTCTTGAATACCTAGTGCTTTTGAGGAAGCCCATCGTTGGAATATACAAGCCAAGTTCTATAATGAAAATTCCCACTAGTATATGAAAGTGGCAAAACAAGAGAATCTCTATCATGAAGATCATGGTGCTACTTTGAAGCACAAGTGTGGAAAAGGATAGTAGCATTGTCCCTTCTATCTTTTCTCTCATTTTTTTGGAGGGGCTTTCCTCTTTTTTTTAGCCCCTCTCTATTTTTTTGGGCCATCTCTTTTTTTATTTGGCCTTTATCCTTTTTTTGTTTCCTCACACGAGACGATGCTCTAATAATGAAGATCATCACACTTTTATTTACTTACAACTCAAACATTACAACTCGAAGCTAGAACAAGATATGACTCTATGTGAATGCCTTCGGCGGTGTACCGGGATGTGCAATGAATCAAGAGTGACATGTATGAAGGAATTGTGAATGGTGGCTTTGCCACAAATACAATGTCAACTACATGATCATGCATGGCAATATGACAATATGAAGCGTGTCATAATAACGGAACGGTGGAAAGTTGCATGGCAATATATCTCGGAATGGCTATGGTAATGCCATGATAGGTAGGTATGGTGGCTGTTTCGAGGAAGGTATGTGGTGGGTGTATGGTACCGGCGAAAGTTGCGCAGTACAAGAGAGTCTAGCAATGGTGGAAGGGTGAGAGTGCGTATAATCCATGGACTCAACATTAATCATAAAGAACTCACATACTTATTGCAAAAATATACAAGTCATCAAAACAAAATATTTGACGCATGCTCCTAGAGGAAGGGTTGGTAGGAGTTAACCATCGCGCGAACTCGACCTCCACACAAAGGATGACACACAATAAATAAATCATGCTCCAGCTTCTTCACATAACGGTTCACCATACATGCATGCTACGGGAATCACAAACTTTAACACAAGTATTTCTTGAATTCATAATTACCCCGCTAGCATAACTCTAATATCATCATCCTCATATCGCAAAACAATCATCAAGCATCAAACTTCTCATAGCATTCAATGCACTTTATATGATCGTTTTTATTATACCCATCTTGGATGGCTATCATATCAGGACTAATTTTATAACCAAAGCTAATTACCATGCTGTTCTAAAAGACTCTCAAAATAATATAAGTGAAGCATGAGAGTTCATCTATTTCTTCAAAATAAAACCACCGCCGTGCTCTAATAGATATAAGTGAAGCACTAAAGCAAATAACAAACCACTCCAAAAGTTATAAGTGAAGATCAATCAGTAGTTGAATAATTATGTAACTATGTGAAGACTCTCTAACATTTAAGGATTTCATCTCTTGGGATATTATTCAAACAACAAGGAAAACAAAATAAAACAAATTGACGCTCCGAGCAAAACACATATCATGTGGTGAATAAACATAGAGTCTCAAGTAAAGCTACCGATAGACGAAGACGAAAGAGGGGATGCCTTCCGGGGCATCCCCAAGCTTAGGCTCTTGATTGTCATTGAATATTACCTTGGGGTGCCTTGGGAATCCCCAATATTAGGCTCTTGCCACTCCTTATTCCATAGTCCATCGAATCTTTACCCAAAACTTGAAAACTTCACAACACAAAACTCAACAGAAAACTCGTAAGCTCCGTTAGTATAAGAAAATAAAACCACCACTTAGGTACTGTTGTGAACTCATTCTAAAATCATATTGGTGTAATATCTAATGTATTCCAACTTCTCTATGGTTCATACCCTCCGGTACTACTCATAGATTCATCAAAATAAGCAAACAACACACGAAAAACAGAATCTGTCAAAAACAGAACAGTCTTTAGCAATCTATAACTTTTGAATACTTATGTAACTCTAAAAATTCTTAAATAAATTTGTGGATGTGAGAACTTTGTCTATTAATCATCTGCAAAAAGAATCAACTTAAAAGCACTCTCTAGTTAAAAATGGTAGCTAATCTCGTCAGCGCAAAAGTTTCTGTTGTTTACAGCATGATCGCATAATCTTCACACAAGTCTTCCCAAAGGTTCTACTTGGCACAAACACTAATTAAAACACAAAACCACATATAAAAAGAATCTAGATGCAATATTAAATCCTAAACATAAGGAAAAACAAAGAAAAAATAATAAAGTTGGGTTGCCTCCCAACAAGCGCTATCGTTTAACGCCCCTAGCTAGGCACAATGATTTCAACGATGCTCGCATAAAAGATAAGAATTGAAATATAAAGGGAGCATCATGAAGAATATGACTAGCACATTTAAGTCTAACCCACTTCCTATGCATAGGTATTTTGTGAACAAAAACTTATGGGAATGATAATCAACTAGCATAGGAAGGGAAAACGAGCATAACTTCAAGATTTTAAGCACATAGATAGGAAACTTGATATTATTGCAATTCCTACAAGCATATGATGCTCTCTCATAGTAATTTTCAGTAGCATCATGAGTGAATTCAACAATATAACCATCACATAAAGCATTATTTTCTTGATCTACAAGCATATAAAATTTATTGCTCTCCACATAAGAAAAATTCCCCTCATTTGGAATAGTGGGAGTAAACTCAACAAAATAATTATCATGTGAGGCATAATCCAATTGAAAAATAAAATCATGATGACAAGTTTCATGGTTATGATTATTCTTAATAGCATACAAGTCATCACAATAATCATCATAGATAGCAACTTTGTTCTCATAATCAATTGGAACCTCTTCTGAAATAGTGGATTCATCACAAAATAAAGTCATGACATCTCCAAATCCACTTTCATAAATATTATCATCATAAATAGGAGGCATGCTATCAACTAAATAAGTTTGCTCATCAAAGCTTGGGGGACTAAAAATGTCATCTTGATCAAACATAGCGTCCCCAAGCTTGTGGCTTTACATATCATTAGCATCATGGATATTCACAGGATTCACACTAACAGCATTGTAATCGTGCTCATAATTCAAGTATTTAGTGCCAAACATTTTAATGCATTCTTCTTCTAGTACTTGGGCACAATTTTCCTTTCCATCATTTTCACGAAAGATATTAAAAAGATGAAGCATATGAGGTAACCTTAATTCCATTTTTTGTAGTTTTCTTTTATAAACTAAACTAGTGATAAAACAAGAAACAGGAAGATTCGATTGCAAGATCTAAAGATATACCTTCAAGCACTCGCCTCCCCGGCAACGGCGCCAGAAAAGATCTTGATGTCTACTACGCAAGCTTCTTCTTGTAGACGTTATTGGGCATCTAAGTGCAGAGGTTTGTAGGACAGTAGCAAATTTCCCTCAAGTGGATGACCTATGGTTTATCAATCCATGGGAGGCGTCGGATGAAGATGGTCTCTCTCAAACAACCCTGCAACCAAATAACAAAGATTCTCTTGTGTGCACCCAATACAATGGTAAATTGTATAGGTGCACTAGTTCGGTGAAGAGATGGTGATACAAGTGCAATATGGATGGTAGATATAGTTTTTTGTAATCTGAAAATATAAAAACATCAAGGTAACTAATGATAAAGTGAGCGTAAACGGTATTGCAATGCAAGGAAACAAGGCCTAGGTTTCATACTTTCACTAGTGCAACTTCTCTCAACAATAATAACATAACTAGATCATATAACTATCCCTCAGCATGCAACAAAGAGTCACTCCAAAGCCACTAATAGCGGAGAACAAAAGAAGAGATTATTGCAGGGTACGAAACCACCTCAAAGTTATTCTTTCTGATCGATCTATTCAAGTGTCAGTAGTAAAATAACACGAAGATATTCTTTCCGTTTGATCTATCATAGAGTTCGTACTAGAATAACACCTTAAGATACAAATCAGCTAAAACCCCAATGTCACCTAGATACTCCATTGTCACCTCAAGTATTTGTGGGCATGATTGTACGATATGCATCACACAATCTCAGATTCATCTATTCAACCAACAAAAAGAACTTCAAAGAGTGCCCCAAAGTTTCTACCGGAGAGTCAAGATGAAAACGTGTGCGAACCCCTATGCATAGATTCCCAAGGTCACGGAACTGGCAAGCTAATCAAAACATACATCAAGTAGATCACGTGATATCCGATTGTCACCACAGATAAGCACATTCAAGACATACATCAAGTGTTCTCAAAACCTTAAAGACTCAATCCGATAAGATAACTTCAAAGGGAAAACTCAATTCATCACAAGAGAGTAGAGGGGGGACATCATAAGATCCAACTATAATACCAAAGCTTGCGATACATCAAGATCGTGCCATCTCGCGATACATAGCTACTGGTACATACCCTCGGCCCTAAGGGTGAACTAGTCCTCCCTCGTCATTGAGAGCGCCGGGATGATGAAGATAGCCACCGGAGAGGGATCCCCCCTCCAGCAGGGTGCCAGAACGGGTCTAGATTGGTTTTCTGTGGCAACAGAGTCTTTCGGCAGCAGAACTCCCGATCTAGGTTATTTTCCGGAGGTTTCTGTATTTATAGGATTTTTTGGCATAGGGCACAAGTCAGGGGGGTCTTCGGGCTGTCCACGAGATAGGGGGGCGGGCCCAGGGGGAGTGGGAGCGCCCCCCACCCTCGTGGGCAGCCCGTAACTCTCCTGGCCCAACTCTTTTACTTTCGGGGCTTCTCTTGGTCCAGAAAAAATCATCAAAAATTGGGACGTCAATTGGACTCTGTTTGATATTCCTTTTCTGTAAA
Organism: Secale cereale; assembly: GCA_902687465.1. Lineage (NCBI taxonomy): Eukaryota > Viridiplantae > Streptophyta > Magnoliopsida > Poales > Poaceae > Secale > Secale cereale. The sequence continues at coordinate 198,348,076 of LR738713.1, forward strand.
ACTCAGAAACAACGAAAAAACAGAAACTTTCACTGGGCTCTTGGTTAATAGGTTAGTCCCAAAAATCATATAAAACATCCTAGAAGGATAATATAATAGCATGGAACAATCAAAAATTATAGATACATCGGAGACACATCAGGCACCTTTTCCTTTTACGGCTTCGACGTCACCCTCGAGGATTTCTTTCTAATTCAAAAATTATTTAGAAATGTGATTAAACTTTGACCAACCACCATTTCTAAACCATAAGTCCAAATGATTTGATTCTTTTTGCATTGTCTTTGTTTCAGAAAACTCTAGCAACACACCAAAGGGTGAATTTTTCCTTGCTGCCTAGAATTTCTGGTGATTTTCAGAGTAGGTTTTGATAATTGTTTTTGTGGTTTAAAATTCTTTTCAGAAGGAGAGGCTTGTCTAGAAGCGAACCAAGAGTGGTGTGATCATCCCCTACCCTAAGGCAAGCCATGCCAGCATTTGGATGGTGTTATTTCAATATCACTGATTTTCTACTTGAATATGAGTTCTTATTTGCATTTAAAATTTGATAAATAAGTTTGGTTAATTGCTAGTTACTTTATCAGGATTGATATTCTTGTTGAAGTTACTAGTTAAATGCATAAACCTGTCTGGTCAAGTAGAATAATATTTTTCACTGGTTATACTGCTATAGTAAATGATGATAGTTCGTTCATGAAGCGTTACTTTCATTTAATTGATGAGCTAACAAAAAGAATATTGCTTGATAATAAAAATGATATATAACCAGAGAAGTATTGATCTTGAGTAGGACAAGATAATTGTGTTGATAGTTTGTGTGCTTTGCATGCCGCCTAGTTGCATGATTATGACATAGTAGTTCGTTACATTATAATTTTTTTACCAATGTTAAACCAGATTAAGTTCAACTTGAATATGATGTTGATCACATCATGGTGCCACTGAATCAGGTTTTTATCAAGTGCGACCATGCTTACCTTGTGGGTAGGTCTTGACTCGGTCCTTTGTTGTGCCTCTCACCGGTGCCTCCCGCGATGGAAGGTTATGGGCGTGCATACCCTGGCCCGGTAAGCATACATAATCTTGTGTGCTCGTTTTTGTTTTTATGATACCTTGTCCCCGTTTGTGACCATTTTGCCACGACGGTGGCCGTTGGTATCTGTGGTAGACACGGGGCCACCCAAGACCTAGCCCTAAGAGGGAGATGGTCGGAGTGGCCAGGAGAGTGCCATGACAAAGGGAGGGTTTCATCGGAACCTTTTGGTCCGCACGTATGGAAGTGCGAGGCCAGGGTTCCATAGTGTTGGTAAAGTGCGCTACCTCTGCAGAGTGTATTTAAATCTATCGATAGCCACATCCTTAGTTGTGGGCATAGCTCGGAAGTAAGTCACACCATGGATCAACTTTTATAATTAATCTTGCCAATTAAATGATTGTTACGATACCTGTGTTTCGAGGTAATTCATGAACTCTGGAGTTGTTCATGAGGTATTGACCTCAGTTGTGACCCAGGTATGGTCACCGTTTGGTTACGAGGTAACCGTCTGGTAAGCGAGTCCGTGAGACTTGGTGTAAGTATTGATTTCATTGCGCCGGTAGTAGTTCCTGCATTGCATTAATATGATTAATTGTCTTGATATTGTCTGTTATCGTGCTTATGTTTGTTGTGAGCTTGCAACTACATTCAATGTACTGACCTGGCGTGTTACGCCAGCTTTAAGGCAAGTCGATTCGCATCGGAGCGCATCCCGCGTCTGGGCCGTGTCCACATCGGTGTCCTTGTCGTATGGAGTTCCACTTCATCGTTCTTCCGCTGCCATGTAATTCATCCGATCGAGGCCCACATCATGTTCAATAAATAATGTACATACTGTTCTGCAGCATCGCGTGTGCCGCATGGTTTTGTATCTCGATGTAATAACAGACCTATGTAATTCGCTAGCATCAATAAAAGCGGTTGTTTATGTACCATGTTGTTGTGTATTGCCAGAAGATTAGATCTCTGGGCTGGCAATGCAGAATAAACTTGTTGCTCCGAGCCGGTGTGCCACATCAAGGACGGGGTTTTCTATTAGGCGAGCTACGATGGCACAGAAGTGGCCATTGTAGCCGATTACTACAACCTTCTCCCCTCTTCCCATATAATTGTCCAGGGAGCGTCTCCTCCAAAAAGAGTCTTCCCATCGCGCCTCACCCACTGCACTGTCTCGTGACTCAAAGGTGCGGCGCTCGTCTCGTCACGCCGCATCGGGATCGTCCCTTAAGAACGGGACGCCAACGCAAGGTGGGCCTTCGTAAAGAAAGGTGAGCGGCGGTACTCCCCAGCCCCTACCTTTGTCAAAAAGGTAAATGTTTCAACATGCCCTGCGACAAATATACCAAACTATGAAGTTCTTTATTATGCCATATATTAGGAAGAGCATCCACCGGACTGTATCCGGAGACTTAGCCGGTCATATCTCCACCAATCTTACCCCGGACCCTGCCTCCACGGCTATAGCTGGTTCGGGTGCGATGCCGGATTGTCCACCCTCTGACGATTCTGATAATGTATCCGTCACCAACTCCGAGGTGGAGAGTGCAATGAACCATCGACGACGGAGGGCAGCTATGCGCGATCCTAACTTTACCGAAGAGGCAATCAATGCCTTCAGCTCGGCAGATGCATCTATCCGAACTTCTCGGGATGGGCTTCCTAGAGCCACTTACCATCTCTCAAAGGATTTGTGCCTAAGATCATTTTGTACAGATTTAATAGCCATATACCAGTAGCCCTTGAGACTTGAAAACAGTTGAAGCAACTCATTTTAAGGATCGATGTGTAATCTAGTAGTCATGGATAAGACAAACATGCTATCCCGGGAGCAAGAACAATGTTGGACCTAGCTAACTGCCCTTACTGCCAAACTTGAGAAATCCAAGGAGGCACCAACTGGTAATGTCCTCTTCCGTCCAGAAAATATAATCAAATGCCACTACCGTTTATGTGAATAAACACAGATGTATTTTACGATGGCAGGATCGTCGGATCAGCTGGAACATAAATTAAAGGCCGCACCGGCGGATAAAGAACATGCCGAAAGGCAAGAAGCCACTGGTCAACGTGTACTAACACGGGTCAGGGTCATGAAGAACAATATGCAGGATGGCAACACCCAGCTGAGCAAGAAGATAAAAGATGTGCGAGCCCAACTGGCAAACTCCTTAAAGGAAAATAGAAATCTGAGTGGCGGCATATTCAGAATGCCTTTTAACTTATTGTTGTACAATTCGCTAATGCGAAATCCTGACAATGTTATTTCTGTAGATGTGTTCACTGGACGGCCCGAAGAAGAGGTATCAGGATTTCAAGGCGACCTGCTACAAGAGCTGTCGAAGGTGCATGAGCGAGCACAGAAGTCAATGAGGAACATTGCTAAGGCTTTATGGCCAGCCTATTCTCCTACAATAAGTATGGAGGAACTTGAGAATTTATTCAAGGGAGCTCGGAGCCGTTTTGGGCTACGGAATATATTGGCAAGCCGAGAAGGTGCTCGGAAAGCCTTGGCCATGGTAAAAACATGGTACACCAGGCTTGATACAAATCATATGGCGCGGGTCGGACCTCGAGGATCCGACGGATAAGAAATTCCAGTCAGCCTGGTGTACGACCAAGTGAAGTTGCCCGCCAAGTTTTCCCAACAAGATTGTAAAATAGACAATTTATTAGAAGGTCTAGAGGAAGAAGAAGTTTTGAGTCTAAGTAGCAATGTGCTTTTATCAACAAACTTGTCTCCAGCCGAATTTGTAAAACGCTTGTCATGGCAGACTTTCTGTTTCGACCTCCGGAAATCCTAGGTTTGGAGTGTTTCCGAATATTGTACGCTAGGTAAACACCCAAGTATGTTCAGAAACTAGGCAGTCCGGTCATAGTTGCTTGAACAGACAAGTTGTATTCGGGGAGTTATGTTATATTACATTGGATTGTAAGAAACATCTTCCTGAGAGAATAGTTCCGTTAATGGTTCCTTTCCCTGGGCCAGTATGCGGATTTTTGTGCGTACCGAAGTTGTGGCATTAAAAAATCATAGTACACATTGCAGTCTGGGGTTTTGTATTGCAACAAGGGCAGTTCATCCTTTTCTCACCGACCGATCATTCCCTTAAGAACGCTAGCTTTTGGCTTCACCAGTTTGAGGTACACGTCCGGATAACCCGGCTGTAACAATCGAATAGGTGCTCCATTTATGCCTAGCCGAACAAGCGGGAACGTAGGGCATAATCACAGGATCCAGGTAACCCATCTTGGCAAAAACTTAAGTCATAAAGGTGCATATAATGGCCGAAAAAATAAATATGTGAATAGACGACACATATATAGGGTGAGCTTGATGCTAAAAAAATAATGATAATAAGCTTCTTGTAAAAAGTAGCCCCCAGGTATTGTGGGGTGTGTACATTTAAGGATGTATAACCCTCAAGTGTGCGGTTTATCCGAACACGCACTAAAAAGTCGTATATAAATGAGAAAAAAGAAAATAGTGAAAAGGAGAAAAGAAGGAGCGAGGAAAAAAGTTATATGCATAGACTTTAGGCGTAGAATCTCCAGAGACTTGCCGCGTTCCATGGGTTTGGCTCCAAGCGATTATCTGAAGCATTGCGAAGGCGATAGGCTCCTCCAGTGAGAACTTCATCTATAATAAAGGGACCCTCCCATTTGGGCTTGAGCTTCTCCTTTTTCTCCTCTGGTAGGCGTAGAATGAGTTCCCTGACATTATAAGTCTTTGCTCGTACTTCTCTACTTTGATACCGCCGAGGCTGCTATTGATAAAATGCGAAACGGGCCTTCGCGACATCACGCTCCTCCTCCAAGCCGTCTAGGACGGCCTGCCGATCGAGCTCGGCTTCTCTCTCTTTAGACATGTGCACTTGAGGTGCGTCGTGAATAATGTCGCAAGGCAAGACCGCCTCCACGCCGTACACCCTGAAAAAAGGTTTGTATCCGGTCGTGCGATTGGGCGTGGTCCGCAGCCCCCAGAGTACAGAATCGAGTTCCACTACCCAGTGTTTGTCTGATTCTTGTAGAGATCGCACTAGTCTGGGTTTGATGCCGCTTATTATCGCGTCGTTGGCCCATTCGACTTGACCGTTTGTCTGACGGTGATATACGGAGGCGTAATCGGGCTTGATGCCCAAATTAGCGCACCAAGTTTTCACCTCGTCGGCTGTAAAGTTAGAGCCGTTGTCTGTAATAATACTGTGCGGGACACCGTGACGGTGTACTACGCCGGATATAAGTCTATCACCGGTCCGGCTTCACCTGTAGTAACTGGCTTGGCTTCTATCCACTTAGTGAACTTATCGACCATAACCAATAAGTATTTTTTCTTATGGCATCCCACTTTAAGGGGTCCAACTATATCGAGCCCCCAGACCGTGAAGGTCCAAGTGATGGGGATTGTTCCTAGGGCAGTGGGCGGCATATGGCTTTGATTAGCGAAAAGCTGGCATCCAACGTAGCGCTGTACGAAGTCCTGTGCATCTGCCCGTGCCGTGGGCCAAAAGAAGACCGTGCGGAAGGCCTTACAAGGTCCCCAGCTATGGCTTGGTGGCCCCCAAGACCAGCGTGTATTTCAGCCAAGAGCTGTCGTCCCTGTTCTTCGGAGATACATCTTTGAAGGACTCTAGTAGTACTTTTCTTGTATAGTTCTCCTTCATGAACTTTGTAGGCCTTTGAGCATCGGGCTATGCGACGGGCCTTAGTCTAATCCTCTGGGAGCTCATTCCTAGTAAGGTAGGCGAGGAAAGGCTATGTCTACTAGGCAATTATGACCATGATTTCGTGGCCTGATGGTGTTATTTCGGTACCCGAGCCTCCGATGATATCCGAACTGTGTTCGGAATCAGGGGTATGATCGGCTTCGGACTAGTGTTACTGCTCTCGTCCTACCACACCACGGATGGCTTGAAGAGCCTTTCCAAAAAGGTGTTGGGTGGGACTGGGTCATGTTTAGCTCCCATGCGAGTGAGGATGTGTGCGGCCTGATTACTCTCTCGAGCTACATGATGAAACTCGAGACCATCCAACCGAGCTGATATTTTGAGTACAACATTGCGATAAGCTGTCATATTCAGATCATTTGCCTAAAATTCTCCCTTTATTTGAGATATTGCGAGGTTTGAATCCCCGTGCACCTCAAGGCATTGTATGCCCATGGAGACGGCAATCCAAAGACCATGCAATAAGGCCTCGTATTCGGCTGCATTGTTAGAGTCTGTATACAGTATTTGGAGAACAGAACGGACTGTTTCTCCCGTGTGGGATGTCAAGACAGCACCAGCCCCAAGTCTGGCTAGCATTTTAGAGCCATCAAAGTGCATCACCCATTTGGAATACATGACGTATTCTTTAGGGAGTTCGGCCTCTGTCCATTCGGTGACGAAGTCGGCCAACACCTGAGATTTAATTGCTCGGCGTGGTTTATACATTATTTCAAATGGTAAGAGCTCAATAGCCCATTTAGCGATCGGGCTGGTGGCGTCCCGGTTGTTTGTAATATCATTGAGTCGTACCTCTGAAGCCACCGTGATCGAGCACTCTTGAAAGTAGTGCCGCAGTTTGCGGGATTCCATAAAGACTGCATATTCTATTATCTGATAATGTGGTTATCTGGATTTGCATCGTGTGAGGACTGTCGATACGTAGTATACTAGTTTTTGAGTTAGGAATTTATGCCCCTCCTCTTCTCGTTCAAAGATGAGCACCGCACTCACCACCTGGTGAGTTGCCGATATGAAGAGAAACATTGTTCACCGACATTTGGAGTGGCCAGGATGGGGTTGCTTGCAAGCAAAGTTTTTATTTCCTCCAGTCAGTGCGTCGGAGCAGGCGATACAATGGCAATGCTTTTTCCCAGTCTAGAGATAAAACGGCTCAAAGCTTCCATGCACCCAGCTAGTTTTTGGACCTAGTTGAGGTTAGTTGGGGTTGCCAATTGTGATAGGGCCCAGATTTTGGCTGGGTTTGCTTCGATTCCTCTATTGGAAACAATAAACCCGAGTAGTTTGTCGGTGGGGATGCCGCAAACACACTTTTCCGGATTGAGCTTTATGTCATATGTTTGGAGGTTGTCAAATGTAAGGCGTAAGTCATCCACAAATGAGTCAACATGCTTGGTTTTGATGACTATGTCGTCTACATATGCCTCCACGGTCTTGCCGGGTTGCTTTTCCAGGAATGTTTGAATCATGTGTTGGTACATAGCACCGGCGTTCTTGAGCCCAAAAGGCATAGTGTTGAAGCAGAACGGCCCATATGGGGTGATGAATGCCGTTGAGGCTTGGTCGGATTCATTCATCTTAATTTGATTGTATCCAGAGTATGCGTCGAGGAAACACAGTGAATCGTGTCCCGTGGTTGCATCAATAATCTGATCGATGCGAGGCAGTGGGAAGGGGTCCTTAGGGTACGCCTTGTTAAGGTCTTTGAAATCAACACACAGGTGCCAGGATTTATCCTTCTTTGGTACCATGACCAGGTTTGCTAGCCAGTCGGTATGCTTGATCTCTCTGATAAACCCGGCTTCGAGTAGCTTGGCTAGCTCCTCCCCCATAGCCTGTCGCTTGGGTTCAGAAAATCATCGGAGCATTTGCTTGACCGTCTTGTATCCATTCAGTACATTGAGACTATGTTCGGCCAGCACGCGTGGGATTCCTAGCATATCTGAGGGGTGCCAGGAGAAGATATCCCAGTTCTCATGCAGGAACGCGCATAATGCGGCGTCGACCGTGGGTTCCAGCTGTGCCCTGGTAGAAGCTGTTTTCCTGGGATCCGTCGGGTGGATTTGAAATTTCACTATTTTGTTAGCTGGCTTGAAAGAGGTGGATTTATGCCTTTTATCAAGAATTACGTCATCCCTATCCACCGTGGAACGCAGAGCGGTGAGTTCCTCGGCCGCTAGGGCTCCGGACAGCGCCTCAAGGGCCAGGGATGCGGTTTTATTTTTCGGCGCAGAGTGTTATGTCCGGATCACTGGAGATAGTGATAACACCACTGGGCCCAGCCATTTTGAGCTTCATATACTCGTAACAAGGTATAGCTTGAAAGCGTGTGAATGCATCTCGCCCTAACAGGATATGATATCCGCTGTTGAAAGGGGCCACCTAGAAGATAAGCTCTTCGGACCTATAGTTTTCTGGTGTGCTGAATACAACATCCGGTTTAATTTTCCCTAAGAATCTTGCTTACCTGGTGGGGATGACCCCCCTAAAGGATGTATTGCTCTGCACAATGCGACTCCTGTCCATTTGGATTTTATTTAGTGTGTATGAGGTTCAGCCGGCTGCCACCGTCGATTAACACTTTAGTGAGCCGAAAGCCATCCACAATTGGGTTTAGGACCAAAGCGGCTGGTGCCCGGATTGAGCGGGACCTTGGTTCGTCATAGGCGTTGAAAGAAATTGATGTATCGTTCCAAGGGTTTATTGCTGCTATTTGGCAAACTTCGGCAAGGTCGCGCAGCGCCCTTTTGCGCCGATTATTTGATGAGAAAGTCTCGAAGACAGTGAATACTTTGAAATCGTCTTCCTCCGAAGAGTACTTCTTTGGGGTATTGTTGGTGAGGATATGTAATGCCCAGTATGCGGCTATGTCCCCCACGTGTCGAGGGACAACTTAAGGACATAAACGCATACTAGAATGATCTCAAGTATGGTATCTTCGCACAACTCATGTAAAATTCAGGGATGAAAGTGTAAAATGATAGTTGGCTTACACTCGCCATGTCATACAAATTAATACAATAGCATACATCATCCAAAGAACATCAAGGTCCGACTATGGACGAAATCAAAACGAAAAGATACCATAAATAACACAAGCCCGGATCCTCCTAATAAGAACCACTACTGATCGTCGGGATAAGACACATAGTAACGTCCACGCTTTTCATCGAACTCCCAGTACAGCTCTAAACCATCTCCTGCATAGTTCTCAACAGTACCTGCATCTGGTGTGTGTCGAATCTGTGAGCCACAGAGGACTCAGCAATCCCGTTCCCGGGTATAAAACTACCAAAGCTTTAGGCGTGGAAAGGATATAAACAAGGGTTGCAACAAGCACTAAGCACTAGCTTACGAGTTTAGAGCGAGATGAGAACATGTGCCAACGGTCGCCAAGTTGATCAAGAAGTGATCCTAGCTACTCACGATCAAACATAACCCCACCATGTTCACTTCCCGAAGCCCTTCGGAAAGAGACCATCACGGATACTCACGCAGGTAGTGTATTCATGAATAAAGTGTCCAGTTATCTACAACCTGATATTAACAAATTCCCATCTGCCACATAACCGTGGGCACAACTTTCGAAAGATCAAACCCTACAGGGGTGTCCCAACTTAGCCCATCACAAGCTCACGATCCGCGGAGTCGCAACTCCAAAGTGGGAAGACCCGCGTATTCTTGGAATCCCGTGCTCAAGATATTTCGACAAAGGTAAAACTAATCCAGCAAGACCTCCCGGCGTCCCGACACCCTGATAGTAGATGCGCGTATCTCATCTCAGGCCACGTCCGTATGAGCACAGCGTACGATGACCAAAACCCAAGTTGCCAAGGGGGGTACCGCACATGACTCTGGGTTGGACCAACACTCATGAGGAGCACTGGCCCGGGGGGTGGATTAAGAATTCGTGTTTAAACAGAGCGAATTATCAAGGGGGGCCATAAACCCCAACCGTGTTAGGAACGCAAAATTAAGGAACATAACACCGGTTTATCGGATCCTGGGGTGGCATGAGTGGAACAAAACACCAAGCAGAAAGGCTTAGCCTTCCACCCATTACCAATATATAGGTGAATTAATTTAACAGTTTATATATTGTGATATCCCAACAACATCTTCAACAAGGAGCCAAAATCTTCAATACTTCACCTGCAAGTAACAATGCTATAAGAGGGGCTGAGTGATGCGTACTTAGCCAAACAACGGTTTGCTAGGAAGGTGGTTAGGGTGTTTCATGGCAGCAATAGGAGGGGTAACAAACAGGAATGGGCGTCGAGGCAATATCTAAAGAGCGAGACATCTAGCATAGGCAAAGATAGAAGTGATATCTGGGAATGGTCATCTTGCCTGTTGATTCCACGGAGGGATTGTAACCTTGCTCCTCAAACTCAGCCTCGGTAGGAACCCCGAACTCCGAATCATCACCGGGTTCTAACCAACACAACAATGCAACACCGAAACAACAATCAATCATCATGCAATGCGCAAACACATGATGCATGAATATGATGCATATGGACATGGATAAGACATGATGCAACTCCTAGGGACACAAAGAGTGCACAAGCATCTTGGCCTTAACAAGATTACACACATGTAGATCACAAGCCAAAGGAACAAAACTAACATGGCCACAAGGTTATGTAGATTATTAGAACAAGCACCCAACAAGTTTAAAAGAGTTGATTAACATGGCAAGGGTGCATCTAGGACTACAACGACATGCTAGCATTTTCAAATGGGCCGGAAAGAACAAACAACAATTTCTGGAAACTCCCATATCCATTTAAATGCATTTGGGATAGAACTGAGAAACTCAAATTTTAAAGTTGTTAAACATGCAAAACAACAGCACCACATTAATCTACACATTTTCCACCCCAAATGCTATAAAGTTTGTTAAATTTGGAGTTGTAGATATTTAGTTATGATTTTTGCAAGTTTAAACATATTTTAAAGACAAATTAATTCAAACAACATTTTAAATGTTTTAAACATGGCAATAAACAACACATAAATATTCTACATGAAAAACTAAGTAGTTTTCATATAAGACTTATCTCCATCAGATGCATATTTAAAAAGATATTAATTATGCAAAGTTAATGCAGAAAAATAAAAATAAAATCTAAAACATAAAAGAAAAACAAAAGAGAAAAGGTCAATTGACCCAGGTTAACCTAGCCGTAGCCACTGACCTGTGGGGCCAGAAGCGCTGAGGTGGCAGCGGCGAGTGCGCGCGTGGGTGCAAGGGTAAAGAGAGGATGACAGGTGGGGCCTGGTTGTCAGCCTCATAGGGAAAACAAAAATGGGGGGGGGCACAGCCCCCGGCGGGATCGAACTCACGACCTACTGCATATCTTACGAAGATCCAAGCCACTGGGCTAGGCGAGCGTTACTGACAGAAGACGTGTGTAGTGCCTTAAGATGTATCTGAAGAGGTAGGTAGTAGGGGAAAACAGGGGCACATCGGAGCTGCTCGTCGGAGCTGCTCTGGCGACCTAAACTGACGACGGAGGGGTGCGGGCTGTTCCTGGGGGAACTCCGCATCCACGCCACGCACTAGCAGCTCCTTGCAACAACTACAACACCGGCGCCGAGCACAAAATAGAACGTCGGCGGCGGACCTCGACGAGATGAAGCAGAGGCCTAAACGGAGTGGCGACATCGCTAGCAGCTTCTACCTGGCAAGACGAAGCAGACGGCCAATAGGGGACGGTCTACGGTGGTCGGAATACTAGCTGGAGATGAGTGCCGACGGCTACACGCTTGGGTGCACGGTGAACTATGAGCTAGACGGCGCGAAGGAAGGGGAAAAGCGCATGGGGAGGTATGGTTGCTCACCACGAACACGACGAGGTGTTCGTCTGGCCCGGAGGGTGGTCGGAGTCGACGACGGCGACAATCAAATAGCTGCCACTGCCGGAGTTGAAGAAGAGGAAGAAGAAGTAGCAGGCGATGCGGTCGGCTCCGCCTAGAGGACGTAGACGACGTAGTCGACGTCGAGGAAGAAGTCCGGCAAGGTTAGCGAGGCCGAGGTCAACGGGAGGCACGCCGGCGACGTGCTCGCGCTCCCAGATGCGTTTGGGACAGCTACGGTGCGGCGAATCTAGTGGCCCTCAACTCACCAGGCGATGTGAGGAGGAAGGAGGAACCCTAGGGAGTGGGTTGGACACAGGGAGAGCTTAAAAGGGGGGCCAGAGGCACGACGGTGCGACGACGGCGTCGGGCTCGCGGTCCCCATGGTGTCGCGGGAGGAGGAAGAAAAGGTGGGTGAACCCACGGGCACAGACACTGACGAGTGGGGCTCGGGAGTCCACGTGGAAATGAACCAGCGGGGATATGTGGGCGCGCGGGTGAGAAAAGGTGCGAGGGACGCGCTGGGCTGCTGGCGCGGGCTGGTTGCTGGGCTGAGGGTGGAGAAGAGGCCCAATCGGCTAGGCTGCACTGCTGCGGCTGTTGCTGATAAAATCCATTTTTTTCTATTGTTCCTCAGAAAAAAATAAAAGAAAAATTACAGGCTCATGGAAAAAGAACTAGGAGATAAATAAAATATCCCCATGCTCCTGGATTTATGCCCTATTTGATAAAATTGGTTTGGGCATTTTTAGAGGTAGAAAAATAAAATAAGTTTGAACATGGTTCAAACTTCTGTCATCTTTGAACCTAACCAAATCACTTTAAAAAGGGGCAATGATATGCATGGTGACTCATATCAAAGCAACAAAGAAAAGGGGAGAAGATTAACATTAATGGAATAGGCTAAGTCACTTGCAAAATTACTTAAAGGAAGGAAGAAAAGGAGGAAGGAGAAGAGGTGAAGAAGAAGGAGGGGGTTTAGGGTTTAGCAAGGGCATGGCTTGACACCACCATCACACAACAACCATTAAGGTGACCTCACATCACAAGCAAAGACACATAATTGAAGCTATGATGAATATGATTCAATGATGATGATGAAGCAATGCATTGATGCATAAAAATGACAAAGCAATACCAAAAGAAAGCATAAATGACAAGTACCCCCTAGGAAAAGGACAACGATCAAAATGAGTATTGCTTTATTGCCATAATTGGAAAGTATCACATATGGGTTGTTACAAACTCTCCTCCACTAGAAAAATATCTCGTCCCGAGATCTAGGACTGAAAGAAGGAGGGATACTCAGAACTGAGATGATCTTCTCGTTCCCACGTAGCTTCTCGGTCGGTATGGTGTGACCACTTCACTTTGAAGAATTTGATGGACTTGTTGCGGGTCTTGCGCTCAGTTTCTTCAAGGATAGCAACGGGGTGCTCACGATAAGACAAGTCTTGTTGAAGATCAATCTCTTCAAACGGAATGGTGCGTTCAGGTGTCTTGAAGCACTTGCGGAGTTGAGACACGTGAAACACATCATGCACATTTGCAAAGTTGGAGGGAAGCTCGAGTTGGTAGGCTAGATCGCCTCTCTTTCCAAGAATTTTGAAAGGGCCCACATATCTTGGAGCAAGCTTGCCCTTGATACCGAACCTCTGAGTGCCGTTCATAGGAGAAACACGGAGATAGACATGGTCTCCAATGTCGAAAGCCAAGTCACGATGCTTGCCGTCATAGTAGCTCTTTTGACGCGGTTGCGCGGCTTTCATATTCTCACGTATGACTTTGCATCTTTCGTCGGCTTCTGAGAAAAAATCATTTCCAAGAAGTTGGCGTTCACTAGTCTCGGACCAGTTGAGAGGGGTATGACACTTTCTGCCATAGAGGATTTCAAAAGGAGCTTTGCCGGCACTTGCTTGGAATATGTTGTTGTACGAGAACTTGGCAAATTGAAGGCAATCTTCCCATTTCATACCGAAGGAGATGACACAAGCTCTTAGCATATCTTCGAAGATCTGGTTCACTCTTTCGACTTGACCACTAGTCAGACGGTGAAACATAGTGCTGAAGCGAATCTTTGTGCCCATGGCTGACTGAAAAGAATCCCAAAACTTGGAAGTGAACAAGCTTCCGTGGTCAGAGGATATCACTTGAGGAATGCCATGCAAAGAATCAATTCTGGAGGTGTACAGCTCTGCCAGCTGAGCTGCATTGATGGATTCTTTGATGGGAAGAAAATGAGGTACTTTAGTTAGCTTGTCAATCACCACAAATATAGCATCATTTCCCTTCTTTGACTTGGGAAACCCAGTGACGAAATCCATCTCAATGTGATCGAATTTCCACTCGGGAATAGGTACAGGTTGAAGGAGTCCGGTTGGACGTTGATGCTCTGCCTTCACATTCATTCACGAATTGGGCAATCTCCCTTTTCATGCGAGTCCACCAATATGATTGCTTGAGGTCTTGGTACATCTTGGAACTTCCGAGATGTATCGAGAGGAGGGAGTCATGTGCTTCGTTCATTATGAGCTTCCTGATATCACCCTTGGGAACCACAATCATGTCCTCAAAGAACAAGGTGTATTTCTCATCAACGCGATAGCACTTGTACTTGGGAGTACCCTTAGCAATACCATGTTTCACTTTCCGCACCATAGCATCACTAAGTTGGGCCTCACGGATTTTATCTTCCAAGGTAGGAGCAACTTGAAGGTTTGCAAGAAAGCCTTGCGGAACGACTTGGATGTTGAGCTTCCTGAATGATTCACAAAGTTCAGGCTGGAACGGTTTGAGAAGGAGACTGTTGCAATACGCCTTTCCGCTCAAGGCATCTGGAATGACATTGGCCTTGCCAGGAGTATACTCAATGCTTGGATCGTACTCTTGAATCATCTCAACCCAACGAGTCTGGCGACGGTTAAGGTTTGGCTGAGTGAAGATGTACTTCAAGCTCTTGTGAGCGGTGAATATGTCTACTTTTCTGCCCAACAGAAGGTGTCTCCACGTGATCAAGGCATGTACAACTGCTGCTAGCTCAAGATTATGTGTGGGGTAATTCTTCTCATTTGGTTTCAAGTGACGAGAAGTGTATGCCACAATCTTCTTGTTTTGCATGAGAACACCACCAAGACCTTGCAATGAAGCATCACAAAAGACTTCATAAGGCCTGGACTCATCCAGAGGAGTAAGAACCGGAGCAGGAATGAGCTTCTCTTTGAGTGTCTTGAATGCCACATCACAATCAGGAGTCCATGAGTACTTGACATTCTTCTGCAACAGGTTGGAGGGAGGCTTGACAATCTTGGAGAAGTTCTCAACGAACCTTCTGCAATAGCTAGAGAGACCAAGGAAGCTTCGGAGTTGCTTGACATTTCGCGGAGGTTCCCAGTTGACAATAGCTTGAACCTTCTCAGGGTTCACAGAAATGCCCTCGGCAGAGATAATATGGCCAAGATAGAGGACTTTATCTAGCCAGAATTCACATTTGGAGAACTTCACATAGAACTTGTGTTCACGGAGCCTGTCAAGGACCAAACGGAGGTGCTTGGCATGGTCTTCCTCATTATTGGATAATACCAAGATATCATCCAGATAGACGAGAACAAATTCATTGGTGTAGCGGTTGAATATGAAGTGCATCATCCGAGAGAAAGTGGGTGGAGCATTTGCAAGACTGAAAGACATGACCGTGTATTCATAAGAGCCAAAACTCGTTCTGAATGCGGTCTTAGGAATATCCTCTTCACGGATATGAATCTGATGGTAACCCGTCCGGAGATCGAGCTTCGAGAACACCTTTGATCCTTTGAGCTGCTCGAACAATTCATTGGTATTGGCAAGCGAGTACTTATTCTTTATTGTCTTCTTGTTCAATGTCCGGCAATCAACGCAAAGGCGTTCCGTGCCATCCTTCTTCTTAAGAAATAGAACACCACAGCCCCAAGGAGAAGAACTAGGCCTAATTTGACCGATACGTTCTTGCTCATTGAGTTGTTTCTTCAGCTCCTTCAACTCATCAGGAGAAAGCTTGTATGGACGCCGACATGCTGGCTCGGTACCGGGTTCAAGTTCAATGATGAATTCAACTTGACGATGGGGAGGCATGCCTGGAAGCTCTTCAGGGAATACATCCTCATATTCACGAACCACCGGAATCTGAGAAATGGCATTAATCTCGCCCTTGACATTGAGAGAAAATAGCCTGATTGTGTTACCTCGAGTTGCGAAGATAATCACATCTTCGTCAGGATGATTAAGCTTGACCTCCTTGTTTGCACAATCAATGTTTTCATCATGCTTGGAGAACCAATCCATCCCAAGAATAAGATCAATGTCGGAGTTGCCGAGAACAACGGGGGAAACCAGAAAACTGTAATCACCCATGTGAATAGATATATCCGGAACAAAGTTGTTGGAGTTCATTAGCAAACCCGAAGAAAGTACGTACATTGGACTAGGCAAAGCTTGCAATGGAATATCATGTGACAATGCAAAAGGTCTTGATATGAAAGAATGTGATGCCCCTGAATCAAACAACACTTTTGCAGGAATATATTTAACTGGAAGGTTACCAATTATCACATCTGAAGAATTCTCTGCTTGAGCTGCATTCATGAGATTCACTCTTGCTGACTTGGGATTGTGCTTGACAATAGCAGTGCTGACAGGTGGAGGAGGCGGAAGGCGCCTTGGGTTGGGACACTTGTTGGCATAGTGACCCTTCTAAGAACACTTGTTGCAAATAACTTCTGAAAGAGGCCGATGATAAGGACCACTTGATCTTGAAGCTTGGAACTGGGGCTTGGACTGATTGCTTGGGTTGGGTGGGTGGGAGAATCCACGACCACCTGAGTGCTTGTTGTTGTTTGGAGGACGGAGCACTGGAGGAGGCGGTAGCCAGAACTTCTACTGCTTGGCAACCACTTGAGAGGAAGAGGAGGAGTGAACAACATCTCTAATCCTCCTTTTGGAAGTTTCACTCTTGAGCTGAGCTGCCTCTTGCTTGAGAGCCATATTGTAGAATTGGTCAAATTCATCCGGCTCGAACAAGGTGAGAGCAAGTTGGAGTTCATCTTTCAGACCACCTCGGAACTGATATATCTTGCTCTTGGTATCGGGGATGTCTTGCTTCGCATAACGGGCAAGATTTCAGAAATTGAGATTGTATTGATAGACGGACATGGTGCCTTGCTTCTGGTTGTGGAATTGCTCATGCATGCCTTCAATGACACTGGTTGGAATGTGGTGAGAGTGGAAATCTTTGCAGAAGTCAGTCCACAAGATCTCACGATCGCCTCTAGAATCTTTGTACTGTTGCCACCAATCATCAGCTTAATCTTTGAGTTGGAAAGTGGCAAACTTGACATAATCCTCATGCCTCACGTTACTGCATTCAAAGTGCTTTTTGATGTTTGTGATCCAATCTTCAGCATCCATCGGGTCCACAAAGTAACTAAAAGACTTCGGTTGGTTTGCCAGGAATTGGTTCAGTGTCGCAAAGTGAGGTTGATTGAACAGATTGCCTTGGCCTTGGTTCCCATGATTGCCTTGATTTTCTTGGTTGGCTTGAATATTCTCCATCATTTGCATGAGCATATGAGTGTTCTGGTTGGTGGCTTGCATAATTGCTCTCCATGCCTCAGACGGAGGAGGAGGGGAAGGAGGACGTTCAGGAGGACACACTTCTTCGCCCTCTTGGTTAGGTTTGGGAATCTCCTTAGGATCCATCCTGAATAAGATGACAACCATTAGCCATTGATGTAAAACAGGTAAGCTGAATCAACGGCTAGATATTTGCAACATAAGTCTTCACGATGAACATTCGAACAAATATGAACGAATGTATTCCACAGTTTAATGGTACAACAATCTTGTCGAGAAGCCACTTGGGAGACAACGGATAAAATAAAAAACAACAGGGTGCAAATGGAACAAATACATGATAGAAGCTTCGTCCCACATATTCGTGCTGAATGCTCCATGGAATGTGTTACAAAGGGTGTTGCAATCCCCGGATCAGCATAGCCAAGGACCCTTCAAGATGCAACTCCCAATTGGAACATCGCCCATGAAACCTCTTCACTCGATGTTGAACCCCAAACCTCAAACCATGCACTTGTTGGAAGAATGCCTACGAGCTACTTGAAGAACCACCTATTAATTCCCGAAGGTTTCCGGTTATGCAATCTGGTGTTGGGGATACAGGGGAAGCACCGCGCACTCAACTCTAAACCTACGTCCTGCTATATCCATCCGTCAACACATAACCAGTCATCCTCGGAAACTGTTTACCTCGGACCTTCGAAACACATCCGCTATACTAGCTGTGGCAATACTCCCGAACTATCCCACCAGTACTGGGTGACGTCAGGGTTATCTTTCCACTAACCGCATAGAAGAGTTTTTCATGTCGGTTGTCTTAAGTATCCTAGAACCGCTACAATACATTTGTGATGACAACACCTCGGAGCTCAACTCCCCGGGACACTGCCACAACCCCTAAATGATAGGAGGCATCGAGAAGAATGTTCTCGTCACAAATATATCAGAATAATCCAAACAATACTCGCATGATCCTAAATAAATTGAATGAATTTTTTAGAGTAGAGGAGATAGAACAACATCAGGAGTCCTCACCAGAGCGATGAAGGGATGAGGAGTAAAAAGAAATCCTACTCTCCGATATATATATAGGACTCAAAACAATTTTTTGTGTGTGCCTAGACTCAACCATCAACGATTCGATCAATCAGGGGGCTCCTAGGTCGGAGAAGGCTCTGAATACCAACTTGTAATGCCTAGTATGTGGCTATGTCCCCCACGTGTCGAGGCACGACTTAAGGACATAAACTCATACTAGAATGATCTCAAGTATCGTATCTTTGCACAACTCATGTAAAATTCAGGGATGAAAGTGTACAATGATAGTTGGCTTACACTCGCCTCGTCACACAAATGAATACAATAGCATACATCATCCAAAGAACAACAGGGTCCGACTACGGACGAAATCCAAACGAAAAGATACTATAAATAACACAAGCCCGGATCCTCCTAGTAAAAACCACTACTGATCGTCGGGATAAGACACATAGTAACGTCCACGCTCTTCATCAAACACCCAGTACAACTCTGAACCATCTCCTGCATAGTTCTCAACGGTACCTGCATCTGGCGTGTGTTGAATCTATGAGCCACAGAGGACTCAGCAATCCCGTTCCTGGGTATCAAAACTACCAAAGGCTTAGGTGTGGAAAGGCTATAAACAAGGGTTGCAGCAAGCACTAAGCACTAGCTTGCGAGTTTAGAGCGAGAAGAGAACAAGGGCAACGGTCGCCAAGTTGATCAAGAAATGATCCTAGCTACTCACGATCAAGCATAACCCCACCGTTTTCACTTCCCGAAGCCCTTCGGAAAGAGACCATCACGGTTACTCACGCAGGTAGTGTATTCATGAATAAGGTGTCAAGTTATCTACAACCGAATATTAACAAATTCCCACCTGCCACATAACCGCGGGCACGGCTTTCGAAAGATCAAAACCTGCAGGGGTATCCCAACTTAGCCCATCACAAGCTCACAATCCGCGGAGTCGCAACTCCAAAGTGGGAAGACCCGAGCATTCTCGGAATGTCGTGCTCAAGATATTTCGACAAAGGTAAAACTAATCCAGCAAGACCTCCCGGCATGCTGAAACCCTGATAGTAGCCGCGCATATCTCGTCTCAGGCCACGTCCGGATGAGCACAGCGTACAGTGACCAAAACCCATGTTCCCAAGGGGGGTACCGCACACGACTCTGGGTTGGACCAACACTCATGAGGAGCACTGGCTTGGGGGTGGATTAAGAACTCGATTTGGCAACACCCTATGCAAGTTTTAGTTGTTTAGGCCTTGCTGGAAAATCTTTAAACAGAGCGAATTATCAAGGGGGGCCCATAAACCCCAACCGTTTTAGGAACACAAAATCAAGGAACATAACACAGGTTTATCGGATCCTGGGGTGGCATGAGTGGAACAAAACACCAAGCAGAAAGGCTTAGCCTTCCACCCATTACCAATATATAGGTGAATTAATTTAACAGTTTATATATTGTGATATCCCAACAACAACTTCAACATGGAGCTAGAATCTTCAAAACTTCACCTGCAACTAACAACGCTATAAGAGGTGCTGAGCGATGCGTACTTAGCTAAACAACGGTTTGCTAGGAAGGTGGTTAGAGTGTTTCATGGCAACAATAGGAGGGCTGACAAATAGGAATAGGCGTCGAGGCAATATCTAAAGAGCGATACATCTAGCATAGGCAAAGATAGAAGTGATATCTGGGAATGGTCATCTTGCCTGTTGATTCCACGGAGGGATCGTGACCTTGCTCCTCAAACTCAGCCTCGGTAGGAACCCCGAACTCCGAATCATCACCGGGTTCTAACCAACACAACAATGCAACATCGGAACAACAATCAATCATCATGCAATGCTCAAACACATGATGCATAAATATGATGCATATGGACATGGATAAGACATGATGCAACTCCTTGGGACACAAAGAGTGCACAAGCATCACGGCCTTAACAAGATAACACACATGTAGATCACAAGCCAAAGGAAAAAAACTAACATGGCCACAAGGTTATGTAGATTATTAGAACAAGCACCCAACAAGTTTAAAACAATTGATTAACATGGCAAGGGTGCATCTAGGACTACAGCAACATGCTAGCATTTTTAAATGGGCCGGAAAGAACAAACAACAATTTTCGGAAACTCCCATATCCATTTAAATATATTTGGGACAGAACTAAGAAACTCATATTTTAAAATTATTAAACATGCAAAAAAACAGCACCACATTAATCTACACATTTTTCCACCCCAAATACTTATAAAGTTTGTTAAATTTGTAGTTGTAGATATTTAGTTATGATTTTTGCAAGTTTAAACATATTTTAAACACAAATTAATTCAAACAGCATTTTAAATGTTTTAAACATGGCAATAAACATCACATAAATATTCTACATGAAAAACTAAGTAGTTTTCATATATGACTTATCTCCATCAGATGCATATTTAAAAAAATATGAATTATGCAAAGTTAATGCAGAAAAAGAAAAAGAAAATCAAAAACAGACAAGAAAAACAAAAGAGAAAAGGTAAACTGACCCAGGCTATCCTAGCCGCAGCCACTGACCTGTGGGGCTAGAGGCGCTGAGGTGGTAGCGGCATGTGCGCGCGTGGGTCCAAGGGTGCAGAGAGGATGACAGGTGGGGCCTGCCTGTCAGCCTCACATGGAAAACAAAAATGGGGGGGGGGGACCAAAACCCCCGACGGGATCGAACTCGCGACGTACTGCATATCTGACGAAGAGCCAAGCCACTGGGCTAGGCGAGCGTTACTGACAGAAGACGGGTGTAGTGCCTTAAGATGTATCTGAAGATGCAGGCAGGAGGGGAAAACAGGGGCACATCGGAGCTGCTCCGGCGACCTAAACTGACGGCGGAGGGGTGCAGGCTGTTCTTTGGGGAACTCCGCATCCACGCCACGCACTAGCAGCTCCTAGCAACAACTACAACGTCAGCGGCGAGCACAAAACAGAACGGCAGCGGCGGACCTCAGCGAGACGAAGCAGAGGCCTAAACGGAGCGACGACAGCGCTAGTAGCTTCTACGCGACAAGACGAAGCAGGCGGGCAACAGGGGAAGGGCTACGGTGGTCGGAATACTCGTCGGAGACGAGTCCCAACGGCGACGCGCTCAGGTGCATGGTGAACTATGAGCTAGATGACGCGAAGGAAGGGGAAAAGTGCACGGGGAGGTGTGGATGCTCACCACGAACACGGTGAGGTGTTCGGCTGACCTGGACGGTGGTCGGAGCCGACGACGGCGACGATCGAATAGCTGTAGCTTCCGGAGTTGAAGAAGAGGAAGGAGAAGTCGCAGGCGAGGCGATCGGCTCCGTGTAGAGGACGTCGACGACGTAGTCGACGTGGAGGAAGCATTCCAGCAAGGTTGGCGAGGCCGAGGTCGACGAGAGGCACGCCGGCGATGTGCTCGCGCTCCTAGATGCATTCGGGATAGCTACGGTGCGGCGGATCTAGTGGCCCTCAGCTCACCAGGCGGCGGGAGGAGGAAGGAGGAACCCTAGGGAGTGGGTTGGACACGGGGAGAGCTTACAAGGGGGGCCAGAGGCACGATGGTGCGACGACGCCATGGGCTCACGGTCCCCATGGCGTCGCGGGAGGAGGAAGAAAATGTGGGTGAACCCACGGGCACTAACACTGATGAGTGGGGCCTGGGAGTCCATGTGGAAACGAACCAACGGGTGTATGCGGGTGTGCGGGTGAGAAAAGGTGCGAGGGACGCGCTCGGCTGCTGGCGCGAGCTGGTTGCTGGGCCGAGGGGGAGAAGAGGCCCAATCGGCTGGGCTGCACTGCTGCGGCTGCTGTTGATAAAATCCTTTTCTTTTTCTATTTTTCCTCAGACAGAAATAAAAGAAAAAGTACAGGGTCAAGGAAAAAGAACTAGGAGATAAATAAAATATCCCAATGCTCCTGGATTTATGCCCTATTTTATAAAATTGGTTTGGGCTGTTTTAGAGGTAGAAATATAAAATAAGTTTGAATATGGTTCAAACTTCTATCATTTTTTAACCTAACCAAATCACTTTAAAAAGGGGCAAGGCTATGCATGGCGACTCATATCAAAGAAACAAAGAAAAGGGGAGAAGATGAACATTAATGGAATAGGCTAAGTCACTTGCAAAATTACTTAAAGAAAGGAAGAAAGGGAGGAAGGAGAAGAGGTGAAGAAGGAGGTTGTTTAGGGTTTAGCAAGGGCATGGCTTGACACCACCATCACACAACAACCATTAAGGTGACCTCACATCACAAGCAAAGACACATAATTGAAGCTATGATGAATATGATGCCATGATGATGATGAAGCAATGCATGGATGCATAAAAATGACAAAGCAAAACCAAAAGAAAGCATAAATGACAAGAAACCCCAAGGAAATGGACAAGGATCAAAATGAGAATTGCTTTATTGCCATAACTGGAAAGTATCACATATGGGGTCTTACTGGATACCCTCGCCACTCATGGCCACCTTCCGGAGTATCCAACATGCCCGTAGGCTGTGCCTTGCTTCGGTATACGGCATCATGTGTATTTGACAGGGCCAATCGAGCCATTCCTCGAAGATAGTTCTATGTCCTATAAAGGGCTTAGTTTTCTTGTCCATGGAATGATGAACAGGTGCCCCGTGACGGTGCATCCTTTTTGCCCTCCCGGGAGATGGCTTAGTGGCCCGCGGTTCCCAGCGGTTTGTCTGACATTTCCAAGCGCTTTCCATTGCACAATACTTCCGTACTATGTGTGCAAAATCTGCGAAGTGCAGTATGCGATGGCGATTGATGGCATTAAGGATTCCCTCATCGGTACATTTGTTGCGAAATACTGAAATTGCATCGTCGTCACATCAGTCTTTTATCTTGTTTTTGACAAGGAGGAATCTGGCCCAAAAGTGGTGGACTATCTCCCGAGGTTGCTGTCGCACATGCATTAGGTCACATATGTCTGGAGGGCCGGAATTGTTTGGAGAATACTGCTTGTGGTGGGTGGGAGGGATTAAATTCGCACAATGATCAATTGTGGAGTCCGGAGTTTGAAGAATTTCCGAGGTTACTGACCCAGGTTCTGGAGTCTCCAGTGGATTTTCCGACTTGACATCCAATTTTGTGTTCGGGGGACAGGGAGTGTCCTCCCGAGGACGGTTATCCGGTTTCCAAGTTCAGAAATCCAAACTTTATTTATTCTCTTCGTAGGAGGAGAGTTGTTGTCAGCTTGTTCCTCCACAACCGCTACTTGATGGGTGATCGGTGGAGTTTTAATCTCTCTCTGGTCGGGTTTAAGCCCGATCCGATCATAGTTAGTTGAGACCCCCAAGACGGTGATGCGATCTAGCATCTTGTTCGAAGAAGACAGATCTACCGGGTCCATCTTGTCAGAGTATTCAGGGCTGATACGAAGAGGGTTTTCGGCGAACGGGCACCCATGGTGAAGTCACCAAGCCGGAGGGTTTGCCCTTAAACTAGGGCTCCTATGGAAGTGATACTATCATTGATGACAAGGCGAGCCATCGAGCCTTTCAATGACGGCATAGTGGAACTCTCAATGAAAGCACCAATGTCGGTGTCAAAACCGGCAGATATCGGGTAGGGGGTCCCGAACTGTGCGTCTAAGGATCGAAGGTAATAGGAGGCATGGGACACGTTGTTTAGCTAGGTTCGGGCCCTCTTGATGGAGGTAATACCCTACTTCCTGCATGATTGACTTTGATGAGAATAGGGGTTACAAGAGTTGATATACCTCGAGATCCTAACCACTAAACTCTAGATGCCTAGTCTGTATGATTATGATTACTCTAAGGACTAAACCCTCCGGTTTATATAGACTACCGGAGGGGGCTAGAGTTGTACAGAGTCGGTTTACAGAGAAAGGAATCTTCATATCCGCAGCCAAGCTTGCCTTCCACGCTAAGGAGAGTCCCATCCGGACACGGTGGAAAGTCTTCTGTCTTGTATCTTCACGGCCCATCAGTCCGGCCCATGACACGTAGGCCGGACGCCCGAGGACGCCATAATCCAGGACTCCCTCAGGCGGCAGCGGGCGTAGTGTAGCAGTTTCCCCTTTGGTGACAAGGGGGCAAGCGCAGGCACGAAGTCTCGAGGAATCAATCAAAGGTTTCCCTATCGGTGCAATGAGACCAAGGACCGCTAGGATAACAGGGTGGAGGTTACTGTGGAGCCCGGCGGGACGTCACCACCACAACCTTTGGCACGCGAAGACCGCTTTTGTCAGGATAGCTTGTACTACTTGTTCCCCTTCAAATTTGGCCGTTGTGGGATCCCTTCTCGCCTACATTTGGGAAGAGGACCAAGGCCACTATAAATAGGACCTAGCCACCACTATAGAGAGGGGCTATTCGGCCCCAAGAGGGAGATTCTAGAGAAAGATAACATTCCACCACGACGAGGAGCGGATCACCCAGATCATCCTCACCCTCACCAGCTCATCGAGCCCAAGAACACCTCACCTACTGAGGCTGTTCATCAACTGTACTAGTTCATCCTCAGCCCACGAGGCAATCCACCACACACACTGGAGTAGGGTATTACAGCGCAAGGTGGGCCGAACCAGGATAAGCACTTGTGTCTCTTGTTCCTTCAGTTCGTCGAGCTAGACCGTCGGATCATAGGGCGAGCGTGCTGGGTAGAGAGTGTTCTTCGTGCGCACCCTAGAGTTCGAACCTCTCTAGGGTTAGCAAAGCCAGAAATCCGACATCCTTGACATTCCGACTGATCTGAGTAAGCATGCACTTGTGGATCATGCGCATAAAGGTTGCACCCGCATTTTTGAGACCGAATGTTATGCTGATATAGTAGATACACCAGAATGGGGTGATGAATGCAGTATTTATTTCATCCGTACAGTCGGATTTGATTGTATCCGAAGTACGCATCAAGAAACGACAATCGCTAGCATCCCGAAGTGGAGCCCACTATTTGGTCGATGCGAGGGAGTGGAAAAGGATCTTTTGAGTAGCCCGATTGATATTTTTAAAATAAATACACATGCGGAGTGACTTGTCCTTCTTGGAGACCATGACGACATTGGCGAGCCACTCGGCACTACAAAAACGAGACACATCCGCGACATTTTGGGCCGAATGATTTTTTTCCTCTCATGCTTATGACACTTGATGTGAAGAGGAGGAGGTTAGCCTTGATGGGAAGGTGGTGCCTCAGAATAACACCTTTCAATATTTGGGGTCAATGATGTAGGAGGATGGGGGTATTGATGAAGATGTGAACCATCGAATCAAATCCTGATGGATGAAGTGGCGCCAAGCTTCTGGCATTCTCTGTGACAAGAGACGGCCACACAAGCTAAAAGGCAAGTTCTATAGGACGGAGGTTCGACCCGCCATGCTGTATGGCACTGAGTGTTGGCAGACTAAAAGGCGACATGTTCAATTGTTAGGTGTGGTGGAGATGCGTATGTTGAGATGGATGTGTTGCCACACAAGGAAGGATCGAGTCTGGAATGGTGATATACGAGATAGAGTTGGGGTAGCACCAATTAAAGAGAAGCTTGTCCAACATCGTCTGAGATTGTTTGGGCATATTTAGCGCAGGCCTCCAGAAGCTCCAGTGCATAGTGGATGGCTAAAACATGCAGAGAATGTCAGGAGAGGTCGGGGTAGACCGAATTTGACATTGGAGGAGTCCGTTAAGAGAGAGCTGAAGGATTGGAGTATCACCAGATAATTAGCTATGGACAGGGGTGCGTGGAAGCTTGCTATCCATGTGTCGAAGCCATGAGTTGATCACGAGATTTTATGGGTTTCCCCTCTAGCTACCGCAACTTGTTTGGGACTAAAGGCTTTGTTGTTGTTGTTTTATGCTTATGACACTTCTATGATGATAATTGTGACAAAAACATGTATCATCATAGATGTGGTGGGCTCCCACTTCTATGAAATAAAATCATGACGGAAAATGGGCTTTCTGTCTTGGACGGGCCGGGGACGCACCTGCATGACATTCTTTGGGCCGTCCAGTACTGAAAATATCATGGTAGAAGTGAAGGCGAGGAAAATTTTGGAAAGTTCCTGGTTACTGTGGTTGGTCGAGGCGGAGCGATGCACGGAGGTTTGCGCGTTTCTCTCGTGCACTCACGTGTTTGCGCGAGGCGTTTTCTTACTGAACCCGAGCGATTGCACTAGCTACGTTACTCAACCCGAGCGATCAGTCCCTTTGCTGCTAACTGAACCCGACCGACTCCTTCGCTGCTAACTGAACCCGATCGATCGCTGCTGCTGCTCACTAAAGCCGATCGAACCTGTTGGCTCTTGATGAACAGTCAACGTGGGGTTGGTTGAACGTGTCGAGACATACGTGGTTTGGGTTGGATGAACAGTTCCCGGTAGGGGTTGGATGAACAGGACCCCATGGTAGTTGTAGTAGGCGGTTGTTGCTAGATGTACAGGACCCCGAGAGGGGGCCACCACCACTGAGCCGTTGGGGGTGGATGAAGAGGACCCCGTGGAGGGCTGGTTGAACAGTAGCCGGTGGAGGTAGAGGAAGATGTAGTGCATGAACAATGCAGGTGGAAGCTGGAGGAAGTCGATGGTGGGTGAACAGTAGCCCGTGGAGTCACGTTTTGCAGTACTCCACACCCCTCCCGGTGAACATGACCCATGTTTGGACTGTAGCGCTCCAACACAAGTCCGTTTCCTCCATTTTGCGGTACGGCCGACCACTCCCGATGAGCACGATCCAATTTCAATCATAGCCGATCGATCTGAAGGTAGTTTCCTCCGTTTTGCGGTATGCCATACCCTTCCCAATGAACAGTACCCCGTTTTGACCGAACGCGCTCTAGCAGAAGGCTCCCTAGTTTTGCGTTACGCCACACCAGGTTTTGGCTGTTCCGTCCAAGCCGGTTTGCTCCCGATGAAAATGACATGAGTCGTTGCCTCCCGATGAACACGACGCGATTTCACCATCGCGACCCCACCAGTTGGCTGCCGATGAACACAATGCCGTTGCTGTCGTCCGTTGCTTCTCCATGTACACCAGCCCTAGCCGTACGTATGCGCGAGTACGCCCTCCAGACTCTGCATGTATGTACGTACATAGCCATATTTTTACCCTGTGGCTATATGTACATGTACATGGTTTAGACAAGACTCGACGTACGACACGTGTTGCTTCTTACTTGGCCACGGTTCATCGCTGTAGAGAGACCGACCATCCGCTATGTACGTACACATTCGTGACCAGATAGACAAAGCTACGTATGCTTCCACCCGGTGGGTCCCAGCTGTCAGGGATGATAAGGAGGCACTCCATTGCGTGCGAAGATATAGCTGGCGGGTCCCAGCTGTTAGGGGCGAATCATTTTTTTACAAAATATAGAGGCTCGTCTGGTGGGTACCCGCTGTCAGGGGAGGAATATTTATTTTACGAGTAATAAGGGGGCACTTACTTGCTGCGGCCGTGGACCCAGCTGTCAGTTGGCCCACGTACGGTCCTCTTTCGATGGAAGTTGTTCCTTGAGCATGTTGACCATGCCGCGCCAAGACCACCAAGGTAGTGGACGACGGCGAGGCCTATAAAGGAGACGACGTGGAGCCGGGGAAGACGTGGTAGTGGATTCCGGCACGAAGGAGGGTACAAGGGTTGACTAGTTCGGTTGCCATGCGAGGCTGTCGGCGCCGCAGAATAACAGGGGTTCTGGGTGAGTAGAGGGTTGGTCTGGCCAACGGTTGGAGTAGCAGGGGGTGGTGAGGCATGCGCGGGCAGGAGCAGGCGTCATAGCCCGCGATGGTTTGGGCGGCTGGTGCAAGAAGACCAGAGGTTCAAGAAGCACTTTGGCCATTGGATGGACATCGTTGAGTCACTAGATCTAGATTCGTTTAATATTGACTAAGTTGACAAAGCTCTCCGTGCGCGTCAACTTAGTAGGCCCATAAGTCAGCCTCCAACTATGGTGGGTCTCAGATAGCAAGGGCAGTATTCATTTTTTTTGTGCGTAATAAGGAGGCACTTCCTTGTGTGCGAAGATATAGCTGGTGGGTCCGAGCTATTAGTGGGACCAACTTTTTTTTCATGCAATACTAAGGCATGTCCGGTGGGTCCTTGCTGTCTGGTGGAGAAATCATTATTTCAGGTAGAGGCACTTCCTTGCGTGCGGCCGTGGACCTAGCTACCAGCCACTCCACGTACAGTCCTCTTCCAATGGATGTCGTTCGTTTACCATGTTGACCACGCCGCGTCAAGAGTACCAGGGCGATGGACGACGGCGAGGCCTAGGAAGGGAACGACCCAGATCCAGAGAAGACTCACAGTTGTTGCCCAAGAGGTGGGGTGTACGAGGGTTTACTAGTTCAACTGCCTTCGCCGAAAAATAATAGGAGGTCTGGGTGAGTAGAGGAATGGCTGCTAGCTAGTGAAGGAGTAGGGTCGGGTGGTACGGTCTGCACGGCAACACATCCGGCCACAGGAGGAGGGAGCAGGTAGTCCCGCCGGCGCTGGTTTGAGCGGCTAGAGCAGGAAGGGCACAGATTAAAGAAGCACGACGGCCGTTGGATGGACATCGAACAGTCACTGCTTTCGTGTGTTGAGTAAGTTGACACGGCCTTGCGTGTGTCCATGGACCCAGCTGTCATCCTCTCCACATACTGTCATCTTCCGATGGATGTCGTTCTTTGACCACGTTGACCACGCCTCATCGAGAGAACCAAGGTAGTGGAAGACGACGAGGCCTAGGAATCGAACGGCCCAGAGCCGGAGAAGACTCGATAGTTGTTTCTCACCCAGAGTGGAGTACGAGGGTTTACTGTTTAGTCTACCGTCGCCAGAGAATAGGATGAACTGTGGGTGTGTAGAGGGATGGCCAGGCCAGCGATGGGAGTAGTGTGGGGCAGTTAGGCCTGCGCGGTGGCACCGCCGTCCATGGGAGGCATGAAGAAGCAGTACGGCCGGCACTGGTTTGGGCTACTAGAGCAAGAAGACCAGAGGTTGAAGAAGCAGTATGGCCATTGGATTAACAATCCAACGGTCACTGCTGCTAGAATCGTGTGTGCACTAAGTTGACAAAGCCTTTCGTACACGTCAACCTTGTAGACCCACAAGTGAGCCTCCAAATCTGTCCCAAACAGCATACAGCCCGAAATTTCTAGCCAAATTCAAATTAATTTAAAAAATACACATACCTTAATGTAAAATCCAATGAAATTTTACCCGCACAAAAACAATGAAATTTAAAATATCAAAATCGGAAAGGATAAAGTAATTTGGAAGTAATTGCAGGTGTGCTGTATTTTTCATTTTACAGCCCATTTCTTATTACTTATAGTCCATTTTCTTGGCAAGACGAATGCATCCCTCCTCATCTTGAAATATTTCAGGCGCAACAGGGCATAGAAAAGCAAGTAGGCCTCCGTTGGTTATTCCGTAAAAAACAAAATAGCTAGGCTAGCCATTTTCAGAAAGAAAGAACTAAACGGGGCTGGTCATGTGGTAAACACATGAATTAAAAGCCTGGGCTAGACGGGCCACATCTGATTCCCTGCTCTGTTCCGAAAACAAAAAATAATATTGCGCGAGCTGTTGGGTCCCGGTTGTCAGCCGCTCCTTGTGGACTTATCAAACATATTGACTACGTTGACAATGGGTGCGATGTGACCGCGACGCGTGCGCGGCAACTGCTACTTCTCGAGCTTGCGTTGTATTCCCTCGAAGAGGAAAGTGTGATGCAGCATAGTAGCGTAAGTATTTCTTGAGAACCAAGGTACCAATCCAGTAGGAGACCACGCGCGAGTCCCTCGCACCTGCACAAACAAATAAGAACTTCGCAGCCAACGCGATAGAGATGATAGTTTGATATTTTTGGT
This sequence comes from Secale cereale, assembly GCA_902687465.1. Taxonomy (NCBI): domain Eukaryota; kingdom Viridiplantae; phylum Streptophyta; class Magnoliopsida; order Poales; family Poaceae; genus Secale; species Secale cereale. Next base: position 198,378,170 of record LR738713.1, read on the forward strand.
ATTTTTGGATATAAGAACAGAAAGTAAAAGAAGAAAAGTAATGTAGATTGTAGATTGATATGTTGAGAATAGACCCAGGGGCCATAGTTTTCTCTAGTGGCTTCTCTCATGATAGCGGTATTCTACGGCAGGTAAACAAATTACTGTCGAGCAATTGATAGAAAAGCGAATAATTATGAGACTATCTAGGCATGATCATTATATACAGGCATCACATCCGAGACAAGTAGACCGAAACAATTCTGCATCTACTACTATTACTCCACACATCGACTGCTATCCAGCATGCATATAGAGTATTAAGTTCATAAGAACAAAGTAACACCTTAAGGAAGATGACATGATGTAGAGGGATAAACACAAACATAGTGATATAAACCCCATCATTTTATCCTCGATGCCAACAATACAATGCGTGCCTTGCTGCCCCTACTATCTCTCGGAAAGGACACCGCAAGATTGAACCCAAAGCCATGCACTTCTCCCATTGCAAGAACTATAGATCTAGTAGGCCAAACCAAACCAATAATTCGAAGAGACTTGCAAGGATATTATAATCATACATAAAGAGTTCCGAAAAGAACCAAATATTTCTCATAGATAATATTGATCATAAACCCACAATTCATCGGATCTCGACAAACACACCGCAAAAAGAGATTACATCGAATACATCTCCTCGAAGACCGATGAGAACTTGGTATTGAGATCCAAAGAGAGAGAAGAAGCAATCTAGATACTAGCTATGGACCCGAAGGTCTGTGGTAAACTACTCACAACTCATGGTGAGGCGATGATGATGATGTACAAGCACTCTGTGGAAGATCCCCTCTCCGGCGGAGCTCCGGAACAGGCCCCGAGATGGGATCTCACGGGAACAGAAGGTTGTGGCCGTGGAATTAGGGTTTTCTCTATTGTTCTGATAGTTTCAGGGTATGTAGATATATATAGGAAGAAGGCGGGCACCGGGGGCCAGACGTGGGGCCCACGAGGCGCGGCCCCCAGCCTTGTGGATGCCACGTCAGTCCTACTCCATGGTTCTCAAGTCTCCCATGCGTATTTTGCTCCAAAAATATCTCTCCCAAAGGTTTCATTCCGTTTGGACTCCGTTTGATATTCCTTTTCTGTAAAACCTTGAAATAGACAAAAAAATAGCAATCTGACTGAGCCTTTGGGTTAATAGGTTAGTCCCAAAAATAATATAAAAGTGTATAACAAAGCCCATTAAACATCCAAAACATCATAAATAATAGCATGGAACAATAAAAAATTATAGATACGTTGGAGACGTATCAAGCATCCCCAAGCTTAATTCCTGCTCGTCCTCAAGTAGGTAAATGATAAAAACAGAATTTTTGATGTGGAATGCTAACCAACATA
>LR738713.1:198379559-198425218 GCA_902687465.1 Secale cereale
GATCCCCTCTCCGGCGGAGCTCCGGAACAGGCCCCGAGATGGGATCTCACGGGAACAGAAGGTTGTGGCCGTGGAATTAGGGTTTTCTCTATTGTTCTGATAGTTTCAGGGTATGTAGATATATATAGGAAGAAGGCGGGCACCGGGGGCCAGACGTGGGGCCCACGAGGCGCGGCCCCCAGCCTTGTGGACGCCACGTCAGTCCTACTCCATGGTTCTCAAGTCTCCCATGCGTATTTTGCTCCAAAAATATCTCTCCCAAAGGTTTCATTCCGTTTGGACTCCGTTTGATATTCCTTTTCTGTAAAACCTTGAAATAGACAAAAAAATAGCAATCTGACTGAGCCTTTGGGTTAATAGGTTAGTCCCAAAAATAATATAAAAGTGTATAACAAAGCCCATTAAACATCCAAAACATCATAAATAATAGCATGGAACAATAAAAAATTATAGATACGTTGGAGACGTATCAAGCATCCCCAAGCTTAATTCCTGCTCGTCCTCAAGTAGGTAAATGATAAAAACAGAATTTTTGATGTGGAATGCTAACCAACATAATTTTCAATGTAGTTCTCTTAATTGTGGCATGAATGTTCAGATCTGAAACATTCAAGACAAAAGTCTATATTGTCATAAGAAATAATAATACTTCAAGCATACTAACAAAGAAATCATGTCTTCTCAAAATACTATGGCTAAACACTACAAGAGATTGGGCCTACTATGACGAGCCAAAGAATGTCATTGAATAGCCAAAAATGTCACAGAATACACCTCAGTGACATTTTTGGTGCGTCACGAGCATCGTCATAGAATCCCCGTCACAGATTTATCATAGTGATAACGCGCAGTAAACGTCACTGAAAATAGGACCTTCGGTGAAGTTTTGTACAACGTCACCTACTTGGTACCACCGTGACGGCCAATAAATGTCACATGTTAGATAAAAAATATGCCATAGTCTACCATATTCAGTGACACAACAATGTCACTGACTTGATGCCACGTGAGCGTAGGACATACTATCCCATTGCGACAAATGTCACAAGTTTTTTCATGGCTATATAGGACAATTAATGATTAATCTAGCATCACTAATTTCATCATTCATTAATATGACATCATGATATATTTAACTTATTTCAAAATTGAGTTACAATGAATTATCCTACAAAATATTTTCAAATGCATATCGTAGTAAGTATTTCATTCACATCAAATCGCATAATATAAATAAGTTAGAGCCAAATCACATTATCATTCCAATCATCTCCGCTAGAAATTTACAAGTTTGGCACTCGTGCCAATGCATGTTGCAAAGTAATAGTTAAAGAACTCCCGATGGCATTCATACACCATCAGGTTTGGATTGGGACTACTAACTTGCTTGATCCCTTCAGAGAAAACCCACAAATGTATCCATTTTCTGTTGCTTATTTTCCACTGGCTTTCAGTCTTGTTGGCTCTCCTTCACATCTTCCAAATCATGTTGCTTCCTCTCCATCAACTCAGTTGCTCTATCTTGTGTTTCAAGTCTTGCAAATAACTCCTCCCAAGGCCTATAAATTAATAAAACACAACAACGTTGCTTATTCATTAGATGAAAACAGACAAGACATCAAGGTACAAGAGCACCACTAAGAAGCTTAGAATTTATCAAGTTATGAATCAAAAATAAAAATACTTTCTTAAATGTCTAGGCAATCATTTGAATGGGCCAATAAAACAGTAAACCTAGAATATGTTATAGTGGTTAAAGAACATGCATAACCAAGAGAGTTATAATGATTAAAGATGTAATCAATGCATCCCTTAGTTTAGCATACACCTCAACCTGCATTTATGTTCCGCAAAGAATGCCCTCCTTTCCATCACACTCCCCAGAACTAGTGGCATGATTGTTGTACCTGATGCTGTAAAAGATGACAAAGAGTGGAACTTTATGAATAGCCAAGATACCTACTAGCCTGACAAAGAGTGGAACTGTATGAATAGCCAAGATACCTACTACCCTATTGTATAAACACTAACTAAATGAATTCTTCTTAAACTTGTTTTGAACAAGACCTTAAACAATGTAGCGATTTTACATGTGCATGTGTACTTTCCTAAAGCATACATGAATGTAATAAAGTAGCCAACTTAGAATGCAAATATAGGTTTGTATTTTTATTGATGGTGTTCAGAAAAGAAACAAAATAGATTGTGTAAAATAGTACTATTAATAGGCATTTCACGTAATGTTATATCAAAAGAAAACTAAGACTGCACATTGGGGTCTAACAAGTGTCCCAAGCAACATGCAAGATGTGGCCAGCAAGCCTAAGAAAACGAGATGAAAATACAAAAAAATGTAAAACTTAAGATTACTATAGATGATACACAAGTGCTTGACTTGAAAGATTACCAATAATGATAGCAAATATTTACTAGTACATTATCAAGATACATACTCAATCAAGCAATTAAGTTGATGGCAATGTGATAAACAAATAATATTGGAAATGCCTCCTTACATATTAGAGCTTCTCTTAGTACAATGCTTGGACCAAATCCCATCCATGCTCTCGTCCACCTTCAGCCTGCTGAAACAGATTTTAGCTAGTTAGACTATCACATATATAAATAACCAAGTGATACACATGGTGTGTTCACATCTAAGTTCTGTGTTAGAAAATTGTTTGCTTATCATATCCCCTATAGTCTGTGCTACTCATGTTCGCTGCACCGGTGGTAATTGAAAAAAATAAAATTCCTAGCGATTGTATATTATAGTTGAAGAAACGTCAGTTGCTATCTAAGTGTTGATAAGCAGCATGTGGCAATGTTAGTCTTAATCTCCAAAGGATATACACATACTAATAGATGAATGGGGAAACACGTCAAAACTACAACAAGAAACATTCTAGTCACCTTGGGTTCACGCTCCTCATCAAGGATGTCAACTTTGAATTTGAGAAATCCCACACGCATTGAACATGTCGAACCCCTGCACAGCGAGAAAGTGCAATTGATTTCCTGCTACAATGGAGAAACAAATGAGCGCCAAAACAACGCACTTGATGGGAGCAACACCACAAAATGTATTCGACCGTGGGCTCGTCAGGGAAACAGAGAAGTGCGGCATGATCTCGAGGAGGATGCAGCAGGCGTAGAAGAGGAGTGCCACGGTGGTTGGCTCTGGCCAGGCTGTACGCGAAGCGGAAGAACCGGAGCAAGAGGTCGGCACGGTTGGCGCCAACGGCAGCGGAGATCACGCCATGGACGAGCAGCGCCAAGAGCGTCGAGAAGAGCAGGCGCACTACGTTCTCCAGGTGGGTCGTCGGTTAGCGTCACCAGATCTTGTGAGAAAGTGCCTCGTGCAGGGGTTGCTCCTTCCCGGCGCGACTGCCTGCGGTGTCGGCGACGCCACTTCCACCAGCTGCGCTGCAGCGGCTTCCACCGGGGTCTCGATGGCGGCGGTGGTGGTTGTTATTGCCTTCATGGTGGGGGCGCCGGAGGTGGATGGGGGTGTGAGTGTCGGGGCTGCGGGGCTGCCGAAGAGGAGCGGCAGAGGGGATGCACAGATTAGATCGGATTGGGATGGAGAAAGGAAGAAGACGGTGCGAGATAACATGGATTACGGATTAGGGTGGATCGGTGTGTAGTTAAATGTGATTCATTCCGAAAGTTTTGCCACCCCGACTAATTAACTTAAAATTTTCATTCTCCGGGCAAATGAATTTTATGCTTAAAAAGTGTGATTCTCTTACGTCCAAAAAAGTGGGTTTGACACGTACCACGTACCACGTACGTCTATAATCTGATCAAAAATAAAATAAAAAGGCATGTATCATGTAGTATGTTTGTAATATGATAACTAAAAAGTAAAAGGCACGAGGGGTAACCCTACTTTCAAAAAAAAAATACCATGTAAGTGTATATAATCTGATCAAAAAAATAAGAAACATTGTGTTCTTTTACTCTAGACCAGATGTGGGCTAGACATAAATACAAATGTCTGTCGTGAAAATATAGCAAAAAATAGCACAAAAAATACTAATGAATCTAAGTTGATGTTGTCTTTTCTTTGCGAAGAACTAACTTGCTACTGTCGCGTAACAAAAAAAAATCATGTTGTAGGCCGTATAGGCATATGACATTATAATGTTACGTTCGCATAGTTTAGGTCAATGCATGAAATCTACCGTATTGATAACTCCTGCAGGGAAGATCATGCTGGATGTAAGGATCTTAAATGCCTATTTTTGTTAGGACGAAACAGCTGTAGCACTATACTACCATAACCATCATCTCACAAACACCACCAATGAGTTTTGTAGGCCAATACATATTTATATTAGACTGAGAAAATAGTTACATCGCTCAATACTCCATGAAAAAATTATTGCTCAATACCCCACGAAAAAATTATCGCTCAATCCCCCTTAAAAAAATTGTCATGGGTCCTACGCATGGGCCCCATAGAGAAATAATGAATGGGTCCCACACAAAAAAACCTCCTGGTTTTTCCAGTCCGGTCTCTTATTTCCCTCTTTGAGATGGAACGAGACAACTGCAACTGTCATATTCATCAGCTCAAGACACCACCAATACGCTTTTTTCTGGTCACTACTAATTTATGTAGGATTCAACAAAATAATAGCATCGGTCGAACATTGACACATGGGTCCCATAAAAAACACTAACGTGTGGCCCTAATACTCATTAACCCATGAAGTACTTATGGCAGGTCCCACTACTGGTAGTTACATGACGAAAAAATGAGTGCCATACATTTCTAATAATCGGTGATTGTAGCAGGTTCATCATCCAAATTACCAAAGCGTCACAGAAATTGCCAGCTAGGTGGTGCTCAGTGGCCCTGGCGTTTCAATGACATTAAACGTCACACATTTTCATTAATCAGTGACACGACCTCCAAACCGTAACTAGTTAGATACTTATGTGATGTTGTCTAACACCGTCACGAGGATTTTTGTCACAGTATCTCAAATTTCTTGTAGTGAAAGAAAGTTATCCCTACAAAATCATATAGTCTGGCTATGCTCCCTCTTCATCACACAAAATATTCATATCATGCACGATCCCGGTTTCAGCCAAGCACTTGTTTTCATACTCTATGTTTTCAAACCTTTCAACTTTCATGCAATACATGAGCGTGAGCCATGGACATAGCACTATGGGTGGAATAGAGTGGTGGTCGTGGAGAAGACAAAAAGGAGGGAGATAGTCTCACATCGACTGGGCGTATGAACGGGCTATGGAGATACCAATCAATAGATATCAATGTGAGTGAGTAGCGATTGCCATGCAACGGATGCACTATAGCTGAGAATGTATGAAAGCTCGACAAAAGAAACTAAGTGGGTATGCATCCAACTTGCTTGCTCACGAAGACCTAGGGCATTTGAGGAAGTCCATCGTTGGAATATACAAGCCAAGTTCTATTATGAAAATTCCCACTAGTATATGAAAGTGACTAAACATGAGACTCTCTATCATGAAGAACATGGTGCTACTTTGAAGCACAAGTGTGGAAAAAGATAATAGCAATTGTCCATTTTTTCTTTTCATTTTTTTCTTTTTTTTGCCTTATTTGGGCCTTTCTTTTTTTTCTTTGGCCTTTCCCCTTTTTTCGGAGGGGCTTTCTTTATTTAGCCTTTCTTCACATGGGACAATGCTCTAATAATGATGATCATCAGACTTATATTGATTTACAACTCGATATTACAACTCGATACTAAAACAAAGTATGACTCTATATGAATGCCTCCGGCGGTTTACCGGGATATGCAATGAATCAAGAGTGATATGTATGAAAATTTATGCATGGTGGCTTTGCCACAAATACGATGTCAACTACATGATCATGCATGGCAATATGACAATATGAAGCGTGTCATATGAATGGAACGGTGGAAAGTTGCATGGCAATATATCTCGGAATGTCTATGGAAATGCCATGATAGGTAGGTATGGTGGCTGTTTTGAGGAAGATATATGGTAGCTATTTTGAGGAAGGATATATAGTGGGTGTATGGTACAGGCAAAAGTTGCGCAGTACAAGAGAGGCTAGCAATGGTGGAAGGGTGAGAGTGTGTAATATCCTTGGACTCAACATTAGTCATAAGAACTCATATACTTATTGCAAAAATTTACGAGTCATCAAAACAAAGCAATCATCGCACACCTCCGACCTCCACACAAAGGAGGACACTCTACAAATACCTCATGCTCTAACTTCGTCACACAGCGATTCACCATACGTGCATGCTACGGGAATCACTAACCTTAACACAAGTATTTCTCAATTTCATAATAACTCTACTAGCATGACTCTAATATCACTATCCTCATATCTGAAAACAATTATCAAGCATCCAACTTCTCATCATATTCCATGCACTTAGTATGAAAGTTTTTACTACATTCATCTTGGATGCCTATCATGTGAAGGCTAGTTTTATAGCCAAAGCACATAACCATGCTGTTTTAATAGACTCTCAAAAGGATATAAGTGAAGCATGAGAGATCAACAATTTCTAAAAAATATAATCACCGCCGTGCTCTAAAAGATATATGTGAAGAACTAGAGCAAAAACTATTCAACTCAAAAGATATAAGTGAAGCACATAGAGTGTTCTAACAATTTCTAGGCCATATTTAACTCTCTCAAAAAGGTGTGTCCAGCAAGGATAATTGTGGCAAACTAACAAGAGCAAAGACTCAAATAATACAAGACGCTCCAAGTAAAACACATATCATGTGGTGAATAAAAATATAGCTCCGAGTATAGTTACCGATAGATGAAGACGAAAGAGGGGATGCCTTCCCGGGGCATCCCCAAGCTTAGGCTTTTGGTTGTCCTTGAATTTTACCTTGGGGTGCCCTGGGCATCCCTAAGCTTAGGCTCTTGCCACTCTTTGTTCCAAAGTCCATCAAAGCAATACTCAAAACTTGAAAACTTCACAACACAAAACATAGACAAAAATCACGTGAGCTCCGTTAGTATAGGAAAACAAACCACTACTCAAAGGTACTGAAATGAATTCATTCTTTGTTTATATTGGTGTTAAACCTACTGTATTCCAACTTCTCTATGATTCATATCCTCCAATACTACTCATAGATTCATCAAAAGAATCAAACAACACACGAAAAACATAATCCGTCAAAAACAGAATAGTCTATAGTAATCTGTAACTTTCGCATACTTCTGTAACTCCAAAAAAATTGAATTAAATTGGTAAACGTGAGCAATTTGTCTATTAATCATCAGCAAAAAGAATCAACTAAATAGCATGCTCTAGTAAAATCTCGTAACCATTCTAGCAAGCGCTAACGATTCTATTTTTCACAGCAAGATCATATAAAGTTCACACAAGTCTTCCCAAATGTTCTACTTGGCACACACACACACACACACACACTAATTAAAACACAAAACCACATCTAAACATAAGCTAGATGCAATATTTATTCCTAAACGGAAGCAAAAAGAAAAAAATATAAAATTGGGTTGCTTCCCAACAAGCCCTATCGTTTTACGCCCCTAGCTAGGCACGATACATGGATAGATCTAGGGAATGCCATAATGATAAGATATATCACGAAAAATCATCTCATATTCCCTACGCTCAGCAGCAAGTTTCCTTTGTGGAAAGCAAAAGTAATCAAAAGGGCTAAATTTAATGGGACAAAAGTCCCCCATATAAAGCTCAGGAGGAATACGTTCCTCTTTTGGCCCTTTATAGTGTACAACCAATTCATCAATATAGGCATTCTTTTGGCAGAAGGTCAGAAGCCCAACCCATTGTTTGGAATATAAAAATCATCGTTTACTCAGAAATCCTATCAACCAAGTGATACGTCCAAAACATATCTATAATTTCTGCTTGCTCCATGCTTCTTTTGTGTGATATTGCTATGATATTGATGCACTTCCATACACTTTTGATCATATTTGGACTAACCTATTAACTCAGTGCACCACAGTGCCAGTTCCTATTTTCTGCTGTTTTTCTATTTCAGGTTTCCCCCATATTAAAAGTGCTCCATAAATTCCAGGAAAAATATAGGAAAAATCAGCGTACAGGAAGCTTCGCGAAGAACCAAAGATGGGCCAGAGGGGAGCCAGGGGAGGCCCAGGCGGCCACCTGGTGCAGCCCCACCCCTGGCTGTGCCAGGGGGGCGCCTGGGGCCCCTGCTCCACATCTGGCTGCCCCCCTTCGCCTATATATCCCTCTCGTCCCAAAACCCTCGAGGACAGAACCCTTTTTCGCGATCTCGCCTCTGTTCCGCCGCCGCAGCGCTTCCAAGATCGGGAGCATCAGGAGAACTCTTCCCGGCACCCTGCCGGAGGGGAGAACCACCACCGGGAGCTTCTCCACCACCATGGACGCTTCTCGGATGAGTCGTGAGTAGTCCACCTTGGACCATGGGTCCATGATCAGTAGCTATGTGATGTTCTCCTCCCCTCTTTGCTCTTCATGGTTTAGACCTCGTGAGCTGCCCTACATGATCGAGGCACATATGTAATCTTTCTGCTATTGCTTTGCTGAGTTTGCTGGGATTTGATGGATTATGAGACTATGTTCAGATTGTTTTTGAGTAATATTTTGATTCACCTCTTTTATATCTTTGTTCTTGAGTAATTCTTGCATGTTCTCCGTTGCTGTTCATTGCTTTGGCCAAGTAGTAGGTAGTAACTCCAAGAGGGAGCGTTATGCTTGATTGTGGGTTCACGCCCCCTGATGACTAGCTTGAGTGACAGAAACATGAGTCTAGGGGATGTGCTGTTGCCACAAGGGAGGAAACAACGGTGCTTGTACTTGCGGGTGCAAGGATTGTTTACTTTATGCAAAGTTCTTTTAATGCAGCTGTCTGTTGCTTTGAGTTTATACTTTGGGTGGGATTCACAACTTAATACCAGTGAGATGTTCTGGATAGATATCTCAAGGTGGATGATTAGTAGTAGATGCAGATGGATTTCGGTCTACTTGCCTTGGCGTAACGCCCATGCTTTTGAGCCTCTACCTTTCTTTGCAGCATAGTTAGCATTGGTTTGCGCACATAATCCTGTCAATTGCCCAGCTGTAATTTGTTTACCTCGCTTTGCTGTTTTATCGTATTTTGGGAGAGAGACATCACTAGTGAACATCATGGGACCCCGGTCCATATTACCACCGCTGATCACACCTTCTATTTACTTCCTGTTTTTATTTCCTAGTTGCAGTCATAGCTATCATTATTATCTCTTGTGTTTGATCCTTTGTAAACAACAAGGCCGGAGGGATTGACAACCTCTCTGTACTCGTTGGGAGCAAAGTTATCTGTATCTGTGTGCAGGTCCCGTCAACCGCTAAGTTTCTGGCGCCGTTGACACCTACTTGTCGACCCTCAGAGTCTCACGGGATTCGATCCTTGGTATCTTTGCCAAGGGAAATTTGCCGCTACGCTACATCTCAACCTTCCACTTAGGGTAACCAACGAGGGGTGAGAAGCCATCAAGCAAGTTTCTGGCGCCGTTGCCGGGGACTCCACTCTTCAAGATAGGGGAGTTGCACGCTATCTTTTATCTTTGCTTTTTAGTCTTGTTAGTTTACCTTTCAGTTTTTGCTTTAGTGTCCCTTACCAAAAATCACAAAAATAGTTATCTTGCTTTGAGTTGGCATTATGTCTGGTCCTTTTGCCTTTGGTGAGGCAGAAGTGCTCACCTTTAAACAAAGAGGTGGTGAAAGTCTAAAAGATGCTTGGTATAGAATTAATGATTCTCAAAAAAGAGCCACCAAGAAGCAATCTACTACTATCCTGCTTAGAAATTTTTATGTTGGAATTACTTCTTGGAATAGGTTTATTCTAGATTCTGCTATCAATGGAAATTTCCTAGAAACCCCAGTTCGGGAATCTCTTAGTATTATGGAAAATCTTGTTGGAAATCCCCCTGTTGTTAGCATTCAAGAGGACATTACCCTAGCTCACATATGAAAAAACTTGAAAAGATAGAGCTAGAGATGCCAAGCATGAATAAGATAAATGAGTTGGACCGTAAGAACCAAGGGAATTTGAATAGGCTTGATAGCTCCATGCATAAAATTCTCAAAACTTTGGAGACCATCAAATCCCATGACTTGGATTCTTCTACGATAGACAAGATTGAGGAAATCTTTGACACTTTAGGAACTACTTTCTCCTCAATCAAAGCCAAAAAGGTAGAAACTCCGGCAAAGAAGGAACCTAAGTTCGTTTACGTTCCAAAGGCTCCTCATTCCAAAAATAATCCATCTATTGCCAAAGGGGTTGAAACTGTGAAGATTTTGGAAGAAATACCTCTCTTTGATAAATTTATAAATGAATCTCCCATTGACTTTCCACCTTTTGGTTTTCTCCCTAGAAGTATCTTTATTAGGCCTTTATTTGAAAGTCCTCTTAAGACTAGTTGTACTATTGAAGAGCTTTTTGATGATCTTGATGATGGTTCAATTGATACAACTTGATCTTTTTGCATCATGCCTAGCTTAAAGGCATAAAAGAAAGCGCTTTTGGGAGGCAGCCCACAACGAATTAGGTTTTATTTTGCTTTTGTTGTGTCTTCATGTTTGTTACTATAGTAGCACCATCATTGTATCTTTTCTTTTCAGCTTTGTGCCAAGTTTAGCCGCCGATTGCAAGAAAGTTCAAAAGTTGTGACGTGCTGTCCAGAAAACAGATTCTGTCCTTGGACAGAAAAATTCGAATAAAATCACCAGATCATATTTTTGATCTCAATTTTTTTGACAGCGTGCTCTATACAATTGGCTTTCGAGCGTCCGTTCTGAGTTTTTTGATTTGAGTTGCAGAAGTGCCCCGAAAAAATTATTTACTACCTGCTGGTCTATTTTTCACAGATTCTGTCCTGTTTTGCCTTTTCTTCGTTTTGCAAACCTTGAGCCTGCTTTTTCTTTGCAAAAACCTTTTGGCAATATTGAGAAACAATAGCTCTTCAAGATTATCTTTATTTCCAGTAGGGAAAAATTATTTTATTGTGGGTACTAACCTCGCTAATCAGATTATGATGAGTTATGTATGAAGGGAGTTTTCAAGTGTGCGAGGGAAGATGATAAAAGAATATTCAGGAGGGTCAAACGCTCAAGCCTGGGGATGCCCCCGTGCACCCCCAAGAAATATTCAAGAAGACTCAAGCGTCTAAGCTTGGGGATTCCCCCATGCATCCCCTTCTCCATCAACAATTATCAGTTTGTCTTTCGTTCCACTATATTTTTCACTTCATGCGTTATGTGCTATGCTTGGAGCGTCTTGCTCTTAGATTCTTTTTCTAGTTTTCTTTAGCTTTGCTTGCTGTTCATAACAAATTAGAACCCAGCTTTCTTTGTGTGGGAGAGAAACACGCTCCGCTTCAACCTAGAACACAACATAGTATTTTCATGCTTATCTTTGCTGTGTGTGTTCTTTGTCTTTCCATAGTTGCGGTCATGTTTAGCTCGTAGTTTTCATGCTTTTCTTTTTAAAGAGCTTTTGTTTAGTTGGTTGCTGAACTCTCTTGAGTTTTCATGTTTATCTTGTTAAGAGAGTTTGCCTGTTGCACTGAGTTGTGTGTCTTAACTTAAAGTAGGTAATTGAGGTTGCTATTTAATTTTAGTAGTAACTTGCAATAGTTTTGAGGTATTTCCATGAGTAATGTATGAACTTTTGTTGTCAAGAGCTTTAGCCTATTAGTGATAGATGTCGTATTTTGGGCAATCCGTGTTTATTTTCGAAAACCTACAAAATAGTTGAGAACTTTAGCTACTAGATGGATCACTAATCTTTGGAGGGATCGAATATTAGAGTACACTCACGTACCATGAGTCGAGGATGCGCAAGGATAACCAAACCCCCATACACTCCTCCTCGGGGTACTTGTCACTTTGTGAACCTCCTAATTAGATTGAGAGTTACCGATAATAAGTGCATGAGTTCTTCGGACTAATGTGAGTATTCGAAAGTTGACACTTCCACCTAGCCATATTTTTCTAGCCTCTTCGGTACCGTGCATTGCCCTTTCTCACCTCGAGAGTTGGCGCATACTTCGCCGGTGCATCCAAATCCTTGGCACGATACGCTCTGTCATCATAAGCCTCATTATATCCTTTCACAAAGCAACCACCATACCTACCTATCAAGGCATTCCCATAGCGTTTCCGAGATACATTGCCATGCAACATCCATCTTCTCATGACTTGATCTTCATGTCATACATGCTTTTTGCTTGATCGATGAGCCGCATGCTAGTTGGGCCTTGCCCTAATCATTGCTACATGACGCGCTAGTATCACTGCATATCCTGCTACACCGGCAGAGGCATACATTTGCATACATCATGATAGTTTCATTTTCTTTATGTTGAGTACTTTTGTAAAGTGTGAAAGATCTTCTATACTTACTGTAATACATAGAGTGTTGCCCCTAAAGTGAGGAAAAGATCCCAAAGAGGACAAAATCAAAATATCCCAAAGAGGACAAATGAGAGTTAAATAGAAAGAGCCATTGAGGCCACAAAAAATAAAAAAATAAAAAAAAAGAGAAAAATAAATAAAAAGAGAGAAGGGGCACACTACTATTCCTTTTGAGAGATCCACACTTGTACTTGATCTTATACCTTGTACTCCATAGAGATTATCATTCATGCATATAGCTATGCGGGGACCTTCACACTATAGAACTTGGCTTGTATATTCCAATGATGAGCCTCCTCAAAAGAGCTCTAGGTCTTCTTGAGCGAGCAAGTTGGATGCACCCCCACTAGTTCCATTGGAGAGCTTACCTTAGCTCATATGTGCATCCGTTGCATGGCAATCCCTACAACTCACATCATATCTATCATTTGGCTTTCTCTCGCCTATGATTGTCCTCATTGATGTGAGCCTTTCACACCTTTTTTTCTCTTCCCCCTTCATCATTTTTCTCTCTTTGCCATCCTAAGTGTCAACTTTCTTGCTTACGCTCATCCATTGCATGAGTGCTCAAAATATCGAAAGGGAGTGGATCATTTTGACTTGTACCTGGCTAGTGGTCTGGGGATGAGTCAAGATAAGATTCCAAAGAAGACCAAGTGTGAAACTTTAGTAGATTAAGTTCTCAACAATACAAAAACTATGTTTTACTCTCTCGTATATCCCTATCCCCTTTCTTGCACGCAAACACCATTTGGAGACATTCGAGTCACGGACAGCGAGAGCTCTTGCACCTTTATGTTCTTATGTTGCTTGTTACAATGCTAATATAGACTCTTGCTTGTTATGACTTGAATTGAATTACATGCCTTGATTGCTTTACTTAAAAAGTTCTTATATGGTTGGTAGCATGTCACCACTGAAATTATGCTTGTTATCATTTACCTACTCGAGGACGAGCAGGAATTAAGCTTGGGGATGTTGATACGTCCAAAACGTATCTATAATTTCTGCTTGCTCCATGCTTCTGTTGTGTGATATTGCTATGATATTGATGCACTTCCATACACTTTTGATCATATTTGGACTAACCTATTAACTCAGTGCACCATAGTGCCAGTTCCTGTTTTCTGTTGTTTTTCTATTTCAGGTTTCCCCCATATTAAAAGTGCTCCAAAATTCCAGAAAAATATAGGAAAAATCAGCGTACAGGAAGCTTCGCGAAGAACCAAAGATGGGCCATAGGGGAGCCAGGGGAGGCCCAGGCGGCCACCTGGCGCGGCCCCACCCCTGGCCGTGCAAGGGGGGCGCCTGGGGCCCCTGCTCCGTCTCTGGCTGCCCCCCTTCGCCTATATATCACTCTCGTCCCGAAACCCTCGAGGACAGAACCCTTTTTCGCGATCTCGCCTCTGTTCCGCCGCCGCAGCGCTTCCAAGATCGGGAGTATCAGGAGAACTCTTCCCGGCACCCTGCCGGAGGGGAGAACCACCACCGGGAGCTTCTCCACCACCATGGACGCTTCCCGGATGAGTCGTGAGTAGTCCACCTTGGACCATGGGTCCATGATCAGTAGCTATGTGATGTTCACCTCCCCTCTTTGCTCTTCATGGTTTAGACCTCGTGAGCTGCCCTACATGATCGAGGCACATATGTAATCTTTCTGCTGTTGCTTTGCTGAGTTTGCTAGGATCTGATGGATTATGAGACTATGTTCAGATTTTGTTTGAGTAATATATTTGATTCACCTCTTTTATATCTTTGTTCTTGAGTAATTCTTGCATGCTCTCCGTTCCTGTTTATTGCTTTGGCCAAGTAGTAGGTAGTAACTCCAAGAGGGAGCGTTATGCTTGATTGTGGGTTCATGCCCCCTGATGACTAGCTTGAGTGACAGAAACATGAGTCTAGGGGATGTGCTGTTGCCACAAGGGAGAAAACAACGGTGCTTGTACTTGCGGGTGCAAGGATTGTTTACTTTACGCAAAGTTCTTTTAATGCAGTTGTTTGTTGCTTCGAGTTTACACTTTGGGTGGGATTCGCAACTTAATACCAGCGAGATGTTCTGGATAGATATCTCAAGGTGGATGATTAGTATTAGATGCAGATGGATTTCGGTCTACTTGCCTTGGCGTACCGCCCATGCTTTTGAGCCTCTACCTTTCTTTGCAGCATAGTTAGCATTGGTTTGCGCACATAATCCTGTCAATTGCCCAGCTGTAATTTGTTTACCTCGGTTTGCTGTTTTATCATCTTTTGGGAGAGAGACATCACTAGTGAACATCATGGGACCCCGGTCCATATTACCACCGCTGATCACACCTTCTATTTAGTTCCTATTTTTATTTCCTAGTTGCAGTCATAGCTATCATTATTATCTCTTGTGTTTGATCCTTTGTAAACAACAAGGCCGGAGGGATTGACAACCTCTCTGTACTCGTTGGGAGCAAAGTTATCTGTATCTGTGTGCAGGTCCCGTCAACCGCTAAGTTTCTGGCGCCGTTGACACCTACTTGTCGACCCTCGGAGTCTCACGGGATTCGATCCTTGGTATCTTTGCCAAGGGAAATTTGCCGCTACGCTACATCTCAACCTTCCACTTGGGGTAACCAATGAGGGGTGAGAAGCCATCACCAAGACATCGATAGGAACCTTTTTTCTAAGGTTTTCATTAAAAGCAACATGATCAGGAGATCATAACCGCATTATTCCTTCTTGATTGAATATGATAGCCTCTATGGGAGGACGACCAGCATCTACCCCGTAATGAGCAAAGATTTATTTGGCCTCTTTCATGATAAATCTAAGTTCATGAAAGAATGCTCAATATTGGAAAACTCTAGAAAGATTCTCTGAATACAGGGATGCATATGGATAAATTGCCTTTCAATTTCTACTATAAGCATAGATATGGCATCCACAAGGCTACTAGTTCTGTGAAAAATAGAGCCACCCATAGTGGGCAAAGCACCAGCACACGTAAAGAAGTCTTGAAGAACTCCTTTCCTAATGATATTACCACTACCAACCTAAAACTTCTTAATATGTAAAGTGGTAGTTTCATCCGGGGGCCAACATAAACGTTGCCCTCAGCATTACTACCCTTCTCGATAAGATCTTCCCCCATCTCATACATGAGGGAAAGCGAATGGTAAACACACGGCAAAAGAAGGGCAAATAAAACGGCAAGGGTGAAGTGGGGGAAAGGAAAACGAGAGGCAAATAAATGTAATGCGACGGATAAGGGTTTGTGATAGATACTTGGTATATGACTTTTGCGTAAGCCTCCCCTGCAACGGCGCCATAAATTCCTCTTGCTACTTCTCGAGCTTGCATTGTATTCCCTCGAAGAGTAAAGGGTGATGCAGCACAGCAGCATAAGTATTTCCCTCAGTTTTTGAGAACCAAGGTATCAATCCAGTAGGAGACCATGCGCGAGTCCCTCGCACCTGCACAAAAAAATATGAACTTCGCAGCCAACGCGATAAGGTGTTCTCAATCCCTTTACAGTCACTTACGAAAGTGAGATCTGATAGAGATGATAGTTTGATATTTTTGGTATTTTTGGATATAAGAATAGAAAGTAAAAGTGGAAAAGTAAAGTATATTGTAAATTGATATGTTGAGAATAGACCTAGGGGCCATAGTTTTCTCTAGTGGTTTCTCTCATGATAGAGGTATTCTACGACGGGTAAACAAATTACTGTCGAGCAATTGATAGAAAAGCGAATAATTATGAGACTATCTAGGCATGATCATTATATATAGGCATCACGTCCGAGACAAGTAGACCGAAACGATTCTGCATCTACTACTATTACCCCACACATCGACCGCTTTCCAGCATGCATCTAGAGTATTAAGTTCATAATAACAGAGTAACACCTTAAGCAAGATGACATGATGTAGAGGGATAAACTCAAACATAGTGATATAAACCCCATCTTTTTATCCTTGATAGCAACAATACAATACGTGCCTTTCTACCCGTACTATCATTGGGAAAGGACACCGCAAGATTGAACTCAAAGCCAAGCACTTCTCCCATTGCAAGAACTATAGATCTAGTAGGCCAAACCAAACCAATAATTCGAAGAGACTTGCAAGGATATTATAATCATACATAAAGATTTCATATAAAAACCATATATTTCTCATAGATAATCTTGATAATAAACCCACAATTCATCGGATCTCGACAAACACACCGCAAAAAGAGATTACATCGAATAGATCTCCTCGAAGACCGAGGAGAACTTGGTATTGAGATCCAAAGAGAGAGAAGAAGCCATCTAGATACAAGCTATGGAGCCGAAGGTCTGTGGTAAACTACTCACAACTCATGGTGAGGCGATGATGATGATGTAGAAGCACTCCGTGGAAGAACCCCCTCCGGCGGAGCTCCGGAATAGGTCCCAAGATGGGATCTCACGGGAACAGAAGGTTGCGGCGGTGGACCTAGGGTTTTCTCTGTTGTTTTGATAGTTTCGGGGTACGTAGATATATATAGGAAGAAGGAGGGCACCGGCCAGGCGTGGGGCCCACGAGGCAGGGGGCGCGCCCTGTAGGGGGGCACCCCCACCCTCGTGGACGACACATCAGCCCTACTCCGTGGTTCTCAAGTCTCCCGTGCGTATTTTGCTCCAAAAATATCTCTCCCGAAGGTTTCATTCCGTTTGAACTCCGTTTGATATACCTTTTCTATAAAACCCTGAAATAGGCAAAAAACAACAATCTGGACTGGGCCTTTGGGTTAATAGGTTAGTCCCAAAAATAATGTAAAAGTGTATAACAAAGCCCATTAAACATCCAAAACATCATAAATAATAGCATGGAACAATCAAAATTATAGATACGTTGGAGACGTATCAGCAGCATAGCCAGCCGTGGGAGGCGGGAGCAGGCAGACCCACTGGCGCTGGTTTGGTTTTGGCGGTTGGAGCAAGAAGAGACTGATGAAACATGATAGACGTTGAATGTCAATCCAACGATCAAGGTTCGCACCATCATTTGTTTACTAAGCCAACACCACGTAGCATACTTCTTTGTTGGAAGAAAAGAAACAATGGGCTCATTCGGCAAATAACATTCCCGAAACTGCCATCGTTTGATCTCGTGTCGCAACTAAAACTGCCTGAAAATGCGTTCATTTGCCGTCCTCCTCCCAGAGAACATTCTCCACATAACATTACCAAAAATCAGAGACTTGAGAAGGCGTACAGAACAAGCTAGTAAGAGACGTTGTAGAGTTTTAGAAAAAAGAGAGACGTGCTCCTTTAGCTTGTTCGAATCCAAACATAGACTAGGACTATATATAGTGCTATCCTACTCTGCAAGTAATGAAACGGACATATCCAACGTTCGCTTCTCCTCTTCTCTGGTTACTCTGCCTAGCATCAGAAGCTCTGGCCGCAGCAACCATGTCTGCTGGAGGCTCGTCCACCTGATCATCAACAGGCAACAACCAGATTTGCACCAACTCGCCACCCGTACCATCCCCTGTGGGTCCCATCAAACCCCCACCGGCACACTCACCGCAGCCGGTTGCTCATCGCAACCCACTAACGTTTGTGTGGTGCCACTGCTGCAACTCACATAGAGTCATTCGGCGCTTCTCAACTACAATCCTTAACCCTGGCCGGGTCTTCAACAAATGCCCAAATCAATGGGTAATAACATGTTTAAGTGTTTTGTGCCTCCTTTTAGTTGCTGATATTTTATTAGTTTCATTGATGAGATTCCAATTTGATTCGTGCAGAAAAGGAAAGATTCGTGTGATTTCTATTTCTAGGAAGTTGCTGACGTGGGGGAATGGAACTACGCTGGTTACTTGGTTAGTCGAGGAATCCCAATATCAGCACATTGGGGTGTTGGAAAAGTAACTGAAGGAACCATAGAAGAGGAAGATGCAGAGCAGAAGGTTAAACATGTAGTTCATGTGATCATGGCCAAGCAACAGCTGTTGGACGGCCTTGACACCAATGAGGAGATGAAAGAGCTTGTGAAGATATTGGGCAAGATCGTTGTGCTCTGTAGGATGATTGTCTCTTTATTTGGAGGGTATATATCACCACGTGATGTATTCAGTGGATATGACATGAGCACTTTGTTGAAACTAGTAATGAATGAAACATGTTTAGTAGGCTGGGCTTAGTGTTTTGAACATTTAAAGATTTCTACAAACGGAAATCAGGGGGTATCCCCTTTTGCTCATAAGTAAATAAATAGCAGAGGCCCTTTTGCTAATAAATAAA
The DNA here is from genome assembly GCA_902687465.1 of Secale cereale. Taxonomy (NCBI): domain Eukaryota; kingdom Viridiplantae; phylum Streptophyta; class Magnoliopsida; order Poales; family Poaceae; genus Secale; species Secale cereale. Next base: position 198,398,242 of record LR738713.1, read on the forward strand.
TAAATTAGCAAAGGCCTTGTCAGGTCAGCTTTGTTGCCATTTGAAGATGTCGAGCAAATTACAGTCCAACAGCAAACTATGTGATCAAATACAAGTTTCATAGAGAAATATGAGTACAACTAAACAACAATGTCATCATGTTTTAATCGTCATACAATCACCAAACACAAATCAACATACATAATACGTGAAGTTGTCACAGAAAAATACTAAACAACAACTTCATCAGGTTTCATTTGTCATAACAAACACAAATTTCACATAGTAAATAAAATGTCGTCTTCTCATAGGACAATACGAGAAAAGCAATCTAATCATCATTCGTAGCAGCAGCGTCAACATCTTTGCCATGTTTAACAGTCTAAATTGTAATCCCCCCAGTGTCATCTTCTTCATCATCCTCAATGTCCTCAAACATTGGTGTCTTATTGATGAAATCTTGTATGTCCATAGCCCGACAAACAATCTTTCTGCTACCATTATTAACATGATGGTTCTCAAAGATATTAGGAACATCTGTGGAATCTTCTACATCAGGAGCAGTGTAAGCATCAACTGTCGTGCAACTTTATTAAACTAATACCTTAGCTCAAACCGTTTCAATACTCTCCAGTCATCGCTATATGCATATGTGTCTTCCAAGAAAAATATCTGTGTTGCTTGATTTGCCAAAATAAAAGGCTCGTCGGTCTTGTTTGCTGGCTTGACATTGATGGATTTGAAATAATCATCAGCTCTCGATTTTGCGATCATGGAAAATAGGTAATACCAATGACATCACAATAGAACCACACACCGATGAACCTCGAAACTGGAGATATACTGCAAATAAACAACGTTTGTTATGTTAGCAGAAATATCAGTTGTCTCTTTGACGTATGTATCCGTGCCATGATGGCACTGTTTTTTGTCTTCCTGCCTTCGTCGTGTGCAAGGGTGTTGTAGCACACATGTCCAACAACGCAAGATTCAAAATGTCTTACCCAAGTATCAGAACCCATTGCTAGTGCGTAAAGGGAATCATTAACTGTCTGCCCATCCTCCCGCATCTTCTTAACCTATGGTAAGAAACTAGACAAGCTGATCATCTTATGTACTCAATATATGAAGAAATCTGACAGTGCAATTCAAAAGCTTACATGGCTCTCGAACCATTTCGCAAATCCTATCATAACTAGTTTGTCAATGTTTCTTCGATTTTGCGGTAGTAACTCCTTTTTGTAGATGGTGCACAACATATTTGTCGGCATCCTAGGAACGCCGGTACCCAGACTTGCCTGCCTGCGGCCTGTGACGTGTCTCCATCGGCGGCCTAGTACGGCCGAGCTTTAGCAACCACAACTCAAGACCCTTGTGAAGGGCCGAGCCACATGAGGCGGATGACGGAAAGACCTCCCTAGGAACAACCTCTCTAGGATGGCTCCCGAGGAGCGGAGATATCTATGCAAGACGCACCTCGCGAGGTTCACGTGACGTAAGCCATGACGTCCAAGGGCAGGCGGGCGCCAGCGGGCACAGTGTACCAGTTTCCCCTTTGGTGCTAAGGGGGAAAGCGTAGGCGCGGAGTCCCGAGGAATCGAGCAAAGATTTCCGTATCGGTGCAACAAGACCAAGGACCATCAGCGTGGCAGAATGGAGGTCATCGTGGAGCCCGACGCGGCATCACCACCAGAGCCTTTGGCAGGTGAAGACCATTTTTGTCACGAAAACTTGTACTAGATGTTCCCCTTCAAATTTGGCTGTTGTGGGATCCCTTCCTGCCGATATTTGGCAAGAGGACCAAGGCCCCTATAAATACGACATAACCACCACCATTGAGGGAGGTCGAAGGGTGTAAGAGCTTGTCTAAGAGAGAGATAGATAGAGAGAGAGAGAGAGAGGGAGAGATCAATTCCACCCTACAGACACCTCAAGCTCATTTGAGCTCAAAACACATCTCCTCTGGAGGTTGATCAACCATTGTACTTGTTCATCCTCAGCCCCACGAGGCAGTCCACCACACAATGGAGTATGGTATTACACAACAAGGTGGCCCGAACCAGTATAATCCTTTGTGTCCTTTATTCTCTGGGATCATCGAACTAGGATGTGGAATCTTAGGGCGAGCGCGCTGGGGAGAGAGTGTTCTTCGTGCGCACCCCAGAGTTCGAACCTCTCAAGAGTTTGTGGACCCTGAAATCCGACATTTGGCGCGCTGGGTAGGGGTGTGCTCAAGCCCCTCTTCTGTCTTAGCTCACCACTGCCCGACAATCCCGATGGCAATGATGCGAGGACCCATGCCGACCGCTGGGCTGCCTTGTAATGTCCAGGATGGGACTATATCTCCTACGTGTCGAGGCACGACTTAGAGACATAACCCCATACTGGAATGATCGCAAGTCTGGTATCTTTGCACAACTCATGTAAAAGATGGGGATGGAAAACATAAAATAGTTGGCTTACACTCGCCATGTCACAGAAATACAATACATGTCCAAATCATCATTCAATAAAACATCACAGCCCCAAGGGTAAAATCCAAATGACAAGATACCAAACATAATTTAAATCCACAGGTCGGATCGAATCCTAGTAGAAGTCTCCACTACTGATCATCAGGGTAATGAACATAGTATCGACTACGCTCCTCGTCATACTCCCAGTCTAGCTCGGTGCCATCACCTGGATAGCTCACCATCGGACCTGCATCTGGTGTGGTGAAGTAACTGTGAGCCACAGAGGACTCAGCAATCCCGTTCCCAGGTAACAAGACTATTTAAGCCTTGGGAGAGGATAAGGCTGAAGAAAAGAATAAGTGTCTGCAGCAGCAACTAGCACTAGCTTACATGAAATAGAGCGAGAAGAGAAGTGCTTCGGTCGAGAGATGATCACGAAGTGATCCTAGCTAAAGCTCAACAAACATAACCCCACCGTGTTCAACTCCCGAATCCCTATTCGGAAATTGGCAGTCATGGTACACACGCTGGTAGTGTATTGGAACATTGTAACAAGTTATCTACAACCGGATATTAACAAGCTCCCATCTGCCACATAACCGCGGGCACGGCTTTCGAAAGTTCATAACCCTGCAGGGGTGTTCCAACTTGGCCCATGACAAGCCCACGATCTGCGGAGTCGCAACTCCAAGGTGGGAAGACCCGAGTATTCTCGGAATCCCGTGCTCAAGATACTCCGAACTAAGGTAAGGCTAATCCAGCAAATCCTCCCGGCGTGCCGACACCCTGATAGTAGCCGCGCGTATCTAGTCTCAGGCCATGACCGGATGAGCACAGCGTACAGTGGCCGAAATACCCAAGTTCCCAAGGGGGGCCCCGCACACGACTCTAGTTTGGACCAACACTCACATCGAGCACTGGCCCAGGGGGGTTGAATTAATTAAGCCTCGGGTTAATTACTCCCTCGGAATGTTTTAGTTGTTTAGGCGAATAGTACCAATGTTGGGACTTGCTGGAAAAGACTTAGCACTTAGCGGTTTATCGAGGGGGCCCCATAAACCCCAACTGTGTGAGGAACGCATAATCAAGGAACATAACACCGGTTTAAACGGTTCCTAACGGCATGAGTGGAACAAATCACCAAGCAAAAGGCTTAGCCTTCCACCCTTGCCAATATATAGATGATTTCATTTCAAGCATTTATATAGTGTGATATAACCCAACAAAACTTCAACATGAAGCAAGCATCTTCAACTTCACCTGCAACTAGCAATGCTATAAGAGGGGCTGAGCGAAGCGTACATAGCCATTCAATGGTTTGCATAGGTAGGGTGGTTAAACATGGACATGGTTACAAGTAGGAGGCTGACAGGAAAGACATGGGCATCGAGGCAAAACTATAGAGCGAAATTACTAGCAATAGGCAAAGATAGTAATGTTATCGGGGTTCGGTCATCTTGCCTGAAGAGTTGTCGTTCAGATCGTAAGAAGGGTCCTCGTTCACAAGCTTGGTGGTATCCTCGTTCTCGTACTCGTACTCAGTCTCAGCTTCTGGCTCTAAACAATACAATCACACAAGGCATGAATCAACAAGATGCAATGCGCACACCAAAATGATGGATGCATGATGGATGCACTATGAGAGCACACGGAGCACGGAAAATAGCACTCAAGCAAAAGCTTCAAAACAAGATAAAAATAGGATATTATGAATCTACGCAGAAAATCAATCAAGTTTCATATAAGACTCGCTGAAAACGGAGCTACGGGCTAAAAGTTATGCCCGAAACAAGAAATATGCACAAGCTGAAAATTACAGCAACATAGCAAATTCGGAGCACTAGATAAATAAGCTACAGCACTCAAACACCATGTCAAAGAGCATGAACATAAACTAGACATATCCTACAGCAAATAAGTCCAAAGGTGCACCCCCAAAGGAGCCACGGATCAATAGCAACAAGCTTGGACATATTGAACTTGACAACAAAATCCTGACAGCAGAATTTTATTGCAACTTTGGAGCAAAAGTTAAATATGCTACAGCCACTCAAATAAGCATGTGAGAACATGAATGGATAGCCAACAATATATACTACAAGAACCATCAAGATACACTCCAAAACTATCATGGTTTGTCCTAGAACAGCACGCAAACATGGCATCGGAACATTACAGATTCCAGACTTAGTGAAATTTCACTAAGTGTTAAAACAACAGTTTCATCATGGCATCTATAAGAGCAAGTTTAAGTCACCTCGAAACTAAACATGGCAAGTGGTAAGCACCACATCAAAGTACACATGATGCTGATTCCTAAACATACAAGCATGCATCATGTAGATAAACACAACGATAGCAATGAGCTCAACAAGATGGCATTTCATAACAAGTTTAATAACTAAACACCCACATGGCACTTGCAACGACGATATACATGGCGAGAATAAGTCTATCATGCAACCTAACACAAGCAACATGTAGATCATGGCAAGACGAACACGTGGACATGTCATTTGCATCATTCGGATAAACGAGCTAACAGATATCACAATGCAAAGATGGCATAAAAACAACACATAGCAGCAGTTTATATCGGGATGCACTCTTGCAACAGAAAAATACGCATCTAGATGATCTCAAACATGCATGGCACAATGAAATGAAACGTAGTGCTAGTCACCACGAACGTCTGGACATGTCATTTGCGCAAAACGGAGCAACACACAAAAAGTTATCGCAGTTCTAATATTGCATCAGAGACAAACAAAACTGGGACTTAGGATTTGAAATAAACTAGATCTGAAGATTGACGGGCCTCGGGCGGATCTGGAACTGCAGATCGGGCCGGCGGAGAGGATCCGGCCCGCGGTGGCTGGCGACCGGGCCGAAGGCGGCGCTGCTGGGCTGGGTGGAGGGAGGCCGGCCCGGCTCGGCTGGGAGGAACGCCTGGGCCGCGCGGCGCTGCGGAGGAGGCCTCGGGCCTCGAAGCGAAGGCGGTGGCCTGCGGTGGTGAGGCGGCCCAGCGCGGGGGCGGGACGGGCCGCTGGGTGGAGAAGCCCGGTGGTCGCCTGGCGTCGCGGCTGGCTGATGGAGGGACGGGCCGGCTCGCTGCGGCGGCTTGAAGCGGAGCGAGGCCCGACGACGGATCGGTGAGGAGGTGGCCTGCGGAGTAGTGCGGGACGGCGAGCGGATCTACAGCCCACGCGGATCGGGCCTGCTAGATACCGGATCGGGCGATGCGGTTGGGGATCCGGAGCTGCGGTGGTGATCGGGCCGATCGATGGATCGGGGAGGTGAGCGATCTACGTGGCTCGGGCGAGGCGTTGACCCCGATCTGGATCGAGATACAGCGGGACTCGGGTGCCTCGTCCGAGCGGCGGCGGCTGTAGCTCGAAGCCGGCGGCGGGATTCGAGGAGATGGATCCAAGTGGCGGCTGGGAACTGGCCAGGCACGGAAATTGAGGGGGAGGTAGGCTAGAGGTAGGTGGAGGGGGTTTAGGCTGCCAAAAATGGCATGGGGGATGTTTATATAGGGTAGGTGCTAGGGTTTGAGGGATTTGGGGGGTTTTAGAGCCCTCCGATCGCGATCCGACGGATCCGATCGCGAGGGGAGTTAGGATGGGCCAAGAGGAGGGAAGTGGGCTGTTGGAGGGTGTCTTGGGCCTCAAAGTGGAGGCACTTTGAGCCCACACGAATAACTGTTGGGGTAGCAAACGGACTCGAAACGCGATGAGATTTGACAGGCGGGTTACACAAACCAAAACAACAACACACGACAAGACTCGCGCCAAACCGGTAACGTTACACGGCCAAAACCAAAGTAGGCCTACGGGACGCCACGGACACATGAGGGAGCTCCGGAACGCGAAACGGACAACGGGAAGGAACGCGTGGAACCGGATGCAAACGATAACACAAATGCAATGCGATGCACATGACTACATGATATGAATGAATGCCACACACGCACACAACAAAACGACGAAAACCCGAAAGACAAAGAACCCAAAATGGAATTGATGAAGCCAGAGATATATTATATGCCCAAAAGGGAAAGTATTACATCCGGGGCATTACATGCCTGGCCCGTCCAGGTGGCCCCGACCACCCAGGAAGACTTCAACCCCGTGCTTCAGGCTGCCCGCAAGCCACCCAACACCGCAGGACGCGGGCGGCATGGACCGGTGCCCATCGTCCTCACGCCATGGCGCACGCGCGCTGCCTCACAGTCATCATACTACACTACAGCAACGGCGCCACACACTAGGCGGGAGCAGGCGTACATGCGGGCCGCGCCCATCGTGGCTCGGGAGTTGCTACGGTGCAGGTTGGCTCAGAGCATCCATGATGTGCTACTAGAGCGCGTCGCCGAGCTACTGGACACATCCTGTAGAGGTACGCCGCCTTTCTACACTATGCCCACGCCTCAGGTTGTGGCGGAAGCCCGCGCAAGGCCCCGGCAAGCACACGCGTCCCCTGGAGTGCTTGGAGGGCCAAAAGGTGCCAACATGGATCTTGGCGCATCCGGCCCTACCTTAGCATCGCCAACGCCAGGAGTGGTGGCAGCAGGTGGTCTGCCGTGAGGACACGCCGGGATGCCGCCCGATGGTCAACGGGGCCAGGCGCCATGGTTGGTGTCTCAAGGCATGGGGCACCCAGGTGATGGCTCTCGCAGGGCAATCACGAAGGCCTATGTGCCTCGCATGGTGAACCAAGAGCGCGCGCCGGGGTAAGGCCCTGAGTCGTTCCCTGGGCCAGTATGGGACAGTAGAATGCCCGAAGCATAGGCCACCCATGTGTTGCCCGAAGGCTTCACCGACCCCATCAGCGACGACGACGGCAGGGTACAACCAGTATATCGAGAGAAGGCATACACTAACCATCGGCTGCAGGAGAACTAGCCCGTGGCGGCAGTCGGAGACCCCAGAGCGGCGGCTCCGCTCCAGGCGAAAGTAGTGTTCTGGGAGCTGCGTGAGAGGAGCTCGGAGCCAAGGCCTTCCCCATGCCACATGGAGGAAGGCGTTGCACGGAGGCTGGTCCTCTGCCGAGGGAGGCACCGGAGGGCCCTTCCCCCAGGTAGAGGGCCCGTGGTCGCCGAGGGCGCTTCTAGAGTCCCCCTTGCCCCTTGGTATCGTCCTGGTTTTCGGACGCCCCAACGGTGGTCAAGGGTGGCGCAGGGCGGGGCCCTCGTCTGGCGATATCAAGCAAGGCTCACGCCTGTGAAGGTCTCCGCCCGTGATACTCTCATGTAATAATGAGTGGGGATGTACATGCCCCGGAGTCTCCGGAGAGCCGCCCTCGGCCCTTGGGGGTTCCCGCCCACGTCCTAGTGGAAGCACCATGCTCCGCGCTGGACGTCAACACTGTCCCCCAATGGCTATTCTCACAGCCAGTGAATCCACTCAGCTTTGCGCTGGTGGAAGACAAGAAGACTAGCTAGGTGAGGAATACGGCCATTTGCTTTCATCCCATTTTCTGTAACTCGATTCACCGCGTTTTTTGCATTTAACTTGGAGTCTCTTTTTTTCCAAGCTTGGGGGGAATCTTCTCATGTTCGTGTTGATTTCTTGCGTTTTTTGTTGCGTGCTTTATCTCGAGGCTCGTGTCTACTACCCCTCCCCTAGCAGGCACCTCGCAGGCGGAACTGGGTGTAGTACACGCATGTCAACCCCGCTTGGGCACGGCCAGACGACGGTAAGTGCCCCAGGATCAGGAGTACCATCGCATCAGTGTCACCACGCGCATGCCCTGCCATAACCTGGCATTCGCCCCTCGCGAGGCTTCCTAGTGTGAATCAGTGGGCCCCTCAAGAGGCCACCAGGAGGCTCCCCTCGAGAGGAGGACAGACAGGCCACCTCAGGATAGGCTCGAGACCTGCTGGGACCAAAGTGAGTCTTAACCACGACCATGCTCAAGGGCTCAAGTCAAGAAGGCAAGTTCCAGGTATAGCTCAAAGGAAGAAACCTTAATTTACATACACCGTGGGGGCTCCCCACCAAAATGCTATGTCGCCCTGCAGGGCTGTGCGCAAGTCTTTACATGCAAGTTCAAGTGCTGGACTACGGGCCCAGCCAGACGTGCTGCTCACAGCGGCACCCTAGTCGCTCTCATACGCGTTGTTGGCGCAATCGCCGGTGTCGTCTTCACCATCGTCGACCGCGCCATCTTCATCCACCGCAACCACCGCCTCGTTGTCTTCAGTGGCGAATGCCCTGACCAAGCCATCCACGTGGTCATCCACCCAGTGCACCCATTTGTTCCGGATAGCCGCTGGCATGGGGGCTATGGCAGCGTCGAAATCGAAGTGAGGGCCAAGATTCTGCAGATGACTAAAGACGCGCGAGAACGCACGCCTAAGGAGACCCCGACTCTTCTCCTCGACGAGCTCGCGAGCCCTCATAGCCCGGCCCTCCATACACATCACGACTTCAGTAAAAAGCAGAGGTGGCCGGCGTAATCTTCCGCATGGTGGTGAGGGATGCTCTCTTCACAGATGGCTACCAACGCTCGGTTAGCCTTCACCCTGAGAGCCTGGAGCATTGGGGCGTGCTCGTACTGCAGTGTCTGTCGACGACAAGCCTCCTCCTTTCTCTGCTGCGCGAGGACTGCAACTTCATCAACTTGCTGCTGGAGTAAGACCAGGTTGGCGCATGCGGAAGCCAGCTCGGCCTGAGCGGAGGTCTGAGCGGCCATGGCGGCCCTCTCATGGCGCTCTGACTCTTCTTGTCTCATTCTGAGGGCGGCGGTCCTACCATCAGTTTCTGCTTGCAGGAGCCTCAACTTTAGGTCGTAGTCGTTAGCAAGATCTGCGCGAGCCATCACCACCCTCTGGTCGACCTCCTCCTGAATCTTGGCCCCGTGTATGGAGAAGGCGTCCTCGGCCAGGGTCACGTGGTGCTCCCTCGTCTCCAAGTACTCATGCTCGAGGCTGTGCTTCAAGGCTTCCTGCATCAGTGCCTCCTCGTGCTTCTGTATCTCCTCCACTTTGGAAGGTGCCCCCCTCATCAACGCCAAGACAGCCTTGCATGCTTCAACCTGCTGCTCGAGGGAATCATTCAGGGCCAGAAGCTCCCGTTGGCGCTCCTCGGTGACCTCGCGTCGGTGTTACGCCTTCCTGGTCTCCTCCAAAGCCTGGGCGCTAGCATCAAGAGAGGTCGCAAGGGACTCCTCGGCCTTCGCGCTGGCATGCTTGTGTCGGAGACGCCCGAGGTTGATGGCCACCTTCAACTGATGCCATTCGTCCACCAGCCAAAGCCCCTCCATCTCTAGGCGGGCGTCCACATCTATGAGCTCTTCCCCGAGACAGCTCAGCGCGGCCATCACATCCCGGAAAAGCTCGTGGCGGACAGCGCCGCGCCCACGAGAAAATTCAAATGCGCGGCTGGGCCCTTCCTCCATGTTGTCAATTGTGGGGGAGATTCGAGATGGCGTGCCCTCCTCCGGCAGGGGCTGGATGTTGATGCCTTGTCCGCTGCCGTCCAAGCCTCGACGGGAGTGCTGCAAGACGAGGCCTTGCTGCTCGAAGACGAAGCCGGGGATGGAGTCGCCCAGCTGCAGGTGACAATCAATAGAGGAGCTCTCGGCACGCTTCCAACGCTCCAGGCAGGGCCGCGGAGGAGGGACAACAGGAACGAAAAGTCCAGGCACCGGAATGGCACGTTCACCTCTTCCACAAGCATCGCGCCATGGGCGGCAGCCCGGTGGGGAGCGCTCAAGGCCAGCGAAGAGCACTGAAAGGGCAAGGGTTGCTCCTCAGGAGATCTTGCCACACCAGCCTATAGGGACCTGAAGAGTTGGGGTCAGGAAGGAACGTAGCACTCAGGAAATCACACAGATAAGGTAATCACTCATCTTTGTCTATGTACTTCCTCTGCTTCAACGGTCGATAGGCGTCACCATCACAACTCGGAGGCGCCTTCCTCTTGGGAAGAGCACCGAAGTTAAAGCTGAGCTGGTCGAAGCCCTGGGCATGACCGTCATCGCCTGGGGTAGTAGCCGGGGCTCCTGAGAGGGAGACCTCGGGAGCCTCGGACCATGGCCCACCAGCCGCGGCCTCAGGACAGCTCACCCAAGCCCAAGGAGCCGATGCCTCGGGGGCCGCAGCGCACACCGCTTCTTCAGCAGTCACCCTATTGGCGTCTGATGACACCCGCCTCCCTGAATCTGCTTCTGTGGTGGACACCGAGATGACCGCGGGCAAGGGGACCAAGGGGATGGGGTTCCCATAGGGCCCCTCAAGGCCAGCCGGGGGCAGCCCCCATTCGTTGAAAACAGGCATCTGGCTCACGAACTCAGCCTTGTTGGAACAACAGTACAAGAGGCATCCCTCCTCTGGCAGATTGGTCGGCGCTGAGTCGCCCGTCAATAGCTCAAACACCGTCCGCCGCACCTTAGGTGGAATCGCGGGCACGTGGAGCCTGAGGGGGTCATCATTGCCAAAGAAGGTCCAGAACGGACGTGAGTGTCACTGGAGCGGAGCAATGCGACACCTGATGAACTCCGTCACCACCATGGGCGCCATCACACGGAGGTCTCTTAGCCTGGCCAGCCGGCACCAGACATGGGCGACCCGTGGATCGATGAGCTTCGCTTGCCTCCAGCCAGTGCTTGGGGCGGCGGAGCCCGCGGAAGTAGGAGCAGAGGATTGCACTCACCGACGTCAACAAACATCCACCTCTTCCCAAATCTGTCTGCGGCTGGCGAGATCTTGAAGTCAATCCCGAGCAGGCCGTCACTGCTATAGCCTGGAAGGTCACGTACTAGAGCGCTGGCGAGTGTCAGTAAGATTCAGCGAGAAGAAATGACGAAAGAAGACCACGGAAGGAGCAATGCCCACCATGGCCTCACAAACAAAGGCGAAGACGACAAGGAGGACAATGGATTGGGGATCCAAACGCAGTTCATCAACTTGGTAATGCGAGATCACGGTGTTGAAGAAACTAGAGAAGGGTGGAATTAGGCCAGCCCAGAGGGCATGAAGATGGATAGGGATCTCGGTGGCCGCCTTGTTGATTGTGAAGCGAGAAGTCAGTCAACCCATAGTCGCCCACCATTCATTGGAGTCAGTGGCAAGCGCGAGGCAAAACTTGCTCAACCCTTCCTGGTTGACCACCACAGACCGCTCGAGGGCAAGCTCGAAGACCGGAGGCGCAGGGGCAGAGGCACAGGTTTTCCCCTTTCCTTTCTTCTTCTGGCTTGGCACCATGGCGACAGGGAGGATTGGCACCAGGTCAGGCTAGGGGAAGGAGTCGCTGATTTTTGGAAGATGGAGGAGATGTGGGAGCGCGCTGCCAGCAAGGGAGGCGGAACTATGTGAGCAACTGCGGGTGCCAAGCTGGGCGAATTTCAAGGCAGCATGGGGAAGTGGAGACGCCCATATCCAATCAAGTCGCCACGCGTCAAACAAGGCTGCAGGAGTTTGGGGCCAATGATGCTTCGCCCTTGACCATTTGGCTTTGCCACAAAGCCAATTCCAAGTGCGCCTTGGGCCCGGGGGCTACTGTCGGTGTCCTGGGAATGGGGGAACCCGGACTTGCCTGCATGCGGCTTGTGACATGGCCCCATGAGCGGCCTTGTATGGCCCAGCTTCAGCAACCACAACTTAAGACCCTCGCGATGGGCCGAGCCTCGCAAGGCAGACGATGGGAAGACCTCACTGGCGACAACCTATCTAGGTTGGCTCCCGAGGAGTTGATATATCTATGCAAGACGCACCTTGCAAAGTTCATGTGACGTGAGCCATGACGTCCAAGGCCAGGCGCGTGCCAGCGGGCGCAGTGTACCCGTTCCCCTTTGGTGCTAAGGGGGCAAGCACAGGCACGGAGTCTTGAGGAATCGAGCAAGGGTTTCCATATCGGTGCAACAAGACCGAGGACTGTCAGGGTAGCAGAATGGAGGTCATCATCGAGCCCGATGCGGCATCACCACTAGAACCTTTGGCAGGCGAAGACCACTTTGGTGAGGATAACTTGTACTAGCTGTTCCCCATCAAATTTGGTCATTGTGGGATCCCTTCACACAGATATTTGGGAAGAGGACCAAGGCCCCTATAAATAGGACCTAGCCACCACCATGGAGGTAGGTTGAAAGGTAGAAGATCTCGTCTAAGAGAGAGAGAGAGAGGGGGAGAGAGAGAGAGAGAGAGAGAGAGAGAGAGAGAGAGAGAGAAAGAGAGAGAGAGAGAGAGAGAGAGAGATCCATTCCACCCTACACACACCTTAAGCTCATTCGAGCCCAAGAACACCTCTCCTCTGGAGGCTGTTCAACCATTGTACTAGTTCATCCTCAGCCCCACGAGGCAATCCACCACACACATTGGAGTAGGGTATTACACTGCAAGGTTGCACGAACCAGTATAATCCTCTGTGTCCCTTGTTCTCTGAGTTCGTCGAGCTAGGCTGTGGAATCATAGGGCGAGCGCGCTAGGAAGAGAGTGTTCTTCGTGCGCACCCCAGAGTTCAAAGCTCTCAAGGGTTTCCGGAACCCGAAATCCAACAATAGTGATCGAGTCAAACACCTAAATATATAAGAATGTGCTGCAAGTTTAGTAGATTACGATGTATAAGTTGCAGTACTTAGTACTTACTCGGTATAAGGTAGAATCTGAGGACAGTTATTCAACACATACCAACCCATGTTGTCCATATCTTTAGGTTTGTCGCCTTGTCGACTCTTCCGTGTAACTCGAACATAACAATTGAAAACATTGAGCTCGGGTTTGTCTTCACCTACTTCTTTGCTAAGTTGATCAGTTGTTTCAATGTATTTTGAGCAGAATGTCAACGCTTCTGTAGCAATGTAGGCATCTACAATGGAACCCTCAGGTCTAGCTCTATTCCTAACATAGCCCTTGATAGTGCCTAGCCGCCTTTCAATAGGGTACATCCAGCCTTATCAGGTAGATGAACATCCAAATGCACCGTCACATCAAAGAAGGCTGGAGGATATATCTTCTCCAGGTCGCATAGGATAGTTGACATCTTGTCTCTAAGACGCTCCTAAGCATCTATCCTGATATTTCTACTGCAGAGTTCCCTGAAGAATTCTTCCAACTCTCCAACTACTTTGTATAAGTTAGGGCGGCCCAATCCTCTCAGGATAATAGGTAAAACCCTTCGAAGTAGGACGTGGTTGTCATGAGTTTTCAACCCTTGTACCTTGTTTCCATCTGCACTGACTCTCCTATCAGGTTAGAAGCAAATCCATGTGGGAACCTCACACGTAACAGGATGTTGCAGAATTCTTTTCTTTTTACCTTGTCCAAGACGTACACATTTGGTGCCATATCCCATGGTACACCATCATATTCCTCCTACAAATCTTTTCTGATACCAATGTGTATCAAATCAATCCTAGATTTCAAGATATCTAGGGTCTTGCCTTCAATATTAAGAAGTGTACCGATTATGCTGTCACATATATTTTTCTCGTTGTGCGTCACATCAGGATTATGCCGCGGATCAAAATCTTTCCAATACTCCAAGTCGCACAAAGTGGACCTGCGGGTGAACAATAATCTCTCTTCTGCCCTGCTACGCTTCCTTTTCCCACTACCATTATCAGGATGGTTTCCTAGTGCAATATGCCCGACATTCTCAAATTCCACTTCCAACTCATCACCGGCGAGCCTTTTTGGCGCATCACGGTTTTTATGCTTTGCATTGAACACATGTCTTCGGTATTTTCTAGGACACGCTTGTCCTTGGCAAGGAAACAGCGGTGTCTAATGTAACAGATCTTGCAAAGTATCGCGTCTGACAGTGGATTCTTGTCACAACGAACACATGCATTGTAACCATGTGTCGTTCGCCATGACATAGTGCCCAAAGCCCGATCATCATGGATGCACCAAATTATAACAGCACGCAGAAAGAAATCAGCTGGTGGGCTGCTATATAGGTATCGAGTGAGAACATCCCTCCATAGCTATTGAAGTTCCTCCACAAGAGGCTCCATAAATAAACCAAAATCCTTTCTAGGACTTTTTGGACCTGGGATGAGCAAGGCCATCATGTCGTTTGATTCTTTGGTGCAGACATTTGGTGGCATGTTGTAAGGGATAACAAGCACTGGCCACATGCTATATGTGGCGCTCTGGTGGCCAAATGGGTTAAATCCATCTATAGCTAAGCCAAGTCTCATGTTTCTCGGGTCAGCAGGAAACTCTTTGTGTTTTTGATTGAAGCTTTTATAGTTACTACCATGAATGAATGGCTCATTACATTGTGATCCCTATACTCTTGGTTCCTAGAATGCCACAGTACATCCTCTCTTGTTTCAGCATCATGAAACAACCTCTGCAATCTTGGTATAATTTGAAAATGTCTGAGAACATTATGAGGAATTATCTTCACAACATCGCCATCTTTCCATCTTGATGATTTGCATGTTGGTCATTCACTTAAGTTGGCATAATCCTTCCAGAACAGAACACAATTATTCTTACAAACATGGATCATATCATATCCAATTCCAAATGCACGAAGGAAATTCTTCATTTTACTATAGGTGTGTGGCAGCCGAGAAGCATCTGGGAAAGATTTGCGGAAAGCAGCCAACATCGCATCGAATGATTTGTTGGTCATCCGCTCAAATTTCTTCACCTAAAGAAAGGTGACCATAGCTGAGAATATTGATAGTTTATTTCCTGGCGTGACTGCCACGTTCAATTGTTCCAACATGTGGGCCCACCATTTTTCATCTGCAGGTGAAAGTTCACGAAATGTTCAAGCATTTCGTAGCATTGTTTAACTGTTGGTGAAACTCACTGGCTCCGCCGCCACCTCCTCCTCCTCCTCCTCTTCCACCTGAGCTTAAGGAAAATCAAGATGGTGATATGCTGCTGGCACATAGTCAGTAACATTGATGTCCAAAGCTTCACCATGATGAACCCACCTAGTATTTTGTGACCAACATCCCATACAAGTGTAGATGATTTTACACAGTTGACTGGGGTCTTGTAGCTGAATTCATACAACTGCTACACGTGCAAAGAACATCTGATTTTGGACCACCGAACTGAGGTATGCTAAAGTTCATGAAGTTTTCAACCCCCACGACATATGCAACGGAGAATCTTCGAGCAGAAGTTATCCAAGTCATGTCCATCTACTAGACATACACATTAGTTCTTCTACTAGATATTATTGGAAAAACATATATGCTTTTTATAAAGTCCATAAAAAATACCTAGGTCAATTTATAAAGGCATGGCAAGATGTTTGGACATACATATCTAAGTAACGAAATATATGTAAAGCTAATTCAGCAAACATATATGAGTGTTAAATTATAGCGGGCTATTTAAGAAGTCAATGAGGCCGAGAAGACAACAATCGAAGGCCTTCTGAGCAACAAAGATCGAGTATAAAACAGTGTCGAGCTATTTCACCTAAAAGATTGGCTACCAGACCATGGCAATCTACATGACAATAAATATATGGCAGGATATTTTAGCAACTAATCGGGCATGGCATGCCATCTCAGCAAAAGCATATTTAGTGCAGAACAGGGCAAGGAAGCTTCTTAAGCAGAGCATACTGACTATGAACTATTTCGGCAAATAGTGAGATTAACATCGTATATCAGGTAACATTCAGTGCTACTCTGACATGCACGGGGCCTCAGTATAGAATGCGCGTATCGCGGGAGAAGATGACCGCCATGCGCCTCCACAAGAACGTCGCCAACGGTGGCGGCGCGGCTGGAGGACGACAGTCTACGAGAGCATACAGTGGAAGCGAGAGGATCGCCGAGTGTCCCCTCGACGCACCGAGGCGCGGACGTATCGACGTGGCGGCAGGGCGGCTTTGGCGCAGCGAATGGAGTGGAGGGGGCCGGGGCGGAGGTTTGGGGAATATTATTGGATAGTTGGCCGAAGGGCAGTTGGATTTGGGATTTGGTCAAAATAAAATTTGGGGCGGGGGGGATTTTCGCGCGTTGGGCGTGGGAGTTTGGCGCATGGTCGGTTTCTCCAAATGTGGTCCCACGTGTCAGTGAAGAGGCAACCCAAAGAGCGTTCGTGAGCCGTGTGCAGGACCGACCATGTGAGGGGTGCAATGCGACTGTGACAAGCGTGTTGTGAGTGTACCACCTTTTTCCTTTGTTAAACTTGGTGCTTCGCGCGATCCATCGATACTACTACTAGTAATCCGGTAATCCCGACTATAATGGCACGACCGGGACTTTTCTCCCGCGGTATGTTGGGAGCTTGGCTTAATAGTTTTTTTAGGATGAGTAATGCTACACCTACGTAATTGCAGCTACATAATTAACGTAATGTGAAATGTGTGGGCTGTTGATTTGAGATTGGGGGAGGGAGGGGCCCACCACCATGAAAATCAAGGGGGGGGGGGAGAGAGGCAATTTACGTTAACCCTTTCGTAGGTTTCCGTAGATGTAGAAAGATGTGCAATGCATGAATATGTAGTGGACGTACTATTGGAGTGCCTAAGATAAATTGTGTATGTAAACCCTATGTTTTTATTTATTTCGCACGATAGCTTTGCCTCGGGTCAAACCTTCCAAGTATATACACACAAAAACGAAACATCATTGCATATATTTTCATACAATATATCTTACTATTATTGTGAAAGTTCATATATACCGGACGAGATTCATGCAAATACGGCAGATTTTCATTACATTTCAAACTTTTATAGGACAAAAAAACCCGACACCAAACCTATTCTACGGCAGCGACCGATGTCATCCATCCGCCGTCTCCACGTACCTGGGTGGGGTTCAAGACCCATGAAGTGAAGGTGCGGTCTCTCGCGAGGAAGAGTAGAACACGGGAGACGGACCGACCAGTTGGCACATCATGCCCTCCTGCCTCCAATGTCCTACTCATCCTCGAAGGAGTCCCAGACCTCGGTGGTGCTGATGGACGTGAGGTCGATGATGATGGACGTGGATGGTCGATCACTTCACCTGCCACATGCGCCAACAAACGTTGGACGACGGCAAGTAGGACGCATGGCGGACGGTGCTCCCATCGTCGGCCGCCAGCATGCTCACCGCTTGTGCGGCCGCGTCCGCCTACGGCTACGCCGCTATTGCGTTGCAACTGGCGACTTGAGCAAGGGCAGCAACCTCGAGCTTCATCCCCGAAGACAAGCTCTCCCACAGAGCATTCGCGCTCGCGGTCATGGTGGATACGTGTGGTGCCAGGTAGGAGGATGCGCTGTGGTGTGGATCTTAGTTGGGCGTTGCCTCTTTAAGTAGTGCATTCCGGTGAGGCCAAGCGTCCGGGTGCGTCATTAAGTCGCCGGAGTTGGTTCCTCGAGCACCGGACATGCTTACAGATGGACAACATTAATACGGGAAGCTGGTGCCGGTTGGGAACGCACGCGCGCGATAGCGTGAGGGACGAGAGTTTTTGGTGTGCCAGGGTAGTTAGTTGTGCTCGTGGCAACATTTGAGATGCCCTTTGCTCACATGTGATCCCCACATGTCAATGAAAAAGCAAAGGTGCCTCGGCAAAAAAGGTGCTGGGGATGCAGTTGGCCCTGCTAGAACACTCTGCGGAAGCGTCGCGGCGCGCACGCACTTCGAAACCCCATGCATCCTCGATGACACAGGTGTAGATCTGCTAGTCCTGTTATAGCGGTAGCGCCACCCTTGGCACCCTAAAGCCGAGTGTGTCCATTGACAATGAGTGTGTCTCTTACAGTGATCACCGTGTCCAGAGGCGGTGCCGGAGCTGCGCCACGTTGCTGGCTCCCATGACCCACATGAACGGTTGCCGCTGCCGAGTAGATCGTGGGACAGCTCCTCCATTGGACTAGTTTGTGCCACGTCATCCTGACAGGTGTGGCCCACATGTCGGTTTCCCTGTTTTCCCGGCCAAATTTAATGCTTTTTAGACTGACCTAGGTGTGTGTCGAAGAGCGACCTGACGATGAGCGAGATACAATCCTGATACCTCGGGAAATCAATTAGTTTTGACAAGCACAATGAGAAAGAGAGGTGGTATGTGTGTGTGCGAGAGAGATGGAGAGAGAGTGAGGGAGGAAGGGAGGGAGGGAGAGAGAGACCTAGAGATAACCCCGAGAGCAAATGAGTGGGTGCATGTGTGATACCTAACGTGGATTCAAAATTTTGAACCGGTGATCATACCATTAGCAAATCATATATAAAGGGTATTCAATGTTCGTTTCGCTTTTGAATGTAGTACAATATGCTCCCTACGATCCTTTCTAGTTTACATATAAGTTTTGTGTGTAGTCAAAGTATCTCTACTTTGGTCTAACTTACAAAAAAATTATCAACATTCAAGAATGTCCAATAAATATTGTTAGATTCGTACATACTCCTAGATTTGTATTCAAACAGAAATGGTTTCCAATTTGTTTTCAAACACATGAATGCTTGTTCTCGCGCATGCTCTTCCTACTAGGATTTCGCCACGTATATCCAGTCCAGTAGTAGCATTTTTAAAGCTCCATGTCCAATAGTAGTAGAAGTAGAAATAGTAGTACTACATCTGAAGTAGAGTATCCATTGCTCATAGTACTAGTAGTATACTCCCTCCGTTTTTATTTACTCCACATATTAGAGTTGACTGAAGTCAAACTTTACAAAGTTTGACCAAACTTATAAAAATAAATATTATTATTTAGCATAACAAATCTATATGATGTGGAAGTACATTCAACAATGAATCTAATGGTATTGATTTGTTATTTCATATGTTAATGTTTTTGTCTATAAACTTTGTCAAAGTTTGTAAAGATTGACTTTGACGAAAACTAATATGCGGAGTAAATAAAAACGGTGGGAGTACTAGTAACACTCGGTCAACCTCTCACCTCTCTCTCTTCTAGTAGTAGTAGCATGATGCCCGTGCGTTGCACGAAACATCAAGATGCATTTATATTAGTAGTTTATCCTTTGGGAGATAAGGATGAACGAGGGAAGGCCTTATCTGCAAATGTGGAGAGGAGTGCGTTTATCTTTTTGCAAAATTGTCATAGTTTCCTTCGTATCCTTCAGATATAGATTGGACGGCCTGTATTACAGGATGGCAGGCACACCATCATCACCAACTATATATATCTATATCTATATCTATATATATATATATATATATATAGGTACAAAAATAGATATAGATAAATGAGGCGGGCAGGGGAGGGAGAGCGACGTCGTTTTGCTCTCAAATACGGTCCCACAAGCGAGCGAAAATGTAAGACGAAGCGTGTTCCATATCGTGAGCGATGTGGAGAGTTTAGCGTGTCGGGGTATTCTTTCTCGAGATATTATATTTCTCATCTTTCTCAAGATATCATTTTTCGATTAAATTCTCGATCTACCATTTTTTGATGAAATTCTCGAGATATCATAAAAAAATGCGTCCTCATGTTCCCTGCAATGCACGGGCATCTTGCTAGTCATCTTGAGATTTATGAAGTCACCGCCTCGTCGTTGACAGGAACGGTGGGGAGGTCCGGACATCTGCCACATGAAACTCCGAAACTCTTATCCCATCCCAACTCACAAATCTCCAGGCTGCAGCCGTCCAGCTTTGCAAACTCCGCACAGTAAAAATCGATTGACCGGTCATCACTGGAACCACAATTCACACTAGAACCTTCGTTGCTCGGCCTATGCCAGCTACTTGCCGGCCGGTCACCACTGCCCCAAAACCACACCTCCTCTCCAGCCCATTCCCCCACCTTTCGATCCCTTAGCCCGCATCAGCTGTCTCCTAGTTTGTCGGAAATCCACGGTGTGCCGCAAGATCACGTAATAGAAGATGCTGACGCCGGAGCACCACGCAGAAATCGCGGCGGTGGTCGGCGCCACAGACCTCCGTTCCCAAGATTGCATTGTGGCAGGCCAATCCCCGAGTTCTCCAGAGCCAAGCTCCAAGGAGGAGGAAGTCCATCCAATGTTCATGGCGGAGGTGGATGCGTAGAAGGTCCCCGATGTGTATGAGACAATGGATGTCAACTTTGTATCGACGTCCGGGCCACCCCATGGTGCAGGCAGACCAGCGGTTCAACCTGATGATCCTAAAGGAGGACTGGGAAGCGGAGGCTCAACTCGACGCAGAGTGCATGGATGCAGCTGCCATCGAGGCTCTCCTACAGGCGGAACCAGATGTTGTGGACATGAACCGGGTGACAAAGGCTCAAATCGACACAAACCGCGCGGATGCCCCTGCCATCGGGCCCTCCTGCACGCAGAACCGGACGTCCTGGCCTTGAACCGGATGGCTGAGGCTCAACTCGACGCGGACCGCATAGATGCAGCTGCCATCGAGGCCCTCCTGGATGCGAAACCTTTCGTCGTTGACATGAACCAAGCGGTGCTCGCGTCCGTGCAGAGTGCCCCCAGGCATTGCGTGAATGGGTAGCTGAAGGCCGAGGAAACCATGGTGCGGGGACACACATCAGCAGGTATGGCTGGTCCACGCCGGCAGCCGAAGACGACGAGGTCGTCTCGTTCTGTGAGCAGTGATAGTTTTTATTTATGTTGTTGTTTTTAGGGATGTTTTGCTGTGTCAAAACATATATTTATGCAAATTGCCTGACATTCATCATTTGGTTCAATCGACCATTTAAGGCGGTTGGATGGATATCCCACGTCTCTTAACCCTTCTTCTTCCCCAACGGACCATCGCATGGACCGCACGGATCTACCTCAACATGCGGTTGGATGAACATACTATATGAACAAAAATTATGTGTGAGTGGTAGGACGGCTGAGTTTGGTTTGATCACATGCGGTAGCACGTGTCAGTGAGGGTGCGTTCCCTTGGTTGGGTTTGCGGCGTGCGGGAGCGAATGTGTGAGGGTGTGGTGCGACCGCGACAGCTGTGCGCAAGTGTACCTCCTTTTCATTTTGAAAAACTTTAGGCAAGCTTGGCATAAATGTGTGGCAAAGTATGGCAATGCAAGGCCTAAGACACAAACCTGATACAAGTACGTACTACTTGAAAGGCAAGCTTTTCCATTGCTGGATTGATCGATATAAATCATCGTTTGACATGTCAATTAATGCTTATTTTTGTCTCCAACGCCCAAAGAGCTAACCATATCACTCCTCATTGCTTGATTAATGCAGCGCCATGCAAACCAACCTTCTCACTTCCCTATGCATGCAATGGTTTATTAATGTCCTTGGTTGCTAGTACGAGGCAAAGCCCATCAATTTTGTCGCGATTAGTGTTAGTGACCTTCGTAAAATTGTAATTTTTATACCGGCCTTGTATACAAAAAAGGAGGTAGAAACTATTTGACTTCCTTCCCCATTGCGGTGATGTCAACGATATCTCGAACGTTGTGGCTTTGGCAAAGTGCGTTCGACGGAGCACACCATTGACATCGACCATGGTAAGTCATTCGCAAGTGTCGCCTGCAAGTCGAGACAA
Source organism: Secale cereale (assembly GCA_902687465.1). Classification (NCBI taxonomy): domain Eukaryota; kingdom Viridiplantae; phylum Streptophyta; class Magnoliopsida; order Poales; family Poaceae; genus Secale; species Secale cereale. Next base: position 198,420,061 of record LR738713.1, read on the forward strand.
CCGCTTTCTTTACATCCAGAAGGTTCGTTGAACGAAAGGAGGCGTAAATGTACTAGTACTACACAATAGCATCATCCCGCCAACTTAGTGTGGTAACGTGGTTTCTCGAAGAAGACGATGGAGAAGCGGAGTCAATGAAGAGTGAAATGATGGTTGCTTCTTCCGTGCTTTGTGATTGGACGCCTCGCTGCTTTGTGATTTGTGATAGAAGGGACAGAGGAGTAGACTCTGTGCTCTATACGTATTGTACATGCGTCCAAGCACGGCAGATAGAGTAGAGAGGTTGCATTTTTCTATTCCTTCAATAAATAATTTAGGGAGCTTCAGTTCCCAAGGATTTGGCCGCACCTTCCACAATGGTTCCCATCGATGCCAAAAGCTATTTTCACGTTTAGCTACACATTGTGGATGCCCTTAACCGTACCCATTGGTTTTGTTCCTATGTGCTATCTATAAAAGTCTCGATTATATTGATCAAAAAATTATATCAAGATTAGTAAAAAAGGAAGTGATTTTGCCGCGTGGAAGGCGGGGGAGGTTTCTTGCTTTTAGAGGACGCTTGCCTGGCAGTTTGCTAACATACTGACCCACGTGTCCTTAGTTGGAGGAAAGAAAAGTGGAGATAGAAGGTAAGTGGGCCCTCGGTGAAGAGCCAGCTCTAGCACGTGCTCCTAGGCACTTTGTGAGAGGGAAAGGTGGGCCATATAATAAAAAAGTAGTACACTCTTCTAATCAACTATTGTACATATTGTCTATAAGATGGGCTATAGATGACATGGCAATGGCTTATAGCCAGTAGTTGGATATACTATTAACCATGCTCTTAGCTAGTAAGATGCACTCGGAAATAGAAAACATGCTGATGTGACAGAGAATAAGAGAAGAGAGAGGGGTTAGAGTAACATAGGTAGACACCGTATCATGTTATATGCTATACTACTTTGTGTCATGAATTGTAACGCCCCGGACACACCCACCGGTGGTCGTTACTCCTAGTGGGATCTAGACTGGCCCCACAGATCAATACCAGTCTTTTCTGCGCACTTTTTCCTCACTCGTGCGCAACCGGGAGCAACTTCCCAGTCAGTCACCCATCCTGAAATTACTCCAAGAGGAGCACGCTTAACTTTGGAGTTCTATCCGAATGGGCTTCCTGAAAAGAAGGAATTCCTCTTGATATGAGTAGTCTATCATCTCTAATAAGCCAAGCTATCACATACACCCCCAGTCAAAGGAACCGACATCCTCTTCGGGCCACAGGAACATTCCCTCTTGGCACATACGTCAGTGCTTCCAGTCTGACACATGTGCCATGCCGTGTGCCACGATGGGTCACGAACGTCACGCACAACATGACCGCGCACCTGTCCACAAACATCCATGTAACCTTGAGGGTCGGCTATGATACCAACTTGTAACGCCCGGGACACACCTGCCGGTGGTCGTTACTCCTGGAGGGATCTAGACTGGCCCCATAGATCAATACTAGTCTTTTCTGCACACTTTGTCCTCACTCATGCGCACCTGAGAGAAATTTCCCAGTCGGTCACCCATCCTGAAAATACTCCAAGCTGAGCATGCTTGGCTTTGGAGTTCTATCTGAATGGGCTCCCGAAAAAAGAAGGAATTACTTATTGATATGAAGAGAACTCTGTCATCTCTAATAAGCAAGGTTATCACATGCATGGCAATAAATATTATCATATATGATACTACTCTGTAATACTATGCACTATGAAGGTAGTATCATACAGTAGTATTATGCGCACGATACTAGTATATGATACTCCCCACTATGAGTAGCCTGAGGCAGAACAACGACATTAGCAACACTTGGTTAACTTGAAGAAGTTTGAGGGAAAAGCGTATTCAGCAATGAGTGAAATGATGCTTGCTTCGTCCCTCCAACTTATTTTTTTGCATCACTTCGTCGCTCCAACTTAGCGGCGGGAAAGGTGCAGCTTTGTGATTTGACACCTCATTGCTCATTACTACGCCGGCGCCATGACCGGGGTGCTTCACCCTGAAGGAAATACGCCCTACAGGCAATAATAAAGTTCTTACTTACATTTCCTTATATCATGATAAATGTCTATTATTCATGCTAGAATTGTATTAACCGGAAACTTGATCCATGTGCGGATACATAGACAAAACACAGTGTCCCTAGTAAGCCTCTACTAGACTAGCTCGTTAATCAAAGATGGTTGAGTTTCCTAACCATAGACATGTGTTGTCATTTGATTAACAAGATCACATCATTAGGAGAATGATGTGATGGACAGGACCCATCCGTTAGCTTAGCATATTGCTCATTCAGTTTTATTGCTACTACTTTCTTAATTTCAAATACATATTCCTCGGACTATGAGATTATGCAACTCCCGAATACCGGAGGAATGTCTTGTGTGCTGTCAAATGTCACAACGTAACGTGGTGATTATAAAGATGGTCTACAGGTATCTCCAAAGGTGTTTTTTTTCAAACCGGGCTTTACCCCTTTCCATTACTAGATAACAGAAATACAAACCAGTCCAAGTTAACGAGAAGAGGGAAAGAGGGTAGAGCGAGTTCGAGCACTACCGGGAAACCCACCCACATCTGCTCGCCATCAAAATGGATGTCGTGGGATGAAAACCTGGTAGCACTAACCAAAATATTAAGTCTATTACAGTCATAGGCATAGCCAACATAGGCATGGCTGAGCAAAACATAACAAGACAGCTAACCGACCAAAACCGTCAACATCTAGACACAAGAACTGAGTGATGGAGGTAAAGAAAAAGTCATCATAGCCTGCTATCCCCAAGCGGTCTTCACGAGCTCTGGATTGTCTGCTTGGCCGCGTGACACAGCTTTATGATTTGCATCGTGCTAGTCCTGATCAGCTCTGCACCAGCGCACAACTCTCCAGCCGCTTCTCCTTTCTGCAGCCTTGTCCAATATAAAAGAAATGAACATAGAGAGAACACAATCTCAAAAGGAGTCTTAATCTCTTTTTTCGAAGGTGGCCCAATTACGTGCCAACCAGATGGCCCAACAAGTAGCAGCTAAGCCCACAGTATAGAATCCTTCCTTGCTAGGTAGAAAAATATTACACCAAGCAAAGTATTGCCAGTAGTTGTTAGGGCATTTGTCAGTACCCAACACCACCCCAATAGATCTCAAGAACACTCTAGCAACTGGGCAAGTAAAGAATAGGTGGTTAGAGGTTTCAACCTCCCTGCAAAAAGAACAACAAGGGTTCCCTGGCCACTTTTTCTTCCTCATCACTTGTCTTGTAAGCACCACATCTTGAGATAATTGCCACAAGAAATTTTTCATCTTAAGAGGGATTTTGGCTTTCAATACCCACTTGTAGTTACATCCAACAAGGGGTCGTTCCAATAGCTTGTACACCGACTTAGTAGTGAATTTGTCGTTCTGGTTCAGGCCCCAGATGATTCTGTCACCCCCCCCCCTCTTGTAAGGGGGATATTCCTGACTATAGACTGCAACTCTTCCCACTTCCGAAGCAGGTCAGGGGTAAGCCTGCGTCTAAATAAAGAATATATGTCATTATTATTCAACTTGTTAAGAGTACAGTCCGGGAAGTTACAAATTTCAAACAGACGAGGATATTGCTCTTGAAGGGGTGGTAAACCATTGATCGAGTCTTTCCACACCCTAGTGATGTTCCCCTCTCTATTAACAATCTTCCTGCCTATCATATATATATTTTTAACTTTAATCAATGCTTTCCGGCAAGGTGAGTTAGAGAATCTGGCAGTAACATCCACAACAGATTTGTTGCGGAGATATCTGGCATGGATAATATCCTGCCAGAGCCCTTTTTGTCTCTCGAGCTTCCACCACCATTTGACCATCAAGCTAATATTTTGTTTTCGGAGATCTTTAATCCCCAACCCCCTTTTGTTTTTAGATCTACAAATTCTGCTCCATTTCACGAGGTGATACCTTTTTTCTTGTTGCAGCCTTGCCAGAAGAATTTCCTCTTGTGCTGATCTAATTTTTCTATAAAGGTTTTATTCATAAGCCACATCGACATATGGTACAGTGAGATATGTGTGACAACAGAGTCTAAGAGGGTATGTCTCCCCCCACCCCATCAAGGTCGTGTTACCCAACCAGGCCTCAAATCTTTTCAAGTACTTGATCACTATGAACTCCCAATCAGAATTCTGCTGGTTAGTATAGCTCATTGGCATGCCTAAGTACTTGACGGGAAAGCTGCCAATCTCATAGTTAAACAACTTCGCGTATTTTCACACAACGCTCTCATCTTCCCCCACAGTAAGAATCTCACTTTTCTAGAAGTTAACTTTTAGCCTAGACATCATCTCAAACAGATAAAGCAGCAAATTCAGGTTGACTGCTTTACCTATATCGTCTTCCAAGTAGATAATAGTATCATCTGCATACTCTAATACGGCAAGCACATCGGGGATGAGGTCAGACGCTAGCCCCGTGATCAGATTAATTTTTTGGGCATTCTTGATCATTTTGGTAAGACATTCAACAGCCAGGTTAAACAAGAACGGGGAATGGGGGTCCCCTTGGCGGACCCCTTTGGCACTTTGAAAGTAGGGACCCGCATAGTTATTCAACTTGATATTAACTGTCCCATCGTACAATATCTGTTTAATCCATCCACACCATGTTTCGTTAAAGCCTCGCATTTTGTGGCACTCAAGAAGGAAATCCCAATTTACTTTGTCATAGGCTTTTTGGAAATCTAGCTTAAGGACAACCCCCACCCTTTTCTTGACATGTGTGTAATTGAGAATCTCATGGAGTGAAAGCACCCCATCCATGATGTTTCTACCTTTCACACGAGCATTTTGAGTGAGGCTAATAAGTTTGTCTGCATACGCAGCAACTCTGCGATCGAGCACCTTTGTAATGAGTTTATATGGACATCTAAGGAGGCAAATCGGCCTGAATTGTTGGATTCTCTGAGCACTAGAAACTTTAGGAAGAAGGATAATGGTCCCATAATTGAGGCGTTTAACATCAAGCTTTCCTTGATGAAAATGATCAAACAAGGCCATAATATCACCATTCACGATCTCCCAACAGACCTGATAGAATTCAATAGGAATATTACCAGGTCCGGGGGCTATATTTGGGGCCATATCAAACAAAGCAGTTTTAACTT
>LR738713.1:198426737-198440286 GCA_902687465.1 Secale cereale
GTGGGGTGAGTCTGTTTATTGGTCCAGGTATACTTCCCTCCATTAATGTGAATTTCACGCAAAGCTAGGGTATTTATGATAGAATTAAACAAATCAGAGGATTTGTGATTGTTTGTTTTTTTATTCTTCTCACCAGAATGCCTAAGAATATTAATGTCACCACCAACAATGTAGGGTATTTGCATCCCACTGCAAGTAGCAGCCACCTCGAGCAAGAATTCTTGTTTCAGCTCTTCATGAATTGGACCGTACACTACCAGCAGCCCCCAATTGAGATTTTTTGTCTATCCTGCCCGGCCAATTGCAGTATATGTCTACCTTTAGAGCAAGAAACAATATCCAACTTATCACTTCTAACACCACACAAGATGCCACCAGATTTCCCAACACAGGGAATCCAGTTCCATTGAAAGATACCAAACAGATCAATTCTCCTCAGACATTTGGGAGAGAAATCTTTTTTCATGGTTTCTTGAAAACCCAGAAAATCAAGGGTATGGTGACTAATCATGTCAGAGAGGTAGCTGGCCATCTCTTTCTTGCCTACCCCCCGACAGTTCCAAATGAGGCCTCTCATTTGGAACGTTTTTTGTAAAATTTGGAACGAGTAACCCTACAAAAAAATTGGAACGTTTTTTGTGAAATTTGAAATTTGGAACAGTTTCAAATGTGTTTGTTGGGTTGGCAAATTTCAAGATTAGGATTTGTCACTCTGAGTATCAGAGAGGTATCTCTGGGCCCTCTCGGTAATGCACATCATAAAGAAGCCTTACAAGCAATGTGACTAATGAGTTAGTTGCGGGATGATGCATTATGGAACGGTTAAAGAGATTAGCTGGTAACGAGATTGAACTAGGTACGAAGATACTGTGATCGAATCTCACGCAAGTAACTGATGTCTACTACACAGCATTCTTCTTGTAGACGTTGTTGGGCCTCCAAGTGCAGAGGTTTGTAGGACAGTTGCAGACTTCCCTCAAGTGGATGACCTAAGGTTTTTCAATCCGTGGGAGGCGTAGGATGAAGATGGTCTCTCTCAAACAACCCTGCAACTAAATAACAAAGTGTCTCTTGTGTCCCCAACACACCCAATACAATGTAAATTGTATAGGTGCACTAGTTCGGCGAAGAGATGGTGATACAAGTGCAATATGGATGGTAGATATGGGTTTTTGTAATAAGAAAATATAGAAACCGCAAGCTAGCAAGTGGTAAAAGTGAGCATAAACGGTATTGCAATGATAGGAAACAAGGCCTAGGGTTCATACTTTCACTAGTGCAAGTTCTCTCAACAATAATAACATAACTGGATCATATAACTATCCCTCAACATGCAACAAAGAGTCACTCCAAAGTCACTAATAGCGGCGAACAAACGAAGAGTTGTAGGGTACGAAACCACCTCAAAGTTATTCTTTCTGATCGATCAATTCAAGAGTCTGTAGTAAAATAACATGAGGCTATTCTTTCCGTTCAATCTATCCTAGAGTTCATACTAGAATAACACCTGAAGATACAAATCTACCAAAACCCTAATTTCACCTAGATACTCCATTGTCACTTCAAGTATCAGTGGACATGATTATACGATATGCATCACACAATCTCAGATTCATCCATTCAACCAACACAAAATAACTTCAAAGAGTGCCCCAAAGTTTCTACCGGAGGGTCAAGATGAAAACGTGTGCCAACCCCTATGCATAGATTACCAAGGTCACAGAACCCGCAAGTTGATCACCAAAACATACATCAAGTAGATCATGTGATATCCCATTGTCACCACAGATAAGCACATGCAAGACATACATCAAGTGTTCTCGAATCCTTAAAGACTCAATCCGATAAGATAACTTCAAAGGGAAAACTCAATCCATTACAAGAGAGCAGAGGGGGAGAAACATCATAAGATCTAACTATAATAGCAAAGCTCGCGATACATCAAGATCGTGCCATCTCAAGAACACGAGAGAGAGAGAGAGAGAGAGAGAGAGAGAGAGAGATTAAACACATAGCTACTAGTACATACCCTCAGCCGCGAGGGTGGACTACTCCCTCCTCATCATGGAGAGCGCAGGGATGATGAAGATGGCCAACAGAGAGGGATTCCTCCTCCGGCAGGGTGCCAGAACGGGTCTAGATTGGTTTTCGGTGGCAACAGAGGCTTTCAGCGACGGAACTCCTGATCTAGGTTATTTCTGGAAGTTTTTGTATTTATAGGATTTTTTGGCATAGGGCACAAGTCAAGGGGGTCTCCGGGCTGTCCACGAGGCAGGGGGCGCGCCCCCCACCCTTGTGGGCAGCCCGTGGACCTTCTGGTCCCCCTCTGGTACTTTATGGGCTTCTTCTGGTCCAAAAATAACCTCCGTTGAGTTTCAGGTCAATTGGGCTCCCTTTGATATTCCTTTTCCGCGATAATCTAAAACAGGAGAAAAACAGAAACTGGCACTGGGCTCTGGGTTAATAGGTTAGTCCCAAAAATCATATAAAAGTGTATATAAAAGCCCATAAAACATCCTAGAAGGATAATATAATAGCATGGAACAATCAAAACTTATAGATACGTTGGAGACGTATCAAGCATCCCCAAGCTTAATTCCTGCTCATCCTCGAGTAAGTAAATGATAAAAACAGAATTTTTGATGTGGAGTGCTACCTAACATAATTCTTAATGTAATTTTCTTTATTGCAGAATGAATGTTCAGATCCGAAAGATTCAAGACAAAAGTCTATATTGGCATAAGAATAGTAATACTTCAAGCATACTAACAAAGGAATCATGTTTTCACAAAAAAACATGGCCAAAGAAAGTTACCCCTACAAAATCATATAGTCTGGCTATAATCCCTCTTCATCACACAAACTATTCATATCATGCACATCCCCGGTTTCAGCCAAGCAATTGTTTTCATACTCAATTTTTTCAAACCTTTCAACTTTCACGCAATACATGAGCGTGAGCCATGGATATCACACTATAGGTGGAATTGAGTAGTGGTTTGGAGAAGACAAAAAGGAGGAAGATAGTCTCACATCAACTAGGCATATCAATGGGCTATGGAGATGCCCATCAATAGATATCAATGTGAGTGAGTAGGGATTGCCATGCAATGGATGCACAAGAGCTATAAGTGTATGAAAGCTCATCAAAAGAAACTAAGTGGGTGTGCATCCAACTTGCTTGGTCATGAAGACCTAGGGCATTTGAGGAAGCCCATCGTTGGAATATACAAGCCGAGTTCTATAATGAAAATTCCCACTAGTATATGAAAGTGACAAAACAAGAGACTCGCTATTATGAAGATCATGGTGCTACTTTGAAGCACAAGTGTGGAAAAGGATAGTAGCATTGTCCCTTCTCTCTTTTCTCTCATTTTTTTGGAGGGGCTTTTCTTTTTTTAGCCTCCTCTCTTTTTTTGGGCCATCTATTTTTTATTTGGCCTTTCTCTTTTTTTCCTCACACGTGACAATGTTCTAATAATGAAGATCATCACACTTTTATTTACTTACAACTCAAAGATTACAACTCAAAGCTAGAACAAAATATGACTCTAAGTGAATGCCTCTGGCAGTGTACCAGGATGTGCAATGAATCAAGAGTGACATGTATGAATGAATTGTGAATGGTGGCTTTGCCACAAATATGATGTCAACTACATGATCATAAATGGAATATGACAATATGAAGCGTGTCATAATAACGTAACGGTGGAAAGTTGCATGGGAATATATCTCGGAATGGCTATGGAAATGCCATGGTAGGTAGGTATGGTGGCTGTTTTGAGGAAGGTATATGGTGGGTGTATGGTACCGACGAAAGTTGCGCGGTACAAGAGAGGCTAGCAATGGTGGAAGGGTGAGAGTGTGTATAATCCATGGACTCACCATTAGTCATAAGGAACTCATATACTTATTGCAAAAATCTATAGGTCATCAAAACAAAGTATTCAACGCATGCTCCTAGGGGAAGGGTTGGTAGCAGTTAACCATTGCGCGATCCCGACCTCCACACAAAGGATGGCAATCAATAAATACCTCGTGCTCTAACTTCATCACATAGCGGTTCACCATACATGCATGCTACGGGGGTCACAAACTTTAACACAAGTATTTATTTAATTCATAATTACCCCACTAGCATAACTTTAATATCATCATCCTCATATCTCAAAACAATCATCAAGTATCAAACATCTCATCATATTCAATGCACTTTATATGAAAGTTTTTACTATACCCATCTTGGATGCCTATCATAATAGGACTAGTTTCATTACCAAAGCACATTACCATGATGTTCTAAAAGACTCTCAGATAGATATAAGTGAAGCATGAGAGATCAATAATTTCGAAAAAATAAAACCACCGCCGTGCTCTAAAAAGATATAAGTGAAACACTAGAGCAACCAACAAACTACTCGAAAAGATATAAGTGAAGATCAATGAGTAGTTTAATAATTATGTAACTATGTGAAGACTCTCTAACATTTAAGAATTTCAGATTTTGGGATATTATTCAAACAACAAGCAAAACAAAATAAAATAGATTGACACTCCAAGCAAAACACATATTAAGTGGTGAATAAAAATATAGCCTCAAGTAAAGTTACCGATGAACGAAGACAAAAGAGGGGATGCCTTCCTGGGGGATCCCCAAGCTTAGGCTTTTGGTTGTCCTTGAATTTTACCTTGGGGTGCCTTGGGCATCCCCAAGCTTAGGCTCTTGCCACTCCTTATTCCATAGTCCATCGAATCTTTACCCAAAACTTGAAAAGTTCACAACACAAAACTTAACAGAAACTCGTAAGCTCCATTAGTATAAGAAAATAAAACCACCACTTAGGTACTGTTATGAACTCATTCTAAATTAATATTGGTGTAATATCTACTGTATTCCAACTTCTCTATGGTTCATACCCTACGATACTACTCATAGATTCATCAAAATAAGCAAACAACACATAGAAAACAGAATCTGTCAAAAACATAACAGTCTGTAGCAATCTGTAACTTTCAAGTACTTCGGTAACTCTAAAAATTCTGAAATAAATTGGTAGACCTGAGAAATTTGTCTATTAATCATTTGCAAAAATAATCAACTAAAAATTACTCTCCAGTAAAAAATGGTAGACAATCTCGTGAGCGCTAAAGTTTCTGTTTTTTACAGCATGATCGCATAAACTTCACACAAGTCTTCCCAAAGGTTCTACTTGGCACAAACACAAATTAAAACACAAACCACATATAAACAGAAGCTAGATGCAATATTTATTCCTAAACAAATGCAAAAAGTAAAGAACAAAAATAAAATTGGGTTGCCTCCCAACAAACGCTATCGTCTAACGCCCCTAGCTAGGCATGGTGATTTCAATGATGCTCGCATAAATGATAAAAATTGAAACATAAAGAGAGCATCATGAAGCATATAACTAGCACATTTAATCCTAACCCACTTAATATGCCTAGGGATTTTGTGAGCAAACAACTTATGGGAACAATAATAGGCTAGCATAGGAAAGCAAAACAAGCATAACTTCAAGATTTTAAGCACATAGAGAGGAAATTTGATATTATTGCAATATGTAGAAGCATATGATCCTCTCTCATAATAATTTTCAGTAGCATCATGAATGAATTCAACCATATAACCAGCACATAAAGCATTCTTTTCATGATCTACTTGCATAGAAATTTTACTACTCCCATCATAAGCAAAATTCTTCTCATTCATAATAGTGGGAGGAGAAAATTCAACAAAATAACTATCATGTGAAGCATAATCCAATTGAAAATTAAAATCACGATGAAAAGTTTCATGGTTATCTTTATCCTTAATAGCATACAAGTCATCATAATAATCATCATAAATTGGAGGCATGCTTTCATCATAATAAATTTGCTCATCAAAACTTGGGGGACTAAAAATATCATCTTCATCAAACATAGCATCCCCAAGCTTGTGGCTTTGCATGTCATTAGCATCATGGGTATTCAAAGAATTCATACTAACAATATAGCAATCATGCTCATCATGCACATATTTCATACCAGGCATTCTACGCAATTCTTCTTCTAGTACTTGAGCACAATTTTCCTTCCCGTCATTTTCACGAAAGATATTAAAAAGATGAAGCATATGAGCTAACCTCAATTCCATTTTTTTGTAGTTTTCTTTTATATACTAAATTAGTGATAAAACAAGAAACTAAAAGTTCGATTGCAAGATCTAAAGATATACCTTCAAGCAATTACCTCCTCGGCAACAGCGCCAGAAAAGAGCTTGATGTCTACTACACAACCTTCTTCTTGTTGACATTGTTGGGCCTCCAAGTGCTGAGGTTTGTAGGACAGTAGCAAATTTCTCTCAAGTGGACGACCTAAGGTTTATCAATCCATGGGAGGCGTAGCATGAAGATGGTCTCTCTCAAACAACCCTGCAACCAAATAACGAAGTGTCTCTTGTGTCCCCAACACACCCAATACAATGGTAAATTGTATAGGTGCACTAGATCGGCGAAGAGATGATGATACAAGTGCAATATGGATGGTAGATATGGGTTTTTGTAATAAGAAAATATAAAAACAGCAAGGTAGCAAGTGGTAAAAGTGAGCATAAACGGTATTGCAATGATACGAAACAAGGCCTAGGGTTCATACTTTCACTAGTGCAAGTTCTCTCAACAATAATAACATAACTGGATCGTATAACTATCCCTCAACATGAAACAAAGAGTCACTCCAAAGTCACTAACAATGGAGAACAAACGAAGAGATTATTGTAGGGTACAAAACCACCTCAAAGTAATTCTTTCTGATCGATCTATTCAAGAGTCCGCAGTAAAATAACACGAGGCTATTCTTTCCGTTCAATCTATCATAGAGTTCATATTAGAATAACACCTTAAGATACAAATCAACCAAAACCCTAATGTCACCTAGATACTCCATTGTCACCTCAAGTATCCATGGACATGATTATACGATATGCATCACACAATCTCAGATTCATCTATTCAACCAACACAAAAGAACTTCAAAGAGTGCCCCAAAGTTTCTATCGGAGAGTCAAGATGAAAACGTGTTCCAACCCGTATGCATATATTCCCAAGGTCACGGAACCCGCAAGTTGATCACCAAAACATACATCAAGTAGATCACGTGATATCCCATTGTCACCACAGATAAGCAAATGCAAGACATACGTCAAGTGTTCTCAAATCCTTAAAGACTCAATCCCATAAGATAACTTCAAAGAGAAAACTCAATCCATTACAAGAGAGTACATGGGGAGAAACATCATAAGATCCAACTATAATTGCAAAGCTCATGATACATCAAGATCGTGCCATCTCAAGAACATGAGAGAGAAAGAGAGAGAGATCAAACACATAGCTACTGGTACATACCCTCGGCCCCGAGGGTGGACTAATCCCTCCTCGTCATGGAGATCGCCTGGATGATGAAGATGGCCACCAGAGAGGGATTCCCCCTCTGGCAGGGTGCCAGAACAGGTCTAGATTGGTTTTCGGTGGGAACAGAGGCTTTCAGCAGTGGAACTCCCGATCTAGGTTATTTTCTGGAGGTTTCTGTATTTATAGGTTTTTTTGGCGTAGGGCACAAGTTGGGGGGTCTCCGAGCTGTACACGAGGCAGGGGGGCGCGCCAGGGGGGCACGTGCCCCCCACCCTCGTGGGCAGCCCGTGGACCTTCTGGTCCCCCTCCGGCACTTTCTCGGCTTCTTCTGGTCCAAAAATAACCTCCGTTGAGTTTCAGGTCATGGGCTCCATTTGATATTCTTTTTCTGCGATACTCTAAAACAGGAGAAAAACATAAACTGGCACTGGGCTCTGGGTTAATAGGTTAGTCCCAAAAATCATATAAAAGTGTATATAAAATCCTATAAAACGTCCTCGAAGGATAATAAAATAGCATGGAACAATAAAAAATTATAGATACGTTGGAGATGTATCAGTAACATACCTATCACAAAGGTAATAGTGTATCTCGTCATTACGATTTGACAGATAAAGATCTTCGTAGAATATGTAGGAACCAATATGAGCATCCATGTTCCGCTATTGGTTATTGACCGAGGTGTGTCTCGGTCGTGTCTACACAGTTCTCGAACCCGTAGGGTCCAAACGCTTAATGTTCGATGATGATTTGTATTATGAGTTATATGTTTTTGGTGACCGAACATTGTGTGCAGTCCCGGATGAGATCACATACATGACTTGGAGTCTCGAAATGTTCGAGAGGTAAAGATTGATATATTGGATGATGTTATTCGGACAACGGAAGAGTTCTGAGGGGTACCGGGTACATATCAGAGTATCCGAGGGTTACCGGAGGCCCCCGAGGGGAAGATATGGTCCACATGGGCCATAGGAGGGAGGCAAGGCAGCCCACAAGGGGTGGCGCGTGCCCCAATGGGCAGTCCGAATTGGACTAGGGGAAGGGGGTGGCACCCCCCCTTTCCTTCTCCTACTGCCTCTCCTTCCCCTTTCCCCCTCCAATAGAAGGAAGAGGGTGGGCGAATCCTACTAGGACTAGGAGTTCAAGTAGGACTCCCCCCACTTCGGGCGTGCCTAGGGAAGGCTCCCTCCCCCTCCCTCCTTTATATACTTGGGGATGGGGCGCCTTGGACACACATCAATTGTTCCTAGCCGTGTGCGGCGCCCCCTCCATGGTTTGCTCCTCCGGTCATATTGTCGTAGTGCTTAGGCGAAGCCCTCCGCAGATCACTTCACCATCACCGTCACCATGTCGTCATGCTGACGAAACTCTCCCTCGACACTTTGCTGGATCAAGAGTTCGAGGGACATCATCGAGTTGAACGTGTGCTGAACTCAGAGGTGTTGTATGTTTGGTACTTGATCGGTTAAATCGCGAAGACGTTCGACTACATTAGCCGCGTTGAACTAATGCTTCCGCTTTCGGTCAACGAGGGTACATAGACACACTCCCCCCTCTCATTTCAATGCATCTCCTAGATAGATCTTGCGTGAGCGTAGGAAATATTTTGAAATTGCTTGCTACGTTTCTAATAGTGGCATCATGAGCCAGGTCTATGCGTAGATGATATGCACCAGTAGAACACAAAGAGTTGTGGGCGGTTATAGTCATACTACTTACCACAAACGTCTTATTTTCATTTGGCGGTATTGTGGGATGAAGCTGCCCAGACCTACCTTACATGAACGCGTTCCATATAGGCTCCGCCACTCTGTAACCGCCGGGACCGAGTGTGTGTTCCCCTAAGTTTAGCTCCTGCATTTCTTTCCCCCACTGACTTGATTCAGAGTTTGCGGTGCTCGAGCAATTGATCTTGAAGTCGTTGTACTCATCTTCGGTGATCGAAGGATTTTTCTCCTTGATCTTCTCATAACTCTCACCTTTCTCGATCATTCTCTTCACCGTGCTTTTCCAAGTAGACAGGGCCTTGCTCATCTTCGTGAGGGCAGCATTGTTCACTTTATTCCCTTTGAGGCTTGTGTTTTCAAATTCAGCGGGGAACTTGTATCGTTCGTGCAGCTTCGTGAAGATGAGGTTGCGCAAATTCCCTCTGTGAGGATGCATTGGGTTCTCGGTGTTGATCGAGATGGTGCTTCGGAGAATGCACCCGAGCTGAAGCGAGTACCCCTTGACTATTCGTTGGGGCGCCGTTGGATTCCCGTCGGAGTCCACTTCAGTAACTTCCTCCTTGAGGGTGCGGAGCACGGTCGGGCGCCGGTCCTTCTGTTGCCTCTTCGGTTGGCTGCCATCTGTGTGTGCGCCGCCATCATCAGTGGAGGCATCCTCGGCGGCACCATCAGTGGTGGCATCCTCGACGGCACCATCAATGTGGTCATCCTCGGCGGTACCATCAGTGGTCTCAGGATCGGTGGGGAAGGCGGCATCCTCATACAAGTGAGATTGTTCCTCCATCTCCTGGGACAGCTCCCAGAATGCCTTGCCGCCCGAACCCCCGGCCTCATCGTTGTTGGCCATGTTTCTCTCTAAATAGGAAAAAAGTTTGGTCAAAAAGTTGGTTATTGTCAAGGAACAATATCATGGTCTCATCATTTAGGGTTTGTCGACACTTAGGCATCCTAAAAGCTAAGCTTTTATCATTGAGGGTTTTTCGACGCCGAGGCACCCTAAAAGCCTAAGCTTTCATCATTTCGGTTTTTATCGACACCGAGGCAACCTAAAAGCCAAGGTTTTATAATTTATGGTTTGTCGACACCGAGGCATCCTAAAAGCTAAGCTGGGAAGGAGAATTCTAAGTTGGGCATAATCACTTGGCTCTATTGCCGCCTATGGTTTAATGCAGCTAGAATAAAAGGGCACTTGATCCTACTTAATAAACTAGTAAGATACCCCGGCCCATGCATTAGTTACAAGTACCCCATATGTCCTACTTTTAGCAAAGTTATGCTAAAATTCACGGAAACTTTCAGCATGACCTTTGCTGAAAATAGGACATATGGAGTACCCGAATTTGCCGGAACGGAAGTTAATCGACATTCCAGCAAACTCAAGGGCCTCTCGGGTGGACAAGGCAAAATCATTATCCCAGGTGGACAAGGCAATGTGCTACTTGCTTAAATCTCTGTCCAATGCTATTTACAAGACAAACAACAGGTGGCAAAGCCCTGTGTTAAAAAAAAGGCCTCCATCACAACATGGAAAATACATTGGCAGTTACATCAACAACTTTTTGTGTCTTTTGACAGTACCACATTGATAGAAGTATCACTGTCAGAAGAAGGGGGTTTTAGTTTGAACCAAAGACAACAATTGAAGCCAACCGTTGTAGCTCTGTTCATCTACACATCTCATAAATAATAGCTTTAAAACAACACCAACCCAGACCTAGGCAACATTGGCATCTTGTTCATTTACAGATCCCAAAACAGAAGGCAATGTTTTGCCATTATCTAGTTTCCACTTATAAAAATTCTTAGCAGCAACAAAAGCCTAAGGCTCTGTTTGATAGCAAAGTATTAAAAAACTGCAGTATCAACAAACTATGGTAATTTAGCCTGTAGCCATAACATACCATGGTTTTAACATAACAGAGTATTTTTAGAGTATTGACAATACAGAGCATCTGTTTGGCTGTGGCCTGCGCAGTGCTGTAAGTGTAGATGGCTCCATGGTTTTAACATAACAGAGCAAAGTATTAAAAAAACTGCAGTATCAAAAAAGAGGTCCAGGGTTCTTTTTTTTATGCGGAGAAATTACTACAGTTTTGAGAACACTCTAGTTTTAATTTGGGGCAACAACATGGACAGCAGCGTCTTCCTCCTTAATGCAAAGTTCCTCCAATTTTTTTTCTCTTTTAACAATCAGAAGAACAATACACAGAACCCCACATGAATCACATGCTCTTTCAACGGGAGAAGACAAAATTACTGAAAGAAGAGAAGTGCACTATATAGGAAAACTGCTGTTTGGCAACAAGGCAACAAGTTCGGTTAAGCCAGCAAAACTACATCAAACTGTAGCATAACCATAGTAGAAGGCATAGCTCCCACGAATTCCAGCACCCCTGTAACCCTAGACCAACACCCACTTTACCGCGTCCATCCTACACTCTCTACCGCCTGTTTTCTACACCTTGTATCTACTCTACTCAGCGAGAAATATATCGTCCAGTGGTACTAAGTAGAGAAATTTATTTTGTGCTAAGAAACAAACAGTTCACAGTTGAGGGTGACTTATCAAGATTTTCCCCGTTTTTTATGGTTGTTGGAGTCATAACAAGATCGGTTACTAGATTGGGAAGAAAATTAACGCACGGCTCGCAACGGCTTGTTGGAGTCATAACAGAATATGCTTAACTGCTGAGCCTTTTGACAGAACAGAACAGAATATGCTTGTAAACCTTCTTCTTCTTTGCCTCATATACCTGATCTTTCTTCAGGTATATGTTCAGAGACAGGAACTTCAGAGAACTAGTGCCCTGACTGAAACTAAAAAATTTGAGCACTCATTCGGTTTAACTGAAACTAAACCAGTTAAACATACAAGTCAAAACCAAAGCATCCACAGCCTTATTCTCCAGGCCGAATCACTTACCGACAACAAGCATATGCAGCACCGGATCTGTTATATAATTGGCCGTAGCACATTACTAGAATTTACCATGATCATACCTCATAAACTTTGATTACTCATTTGGTTAAACTAAAAGTCAAACACTAGAGGCAAAACTAAAGCGTCAGGAAACCAAAGCATCCAGAACCTATTCTCCACACAAAATCATTTACCGACGACAAAGGACTGAAATATATAAAAGGACCAAACCAATCTGTTATACTTTATATTTAGTATTGGCCACAGTAGGAGCTAAACTCTGAGTACTCATTTGGTTAAACTGAAAGTGAATCAATCATCATACACAAAGAGCCAAAAATCAGTTAAAACAAGGCAAAACTAAAGCTTCAGAAAAGAGCTAGTATGAAGACTGAATCGGAATGACATCCACAGCAAGTATGAACTATAGATCATCTACAAAGAAACAAGTCCTACAAGCATATAGTTCTGTTGTGTCAAAAGGCTCAGCAGTTAAGCAATGACAGTTGAAGAAGAAGAAGGTTTATTACCCTCACAACGAACACAATCAATGTCCATGACACGCGAACAAACAATCAGAAATTGGCAAACTCACTAGGCATCTCATCCCTCCCACCACGCCACTGATCCCCCGCCACAGAACCTAGGGTTTATTAGGGGACTGCACGAATCACGCAAAGGAGCGTACAAGGAAGCGAGGAGGACGCACCTGGCGGCATCAGAGATCCGCGGGAGAGGGCGGCGCGCGTCGGGGACGGGGAGGCCGCGTGGCGCCGGGGCTCCACGGGAAGGCGGCGCGCGTCGGGGACGGGGAGGCAGCGTCGAAGTGGGCCGGGGGGGCGCCTGGCCTCGGCGGGAAGAGCAGCGTAGGGCGGTGCTGGAAGGCACCGGAGTTGCGCGGGGAGGGCGGCGTCGCGGGTCCTCTGGGCGGCGGCGTCGGGAGAGTAGAGGGGAAGGGGATTGAGGGCGAGGGCGAGGGCGAGGGACAGAGAGGGAAATATGGATGGGGGCACAATACTAATGGCGCACCGCCCCCTGGTGCCCCATAAGTACATCCATACTAATGGCGCACCTCCCCCTGGTGCGCCATTAGTATATTTTTTTTTGATTTCTGCTCGAGCCAACAGGTTATCTTCCACCTGACCTGATCCACATCAGGTCCCTTGTACTAGCTTGACTGGTCAGCACCTAGTTCTCACACCAGGAGGTCCTGGGTTCGATTCCCAGGCTCCACAATTTTTTTTATGCATTTAAAATGATGTTTGATACTTATTTGTGTTTAAATATGTTCAGACTTGTTTAAATCATAACAGTAATATTTTTTTAGAAGACAGTAATAATTTTTTAAAAAATATCATCAGATTTTCTATTTGAATATATTTATGAATATGAAAAATATCATCAAATTTATTATTTGAAAATATCATGAGTTCATGGGTCGGCGGCGGCGGCCGGTGGAGCGGGGGAGGGTGCGGGGGGTCGGCGGC
>LR738713.1:198440520-198452302 GCA_902687465.1 Secale cereale
GGTCGGCGGCAGCGGTTGAGTAGGGGAGGGTGCGGGGGGTCGGCGGCGGCGGCCGGTGGACCGGGGGGTGATCGGCGGCGAGGGGGACCGGATCTGGCGAGGTGGAATAGCGATCGAGATGGAGGGGGATCGAGATCGAGTGTCCATGAAATTAAAAAAATTTCATGATAGTTCAAAAAGTGTGCATGAAATACAACCGAGAAATGAAGGATACGATTTAAATACAATCGATCTTAACTAGCTATCTGTTCACAATCTTCTTGCCCTTCTTTTTCGCAAATGGAGTTCTTCCGTGGAACGGACGTCCTTTAGGTAGGGTGGTCCCGCTTCTTCTTCTGGTGTATGCTGCTACTTCATCATCGTCGTCATGTTCGATCCTCGGTTCGCCGTACTTGTCGAAGTCTTGCTCATTGGCTACCCCATCCATTCCGATGATCTTCCTTTTGCCTGTCCTCATGACAACACGATTGGGCTTTGACGGGTCGGTAATGAAGAAGCCTTGGTCAACTTGGGAAGCCAGTACCCATGGCTCATTTTTCGAGATGACGTTTATGCCCGCGGTCTTGGATTTGGCTTCGGGTATAACCATGGTGGTGAAATACCGGTCTTCTTTTAGGACGCTCTTGGCCCATCTGACACGGAACATCGGGACCTTCTCTCCAGCGTAGCTCAGCTCTCAGATCTCCTCGATCCTTCCGTAGTATCCGTCCTTGACATTACCGGTGTAGGATTCCATCATTACCCCGGAGTTCTGATAACCATCGCTCTTCATGTCCTTGGCCTTGGTGTAGAATGTGTAGCCGTTGATATCGTACGCATCATAGGTCATCAGGTTGTGCTTGGCGCCCTGTGACAAGGCGAATATGAGTTGTTCTTCCGCGGAAGAATCCTCATGTAAAGGGTACGACAGAAGCTTCTGCTTGAACCAACGCGTGAAACATGAGTTGTGCTCTTTGATTATATCTCCGTCCGTCCTCTGTTGGCCTCGGTCATTGTACGTCTTCAAAATAAAGGTTTTGTGATGTACCACCCAAGGATCGACCATGTCTATGTGTTGTAGCGTGACTAGGTTTGCTCTTTCAAAGTCGGCGAGTCGACCCTCGAAGTCGACATGCATTGTGCGGCGACTCTGACGATGACCCCATCCAGCGAGCCTGCCGAGGTGCCTGTTGACGGGCAGACCAATGGGGTTCTCGATGCCTAGATAATTCGTACAGTAGGAGATGCACTCTTCGGTCAGAAAGCCCCTGGCTATGCTTCCCTCTGGACGTGACATGTTGCGAACGTATCCTTTGATGACACCATTCATCCTTTCGAACGGCATCATGCTGTGCAGGAACGTCGGCCCGAGTTGAATGATATCGTCCACGATATGGACCAGCAGATGCACCATAACGTCGAAGAATGCAGGCGGGAAGTACATCTCAAGCTCGCATAGTATCACCACGATCTCTTCCTGTAGCCTTCAGAGTTGCCTCACGCCAACAAACTTCCGAGAGATGACGTCAAAAAAGATGCACAGGCCAAATAGGGTTTCACGGACGTGCGCGTCCATGATCGCACGGATTGCAACTGGAAGTATCTGCATCATCAGCACGTGACAGTCATGAGACTTCATCCCGCTGAACTTCAGCTTCGCTGGGTCTAGGTATCTGCTTATCTTCCCCGCGTAACCGTAAGGAAGTTTTACTCCTACGAGGCAGGTGAAAAACTGCTCGATCTCCTCCTGATTTAGAGTGAAGCACGCGGGAGGGTAGTCATTTCCGGTCTTCTTGGCCTTTTTGCCTTTGCGACGACTTTCCGTGTCCTGCTTCACCTCATCATCATCATCATCATCATCATCATCATCATATATAGCGTGAAGCTCCTGCCTGATGCCCATTGATTTCAAGTCTGCCCTTGCTTTCGGCCCATCTTTGGTCCTCTCTGGCATGTTGAGCAGGGTACCAAGCAGACTCTCACACACGTTCTTCGTGATATGCATTACATCAAGGCTGTGAGGCACTGTGAGGCACACGGTGGATCTTCCAGTACGGCAAGTCCCAGAAAACAGACCTCGTTTTCCATACCTTCAGCAGTGGCTCTGGCGCCTATCGCTTCTTTCCCGGCTCTGGCGCCTTTTGCTTCTTTCTCGACAGTGGGCAATCTTTCCAATTTTTCAACAGCTCGTCTATTTCCTCGCCGCTCCTCGTACACGGGCATCCTCGGGGTTCGGTTTCACCATCGAACAGATCCTTGCATTTTCTCCACAGGTCATCGTCGCGAAGCCACCTTCGATGTCCCATGAACACGGTTTTCGAAGACCCGGGATCTCTATCTAGCTGGCGATACGTTGTGTCATCCATGCACCTGACGCATCCAGAAAATCCGTGGACCACCTGCCCCGTGACATATCCGTAACCGAGATAGTCGTGCACCGTCGTGAGCAACGCGACTCTCATAGGGAAATATTCTTTCACTGCGGCGTCCCACGTATTGGCTGGCGTTTCCACAACGTGTCAAGCTCCTCTTTCAGCAGCCCCAGATACAGATTGATGTTGTTTCCTGGTTGTTTCGGTCCTTCAATTAGCATACTCATGTGAATGTACTTCCTCTTCATGCACAACCAGGGGGGAAGGTTGTACATCCACACAAACACAGGCCAGGTGCTATGTGTGCTTCTCTGGCTGCCAAACGGATTGACTCCATCGGTGCTCGCACCCAGCACGATGTTCCTTGGATCGTTCCCAAATTATAGGTCTTCGAAGTTCAACGCTTTCCACTGGCTCGCATCCTTGGGGTGACTCAGCATCTTGTCTTTTATCTATCTCCGGATCATTTGCGTCATCTTCTCGCTTCTTCTCCTCCCTATCCGCGTGCCAGCGCAGGAGCTTTGCTACCTTAGGGTCCGCGAAATACTGCTGCAGAGGAGGAGTGATCGGAAAGTATCACACCACTTTTCGAGGAGCTTTCTTCCTCTTCTTGTATCGAGTGACGCTGCACACCGGACATATGGTAGACTCCACGTGCTCGTCCCGATAAATGATGCAATTGTTCATGCACACATGGTATTTCACGTGTGGTAAATCCAGAGGACACACGATTTTCTTCGCCTCCTTGAAACTGGTCGGGCACTTGTTCCCTTGGGAAGACGTTCGTGCCAGAATGACATGTTCTCGTCGAAGCATGCGTCGGTCATTTTGTGTTTTACCTTCATCTCCAGAGCCATGAGCGTTACTTTCAGGCGGGTAACCTCGGGCCTGCATCCCTCATACAATGGAGTAACCGCGTCTAACTCAAGTTGATCCATCTTGGCTTTCTCTCGGGTGGCAGCTCTTGCGTTATCCGTCTGCTTGAGAAGCAGCTCTTGAATATGAGGGTCCTGCACCCAACCCATCGATGGTCCAGCATCGTCTGCTCCGCCGGCATCATCATCTTCATGATCATGCCTATCGTCTGCTCCGGCATCTTCCTCATCATCATGTCCTGCATCTTCTACATGATGATTGTGTACAGCATCACCATCGTGATCATCTTCTGGGGATTCTTCGTCTTCTCGCCTGCCCGAGCCGCGGTGGTTGTCTTGCTGCCCTTCCTCATTTCTTGCCCGGCCCCCATGGACGACTTCGTAGTCATCTTCATCACCTTGCCACCGATAGCCATCCATGAAACCACGCAAGAGCAGGTGGTCTCGCACCTACCCGGAATCCGGGTCCGCAATAAGAGTCTTCAGCTTGCATCTTCTACACGGACATCTTATCTCCGTCTCGTCCTTATTAAGCATCTCGGCCTTCGCGGACCTCAAAAACCTATTCACGATGCCTTCGGTCATCGTGTGGACCATGGTCGCCTGCGGGGTAGAGCAAAACGATATTTTAGAACCAAGAAACAATTTGGCGTGACTTTCCCTAAAAATAGGACCAAAAAGAATGCTTAATGCCAAAATTCTCGCCGAAACGAAAATGAATCAACATTTCGAGAAAATATTGGCAACTATCGCATTTCAAATACCGGTACACCTCCAAACACAAACACATATGCAACACCACAAACATATGCAACACCACGAACATACATAGATCTAGCTAGGCCATAAAAAGTGCATGTGCACATTGTTGTAGGGAGAACAACATAAATATAGCTTTCCCCCTTACTTACCTATCAAAACAAGGTAATTTAACCACTTAATTTGAATGAATCTATGGTGGAAATGAGGTGAAAAAGAGGAGGCACCCGAGACAAGGAGGAGGTGGAGAGAATGAAGTGGGGAGAAAGTGAGTGTGGGTAGGAGAGGCTATCCAAAATATCTTGTTGCTGCCCACTTACTAATGGTGCACCAACTCTAAATGCGCCATTAGTAATCCAGGTTACTAATGGCGCACCTTTTGGTGGTGCGCCATTAGTAGTTTTGCAAAAAAAACATACTAATGGCGCACTGTTCCACAGTGCGCCATTACAAGTTTAAACTGGTAATGGCGCACTGTGGAACAGTGCACCATTAGTAGTTTTGCAAAAAAAAAAATATATAATAAAAAACAACATTAGTGGCGCTCTTTCCGACAGGTGCGCCATTACTAGTTACAACTAGTAATGGCGCACTGTGTTTGGATGCGCCATTAGTATGTTTGGACATGCGCACTAGTTCAAAAAAAATTGATACTAATGGCGCACCCTGGGCCAGGTGCGCCATTAGTAGTTTCAACTCTAATGGCGTATCAGAAGGTGGTGCGCCATTAGTATATACTAATGGCGCACCGCTTGTCTGGTGCGCCATTAGTGTCAATCCCATCTATAGCCCTTTTTCTAGTAGTGTGAAAGGTCGAGCGTGGATCATATAGTAGATATGACCAACATAGAGATGTTCACCATTGAAAACTACTCCATCGCACGTGATGATCAGACATGGTTTAGTTGATTTGGATCATGTGATCATGTAGATGACTTGAGGGATGTCTATCTAAGTGGGAGTTCTTAAGTAATATGATTAATTGAACTTAATTTCTCATGAACTTAGTCCTAATAGTTTTTGTATATTTATGTTGTAGATCAATTTCTCGTGCTACTGTTCCCTTGAATTTTAATGTGTTCCGAGAGAAAGCTAAGTTGAAAGATGATCGTAGCAACTACATGGACTGGGTCCGTAACTTGAGGATTATCCTCATTGCTGCACAGAGGAATTATGTCCTTGATGCACCGCTAGGTGGTAGGCCTGCTGCAGGAGCAACTTCTAATGTTATGAATGTCTAGCAAGCTCGATCTGATGACTACTCGATAGTTCAGTGTGCCATGCTTTACGGCTTAGAATCAAGACATCAAATATGTTTTGAACGTCATGGAGCATATTAGATGATCCAAGAGTCGAAGTTAATATTTCAAGCAAATGCCCGAGTTGAGAGATATGAAGTCTCCAACAAGTTCTATAGCTGCAAGATGAAGGAGAATAGTTCTTTCAGTGAACACATACTCAGAAAGTCTGGGTACCATAACCACTTGACTTAGCTGGGAGTTAATCTTCCGGATGATAGTGTTATTGACAGAGTTCTTCAATCACCGCCACCAAGCTATAAAGGCTTCATGATGAACTATAAAATGCAAGGGATGGAGAAGACAATTCCCGAGCTCTTCGCAATGCTCAAAGCCGTGGAGGTAGAAATCAAAAAGGAGAATCAAATGTTGATGCTTAACAAGACCACTAGTTTCAAGAAAAATGGCAAGGGAAAGAAGGGGAACTTAAAGAAGAATGGCAAGCAAGTTGCTACTCCCGGGAAGAAACCCAAGTCTAGAGCCAAGCCAGAAATTGAGTGCTTTTACTACAAAGGGACTGGTCACTTGAAGCAGAACTACCCCAGGTATTTGGCGGATAAGAAAGATGGCAAAGTGAACAAAGGTATATTTGATATACATGTTATTGATGTGTACCTTACTAATTCTCGTACTAGCACTTGTGTATTTGATACTAGTTCGGTTGCTCATATTTGTAACTCGAAACACGGGCTATGAAATAAATGAAGATTGGTTAAGGACGAGGTGACGATGAGCACCGAGAATGATTCCAAGGTGGATGTTATCGCCTCGGCACGCTACCTCTACATCTACCATTGGGATTAGTTTTAGACGTGAATAATTGATATTTGGTGCAAGCATTGAGCATGAAAATTATATCTTGATCTTGTTTGATGTGAGACGGTTATTCATTTAAATCAAAGAATAATCGTTGTTCTATTTATTATTTGATTAATATCTTTTATGGTCATGCACCCTTGAAGAGTGGTCTATTTTTGTTGAATCTCGATCATGGTGATACATATATTCATAATATTGATGCCAAAAAGATGCAAAGTTGATAATGATAGTGCACCATATTTGTCGCACAACAGTTTAGATCATATTGGTGTAAAGCGCATGAAGAAACGCCATGCGGATGGACTATTGGAGTCACTTGATTATAAATCATTTGATGCGTGCGAACCATGCCTCATGGGCAAGATGACTAAAACTCCATTCTCCGAAACAATGGAGTGAACCACAGACTTATTGGAAATAACACATACCGATGTATGCAGTCCGATGAGTGTTGAGGCTCACGGCAGGTACCGTTGTTTTCTAACCTTCACCGATGATTTAAGAAGATATGGGTATATCTACTTGATGAAACACAAGTCTGAAACATTTGAAAAGTTCAAATAATTTCAGAGTGAAGTAGAGAATCATGGTAACAAGAAAATAAAGTTTCTACGATCTGACTGCGGAGGCAAATATTTGACTTACAAGTTTGGTCTTCATTTAAAACAATATGGAATAGTTTCACAACTCACGCCACCTAGAACACCACAGTGTAATGGTGTGTCCGAACGTCGTAACCATAATTTATTAGATATGGTGCGATCTATGATGTCTCTTACCGATTTACCACTGTCATTTTTGGGTTATGCATAAGAGATAGCTGCATTCACGTTAAATAGGGCACCGTCTAAATCCATTCAGATGACACCATATGAACTGTGGTTTGGCAAGAAACCTAAACTGTCATTTCTTAAAGTTTGGGGTTGTGATGCTTATGTGAAAATGCTTCAGCCTGATAAGCTCGAACCCAAATCGGAGAAGTCCGTCTTCATAGGATACGCAACAGAAACTGTTGGGTACACCTTCTATCACAGATCCGAAGGCAAGATGTTTGTTGCTAAATATGGATAATTCTAGAGAAGGAGTTTCTCTCGAAAGAAGTTAGTGGGAGGAAATTAGAACTTGATGAGGTAGTTGTACCTTCTCTCGAATTGGAAAGTAGCTCATCACAGAAAATAGTTCCCATGATGCCTACACCAATTATGGAGGAAGCTAATGATGATGATCATGTAACTTCAGATCACGTACTACTGAACCTCGTAGGTCAACCAAAGTACGTTCCGCACCAGAGTGGTACGGTAATCCTATTCTGGAATTCATGTTACTAGACCATGACGAACCTACGAACAATGAGGAAGCAATGATGAGCCCAGATTCCGCAAAATGGCTTGAGGCCATGAAATCTTAGATGGGCTCCATGTATGAGAACAAAGTATGGACTTTGGTTGACTTCCCGATGATCGGCAAGCCATAGAAAATAAATGGATCTTCAAGAAGAAGACTGACACTGATGGTAATGTTACTCTTTACAAAGCTCTGCTTGTTGCAAAAGATTATCGACAAGTTCAAGGAGTTGACTACGATGAGACTTTCTCACCCGTAGCGATGCTTAAGTCTGTCTGAATCATGTTAGCAATTGCCGCATTTTATGATTATGAAATCTGAAAAATGGATGTCAAAATTGCATTCCTTAATTTATTTCTTAAAGAAGAGTTGTATATGATGCAACCATAAGATTTTGTCGATCCTAAAGGTGCTAACAAAGTGTGCAAGCTCCTGCGATCACTACAAAAAAATACACTTCCGTGATGATGCGTGTTTGTCATAGTAGGCCATGTTTTCTGTCATGCATGTACATCCATGACAAATTTATGACAGAATCAAGACAGTCATACCTGTGCTGTCGTAGAAGTGTTCCGTGATATTACCAAAACTATCATCACGGAAGTTTCCACTTCTATGACGATAAATCGCGCGTCATAGAAATGCTTTCGTCAAGGGTGACCGACACATGGCATCCAACGTAAGGGAATGTCATTAAGCTATCGGGTCCAGTTTTGTATCCGGTAACCCGTTAACGGTCCCGACCAATGGGGATTTTCCACGTCTAAAATCATCATTGGCCGGAGGAAACACGTGTTGCCTCACCGTTGGGACAGATGTCATCCACTCATTGGACAGGAGGTGCCTATGATAGGTCGACACGTGGCATGGCCCAATAGTGGCCCATTCCGGTGAAAAAGGCTGGCCCGGTAAAAAATAGCACGCCAGCCCATATAAGGCCTACTTGTGTCAGGTCCATTTAAGCCCATGGCCCATACGAGATGTGCCAATTCGGCCCGTCAACGACTCGTTAAAGATTTGACACCATTGCAGCCCATCGTCAGTTCGAGCCCGTTAACAGCCCGCTATATATTTGGGCTCAATATCGGCCCGATGAGATTTCGGCCTGTTAACGGCCCATTCAGTGGATTGGCCAATTTACACGATATACATCTTTCGGCCTTTTGCGACCCATTTAAGTATTGGGATAATTTCTGCCCGATGTGTCTTGTAGCCTATTGAAGGCCCATAAACCAGTTGGGCCATTTGTAGTCAGACCTGAGTTTTGGCCTTTTAGCGACCCATTTAAGTGTTGGGCCAATTTTGGGCCCGGTGTGTCTTTCAGCTTGGTGACGGCCCATATATCTGTTGGGCCATTTGTAGTCGGACCTGAGTTTTGGCCTTTTAGCGACCCATTTAAGTGTTGGGCCAATTCCAGGCCTTGTGTGCCTTTCAGCCTGTTAACGGGCCATAAATGAGTTGGGCCATTTGTAGTCGGACCTGAGTTTTGGCCTTTTAACGGCCCATGCCATTCATGGTCCAATACCAGCCCGGTTTTTCTTTCGGCCTGCTAAAGGCCCACAACGCAGTTGGGCCATTTACAGTACGACCTGACTGTTGGCCTCTTAGCGGCCCATGCTCTTCATGATCCAGTACAAACCCACTGTCTCTTTCGGCCTGCTAAAGGCCCCAAGTATAGTTGGGCCATATGTAGCCCGAACTTAGTAAAGGCCTGTTAACGGCGCGTGAAATCCATTGTGCCCACCTCTTGCCTGCTACTTCTCGAGCTTGCGTTGTATTCCCTCGAAGAGGAAAGGGAGATGCAGCACAGTAGCGTAAGTATTAACCTCAGTTTTTGAGAACCAAGGTATCAATCCAGTAGGAGACCACGCACGAGTCCCTCGCACCTGCACAAACAAATAAGAACTTCGCAGCCAACGTGGTATGGGGTTGTCAATCCCTTTACTGTCACTTACGAAAGTGAGATATGATAGAGATGATAGTTTGATATTCTTGGTATTTTTAGTTATAAGAACAGAAAGTAAAAGCGGAAAAATAAAGTAGATTTTAGATTGATATGTTGAGAATAGACCCGGGGGCCATAGTTTTCTCTAGTGGCTTCTCTCATGATAGCGATATTCTACGGCGGGTAAACAAATTACTGTCGAGCAATTGATAGAAAAGCGAATAATTATGGGACTATCTAGGCATGATCATTATATATAGGCATCACATCGGAGACAAGTAGATCGAAATGATTCTGCATCTACTACTATTACTCCACACATCGACCGCTATCCAACATGATCTAGTGTATTAAGTTCTTAGGAACAGAGTAACGCCTTAAGCAAGATGACATGATATAGAGGGATAAACTCAAACTTAGTGATATAAACCCCATCTTTTTATCCTCGATGGCAACAATACAATACGTGCCTTGCTGCCCCTACTGTCACTGGGAAAGGACACCGCAAGATTGAACCCAAAGCCAAGCACTTCTCCCATTGCAAGAACTATAGATTTAGTAGGCCAAACCAAACCTATAATTCGAAGAGACCTGCAAGGATATTATAATCATACATAAAGAGTTCAGAGAAGAACCAAATATTTCTCATAGATATTCTTGATCATAAATCCACAATTCATCGGATCTCGACAAACACACCACAAAAAGAGATTACATCGAATAGATGTCGGTGTATTGGATCAAAACATATGGGATCACAAGAATCCCTACTACGGTTGTGGGGCGCGGGGTTGAGAGAAGAGCGGATCAAACAGATAGCACACTTTTCCTTTACCCAGGTTCGGGCCGCGAGGATGTGTAAAGCCCTACTCCTGCTTTGGTGGATTGTATATCTGTGTTCTTCAGCTAGCTATGGGGTGTGAGGAGCTCGAATAAGCCGAATCCTCCTCCTGGTCGCCTCGGGCCTCCTTTTATAGGGAAAAGGGGTTGCCACAGTTGCACACAGGAGGTGGAAAGGGTACAGTGATGCGAGGTTATCCCTCGCATTACATGACAAGGCGCATTTAATGCATCTTGCTTAGGTGTCCTTGCTTTATCGGGGACGGGGGAGATATCCATCTTGTCCGTCACCGCTCCTTCTTGTGTCGACACGCGCCCTGGCCAGCAATGCCTGAGATGACATGTAGGCAGGCAGGCAGCTGAGGTGGCGCAATGGTGGGTCTTCGCGAAGATCTGCATGCCACCACGCAGATGCCTGCCCAGCTGGTTGGATCGGCAGCTGCATAAGGCGGTGGAGGTTTAGTTGGCGTGAGCCTGATGGTGGTCCTACGGATGTCCTCGGCAAGGGCCTTGCCGGGGCCCTGGCAAGGGTCTTGCCGCGGCGCCTGCTGTCATTCCTGACACGGTGCTTGCCGGAGGTCTTGTGGTCTTCCTTGGTCGGGATCCCACCAAGGGTCGCCGTCTTCTTAGTACATGTCTGACCTTGAATGTCTTCACAAAGATCTGCATGCCACTACGGGGATGTCTCCCGAATCCTTGCCCCATGGGGGCAGTGGACTCAAGGGTGAATCGCTCCGTAGGGGTGGGGCGAGTTGCCGCGACAAGGGTCTTGTCGGGGCTGCTAAAGCCGGCCCCGGCAAGGATCTTGCCGGGGCTGCTGACACTGGCTCCCGGCAATGATCTTGCCGGGGGAATCTGCTTCGTCCCTTTGCTCTTTGTTGTCTTGTTCTCTTGGGCTTCAGTCTTACCCTGGCTTACCTCCCTGGCCTTGCTTGGTGCGGCAGTGCCCGTGGCTCGGACTGCCCGTGCACAGTCATAGGGGTACAAAGAGTGTACTCCCGTTTTTGTACACCGATAGGAGCCCCCGGGCCCGGGCCACACATGAGCGCGACGCGTTGTTGGGCTAGGCCCAGAACGGTGCGCGGGCAGGCGGGGCGGTTTTCACCGCGGTAAGATTTCCCGCGCGCTGCTCCTCCCACAATCCGTGCGCCTGGCGCGGTGTGGAGGGTCGTGCGTGACGTGGGCGGCATGCGCGGGGTGGTTCCCGCAGGCATGCGTCACATCACAGTAAAGAGGCGGCTTCACACCTTCCCCATAAATGGGGATAGGCGTGGAGGCGCGGCCCATTTACTGAATGGGGTCGAGGTGCAGTCCTCAAGGCATCCACTCCCCACGATCACGGGGTGGGGATAGGTCGCCTCACCCGTCCCCTCGGTTCTGCACGTCTTCCACGTGCCTCCCATGCGCTTGGGGTGGCGCACGGTGGAGGCGGGAAACCGGGCCGTCGCTGGTTGGGGCGGCGGGTCGGTCCTGGCTCCCTGTGCCTTCCGTGTCTTGATTGGCCGAGCGGGGCGGTCAAGCCCCAACCCCGTTCCTTTATAAAGAGCGGGG
>LR738713.1:198452447-198479078 GCA_902687465.1 Secale cereale
GAGGGACGGTGTCTCGCACTCTTCCATCTTATTCCTCCTTCAGCTTCTGCTCCTCTCTTCCGTTCGTCATGGAGAGAAGAAATAAC
Source organism: Secale cereale (assembly GCA_902687465.1). Classification (NCBI taxonomy): domain Eukaryota; kingdom Viridiplantae; phylum Streptophyta; class Magnoliopsida; order Poales; family Poaceae; genus Secale; species Secale cereale. The sequence goes on from LR738713.1 coordinate 198,452,534, forward strand.
GGCCCTTCAATGGTGGCGGCGAGGGTCGCCGCTCGACAACGCGTCCCTCCTTCTCCTGCACCTGCGGTTGCAGAGCCGGCCACGAGGGGAAGGGGAGGGGGCGAGGCCGTGGGCGAGGCCGGGGCGCTCGGGGAAGAGGAGGACAGGGCAGCCCGCCGACCTCGCCCCCGCCAGCAGCTCCTCCTCCAGTGAGGGCCATGTTGGGGATGACCCTTGCGAGTTCTTCGTCAGGTTGCGGCGGCGGCCGCGCCGTCACCTTCATCTCCCGACTCCATTTGCGCGGGAGATGGAGCTGGATCCGCCGGAGTCATTGCGGCTGCACATGAGGGGCTGTGGGATCAGTGGCACGTGGGCCGGAGTCATGACGAAGATTCCTCCTCGAGCAAGGGTGACGAGGAGGACAGCGGCAGCGACGACGAGGGCAGTAGGCGGCAGGATGACGGGTCCGACTAGGCGTCGGGCGCCGCTCCTGGTGGCACCGGCGATCCCATCATCCGTCTCGCCAGCTCCTTGAACTTCTTGGGGCCGTCCCCTTGGCGGCTGGCGTTGGGAGGCTGCGGAAAAGGAAGAGGGCGGGCAGCAAGTTCCTCATGTCAGAGTACTCGGGCACCGACGCCTTCGACACGTACTGACGTCCTGCCGCCTCATCTTCGAGCTCTGCTTCCGTGCCGCCATCAAGATCCAGCCTTTGGGCAGCCACCAAGATGTCCTCTTGGTGTCTTCTGCCACCCATAGCCCGCCTAGGCCCTCCTTTAGTCCTCCTCGCCTCCTTGACCTGCCTCCTGAGGAGAGGGGCAAGAAAGGCATTGCGGGCATCTTATCTTTTTTTAGTTTGTAAGACTTCGGGCATCTGTTAAATTTAAAACTTGTAATCCTCTTGTTCATGTTTTTCATTCCCTATGGACTGTACCTGAGTGGAATGTTTTTAATGAAAAAGGGATGCTTGCCGGGTCTTTTGTTTGCAGGTAGAACCCACAACAGGGAACAAATCCCTGATATCTCTAAGATAAACATTTTCTCACCCACCAACAGGCCTCGCCATCCCCCCACTTCGCTCGACCTTTCTCACGCCTTTGGCGGAGGCAGGGATGAAGTGGGTTTAGGCTCCTTGTTTCATCCTTTCGCTGCCGCTACTACGACCAATCTTGGTCCCAGGAATGAGCCCTAGGGCCTAGAGTTATGCTAGCATGGTAGTTTTAAGGAAAGAAACGAGGTTTCACATACCTCAGTACATAATGGAATGCATGATAAGGGATGAAGGACTTATCTGAAGCTACAGCCCCCGGCAACCCAGGTTTGCCGTGGGTGAATCTTTGCTCTTGCAGCCCCCGGCAATACTGGCTTGCCGGGGCCTAGATGCTGGCATGTTCCTTTTTCTTCTCCCCAAGTGATCTCGGCAAGGATACCTGTGTGTCCTTTGAACCAAAGAAGATAAAGGAAGACAAAGGGATGCAAACTCGACCTCTAAGCTAGGGGTTAGCCGCCGCTAAGAACTATCAACCCTAACCAAGGACGAGACTCGACTCAGCATGCATGCTATAACTTAGGGCGCCAGCGCTTCATTTATTTATGCTCAGGGTCTGCGCCTGGCTTTGTACAAAGGGTTACATGCCTTGTCGGCAAGGCTTGTACAAAGGGTCGCAGAGTTGCTCACCGGAACGGCATTTTTGGTCTCCAGGCGGACTGCGCCAGGCCTGGTGACTCGTATTACCCGATAAGGGCCTTCCCACTTCTGCGTCAACTTGTTGGTATTCTTGGTCGATTGAATGCGCCGAAGAACAAGGTCCCCTTCCTCAAAGCTTCGGGCACGGATCTTGCGGCTATGGTAGCGGCGCAAGGCTTGCTAGTAGCGTGCTGCTCTCACAGCCGCACGAAGACGATCTTCCTCAAGGAGCATTGCGTCATCTTGTCGGAGTTGCTCTTGCTCAAGCTCATCATAAGCGGGCACTCGAGGTGACCCGTATATGATTTCAGTGGGGAGAACTGCTTCTACCCCGTATACTAGGGCAAAGGGTGTCTGGCCGGTGGCTCGATTTGGCGTCGTTCTGATCAACCAAGGAATCATCGGCAACTCATCAATCCAGCACCTTCCACTCTTATACACCCTGCAAAGGTCTTTGTCTTTAAGCCTTGCATCACTTCAGCGTTTCCTCTCTCAGCTTGACCATTGCTTCGTGAGTGAGCAATGGAAGCGAAAGAGACTTTGCTGCCGAGGTCTTGGGTACATTGCATGAAGGTGCGGCTTGTGAACTGCGTGCCGTTGTCCGTGATGACCCTGTTGGGTACACCAAAACGGCACACTAGTCCCTTGAAGAACTTGACGGCTGACAAAGATGTGACCTTCCTCACTGCCTCCACCTCCGGCCACTTTGTGAACTTGTCGATTGCAACGTACAAGTACTCAAAGCCCCTGACAGCGCGGGGGAAAGGGCCCAGTATGTCGAGCCCCCAGACCGAGAAGGGCCAGGAGAGAGGAATGGTTTGAAGGGCTTGAGCTGGTAGATGAAGTTTCTTTGAATGGAACTTGCACGCTTCACACCTGGTGACCAGTGTCGTCGCATCCTGGAGGGCAGTGGGCCAGAAGAAGCCTTGCCGAAATGCCTTGCCGGCAAGGGATACACTTCAATTTCACGCCGTTCGGTCTCTTTCTGTACAAGACGTCATCGACGAACTGGTACATAGCAGATCGACGAGCTACTTTTTCCGCTTCTTCCTGCTCCTCGGGAAGTTCCCCAGTCTGGAGGAATCGGACGGTATGCTGTGGCCACGCTGGAGCCTGGGGCTCGACAGCGAGGACTAAAGGAATTTCCTCCGCCGTGGGAGTGGCTGTCTCGACGGCAAGAGCTTGACGCTCCGCCGGAGCTAGCCGTCCCGTGGCGGGCTCAGTGTCCCCGGCAACATCCTTGCCGGCGGCTCCGGGGAGCTCGGCGGGAAAGTACTTGTCGGGCCCTTATTTCCTCCTCTTGTTTTGCTCTGTTGATGGATCAACGGATGGCTGAGAAAGCTGAAGCACAAAGGTACCTGGTTCCACAGGTAACTTGAGGGCAGCGCGCTTTGACAGGTAATCGGCGATGTCGTTCTCCGCTCGGGGAACGTGCTCCACCTGTATACCATCAAAGCGCTCTTCCAGCTTTCTCACTTCAACGATGTAGGACTTCATCAATGGGCTCTGGTAATCTTTATTGACTTGTTTGACGACAAGCTGCGAATCGCCCCTGACAATGAGTTTCTTGATTCCGAGGTATCCCGCGATCCTAAGACCAGCAAGCAGCCCCTCATACTCAGCAGTGTTGTTCATTTATACCTCCCTGGGGAAGTGCATCTGGACCACGTACTTGAGGTGATCTCCGGTGGGCACGACAAGTAGTACGCCAGCCCCGGCGCCCTGTAAGGAGAAAGCTCCATCAAAGTACATGATCTAGTCGCAACTCGCCTCTTTGCCGGAGAGAGCAGTTTCCTGGACTTCTTCATCAGGTGTCGCGGTTCATTCTGCAACGAACTCTGCCAGGACTCGGCTTTGAATCGTCGAGGTACTTTCAAACCTGAGGCCAAAGCTGGACAACTCCAGTGCCCACTCTACAATTCTTCCCGTTGCATTTGGATTGTGCAATATCCGCTGTATAGGGAGGCGAGTGACGACAGTGATCTCGTTGAAAGCACATTTGCTCCCTGGGTGGTTTTGGTAATTAATGACAACATACTTTGTGGTTGGACTAATGCTTTTATCAAGTATGTTTCAGGAAACCCAATCACATTGGTATGGCAAGTTGACTGAAGAAGTGAACCCCTCAAATGCTAAGGCAAGCATTGGCAAAAGCTCAAGACTCTATTTTTGGTTTAGTGATCAAAGATCACATTGAGTCCATAGGAAAAGCCAATACTATTTAAAGGGGATGAGGTTGTGTTGATGATCTGGTTGCTCAAGTGCTTAGTGATATAGCTCCTTCAACTATCAGCACCTTTCACTTCTATACACACTCATAAGTAATCTCGGACAAACCGATTCTTCCAACTCAGTACCACCGAGATGAACCACTTCTGCCATATTCCAAACCCTAGAAAAATCGGTCATACCGAGTTTGAGATCGGTCTCACCGAAACTGAACTGCCAACCTTCTGTAACCATTTCACATCATTTCGGAATAACCGGGTTTGTATTATCGGTCTCACCGAAATGGGCAAGCTTCTGTCTTGGCTCAAATCGGTCTCACCGATAAATCATTTTCGGTCTCACCGATTCTGGCATGTTTCTGTCTTTTCTCAAATCGGTCCAACCGAGTTTTCTTTCTCGGTCTCACCGAAAACTCCAACGTTCATATCAGATACACTTTCGGTCCCACCGAGATGGTATTTTCGGTCCCACCGAAAATCCCAACGTTCACTATATTTGAACTTTCGGTCTGACCGAGTTTTAACTTCGGTCTCACCGAGATTGGTCAAATGTGTGTGTAACGGTTGGATTTTGTGTGGAGGCTATATATACCCCTCCACCCCCTCTTCATTCTTCGGGAGAGCCATCAGAAAGTCTACCACTTCTACCATACACTTTCTGAGAAGTGAACCACCTACCCTTGTGTTGAGATCAAGCCATTCCATTCCTACCATATGAAACTTGATTTCTAGCCTTCCCAAGTTGCTTTCCACTCAAACCTTTCTTCCACCACAGCCATATCAGTGAAGAGAGTTGAGTGTTGGGGAGACTATCATTTAAAGCACAAGAGCAAGGAGTTCATCATCATCAACACCGTCTATTACCTTTTGGAGGGTGGTGCCTCCTAGATTGGTTAGGTGTCGCTTGGGAGCCTCCGTCTTTGAGATGTGGAGTTGAACCAAGAAGTTTGTAAGGGCAAGGAGATCGCCTACTTCGTGAAGATCTACCCCGAGTAAGGCTAGTCCTCCGTGGGCGTAGGCCATGATGGAATAGATAAGGTTGCTTCTTTGTGGACCCTTCGTGGGTGGAGCCCTCCGTGGACTCGCGCAGCCGTTACCCTCCGTGGGTTGAAGTCTCCATCAACGTGGATGTACGATAGCACCACCTATCGGAACCACGACAAAAATCTCCGTGTCACCAAACTGCGTTTGATCTTCTCCACCTCTCTTTACTATATATGCAATTTACTTTCCGCTGCCCATACTCTAGAATTGCATGTGTAGTGTGTTACTTGACTTGATCTTAATTGTAAAACTGCCTAAAACTTTGCACAACCAAAAGGCAGATTTTTTATATTGTCAAGTAGTCTAATCACCCCCCCCTTCTAGACATACTTCTTCGATCCTACAATTGGTATCAGAGCATTGGTCTCCATTGCTTTGGTTTACACACCATTGGAGGAAGATGGACGTGTCTACGGATGGGAGTGTTAGCCATAGAGTGCCTGTTCTTAATGGAAGGTTCTATAACTCTTGGAGGTCTGAAATGCTTAGTATCTTTAAAATTTACAATTTGTGCAAATATGTTGAGACCCCATATGTACCTCCATTTGATCCCTTGCACCCTACCATGGATGAAGAGCTTGATTTGCTTCGTAACCTTAGAACTGTAAATCTTATCATTAGAGGGTTACCCGATGACTTGCTTAATCTTGTTACAAACTTTGAGTGTGCCTATGCTATGTGGAAATTCTTGGAAGAACTTTATCCGGACTACTCTTTGAGAAGTCTTGATGAAATTCTACCCAAGACTATTGAATTTGATAAGTTGCACCCCAATGATCCTAACTTTGATAAATGCTTCTTTGAGCTTCGTGATCTTATGAAAAAGAAGGGTGATCCCAGTCTTATCAATATTATCATTAGAAATGCTCTTGCATTGCATTCCGAAGATTATTGTTCTATTGACCAAACTAATGCAAGTACTTATCAAATTGACCTAGGTGTTGATGATGAACAATCTATGGGTCAATATGATGATGAGCATGAGCATGATGATGATTACTCCAATTCGGACACCAAGCTAGACAAGGTCATGAAGAGTCTCAATCTTATGGCAAATCTGAGAGACTACATGTCCGGTGGAAAAGAGTGGATTCTTGATAGTGGATGCACCGATCACATGACCGGAGACAAAGACATGTTTCGAGAGCTTGCAAAGAACGATGGTCCACGCAAGTATGTGACTTTTGGAGACAACTCCAAGGGTAAGGTACTTGGCCTTGGTAAGGTGGCCATATCTCATGATAGCTCTATTCAAAATGTCATGCTTGTAGAATCTCTTGGATACAATTTGCTTTCCGTGTCTAGATTAGCTGACTTTGGATTCAATGTGCTATTCACCAAAGTAGATTGCCAAGTCTTTCGTCGTGATAATCAAAACATGGCTTTTACTGGTATTCGTAGAGGTGATCTATATATTGTTGATTTCACTAAGAAAGCCCAACCTAGAGCTTGTTTCATTGCTAAATCCTCTAAAGGTTGGTTATGGCATAGAAGGCTAGGACATGTTGGTATGCGTAATCTAGACAAGCTGATCAAAGGTGATCATATTCTTGGTGTTAAAGATGTTTTCTTTGACAAAGATAGACTTTGTAGTGCCTGTCAAGCAGGAAAACAAGTTGGTGGAAGTCATCCCGTGAAAAACATCATGACCACTAGGAGACCGCTTGAGCTTCTTCATATGGATCTCTTCGGTCCCAATGCTTACAAAAGCCTTGGTGGTAACTCCTTTGGTCTAGTTATAGTTGATGATTATTCCAGATTTACGCGGGTATTTTTCCTTGATGATAAATCGCAGGTTCAGAGGATCTTCAAGACCTTTGCCAAAAAGGCCCAAAATCAATTTGAGGTGAAGATCAAGAAAGTTCGGAGTGACAATGGAACGGAGTTCAAGAACGCCAATGTAGACTCTTTTCTCGATGAGGAAGGGATTCTACATGAGTTCTCGGCTACGTACACTCCTCAACAAAATGGAGTTGTTGAGAGGAAGAACCGAACGCTCATAGAGATGGCAAGAACGATGCTTGATGAATACAAGACACCGAAGCATTTTTGGGGAGAAGCGGTCGAGACAGCTTGTCATGCTATCAACAGGCTTTATCTTCATAAGCTCCTCGGCAAGACATCATACGAGCTTCTCACCGGTAACAAACCCCAAGTGGGATACTTTCGTGTCTTTGGTTCAAAATGCTATATCCTTGATAAGCATCTTCGGTCTAAATTTGCTCCTAAATCTCATGAAGGCTTTCTTCTTGGTTATGGATCAAACTCCCACACCTACCGTGTCTACAACAATTTCACCCGAAAGGTTGAAGAGACGGTAGACGTGAAGTTTGATGAATCTAACGGCTCGCAAGTAGAGCAAATGCCTATTGATGTAGGAGACAAGGACCCATCTGAAGCTATCCAAGATTTATCTATTGGAAAGATCCGTCCCATGGAAGTGAAGGAGAGTACCTCATATACATATGTGGAGCCACCTACCTCACGGCGAGATGAACCTCAAGGCAACATGGAGGCCTCCACAAGTGGAACTCACCAAGATGAGGAAATGCAACAAGAAGATCCACCACAACCTCCTTCTCCACCACCTCAAGACAACACCAACAACAATGAAGAAGAAGAAGAGGAAGATGAAGATGATGAGGAAGCTGAGCCACAGCATCACCAAAAGCTATCCCGAGTTCGAGCAAGAGTCAAGAAGAATCATCCCGTGGAACAAATGATGAACGACATCAACTCCGGGAGAATTACTCGCTCTAAAACTCGCTTAGCTAACTTTTGTGAGCATTACTCATTTATCTCTAGTATTGAACCTATGAAGGTAGAAGAAGCACTTAAAGACCCGGATTGGGTGAACGCTATGCACGAAGAACTACACAACTTCGAGAGGAACAAAGTATGGACCTTGGTAGAGAAGCCCAACGATGATCAAAACATCATTGGAACCAAATGGGTGTTTCGGAACAAGCAAGATGAAGATGGACAAGTCATCCGCAACAAGGCTCGTCTCGTAGCTCAAGGTTACACACAAGTCGAAGGTATGGACTATGGTGAGACCTATGCCCCCGTTGCTAGACTTGAGTCCAGTCGCATTCTTCTTGCTTATGCCAATCATCATGATATTACTCTCTATCAAATGGATATCAAAAGTGCTTTCCTAAATGGTGAAATTGAGGAGGAAGTATTTGTGAAACAACCTCCCGGATTTGTGAATCCCAAAAAGCCTAATCATGTTTACAAGCTGCACAAAGCTCTTTATGGTCTTAAACAAGCTCCTAGAGCTTGGTACAAATGCTTAACTAGCTTTCTTCTTGAAAAAGGGTTTGAGATTGGAAAGATAGACTCAACGCTGTTCACGAAAAGGGTTAATGGTGAACTATTTGTGTGCCAAATATATGTTGATGATATTATGTTTGGTTCAACTAACCCCCATTTTAGCAAGAAGTTTGGACAGCTCATGTCGGAGAAGTATGAGATGTCCATGATGAGTGAACTCAAATTCTTCCTTGGGTTGCAAATCAAGCAATCTAAGGAGGGTACTTTTGTCTCACAAACAAAGTACACCAAGGATCTCTTCAAGAAGTTCAACATGCAAGAAAGCAAAGGTATGAGTACCCCCATGCCTACTAGTGGACATAATGACTTGACAAAAGATGGAGAACCCGTTGATCAAAGGGTTTACCGTTCTATGATTGGTTCTCTACTATATCTTTGTGCTTCTCGTCCTGACATAATGTTGAGTGTATGCATGTGTGCGCGATATCAAGCAGCCCCTAAAGAATGTCATCTTAAAGCTGTTAAAAGGATAGTGAGATACTTGATACACACACCAAACTTTGGCATTTGGTATCCTAAGAGAGCCTCTTTCGATCTTGTTGGCTATTCCGACTCGGACTATGCCGGTGACAAGGTTGATAGAAAGTCAACTTCGCGTACATGTCAATTCCTTGGTCGATCCCTTGTATCTTGGTCCTCCAAGAAACAAAATTCGGTATCATTATCCACTGCCGAAGCAGAATATATTGCTGCTGGTTCGTGTTGTGCTCAATTACTATGGATGACACAAACGCTTAAAGATTATGGGATACATGTGAGACGTGTTCCCTTGCTTTGTGACAATGAGAGTGCAATCAAGATTGGACACAATCCTGTGCAACACTCTCGAACAAAGCATATTGAAGTTCGTCACCATTTTATTCGTGATCATATTGCCAAGGGTGACATTAATCTTAAGCATGTTCGTACTGACAAACAACTTGCTGATATCTTTACAAAACCTCTTGATGAGAAAGTGTTTTGTCGCTTAAGGAGTGAGTTGAACATCATTGATGCTTCAAACTTGGAGTGATAACTCCATTGATGCATGCAAGGCATGAGCCTCTTGACTAATCCTTGATATTTCTCTTATGATGATGATCATATGTCTTGGACACATTTGCCTCCTTGAATTGCATCTAACTCTTTGCAGGTACTTGAATGATCTACATTTCACAAGATTACCACACACTCAAATCTTGAGTAATCTTGTCATTGACCAAGTATCTAGCTCTTGGGATGTTGAGTTCAAGGAACAAAATTCCACATATCCTTTTTGACATCTTATACATCTAGTATTTCACTCTTGTCATCTTGAATATTCTCGAGTATTTCCTTGCTTGCCTAACCCATGTAGGAAGATGAACTACACAAGTAGAAATGGCGCTCCAACTTCACATTCAATGAGCACCTACATCAAGCTTACCTACATGAACAAAGCATCAACAAGCCCAAGGTATGTTCTTCACATCTTGAGGAGCTTTGCTCAAAGTCATGAGTACAAGCAACTTCATAAGATGTGATCACATCAAATGCTTAATCGAAAAATGGCAACCCCATTTTGAGCTTAAACGATGAGTATGACCTATGATCAAATGTCCTCATTTGACTCCTAAGTCAATATACTCAAACATAGGTGACTTTGTCGCCGACCTTTTTCTAGATGAAGTACATATGCTTTTGGAGTTTTTCTGTTTTCTCTTATGTTCTCTCATTGAATTTTCTTTAAAAAAAAAAACTTCATCTAGGAATCTTTTTATTTCTTTTCTTATGTTTCTTTGTGAATATCTTTTTATGGCTCTGATCAATTCCCCGAAAATCTTTCACAAATTCATTGCAAATCTTTTGAAACATTCCTTGCAAAGTGAGCTGAATTATTTCAATATTTCCTTGGAATTAAACTCGGAGTCACCGATTTGAAACTTTCGGTTTAACCGAAAAGGATTCGGACCCACCGATCCATCTAATTCGGCGTCACCGATTTATCTTTCAGGACATCTACTTCTGCAGCTCCACTCAAATTTTTAAATCTTAAGGAGGAGAAGACTCAAATTTAAATACTCAAATTGTTTCTATAAATGTTCTTGTTTGCCCTGTGTGATTCTTAAGGATCCCACTGCTTTCTTTCTTTCTTTCCTTCTTTCTTTCCATCTTTCCTGTCCTACCTAGTTTGCTGTCCTTTTCGGCACTTGATGTCAAAGGGGGAGAGGACTTAGGGGGAGTAGGGGGAGTAGGAGAGAAGAGAAGACTTAGGGGAAGAAGAAAAGCAATCTTATCTTAAGGGGGAGAGAATCACATCAAAGCTTTGTCATGTTTTACATTGGACATTACAATTGGCATCATTCTTTTGATTTTGCTTTCCATAACAAAATCTCTCAGAGTTCATTGAAAATCGTTTAGCTTCGGAGACATGTTTGCTGATTCAAGCATGTGCTCAATATGAGACACTCTTTATACATGTCCTCCCTGGCTTGGTACTCTTGATGTTCTTGCAGTTTGGTGAAGAAATACTCTTGTGTTATCTAACCTTGTTTTCCCAAGTTTATCTCTTCAGGTACAATGCCAAGGAACCTCAAGGTAAGTATATGCATCTTGCAGAATGTGCATGATGGTGACTTGCTTGTAAATACTTGTTTGCAAGAAATCACCATGCACATATGCATTATCACTCAATTCCTTTTCTTCTACTCTGATGCATATAGCCAAGCTGCATGTAGCACATCTTGCTTATCTCTCTTGTGTGCTTGTGGTAGTCCAAAACCATAATCTATGAAAATCTTGCACACTTGTAGGGGGAGCCTGTGTACTACATGCTTGTCAAAGCTTTCATGATAATTCTGTCTTTCCTTCAATAAGCTTTGATGTCTAGTTTAGTATGATTTCAGTGTGTTGCCATCAATTACCAAAAAGGGGGAGATTGAAAGCACATTTTCTCCCTGGGTGGTTTTGGTAATTAATGACAACATACTTTGTGGTTGGACTAATGCTTTTATCAAGTATGTTTCAGGAAACCCAATCACATTGGTATGGCAAGTTGACTGAAGAAGTGAACCGCTCAAATGCTAAGGCAAGCATTGGCAAAAGCTCAAGACTCTATTTTTGGTTTAGTGATCAAAGATCACATTGATTCCATAGGAAAAGCCAATACTATTAAAAGGGGATGAGGTTGTGTTGATGATCTAGTTGCTCAAGTGCTTAGTGATATAGCTCATTCAACTATCAGCACCTTTCACTTCTATACACACTCATAAGTAATCTCGGACAAACCGATTCTTCCAACTCAGTCCCACCGAGATGAACCACTTCTGCCATATTCCAAACCCTAGAAAAATCGGTCATACCGAGTTTGAGATCGGTCTCACCGAAACAGAACTGCCAACCTTCTGTAACCATTTCACATCATTTTGGAATAACCGGGTTTGTATTATCGGTCTCACCGAAATGGGCAAGCTTCTGTCTTGGCTCAAATCGGTCTCACCGATAATTCATTTTCGGTCTCACCGATTCTGGCACGTTTCTGTCTTTTCTCAAATCGGTCCAACCGAGTTTTCTTTCTCGGTCTCACCGAAAACTCCAACGTTCATATCAGATACACTTTCGGTCCCACCGAGATGGTATTTTCGGTCCCACCGAAAATCCCAACATTCACTATATTTGAACTTTCGGTCTGACCGAGTTTTAACTTCGGTCTCACCGAGATTGGTCAAATGTGTGTGTAACGGTTGGATTTTGTGTGGAGGCTATATATACCCCTCCACCCCCTCTTCATTCGTCGGGAGAGCCATCAGAAAGTCTACCCCTTCTACCATACACTTTCTGAGAAGTGAACCACCTACCCTTGTGTTGAGATCAAGCCATTCCATTCCTACCATATGAAACTTGATTTCTAGCCTTCCCAAGTTGCTTTCCACTCAAACCTTTCTTCCACCACAGCCATATCAGTGAGGAGAGTTGAGTGTTGGGGAGACTATCATTTGAAGCACAAGAGCAAGGAGTTCATCATCATCAACACCGTCTATTACCTTTTGGAGGGTGGTGCCTCCTAGATTGGTTCGGTGTCGCTTGGGAGCCTCCGTCTTTGAGATGTGGAGTTGAACCAAGAAGTTTGTAAGGGCAAAGAGATCGCCTACTTCGTGAATATCTACCCCGAGTAAGGCTAGTCCTCCGTGGGCGTAGGCCATGATGGAATAGACAAGGTTGCTTCTTCGTGGACCCTTCGTGGGTGGAGCCCTCCGTGGACTCGCGCAGACGTTACCCTCCGTGGGTTGAAGTCTCCATCAACGTGGATGTACGATAGCACCACCTATCGGAACCACGACAAAAATCTCCGTGTCACCAAACTGCGTTTGATCTTCTCCACCTCTCTTTACTATATATGCAATTTACTTTCCGCTGCCCATACTCTAGAATTGCATGTGTAGTGTGTTACTTGACTTGATCTTAATTGTAAAACTGCCTAAAACTTTGCACAACCAAAAGGCAGATTTTTTATATTGTCAAGTAGTCTAATCACCCCCCCTTCTAGACATACTTCTTTGATCCTACACTCGTGCGCCTGGAAGTAGTAACGCAGCTTCCTCGAGGCCATAAGAAGGCCGAAGAGCAATTTCTGCACACCGGAGTACCTTGATCAAGCCCCCTGCAAGAGGGAGCTAACAAAGTAGACCGGGTGCTGCATCATTTTCTTCCTTGGCTGCACTCCAACCGGCCGTGTCGTCTCTGCACCAATGGCATCAAGCTCTGTCGCTACTATCACCTCATCATCAATTTCTCTCTGCGCCACTAGTGCGGCGCTGACCACCTGGTTTGTTGCCTCCAAGTATAGCAGCAACGGTTCTTGTGGCCTAGGCGCAACTAGTACATGCATGGAGGAAAGATACCTCTTCAAATCTTGCAATGCTGCTTCGGCTTCTGGCGTCCACTCCATTGGGCCCGCCTTTTTCAAAATTTTGAAAAAGGGAAGGGCGCGCTCGGCGGACTTGGAAATGAATCTACTCATGGCGGCAACGCAGCCAGCAAGCCGACGCACATCCTTGACCCGTTTGGGTGCTTCAATCTGTTCTATAGCTTTGATCTTGTCCGGATTGGCCTCTATCCCACGCTATGACACAAAGAACCCAAGAAGCTTGCCGGATGGGATGCCGAAGACGCACTTCTCAGGGTTCATCTTGAGGTTGATCTTGCGTAGGTTTACAAATGTTTCTTGTAAATCAGGTATAAGGGTTGCCCTGTTCTTGGTTTTGACCACTATATCATCCATGTAAGCATTCCATATTTCAATGGAGCTGGGGTTCAAAACCAATCTGGACCGCCCTTGCAAATGTTGAGCCAGCACTCTTCAACCCGAAAGGCATTCGTACGAAACAATACGTACCACATGGGGTGATGAATGATGTCTTCTCTTTGTCTTCTCTTGCCATGAAAATCTGATGGTAGCCGGAGTAGGCATCGAGGAATGACAACAGGTCACACCCAGCCGTGGAGTCAACAATCTGGTCGATGCGCGGCAATGGGAGGGGGTCTTTGGGACAAGCTTTATTGATATGTGTGTAATCAATACACAGCCTCCACTTCCCATTTGCCTTGCGCACTACCATTGGATTGGCCAACCACGTTGGATGGAGCACTCCTCTTACCAAACCCGCTGCTTCCAGTTTCCGGATCTCCTCTATGATGAACTCTTGTCGTTCCAAAGCTTGCTTCCTGACTTTCTGTTTGACGGGCCGTGCATGAGGACATACAGCAAGGTGGTACTCAATCACCACCCTGGGAACGCCGGGGATGTCAGATTCTTGCCATGCAAACACATCGACATTTGCCCGCAGGAAGGCGATGAGCGCGTCTTCCTATTTGTCGTCAAGGGTGGAGCTTATGGTGAAAGCCCCTCCTGTGCCGTCCTCCTTGACAGAAACCTTCTTGGTTCCCGGCGGTGTGGTCCTGGACTTCTTGTTTCTGCCGGTGGAGCTCTCTGGCAGGTCCTCAACGGGAGCACTATACTCTGAAGAGGTGCGCTTGCCGGAGTGGGTGTCCGAGGTCTCACCGGTCTTCTTCTTCTTCTTCCCGACGGATCTCTCTAGCACGTCCTCGACGTGAGCACTACACTATGAAGAGGTGCGCTTGCCGGAGTGGGTGTCCGAGGTCTCACCGGTCTTCTTCTTCTTCTTCCCTCCCGGGGCTCCAGTGGCAGGAGCAAGTTCCCTCGTGGCGGCAGCTGCTGCAACTGCCTGCTGGTATAGTTGGTCAGCGCAAATCAGCGCATCTTTCTTATCGGAGGGGATGGTGATGATCGTCACAGGCCCTAGCATCTTCAGGGTGTTGTAGGCGTAGTGTGACGCTGCCATGAACTTGGCCAGCGCTGGGCGGCCAAGGATCCCGTGGTAAGGCAAGGGGATCTTGGCAACATCGAACACGATCCTTTCTGTCCTGTAGTTCAGATCACTTCCAAAAGTCACGGGCAGCGTGACCTTTCCCTTTGGTTGACTTCTCCCCGTGTTGACCCCCTGAAACATGCCCGTCTCTTCGAGGTCTCCGTCAGGAATTTGCAGCTTCTCGATCACGGTGGGCGAGACTAGGTTCAGACCGGCCCCGCCATCGACTAGCATCTTTGTCACCGTGAGGTTGCGTATTGTTGGTGAAACCAACAATGGAAAGCACCCGACCGCAGTAGTGCGATCACGGTGATCCTCAGTGTAAAAAATGATAGGCGTGCTGGACCGTTTCAGCGGCTTTTGGGCACCGGACGATGGCTCCGCCGCCGTAATCTGACGCGCCCACTGTTTAAGTTGGCGGTGAGAAGTATGCAACGAGGCGCCGCCACCGACGCACATGGCCTCCGTAGCTTTCTGAAATTCTTGGTCGCCGGACTCTTCATCCTCTTCATGATTGTCATCTTCGGGCCTTCTGTCACGGCCCGGGCGGGCCTCTCCTGCTGTTTATCCTTGCCGCGACGGCCTGCTTGGCCGTCACGCTTCTTGCCGGACCCTTCAGTACCATCCTGGCCTTTCTCCTTGTCCCGCCTCTCGTATTCAGCCCTCTGCTTCTCAGCAAGGAGCTCAACCTGTCGGCAGTCCTGGAGATCATGGCCTTTGGTGCGATGGATCTTGCAGTATCTCTTGCCGGACTTTCCTGGCTTCTCGGCAGCCACCAAGGCCCGGCGGGCGACAAACCCGGCAATTTCCTTGCCGGGGTCACCCGCCCTGGTTTTCTTGGCGGAGCCGACGTCATCAGATCCCTCGACGGCAAGCACAGCTTTACCTTTGCGCTTCCTGTTGCAGTGCCGGCCTTTCTTCGCCGGGGCGGCAGTATCCTCATCTGAAGAGTCCGTTGCCACGCCGGCATCTTTGCCGGGGTACTTCCTTCCCTCCTCAGCCCGGGCACATCTGTCAGCAAGAACATAGGATTCCGCCACATCTTTCACCTTGGTAATCGCCAGTTCTTCACGCATCTTGCGGTTACGCACGTTCTGATGGAACGCGCTGATGATGGCAGCAGAGTGAACATTAGGGATATTGTACTGTACCCGGCTGAACCTCTGTATATAGTTGCGCAAACTCTCGCCTTCCTTCTAGGGAATGACGTGCAGGTCACTTGCTTGGCCGTGGGCTTGGTGACCTCCAGTAAAGGCGCCAAAAAACTCATGGCACAAATCCGACCAGGAGGAAATAGAATCCACCGGCAAGTGCGTCAACCATGACATGGCATTGGGTTTAAGAGTCAATGGAAAGTAATTCGCAAGCACCTTATCATCACGGGCTCCAGAAGCTTGCATCGCGATGGTGTAGATGCTGAGGAATTCCGACGGGTGGGTCTTGACGTTGTACTTCTCGCTAATGTCAGGCTTGTAGGTGCGGTGAGTGGGCCACTGGAACTACCGCAGCTCACGGGTAAAATCCGGACAGCCTACCTCGTAAGGTAGACCTCCAGGGCTCTTCGGTGCTGGGCGATTCACAGCAGGCCCTGCTCGCCTGTCTGACTGGTGGCGCGCTCCGCGCTGGCGCTCGATAGTGGTTCGAGCGTCTTCATGAGCTCGCTCCTGAAGAACTTGACGCCGGTCGCCGTGGGTCCGTGGGTCGGACGACGCTATGGAGATGGCGTCACCCGCGACGTCCCGACGAGTCGACATACGCGGTACCGGGCGAGGAGGAGGCGAATGCACCGTGGCCACGACACTGCCGGTCCTCCCGCCACCGGTGTGTGGGACCCCATTGGGGCGTCGACCTGGGAGCTCCGCTGGACTTGGTTCATCCTTGTTGGCGACTGCGACAAGGCTTCGGATGGTGGCTCTCCATTCGTCGAGTTTCCCCGTAACGGGAGGAAAGTCGAGGAGCAACTGCGCGCGCGCCAGAGCTTCGGCTGGGGTTAGCGGTAGCGAAACCTGCACGGACCGCGACGCACTTCGACTCCTGACCATGTCAGGAGGAGCTCCGTCACGATCCCACGGTCGCATGCCGTTTCCACCAGCGCTTCGGTGGGCGGGCATGTTTTCTACGTCTCGGGAGTGGCGCTTGGGGCTCTTCCCGTGGCGACGCCCTGGATCTTCGGCACGGTGACGCCGTTCGTTGCACGCTACTTGGGAGGAGCGTGCTATTGGCACCGGTGTGGGAGTCCTGGAGGCCCTTGCGTCGCCTTCGGGTGATGCGGCAGCGATCTTGGAAGGCCCCGCGCCACTCGCGGAGGGCCTGGCTCCGTGTTTGTATCTGGCGGTGTGTGGCCCATTACCAGACGCACAAACATCGCCACCTCCCAAACTCCAGCTTCTGGGATGGCGTTGGTGTTCGCGAGCAGTGCCCCGGGTCCTTTCCGCGACCGGTCCGCTGCTCGCCCGCGTCGGGACGGGCTGTCCGGCTTCCGACTGGCCAACCACCACCGTCGTCTTCTTCTTTGGCGCCATGATGATGAAGAAGCGTCGAACTGATTGCCAAAGCCGATTCTCACAACTGCGCGCCCCTACCTGGCGCGCCAAAGATGTCGGTGTATTGGATCGACACCTATGGGATCACAAGAATACCTACTACGGTTGCGGGGCGCGGGGTTGAGAGAAGAGCGGATCAAACAGATAGCACATAGTTCCTTTACCCAGGTTCGGGCCGCGAGGATGCGTAAAACCCTACTCCTGCTTTGGTGGATTGTATATTTGTGTTCTTCAGTTGGCTATGGGGCGTGAGGAGCTCCAAAAAGCCGAATCCTCCTCCTGGTCGCCTCGGGCGTCCTTTTATAGGGAAAAGGGGTTGGCATTGTGGCACATAGGAGGTGGAAAGGGTACATCGATGCGAGGTTATCCCTCGCATTACATGACAAGGCGCATTTAATGCGTCTTGCTTAGGTGTCCTTGCTTTATCGGGGACGGGGGAGATATCCATCTTGTCCGTCGCCGCTCCTTCTTGTGTCGACACGCGCCCTGGCCAGCGTTGCCTGAGATGCCATGTAGGCAGGCAGGCAGCTGAGGTGGCGCAATGGTG
The DNA here is from genome assembly GCA_902687465.1 of Secale cereale. NCBI lineage: Eukaryota > Viridiplantae > Streptophyta > Magnoliopsida > Poales > Poaceae > Secale > Secale cereale. The sequence goes on from LR738713.1 coordinate 198,470,242, forward strand.
GGTCTTCGCGAAGATCTGCATGCCGCCACGCAGGTGCCTGCCTAGCTGGTTGGGTTGGCAGCTGCATAAGGCGGTGGAGGTTTAGTTGGCGTGGGCCTGATGGTGGCCCTACGGATGTCCTCGGCAAGGGCCTTGCCGGGGCCCTGGCAAGGGTCTTGCCGCGGCGCCTGCTGTCATCCCCGGCAGGGTGCTTGCCGGAGGTCTTGTGGTCTTCCTTGGCCGGGATCCCGCCAAGGGTCGTCGTCTTCTTAGTACATATCTGACCTTGAATGTCTTCACAAAGATCTGCATGCCACTACGGGGATGTCTCCCGAATCCTTGCCCCTTGGGGGCAGTGGACTCAAGGGTGAATCCCTCTGTAGGCGTGGGGCGAGTTGCCGCGGCAAGGGTCTGGTCGGGGCTGCTAAAGCCGGCCCCGACAAGGATCTTGCTGGGGCTGCTGAAATTCGCTCCCAGCAAGGATCTTGCCGGGCGAATCTGCTTCGTCCCTTTGCTCTTTGTGGTGTTGTTCTCTTGGGCTTCAGTCTTACCCTGGCTTACCTCCCTGGCCTTGCTTGGTGCGGCGGTGCCCGTGGCTAGGACTGCCCGTGCACAGTCATAGGGGTACAAAAAGTGTACTCCCCTTTTTGTACACCGACAATAGATCTCCTCGAAGAGCAAGGAGAACTTGGTATTGTGATCCAAAGAGAGAGAAGAAGCCATCTAGATACTAGCTATGGACCCGACAGTCTATGGTCAACTACTCACAACTCATGGTGAGGCGATGATGATGATGTAGAAGCACTCCGTGGTGGATCCCCCCCCTCCGGTGGAGCTCCGGAACAGGCCCCAAGATGGGATCTCACAGGAACAGAAGGTTGCGGCGGTGGAACTACGGTTTTCTCTATTCGTCTGATAGTTTCGGGGTACGTAGGTATATATAGGAGGAAGGAGGGCACCGGGGCCAGAAGGGGTACCCACGAGGCAGGGGGCGCGCCCTTTAGGGGGGGCAGCCTCGTCGATGCCACCTCAGCCCTATTCCGTGGTTCCCAAGTCTCCCATGCATATTTTTCTCCAAAAATATCTCTCCCGGAGGTTTGATTCCGTTTGAACTCCGTTCGATATTCCTTTTCTGTAAAACCCTAAAATAGGCAAAAAAAACAGCAATCTGGACTGGGCCTTTGGACTCCGTTAATAGGTTAGTCCCAAAAATAATATAAAAGTGTATGACAAAGCCCATTAAACATTCAAAACATCATAAATAATAGCATGGAACAATAAAATATTATAGATACGTTGGAGACGTATCAAGAATCCCCAAGCTTAATTCCTGCTCGTCCTCGAGTAGGTAAATGATAAAAACAGAATTTTTGATGTGGAATGCTAACTAACATAGTTTTTCAATGTAGTTCTCTTAATTGTGACATGAATGTTCAGATCTGAAAGATTCAAGACAAAAGTCTATATTGACATAAGAAATAATAACACTTCAAGCATACTAACCAAGCAATCATGTCTTCTCAAAATACTATGGCTAAAGTGAGTTATCCCTACAAAATCATATAGTCTAGCTATGCTCCCTCTTCATCAAACAAAATATTCATATCATGCACAGCCCCGATTTCAGCCAAGCACTTGTTTTCATACTCTATTCTTTCAAGCCTTTCAACTTTCACGCAATACGTGATTGTGAGCCATGGACATAGCACTATGGGTGGAATAGAGAGGTGGTTGTGGAGAAGACAAAAGGAGGGAGATAGTCTCACATCAACTAGGCGTATCAACGGGCTATGGAGATGCCCATCAATAGATATCAATATGAGTGAGTAGGGATTGCCATGCAACGGATGCACTAGAGCTAAAAATGTATAAAAGCTCAACAAAAGAAACTAGTGGGTGTGCATCCAACTTGCTTGCTCATGAAGACCTAGGGCATTTGAGGAAGCCCGTCGTTGGAATATACAAGCCAAGTTCTATAATGAAAATTCCCACTAGTATATGAAAGTGACTAAACATGAGACTCTCTATCATGAAGAATATGGTGCTACTTTGAAGCACATGTGTGGAAAAAGATACTAGCAATTGTCTAATTTTTTTTCCTTTTTTTGGGCCTTTCTTTTTTTGCCTTTCTTTTCTTTTCTTTTTCTTTTTTTTGGAGACGCTTTCTTAACTTAGCCTTTCCTCACATGGGACAATGCTCTAATAATGATGATCATCACACTTTTACTGAATTACAACTCGATATTACAACTCGATACTAGAACAAAGTATGACACTATGTGAATGCCTCCCGCTGTGTACCGGGATGTGCAATGAATCAAGAGTGACATGTATGAAAAATTATGCATGGTGGCTTTGCCACAAATACGATGTCCACTACATGATCATGCATGGCAATATGACAATATGAAGCGTGTCATATGAGCGGAATGGTGGAAAGTTGCATGGAAATATATCTCGAAATGGCTATGGAAATGCCATGATAGGTAGGTATGGTGGCTGTTTTGAGGAATATATATGGTGGCTGTTTTGAGGAAGGATATATAGTGGGTGTATGGTACCGGCGAGACTTGCGCGGTACAAGAGAGGCTAGCAATGGTGGAAGGGTGAGAGTGCGTATAATCCATGGACTCAACATTAGTCATAAGAACTCATATACTTATTGCAAAAATCTATGAGTCATCAAAAGAAAGCAATCAACGCATGCTCCTAGGGGGGAGGTTGGTAGGAGTTAACCATCACTTTAAAAAATACCTCATGTTCTAACATCGTCACATAGCGGTTCACCATACGTGCATGCTACGGGAATCACTAACTTTAACACAAGCATTTCTCAATTTCATAATAACTCCACCAGTATGACTCTAATATCACTATCCTCGTATCTCAAAACAATTATCAAGCATCCAACTTCTCATCATATTCAATGCACTTAGTGTGAAAGTTTTTACTACATTGATATTGGATGACTATCATGTGAAGACTAGTTTTATAGCCTAAGCACATTACCATGCTGTTTTAATAGACTCTAAAAAGGATATAAGTGAAGCATGAGAGATCAAAAATTTCTACAAAATATAATCACCACCGTGCTCTAAAAGATATATGTGAAGCACTAGAGCAAAACTATTCAACTGAAAAGATATAAGTGAAGCTGTGACGCCCGGATAATCAAACTACAGTAACACTCTTGTGATGATGCCATGTCACCACTGCTACTATTGCTAAACTCACTCTGATTCAAAACCGATACAAATTCAAATTAAAAAAAATAAAGTCAAAAATAATATTTATTCAAACAGTAAAACTAAAATGTTCAAATTATTCTATAATTCCCCCTGATAATTTTATGTTGGAACCAACATCATTTGACTCACCAAATAATTCCTAGGAAACTAATAAATGGCCTAGGAACAATTATTTTGGCCTATTCAAAATAAGCAAACATTTATACGTTTCCAAATGATGTGAAACCCTTCGGTCTGGTCTTGGAATGTTGACTTGTATTTATGTGCCAAGATTCAACTCAAACAAAATTCATTTGCTATTTTAATCAAATGAATACTATAGCTGATTCAACTAAAAAAAGAAAAGAAAAAGAAACAACAAACTCGAAAGAAAAGGGCCTATTCTACTAGCACTTTGGCCCACAATGCAACAATGGCCGGCCCAGCCCACTCAATGGGCCTTCTTCCACCCCCTCCCGCTACATGTCACAGTGGGTGTGCGTGGCTCACATCCACGATGGCCATGGCCGTGGATGCTCTCCACGTCGCCCCCGTGGGCTTATAACTACGTCGACCGAAACCCTAGCCCACACCTTGTCCAGCCCCCACTCGATCCCCCTTCGTCCGCCTCCTCATCTGCTCGTTTTCGAGCAGGAAAGCTCTGTGGTCACCACTGTCTTGCCCTTGTGGCCACGGCCACCGTCATCGCCATCCCTCGGGAGCACGTCCAAGAGGTCCTCCAAGGTCGCCTTCATCCGTTCTGGGCATCGATTCGAGCCGAGGCGTTGTGTAGCCGTCGCCATCTTCATCTTCTCCGCACGGCCGCCCCCACCTCGTCGTCGTTGCCGCTGCTCCGGGCCTCCCCTGACCTCCTAACCTCGTCCACAAGAACCAGGGTGAGCTCCTCCCTCGGACCCCTCCTTTGTTCCGTTCGATATGGATGCTGCAGGCCACCTTCATCATCGTGCCCAATCTCGCGTGTACGCGTACGTATGTGTGTGTACGCGTACGTATGTGCGTGTGTGCTCTGTGCTGCTGCTATGCCTTGCACTGCTGCTGCTTTGGGCTGCTGCTTCGTTGCTACTCTGGTTGCTGGCCGCTGCGTGCTGCTGTTACTCTGTTTGCTGGCCACTGCTGTTCTATTTGCTGTTGCCGCTTCTGTCGCTGCTCGCGCGCCGCTCGCCTCGCTTGCTGTTGCCGCCGCTTGTTGTTTTGCTGCTACTCGTGCTAGTTAGTCGCTGCTGCTGCTCCTAAGCGCTGCTCCTAGATGCTGTTGAATCCTTCTACAACCATTGCTAGTTAATTCTAATGGCCATGGCCGTGGCCATGTCCAAGCACATGTGTGTGCGTGTATATGCACATCCACGACCGGCCGGCCTTGCAAATTATGTTAAGAGACTAATTAGGAGTAGTTAGTTTAACTACTAGCCAATGACAGTGGCCCCACCGTTAGCTATTCTAATTTAATTAAACTCTAGCTAATCATAGACAATGACACGTGGGATCCAGATGAACTATTCACTGGTTGACCTAGTCAACTCTTGATTGTACTGTTGACTTTGACCTGGCCCCATATGTCATTGGCTGTGGCTGGCAACACACTAGGTGACGAGTAATTTTATTGTTTTATTTTCGAAATGATAATAAATCCAGAAATTCATAAAATCTTTTAAGCTTTGTAAATTCATAGAAAATAATCCGTAACTCGGATGAAAATAATTTATATATGAAAAATGATCAAAAAATGTGACGCACCCGAATATGCTACCCACTTACCTGTCAGATGCCTCCAACACTGCAAACATGGAACATTTCCCTCCGGATCGTCTATCCCGTAATTGCTCAAACCGGAGAAATATCCACAGATATTTTCCCGCTCCGTCGGTAACATGTAGCACCGTGTTAGGCCACCCCTAGCACCACGTATTGATGTGTTATGCTTTATGTTGCTTTGATTGCTCTGTTATTTATTATGTCCCCCCTCCGTTACTTCTTTCCGGTAGACCTCGAGACTGCTGCCAATACCCCTGTGATCGACTACATCGACGATGACCCCTCCTTCTTGCCAGAGCAACCAGGCAAGCCCCCCCCTTTTTGATCACCAGATATCGCCTATTCTTCTCTCTACTGCTTGCATTAGAGTAGTGTAACATGTTACTGTTCGGTTATTCCGATTCGGTTGCATAGCCTGTCATTGTTGCTACATTTGTTGATACCCGTACCTGCTATCCTAATGCTTAGTATAGGATGCTAGTATTCCATCAGTGACCCTTCATTCTTGTCCGTCTGCCATGCTATACCATCGGGCCGTGATCACTCGGGTGGTGATCACGGGTATATACTATTTACATACTTTACTTACACATGTTGATGATTCGGAGATGGGGGCTGAAGGGGCAGGTGGTTCCACCCAGGTAGTGGTGGGCCTGGGTTCCCGACAGCCCCTTGATGGTTACTTTGTGGCGGAGCGACAGGACGGGTTGCGACCACCTAGGAGACAGGTGGGCCTGGCCCTGGTCGTTGTCCGCGGTTATTTCATAATAACACGTTTAACGGGATCTTGGTATTTGATCTGAGTCTGGCCATTTGGTCTATACGCACTAACCAGCTACGTGGGAACAGTTATGGGCACTCGACGTCGTGGTATCAGCCGAAGCCTTCTTGACGTCAGCGACTTAGCGGCGCGCGCCGGATTGGACTGGAAAGCCTACTCTGGTATTAGGAGAGGCTAGGTCTGCTTACCGGCCGCCCTCGCAACGTGCAGGTGTGCATTGAGCGATGGGCCCAGACCCCCGTGCGCTTAGGGTTTAGACCGGCGTGCTGACCTCTCTGTTGTGCTTAGGTAGGGCTGCGACGTGTTGATCTTCCGAGGCCGGGCATGACCCTGGAAAGTGTGTCCGGCCAAATGGGATCAAGCGTGCTGGGTTATGTGGTGCACCCCTGCAGGGAAGTTAATCTATTCGAATAGCCGTGTCCCTCGGTAAAAGGACGACCCGGAGTTGTACTCTGACCTCATGACAACTAGAACTGGATACTTAATAAAACACACCCAGACAAGTTCCAGATATAACTCGGTGGTTGCTCTCTCACAGGGTGACGAGGGGAGGATCACCGGGTAGGGTTATGCTATACGTTGTTACTTGGTGAACTTACCATCTATTCTTTTCTACTGCTGCAAGACGGAGGCTGCGAGATGCGAGGATACTTGTTACTTTCCAGCTACCCTCATCTTCTGCTGCAAGATGGAGGTTACGAGAAGCGTAGTCTTCGATTGGATTAGTTATCCCCCTCTTATTCTGGCATTCTGCAGTTCAGTCCACATATATTACCCCTTTACACAGATACCATTGCATATGTAGTGTAGATCCTTGCTTGCGAGTACTTTGGATAAGTACTCACGGTTGCTTTGTTCCCCCTTTTCCCCCTTTCTCCTTTCTTCTCGGTTGATGCAACCAGATCGGTGGAGTCCAGGAGCCAGAAGATCCCGAGGATGTTTCTACGTGAAGTTCGGCTTCGAGGAGTAGTTAGGAGGTCCCAGGCAGGAGGCCTTGCCTTTTCGATCGTTGCTATATTTGTGCTAGCCTTCTTAAGGCAAACTTGTTTAACTTATGTCTGTACTCAGATATTATTTCCGCTGACTCTTGTGTTTTCGAGCTTATGTATTCGAGCCCTCGAGGCCCCTGGCTTGTAATATAAAGCTTGTATTATTTTAATTTGTGTCTAGAGTTGTGTTGTGATATCTTCCAGTGAGTCCCTGATCTTGGTCGTACACATTTGCGTGCATGATTAGTGTACGGTCAAATCGGGGGTGTCACAAGTTGGTATCAGAGCCGACTGCCTGTAGGAATCCCCCTTTCCAACTCCTTGGCCGAAGTTGAGTCTAGTCTTTGAAAATCAAATTTACTAACTTGTTGTGTGGCTTACGGGCCCACAACACCATTGGGTGGTATTAGGATCTTTTACTCCTCGTCTATACTCTGGGACTCTTATCTCTCTTCTATTTGGGATAAATGAATTTTGCTAAACCTAACATTAGGATCTCGTTATCACTTTCACCCGGAGAGTGCCTTATGATCGATGATCGTCTGCTGCACCAGAAGACCCTGAAGATACTCCCCGTTGTTAACCCGAGAACTTGTGCTCATCACCTTTGCAATTCACTACCACCGATATATCCCTATGGATATCTGCATGCACTTACCATTCTCATGATCATTCCTCGTCGCTCTTCTTATTACAAGATGCCTCGAAATAATCTCCGTTGTCCCGAGAATCCTTTGAGTTTACTGTCTTGCAGTTTTATTTCGCATGAAAACCCTTACGGTTATTTCCTCACAATTATCGAGGATCCGTTCTTCTCAATTGTTCATGTGTCTCACAAAATTCTTCTGAATACTTTTCGGTCTTTCTAAAATCCTCTGCAACCAGTTACTCTTGAAATTCTTGCCTGCTTGCATTATGGTTAATTCCATGTGACTAGTAGTCTTCGTTAACATCCCTTGTCTTAGCCATTTTGAGCCTATTGGTTCAATGTGTGAATATGCACGCAGTCATCGGTTATCCTTTTTAAATTTATCCTTCCGGCTCACACGTCATTCTGGACATGAGTTGGTTCTCGGCAATTCAAACCTTTATTGATTGTCCAACTAAGTATTTTCAACTCATCCATCCTTGATCAGAGCGTCTGCTTTTGATCCTTCCTTTTGGAAACCATATTTTCTTTCTATATTAAGCATCAGACTAATCAGGTGATTCTTCAATCTGATGCCTCTGCACTCTTTCTTCCTCTGAGTGAGTATCGATACTCACATCAGCTCCATTGTGGATCGCTCGATCCTTTGTTGAAATATTATCCGACAGTGTCCTTTGTATACAAAAAAAAACCTCGAGAAGTTCTGTCCCTGATGCATAATACCTTCGGTGAATTGTATCCTCTTCTTTGACAACCATGCTCTCCATTTGAGCTGGTGATATTTACTTTTGAAACTTGTGGTATATGTGACTAAGATGCCCGATGGGTGGAACCTATGCCTTCCCCTAATCCGTGAAAACCCGAAAGTTTTCATAAGTCATACTCTTCCGGTTTTCTACCAGTTAAAATTCCAACACTACAGTTTGATCAAAGCGAGAGGTGAATGAAATGATACGCATTAAAGAAGTGGGAGTCGACCTTGAACTTGTGTTCATGCCCATGAAAATAATGTAGACCGTCTCGGAAGCTTCTTGCAAAATGATTTTACATCTAAATAATTCTTTCGGTGTCAATAAATTTGATCCCTTGCAGTTATGGTTCCGACCATGCTGTCCTTATTCAATATATATGGAATAAATCCATTCCAGGCCTCGTCAATTTTTGACAAGGTTAAAGCATCTACTGTCATAGGTCAATGACCTAGTTCAACTTCTATCGTGTTCTACCTTCGAGTTTTACCCTCTGATATCTCGAGGATATCATGCCTTTGCACTACACCTTTTGAACTTTTGATGAAGTAATACCTTTGCTTGTCGTAATCACTCTACGGGTTCTAGGTTGCCGTCAACCAAGGACACCGTTTAGTAAATCAAATCTGCTCTAAAAATTCAACACCCCTAGTAGATGTTACTGGGAAATTTTTAAACTCAATCTGGTTT
>LR738713.1:198504974-198539599 GCA_902687465.1 Secale cereale
CTCAGACGTCCGACTGTGGCATTTTTTTAATTTTAAAGCCCTTTATGTGATGTCGCTCAGACGTCCGACTGTGGCATTCTTTTTATTTACAAAGCCCTTTATGTGATGTCGCTCAGACATCCGACTGTGGCATTCTTTTTATTTATAAGCCCCTTTCTGTGGTGTCGCTCAGACGCCCGACTGTGGCATGCTTGTTATTTATTTTGTTACTACTTTCGGATTGCATATGCCTCTTACTTGAATGTCCTGCTTGAGATTATAGTCTGGCATATCATTATTATCGTATTAATCATAATTTATCCTCGAGCATGTTTACGCCTCACCCATAATCATAATGTTTGCGAGTACATTCAAAGTACTCACTGCCTTCTCCCTGGCTATTGTCTTGGCCAGATTCCTTGCATGTGAAGGAACGACGCGACGACAAACCGGGTCCTATACAACGGTGATAGCAGCCTCACGAAGATAGGAATGAACCTGGTCAGCTGTTCCCGTGGGAAATGGAGTCCCACAGACGCCGACGTGTCACAAACCGCGTCCGCCACCTATCACTAAAAGCTTGTGTTGTACTCACATGCCAGAATGGTCTTGTACTACATATTTTGCACTTTGCTTGGAGTTTCTATAACAAGTTGGTGCCTCATCAGCTAACAGTAATCTTGGGGCTGGTGAGCACAAGGTCCTCTTTTTGGGAAAATTAACATCCCGAAAATCCGGTCCTGACAAATATGTACTGAAGAATAGAAAGGCCTGACATATTGACATGTATTCCCTCCATTCGAAAAAAATGGATGGGTCTAGGCGTATTTCAGTTCTAGATACATCCTTTTTTATCCATTTCGGCAACATGTAATCCGGACTAAGGGAGTATGGTGTAAGAGCTAGGGATACGACAGGACAACATAGTAAAAAAACACTAGTCGAATGTAAAACTGTATGCTAGCGGAATACGTACAGAAAAAACCAACATATACGTGTATGATTGGGAAACTAAGATGGCATTGCAATAGAGCAATATAACAACACTTCAATGTAAAAAAACATTGTATGATAGACAGATGAAGTACATACTGATGAATAACAATGCATAAGATATTCAGAAGCATGATGTCCAAATTAAGCAGATGGCATTGTGATAGTGTAGAATGACAGTACTTGAATTTGAAAAGATGTCATCATGAATGTAATAGGTACTAAAAAATAGGAAGGCATGACATATTTACATGCATGATCAGCATGCTAAGCACATGGCATTGCAACAAAGTAGATACACTCCAGGACATTATATGCATGTTGTAACCATATCACGTGCCAAGTTAGAGCAAGGACCTTGTCGGGTGAAGAGGATTCAACATCTTTCTGCAAGTCTTCTGAAGAACTGCATTTACATGTTCCATCATATTGGGAATCATTAACATCAAGTTTATTGGCCTTTACAATGCTCTGTGAGGTTCTTGTGGATATATCAGTGTGTGCAATTATATCTGACATGCATGGAAGACAACTAGTAGTTTGATTTATGTAATGAGTGCCTATAGGAGACGACATAAATAGTAGGACTGAGGTTAACTAGCAGCAACAGGTCTCAAAAACTAAAGGGAGAACACAGATGAAAGCTACAGAATATGTATCGTTTGTACTCGAGATTAACTAGATGGCACACAAAAGTATTAAAGAACAACATAGGTAATACTAGAAGTGGTATAATGCTATAATCACCAGCCTGTGGGATAGCATTGGCTGCTGGATGATAACTATGGAACAACGTTACCTAAAGAACAAGTATCTTAGCTGAACTATGGAACAATATTAACTCCTGAACAAGACCCGTAAGAGATCAACAAGAATATACAATGAAATGTGATAATCTATTTTCCATGCTTAGATGAATAACAAAGCCATAAATGTTGCACACAAGTAAGATGAGGGTACAACCTATCTGGCTGCCATCCATAGGAGTGAGCATCATGTGTTGACTTGTCGATCGCCCCGCAGTTGTTGTGGCTATCCATGTCGGGCACGCGCATTCGATGCAGGGAACTCTTGAGTGTGGACTATAGCTCCCTTTTGGTGTATGCTTCCCTTGTTGGAGCAGCTGCGGTGAGTCGGAAGACGGTTTGGCTGAAGATGCAGATAATGCATAATGTTAAGAACGACACATCTCTTTTATCTGAAGAAATACACTAAGAGATGAACAGCAAGGTACGAGAGTGGTCACACGTCTGATGACTGAGACTAAATTGGGTTCACACGATTTTATTTTATTTTGGTACTTTCCGATGTACGCCGGATGGCTTGATGGCCGTCTTGTGCCTCCAGCGACCAACGGCAGAGCAGCTTGCCGCCGCCGTCCCTGGCCCCGGCCAAAATCCCGCTCCCCGCCCCACCGCACTGCCGTGGTTGCGCCACCCCGGGGCCAATCCACAAAGACTCCGCGTCATCCAGATCCGGCGGCGGCAGTACCTTGAACCCACGCAACTCTAAGATAGCCATCTAAGCGCTGCTTCCGCGGCGAACTTGCGACCCCGCACCCTTACGTTAGACACCAGCCAAGTGGCAGCCTAGGAGCTCCGCCGCCTCGAGGCCTGCTGCTTCCCATTGGGAATCGATTGGCCCAGAATAAAAATTCAGACAACTGACACCTAGATAGAGTGATTTGAGATGTGGGTGGGAATTATCTTGCGGCATGGTGAAGTAGGCAGGTCCAGCTGCCAAGTCGGTGAGGCCGGCGTGGTTGCGATGGCCACCGGTGGCAGGGAAACAGCGATGTCGCGACGGTCGATGGCTACAGGGAAGCAGCGCCGGGACTCTGGACAGATCCGAAGTTGGAGCCACTCCGGCACCGTGGACAACGGCGGGGGTGAATAGGCTCCGGTACGGTTGACGCGGCCGTCGTCGAGGCAGCTACAGCAGCACGGAGTAAGAGGCACATGGCCCAGTGCACGACGGCAAATGGATAGCGTATCCGGCATTAGGGAGGAGGGCAGCTGTGAAATTGGTGTGATGGGGGCGCCATGGAGGAGGGGCTGAGGTTTCGCGGCTCGGGAGAAGGGACCTTCCGGGGAGAAGGTGATTTGGCACCCACGAGGTATGAATGGTGGGGGGAATTGGGAGGGGAGTGGAACCCTGTTTTACGGACGCATTTGTCTGAAATGTGACGGGGAGTTATAGTTCTACCCCTGCCTTTAGGCTTCTCGGCTTGGGTCTTTGTACTGAGGGTCGGGGATAGTAGAGTAACTTTGATTTTCCCCAAATAGTGGGCGGGAGTAATTTTGGGATAGGAGGGCGTGTTTTGAAATATACTACACACGAGCGATTTCGGGCGAGGAGAGCTTGTTTTGAAATAGTGGGCGCAAGCTATTTCGGGCGAGGAGAGCATGTTCTGCCGACCATGGTTTATCAATTATTCGGCACATGTCATTTTGGTCGAGGAGAAGGTGCGCTTGGATGAGTTACGAACCTACCGTCGATGCATAACGAACCAATTAATGTGTCTCCCACATAGGACGGTAATTTTGCGTCTCCCATTTATTTGCTCGGGTGAGTTCCACCGAGCAGAGGATGTTTAATGGTTCGTTCTAAATTTGGGAGAACGAGCATCCACGTCTACCTTACCAAGTCGATTCGAATCAAATTTAGAAATATTAGCTTGCCACTTCTTTTTTAGATGGAGAGATGATGCTCGGGAGTAATGTGTTTTTACATGCTCGTTGCTAGCAATGTACTATATGACAAATAGTTGACCCACTCAAAAACGGGAATCAAACCCAAAATGAAATATCTCGATTCAATGAAATAGCTCGTTCACTAGGTCAAAATAGTGAACTAAATCCAAAAGTGAACACCTCAATCGAATAGCATGTTGTACAGTATTATAGTACTCCATGAACATGTTTAAAGTTAAATTAATGAACTTGTTTGATATACGCATATATCCGTTCATGTGTGGATTGCAGATAACATGTTCTCCAGTTTTAATAGTTGAATGCAAGTTTATATCGAAACCTGGTTTATATCAGTGTTTTATGCATAAAACGCGACCTCCCCCTCTCCCGGACTCCTGCTCTCTCTCTATCTCTCGCCGACAATCTTCAATTCTATCGCACGCATCCAACAAACAAACCTTGTTGGTCCTCTCTCTTTCTCTCCATCTCTCTCTCTCTCTTTGTGTGTGTGTGTGGGGGGGGGTCTTTCTAGTTCGCATGCATATATACTCAATCTATAGGTCTCTCTCGCACACTATGTATGATTCTCTAGTCCAAGCTAGATATATTGGATGCACTCATCGTACGCACACAAATTCCTTGGCTCGTTGCCCGTAACTCTCTCACGCACCACACTGTCGTCTCGGAGCTCTTCCCCCTCTCTCTCAAACTCTCCATCTACCTGGGCCACACATACACATGCATATCTCACTCACACTCGATAGGCCCATCTAAACCTCTATCTCCCTCCCTCGTTCTCTCTCCATCTCACACGCACACACACACACACGATCTCATGCCTAGCTAGCCAAGTATGATGGTCTCTCACTCAATTGTAGGCACACGCAGTCCCCCCTATATGTATATGACTAGCTAATCTTAGTCGCCATCACAAACATGTGCATGGTCTATCTCGATTTCTCTTGGGGCATCTTTCTATCGCGCACGCACCTCCCTTGATCTCCCACCCATATAGTCCCCTCATGATCTCGAGGGGGTCTCTCTATCACAAACACACCCTCTCGCCCTCCCCGTGCGTCCATGTTCTTCATCTGTCTCTCTCGACCTTTCTTCCTTGTTGGCCAGACCTCTTTTGGACATGTGCTATAGGGGTGTCTCTCTCCGTTGCAGACAATCACACACTAGATATCTTCGTGTATCTCCTCACCTCGCTTTTTTATCTCGGAGATACATGCGTGATATGTTCGCCTAAGAAACGAAAAAACACACACTCTCTCTAATTTATCGTTTGTTGTCACTTTCTATTTCACACACTTACTCTTTTTGCACACTTACTCATTCTCCTTCACACGCACTTGATCCCTCTCGACTTAGGCACTCTCCTCGGTCCATAGCATATTGATTTATCGAAAGTCAAACAACACAAAGTTTGACCATGTACGTGGAGAAAAACAATTACATCTGGAACGACAAACATATACCATTAGATTCACCATGACATTTAGTTTCGTATGATATAAACAACATTTGTGTAAAGCGGATCAAAGTTTCCAAAGTTTGACTTCTAAAAAAATTATATGCACTGCATTATCGGGCGGATGGAATATCTCTTTCCACCTCTCAGCTATCTGACGCACCACTCAGCCTTATCGGGACTCCTCAATCCCTCTCAAAGTTTATATCTTCATGGTTCACACAGACACATGTCTCGCTCGCGCTATACATATAGACCAATCCAACACTCTCCGCCCTTGTTCTCTCTCTATGTGACACGCACCCCCCCTAATAAGTACCATAATCCCTCACTCCATCATAGGCACAAGCACCCCCAAAGTATGATTATCTCTCACTAGCCCTCAGGAACACACATATTGTCTCCTTCCATCCATACGTCTATCTCGATATCTCTCGGGGTATCTTCTATCCCGCACACACCTTGTCACTCGATCTCCCACCCATCTAGTCCCATCACGATCTTCAGGGGATCTCTCTATGACAAACATACACTCTATCCTCCCCATGTCTGCATTTTCTTCGTACGTCTCTCTTGACCTCTGTCCCTTGTTTGTCGACTTTTATCGACTGTTGTCCATGTCTCTTTCACACACGCACACACACTTTTTTCACTCACTCTTTCTATTTCTCTCTCTCTCTCTCTCTCTCTCTCTCTCTCTCTCTCTCCCTCTCCCTCTCTCTAGTTAGGGACTCTCTCACATCCATAAGCATATGGATGTTTTGAAAAGTCAAACCTCAGAAAAGTTTGACCAGGTATATGTGGAGAAAAACATTTACATCTGGAAAGATCATTAGATTCATCACGACATGTACTTACTTCATACTATCATTTATCTTTGGTATTGTAGATATAAGTAATTTCTTTATAAACTTGGTCAAAGTTTCAAAAGGTTGACTCTTAAAAAATGTTGGAACTACATTATCGAACGGAGGGAGTAGCTCTTTCTCTCTCTCTCTCTCTCTCTCTCTCTCTCTCTCTCTCTCTCTGCTATCTCTCACGGGCCTCCCCTCTCACACAAACACTCTATACCGCTGGACTATATGCTCAGTTTGTGAGCGTATAGCTCCGTATATTATTTAGATGACCGGTCAACCAGTCCACATGCTGCCTTGTCAGCTCGTGTTCTGTATCTTCGTGTGCTGGCCCATGTGGCAGTGGGTGAAAATAAGTAAACTAGAGGCCCATCTGACATGCGGTGAAGTAAGCAAAGTTGAAACCACTCGGGGTAGCACCCCGCACAATTGTAAATTGAGGGAGCATTGAGGACACACTTCTTCCGCGTGGAGGACGCACTCCCGCACAATTCACCACTGCGCGGTGGCATGCACAGAAGGACGCACTCGCGCACACCCAGCACACAACACACACCAGCACATGTGTACACTGGCGTCGTCGCTGGTTGAGATGGACGGCGAGGCAGCCAACAAGCATAGGCGGCTCGAGCCAAAACCGCATCGTTGGATTCGTATTTGAACATAATTTCAAATGGTGTAATTTTTAGTGACATGCATTGGCATTTTCTTACATAAATATATGGTCAAAATTTTATACTAAATAAGATGTAGTACAAAAGTGGGCTATAACGGCCCTCCACTATGTAGGCCAGAACACGTGCCAAATTCACTTGTGATGCATTTGGCATCGATGCCCCTCCATTGCTCACCTGGTGCCCCAATCTGGATCACCTACTTTGCTCCGGTGCCAAATTAACTCACGTAATGAAAAAACACTTACGTGGGAGAGAGAGAGGACTAAGGCAATAAAAACACTTGTTTGGGAGAGTGAGAGGCTGATGTAGTTTGGTTGATTGATTTGTTTATACATGTGGGTCTGTGTGCACAGCGGTGCCAACTCTCTCACATCGCGAGAGCGGTGCCAAAATCTTTTGATTTGACATCGATGCGTATTATGGCATACTTTTGCGAAATATGGCATCGGCCACATAGTGGAAGGTAACAAATGCCCAAGCTCTTCACGTGCTCCTAGGTAAATGAGAGGACAGAGAAAGAGAGAGAGAGAGAGAGAGAGAGAGAGTGAGTGAAAAAATATCACTAGCTAGCCAACACTATCGTATGAGAGAATGTTATTGGTACCTCTTGATGACATGGCAATCTTATACATCCAGCTGCTCTAATATGTTCTCTTCTTTTGTAGATAAAAAAAGACCCGAAAGTGAAAAATGTGCTCCACTATAACAATCTCATCGAATGCCTTGATCTCCATCTTACAGAAATTGATTTCATCGACTATCGTGGCAGCACATCTGAGATTAAATTGACCAGGTTCTTTGTTCTGGAAGCAAGTGTGCTCAAGGTAAATGACAAAGTCTCCGTAGAAGCTGAATTTGTTTTTGAAACATCAAGTGGCCAAAGACTCAAAAACTCATTTGCCCATTAGTGACTTGCCAGGGCGGTGGATTTTAGTTTGTACGATAATGCTGCATCCACCTAAAGTAATAGAAGTTCTTACGTAAACTTCCTAGTAATTCCCTCTTCATAGGTGCAGCATTACTCCTAACATTTGTAATATCAGTTTGAAACTTGTAATATTGTTGTGTCCTATTCCAGCGTTTTCAAAATCATGCAAATCAAATAGGTCCTAAATTGGTGATGATATTGTGCCTGCCATCATTCACCAATAGCCGTCGGATCTAGATCTGACGCATACAAACCAAACTTCTCCAGTTTTGCAAAAAGATGCCCGCACTTGTTCCCTATTTACAAACAACTCATTGTCTCTCACAATCAGCCTTATCTCCTCCCCACCACATCTAGAAGGCCATGGAAAAATCTAGTGCGATGGCCCCTGCCAGCGCCGTCCACCCCCCAATCTTGGTGTTCCGTGCAATGCACGGGCATCTACGTACGGGAAGTTATGTTGAACACAGCTAGTTGTAAGAAGGCTAGGTCTACAGCCATGATGATAATGACTACAGACGGTGAGGCTGACTATGGTATGCCGAATACAACGCCTATACTCATGTGTCATCTCCGGTGTAGGGTCTTATCACTTCATTGTGAGGAGCAACACGTAATAATTTGACCAACGAGTAGTATGGTGCTACTACATTGGTACTACTACTACTACTAGTACTAGCACCACCGTCTGGATTTAGTAGTACTACCACGTCCATCTAGATTTAGTATTTGACTATCAATATCTAGTAATGCATGTCACAAAAAATGTACTACTCCCTCTATAAATAAATACATGGTGTATTGTTTTATTCATATGGGCATTATAACTTAATGTCTTTTTGCTACTCAATAGGATTACATGCAATTAACTAACCATTGCATGTGATGTTTGGCAGTCTCAACTCATTGAAAGCATGCACGGGCACGGAGGGGGACACAACTTCATTGACTTAATGCACCCGCCTTTGGCTATATGACATGTGGGCCCAACGGGTGGCTGGCCAACCTGCCATACAGCCAAAGGCAGGTGCAGTAGAGGGGCGAGGAGTAGAAGGCCAACACGCACGTGAATTCAACACAATCTACGAAATCCTACACACCTACGCACCCAAGGGCAAGAGTGATCACTCCAATCGCGAGATCAGTTGTCTAGAAGCTAGACCCATGGAGGCGATGAGCGCGTGCATCAGCCGGCTGTGCCAGATGGTCCACGACGCCGGCCTGCGGCCCGGCACCAAGGAACGTCTCCAGGTAGTGCTTCAGGCCGCCTGAGCGAGGGGCCGCTTGGACGACAGCTTCGTCTCCTTGTTCGATGAGGGCCTCGTCGGCTTCCTCGACAAGTGCACCGTCATCAAGAAGCTCGCCGACGACCTTGACGTACACCTCCAGCCCACGCGCCTAGGCTCCGCGATGCCTACCACCCTCAACGGCCTCTATGGTGACAACCTCTTCGATGCACTGGTGGCCCTGCGAGTGCCCGTCGTCGCGCTGGAAAATGTCCACCTCAAGGTCGCGCTCGGCATGCAGCGCCTGGCGCAGAAAGACACCATCGACATAATCACCCACGTCTACGCTCAAATCATCCACAAGGACTACTACATGCAATAGGAGGACGATAGGACGCTGGCCTTCTTGGATCACAGGGCAACCTTGGACGACATTGGTCAGAAGCACGTTGAGCTTGCCGCCAACACCGCTGCTCCTCACACGTCGGTTGGTCACCCGGTGCACTAGGGCGTGAGGATGCTGTTGATGGATCTGTATGTATCTTTATATTTCCGTCAAATCCATGTAGTAGTATATGACTATATGGTACTACTAGTAATTATCTTACCTTCCGCATCAACTTCATAATTTTCCTACGTACTCCATGCATTAACCGCGCTAGAACCAAACTTCTCATTACTCTAGGTAAAATCGTTATTTCTATCTATCGGTCGCGCCATGGAGCAAAACCAAATTTTACAAGTTACAAGTTCAAAAGGAAAAGCCTGCCATGTTCGCGTCGCACCCCCACACGGTTGGTCCGGCACGCCGCTCAAGGGGGAATGCGTGCTGTGTTGCATTTCCACTTACAAGTGGGACCGCAGTTGAGCAAACATACTATCGGCAAACCCCCACCCCGCCCACCGCATGATGGCTGAGAAAACAGGAGGGAGATGAGATGGTTGTAGCACAGACTCCTAGAAAATTGGTGTCGGATGGGAGTCGTGTGGGTGGCGTGTGCCGTACTGGTAGACATGAATGCTAGTTATGGCCCATGCCACCCCACTATAGCGAGGTGCTAGTTACCTAGAAAAAAATTCCTGGAGTCCGTGCTCAGCCCTCCTCTATCTCTCTTCTCAGCCAGCCAGCAGACGCGCGAAGCCCATCGTCTGCTTGCTCATATGCGGTACGTCATGTCAGTGAAAACGTAAGAGGACCCACTGAGCCTGCACATCTTTCACCTCGACGTGCTGGTGATGAAAAACAAATCCAATAAAGATCTTCGGTGGCCGCTTTTGGAGTTATTCAAGAGTAGTAAGATTCTATTTACAGTTTAACCCAAGATGCACATCACGTCGCTTCAACTACCACTCTATTTTCTTGCATGACACGACCTGGATGTTGTATGTTCCACGTGTCGGCAAAAGGAGGAAGAACTCGACCAAGTCTTCGGTTGTGCTCTCGGATTAGACTAGTTGTGCTAAGTTAAAATTTTATTATGTAGAATGGATGCAAGTTTTGGTATTGGGAAGAAGAGTACAATGGTATATTGACAGAGCACAATTTAGTAGATGTTCTAGCACTTTTAGCTAGCATAGAGGCTAGAGATGAGACTAGTGCACTTGTTGATAGAATAGAGGCTAGACAGGTCTACTTCTTTACACTCGAAGAAGAAAGAAGCATGCAGGATCGAGCCTCCGTAGATCAACAGTGAATGTATTGAGAAGGCACTAATCCAACTTACAGGAGCAGTTATGGAAGTTGGATTTCTTCTAAAATGTATTCTTTTGGTTCTTTTTTTTCTATTCAAAATTTTGGTGATGTATTTCCATGTACAAAAAAATCAATGATGAAAAAAAGATATGTGTTTCCAAAGAAAAATGTACACGGACGGGATGCGTCCGCGCGTTCGGTGCACGGCCACCGCATCCGAGAAATGGCCTGGACATGACCCCATTGCCCTACCCAAATGGACACAATCCGGGTAAAATGGAGGTCCGTTTGGGGTCGTGCATTGGAGTTGGCCTTACAAGTCGGACCTCAGTTGAGGAAACCTACTATCGACAAACCCCCACCTCGCCCGCCACGCGATGGCTGAGTTAGAGAAATGAAAAGGTTGAAGAGATTGTTGTAACACGGACTCCAACAAATATGGTGTTAGATGGAAGTCGTGCTGGTGGCGTGTGCCGTACTCCTGGACGTGAATGCTTGTTCTGGCCCATGCCACCTTACTACTCCTACTACTTATAGTAGTAGTGTCGAGGATTCGAGGTGCTGGTGATGTACAATGAACACATTAACATATGGCCCACCTCACACTGTGGCCAAATTTCTTGGAGTCTGTGCTAGGATAAAAGTGTTCTTTGTGGGGATGGGTGGCTAGTCTCAAGTTTAAAACTTGTTGTATTACGTATGTAGACGTAGAGATAGTGCAGCATGTGAAGCTAGTACAAATAATGTAATATTGTTGATTGGCCTCATCCGATAACCTGTTGATATGCACGTACAATTATGTATTTGGAAAATATATTTTTCCTCGTCGCAACACCCACTCAGAGAAGCCACTCGAAAGCTATTCATAAATTTAGTAACTTTATCAAAGGCATATCATTTTATTACCTACAGCAGGTCATCAACCCACGACGACAGCGAGTATACATTATAAATACTAAAGTTTTCATCACACAACAAATAACAAGCAATGAAATGAACTTCAGCTCAACCAATCCTCGGCGTTGGAAACACTTGCTTTGAACGACAAGTGATTCTCTGGGAAGGGCCAGCTAGTGTCAATCCCGAGACCAACGCAGGACTGATCATCCAGGCTGAAGCGACCTACTATATCATGACCAGGGAAGGGAGCCACCGGAATGTCCGACGTATAGATATAGTTGCTTCTCATAAATGGTAGTAACATTGTGTCAACAACAGTTGGATCGGCTTTCACCATCATTGGATAGTTTTGTCCAAGGAAGAGCGAGTTTGCTCCAAGACTATCAATAATGTACCAGGGAGAAGGTGTTGGCGCTAGCACACTAGTATACATCCCGAATACGATGCAACGAGTGTTGGAATAGGTCCGGAGAGTGCGACCATGGGAGAAAACACCTGCTCCCTCAGTAGTAACATCAGAAGTGGGCTGTATACAGACAAGAAGTGGTGATCCATTGGAATTAGTTGCCAGCCGCCAGTGAGAATATGGGCCCTGCTCGTCCTCATGCTCGTGATCATCACCATCGTCATCTCCCCCTTGGTTATAAATTTTTTCAAGTATAGGTTGTGAAATATTCACAGGACCTTGGAAACACAAGAAGAAAGTTAATTATTAGAGAAGGGAAACTTGCTAACTCGCATGCATGTGGATGAAACAATTATAATTACGGTGGAAGAAAAACGTCCCGAAATTAGGAGGATCCCATGCAAAAATAGTGCCACGAGTGGTGGCAGCAAAGAGAAGACCCTCGTATTCAATTGCATCATAGTACACATCCGTGTATAGAAACTGATTTTTGAGCAATATCCATCTAGTCAAACATGGAAGGATGGAAACAAACTTGTCGAAGATAGCAACAACTTGACAGTTCTTGTAATTCCAAGAGAGGTTGGTTACTCGAGAAATTGCTATCTTCCGTAGACGACAATCACCATGATCATATTTGAACGTACATAGATCATCTGTGGGCTCAACCTCAGGGCACTCGGAGATTTTTGGAAGTGGAATCAGCTGACGAGTGTACACATTCACAAGTTCCCACTCGCAATTGTACACAATATAAACAACCCAATCTCCATTTGTGGCTGCCCAATCCTTTCCCTCAAGCGATGGCATCTTAACATCATATGTATCATTATCAAGCGGCATCAACATGCACAAGGCGAGGCTTCCCTCATCCCCACGCCAGTCAGCAGGGTCATAGCGAAGAAGACAGGGGAGATCAAACCGCTCCTAGACCCTTGGGTTCCTTGTAATGATGTTAATAGTTGAGTCGAGTGCTACTTCTTGAGCGTGCGTTTTATTCCCTCGAAGAGGAAAGGGAGATGCAGCACAGTAGCGTAAGTATTTCCCTCAGTTTTTGAGAACCAAGGTATCAAGCCAGTAGGAGACCACGCGTGAGTCCTTCGCACTTGCACAAACAAATAAGAACTTCGCAGCCAACGCGATAAGGGGTTGTCAATCCCTTTACGATCACTTACGAAAGTGAGATCTGATAGAGATGATAGTTTATATTTTTGGTATTTTTGTTTATAAGAACATAAATTAAAAGAGGAAAAAGTAAAGTAGGTGTAGATTAATATGTTGACAATAGACCCGGGGGCCATAGTGTTCTCTAGTGGCTTCTCTCATGATAGCGATATTCTACGACGGGTAAACAAATTACTATCAAGCAATTGATAGACAAGCGAATAAATATGAGACTATCGAGGCATGATCATTATATATAGGCATCACGTCCGAGACAAGTAGACCAACTCCCGCCTGCATCTACTACTATTACTCCACACATCGACCGCTATCCAGCAGGCATCTAGTGTATTGAGTTCATAAGAATAGAGTAACGCCTTAAACAAGATGACAAGATGTAGAGGGATAAACTCAAGAAATATGATATAAACCCCATCTTTTTATCCTCGATGACAACAATACAATATGTGCCTTGCTGCCCCTACTATCACTGGGAAAGGACACTTCAAGATTGAACCCAAAGCCAAGCGCTTCTCCCATTGCAAGAACTATAGATCTAGTAGGCCAAATGAAACCAATAATTCGAAGAGACTTGCAAGGATATTATGAGCACACATAAAGATTTCAGAAAGGAACCAAATATTTCTCATAGATAATCTTGATCATAAACTCACAATTCATCGGATCTCGACAAACACACCGCAAAAAGAGATTACATCAAATGGATCTCCTCGAAGACCGAGGAGAACTTTGTATTGAGATCAAAAGAGAGAAGAAGCCATCTAGATACTAGCTATGGACCCGAAGGTCTGTGGTAAACTACTCACAACTCATGGTGAGGCGATGATGATGTTGTAGAAGCACTCCGTGTTAGATCCCCCCTCCGGCGGAGCTCCAGAACAGGCCCCAAGATGGGATCTCACAGCAACAGAAGGTTACGACGGTGGAACTAGGGTTTTCTCTGTTATTCTGATGGTTTCGAGGTACGTAAGTATATATAAGCGGAAGGAGGGCACCGGGGGCCTTACATGGGACCCACGAGGTAGGGGGCACGTCCTGGGGGGGTGCCCCCCACCCTCGTGGGCACCACGTGGCCCCTACTCCGTGGTTCTCAAGTCTCCCGTGCGTGATTTTCTCGAAAAATATCTCTCCCAAAGGTTTCATCCGTTTGGACTCCGTTTGATATCTCTTTTCTGTAAAACCCTGAAACATGCAAAAAATAGCAATCTAGACTGGGCCTTTAGGTTAGTAGGTTCGTCCCTAAATAATATAAAAGTGTATAAAAAAGCCCATTAAACATCAAAAACATCATAAATAATAGCATGGAACAATCAAAAATGATAGATACATTGGAGACGTATCAAGCATCCCCAAGCTTAATTCCTGCTCGTCCTCGAGTAGGTAAATGATAAAAACAATTTTTTTGATGTGGAATGCTAACCAACATAGTTTTTCAATGTAATTCTCTTAATTGTGGCATGAATGTTCAGATCTGAAAGATTCAAGACAAAAGTCTATATTGACATAAGAAATAATAATACTTCAAGCATACTAACAAAGCAATCATGTCTTCTCAAAGTACCTAAAGAAAGTTATCCCTACAAAATCATATAGTCTGTCTATGCTCCCTCTTCATCACACAAAATATTCATATCATGCACAACCCCGATTTCAGCCAAGCACTTGTTTTCATACGCTATTCTTTCAAACCTTTCAACTTTCACGCAATACATGAGCGTGAGCCATGGACATATCACTATGGGTGGAATAGAGAGGTGGTTGTGGAGAAGACAAAAAGAAGGGAGATAGTCTCACATCGACTAGGCGTATCAACGGGCTATGGAGATGCCCATCAATAGATATCAATGTGACTGAGTAGGGATTGCCATGCAATGGATGCACTAGAGCTAAAAATGTATGAAAGCTCAACAAAAGAAACTAGTGGGCGTGCATCCGACTTGCTTTCTCATGAATACCTAGGGCATTTGAGGAAGCCCACCATTGGAATATACAAGACAAGTTCATATTTTGAAAATTCCCACTAGTATATGAAAGTGACTAAGTATGAGACTCTCTATTATGAAGAACATGGTGCTAATTTGAAGCACAAGTGTGGAAAAAGATAGTTTCCCTTTTTCTTTTTTTGGGCCTTTTTTTTGCCTTTCTTCCTTTTTTTGTGTAGGGGCTTTATTGATTTAGCCTTTCCTCCCATGGGACAATGCTCTAATAATGATGATCATCACACTTTCATTACAACTCGATATTACAACTCGATGCTAGAACAAAGTATGACTCTATATGAATGCCGCCAGCGGTGTACCGGGATGTGCAATGAATCAAGAGTGACATGTATGAAAAATTATCCATGAGAGGCTAGTAATGGTGGAAGGGTGAGAGTGCGTACAATCCATGGACTCAACATTAGTCATAAGAACTCATCTAATTATTGCAAAAATCTACGAGTCATCAAAACAAAGCAATCAACGCATGCTCCTAGGGGGGGGAGGTCGGTAGGAGTTAACCATCGCGCGCCCCCGACCTCCACACAAAGGTTGACACTTTACAAATACCTCATGCTCTAACTTCATCATATAGCGGTTCACCATACGTGCATGCTACGGGAATCACTAACCTTAACACAAGCATTTCTTAGTTTCATAATAACTCCACTAGCATGACTCCAATATCACTATCCTCATATCTCAAAACAATTATCACGCATCCAACATCTCATCATATTCAACGCACTTAGTGTGAATGTTTTTACTACATTGACATTGGATGTCTATCATGCGAAGACTAGTTTTATAGCCTAAGCACATTACCATGATGTTTTAATAGACTCTCAAATGGATATAAGTGAAGCATGAGAGTTCAACAGTGTCTACAAAATATTATCACAACCGTGCTCTAAAAGATATAAGTGAAGCACTAAAGCAAAAACTATTCAACTCAAAAGATATAAGTGAAGCACATAGAGTGTTCTATCAATTCCTAGGCCATATTTAACTCTCTCAAATAGGTGCGTCCAGCAGGGATAATTTTGGAAAAACTAACAAGCAAAGACTCAAATTATACAAGACGCTCCAAGTAAAACACATACCATGTGGTGAATAAAAATATAGCTCCGAGTATAGTTACCGATGGATGAAGACGAAAGAGGGGATGCCTTCCCGGGGCATCCCCAAGCTTAGGCTTTTGGTTGTCCTTGAATTTTACCTTGGGGTTCCATGGGCATCCCCAAGCTTAGGCTCTTGCCACTCTTTGTTCCATAGTTCATCAAAGCAATACTCAAAACTTGAAAACTTCACAACACAAAACTTAGACAAAAATCTCGTGAGCTCCGTTAGTATAAGAAAGCAAACCACTACTCAAAAGTACTGCAATGAATTAATTCTTTGTTTATATTGGTGCTAAACCTACTTTATTCCAACCTTTTTATGGTTCATACTTCCCAATATTACTCATAGATGCATTGAAATAAGCAAACAACACACGAAAAACAGAATCTGTCAAAAAAAGAATAGTCTGTAGTAATCAGCAGGTTTCACATTCTTCTGTACCTCCAAAAAAATCAAACTAAATTGGTAAACGTGGGGAATTTGTCTATTAATCATCTGCAAAAAGAATCAACTAAATATGACGCTCCAGTAAAATCTGATGACCATTTTAATGAACAATAACGATTCTGTTTTTCACAGCAAGATCACATAAACTTCACACAAGTCTTCCCAAAGGTTCTACTTGGCACAAACACTAAACAAAACATGAAACCACATCTAAACAGAATCTAGATGCAATATTTATTCCCTAACAGATGCAAAAACAAAAGATATAAAATTGGGTTGCCTCCCAATAAACGCTATCGTTTTACGCCCCTAGCTAGGCACGATACATGGATAGATATAGGTATTGCCATCTTTGGAAGGCAATCCATAAGTGGCTTTCATGATAGATTCATATGGTAATTTGATTTTCTTTCTAGGAAAGTGTTCCATGCCTTTCCTTAGCAGAAATTGGAATCTAATATTTCCTTCCTTCATATCAATAATTGCACCAATCATTCTAAGGAAGGGTCTACCATGAATAATAGGACATGAAGGATTGCAATCTATATCAAGAACATAATAGGACATGAAGGATTGCAATCTATATCAATGAAATCTACGGGCACATAATTCCTATTAGCAACAATAAGAACATCATTAATCCTTCCCATAGGTTTCTTAACAATGGTATCTGCAAGATGCAAATTTAAAGAACAATCATTAAGCTCATGGAAACCTAGCAAATCACACAAAGTTTTTGGGATAGTGGAGACACTTGCACCCAAATCAGACAAAGCATAGCATTCATGATCTTTAATTTTTATTTTGATAGTAGTTTCCCACTCATCATAAAGCTTTCAAGGGATAGAAACTTCTAGCTCAAGTTTTTCTTCATAAGATTGCATCAAAGCATCAACTATGTGTTTGGTAAAAGCTTTATTTTGACTATAAGCATGCGGAGAGTTTAGTACGGATTGCAACAAGGAAATACAATCAATCAAAGAGCAATTATCATAATTGAATCCCTTGAAATTCAAAGTAGTGGGTTCATTACAAGTTTTAATCTCTTCACTCCCACTTTTATCAATTTTAGCATCAAGATCTAAAAACTCCGAATCATTAGGAAACCTTAAAGTAGAATCATTTCCAATCCTATCTTCATCAAGATTTATACTAGAAAACAAGGATCTAATAGGAGACACATCAATAACTTTCAGATCTTCATCTTTATGTTCATGATAAATAGAAGAACGTGCTCTTATGTAATTCTCTCTTTTAGCATGCATCCTAGCGGTTCTTTCTTTGCATTCATCAATGGAAATTCTCTTGGCTTTGAGAGACTCATTGATATCATGCTTAGGTGGGATAGATCTAAGTTTCAAAGAATCAACATCAAGAGTAATTCTATCCACACTTCTAGCCAATTCATCAATCTTAAGCAATTTCTCTTCAAGCATAGCATTGAAATTCTTTTGCGAGATCATAAACTCCTTAACACTTGTTTGAAATTCAGAAGACATCTTTCCATAAGAGTTGTTGTAGGAATTACCATAATTATTAGAGGAATTACTAGGAAAAGGCCTAGGATTAAAATTCCCTCTATAAGCGTTTTTACCAAAATTATTCCTACCAACAAAATTCACATCCAATGATTCATTGTTATTTTCAATCAAAGTGGACAAAGGCATATCATTAGGATCAGAAAAAGCACTCTTAGCAGCAAATAATTTCATAAGTTCATCCATCTTTCCACTCAAAACAGTAATCTCTTCAATACCATGCACTTTTTTACTAGTAGATCTTTCGGTGTGCCATTGAGAATAATTAACCATAATATTATCTAGGAGTTTGGTAGCTTCTCCTAAGGTAGTTTCCATGAAAGTGCCTCCTACGGCCGAATCTAAAAGATTTCTAGAAGCAAAATTCAAGCCAACATAAAAGTTCTGAATAATCATCCATAAGTTCACACCATGTGTAGGGCAATTACGTATCAGTAGTTTCATTCTCTCCCAAGCTTGTGCAACATGCTCATGATCTAGCGGCGTAAAATTCATAATATCGTTCCTAAGAGAGATTATCTTAGCAGGAGGGAAATAATTAGAGATAAAACCATCTTCGCACTTATTCCACGAATCAATACTATTTCTAGGCAAAGAGGAAAACCAAGTTTTAGCACGATCTCTAAGTGAAAAACGGAAATAACTTCAATTTAACAATATCGTTATTCGTATCCCTTTTCTTTTGCATATCACACAAATCAACAAAGTTGTTTAGATGGGTAGCGGCATCTTCACTAGGAAGGCCAGAGAATTGATCTTTCATGACAAGATTCAACAAAGCAGCATTGATCTCACAAGATTCAGCATCGGTAATATTAGCAATCGGAGTGCTAATAAAATCATTATTGTTGGTATTGGAGAAGTCACACAAGTAGGTATTGTTCTGAGCCATAGTGCCAAGCAAGTAATCCAACACACAAGCAAACAAGAGGCAAGTGAATGATAAACACACGGCAGAAGAAGGGCAAATAAAACGGCAAGGGTGAAGTGGGGGAGAGGAAAACGACAGGCAAAAATGTAATGCGAAGGATAAGGGTTTGTGATAGGTACTTGGTATATGACTTTTGTGTAAGCCTCACCGGCAACAGTGCCAGAAATTCTTTTGCTACTTCTTGAGCTTGCGTTGTATTCCCTCAAAGAGGAAAGGGAGATGCAGCACAGTAGCGTAAGTATTTCCCTCAGTTTTTGAGAACCAATGTATCAATCCAGTAGGAGATCAGACGCGAGTCCATCGCACCTGCACAAACAAATAAGAACTTCGCAGCCAACATGGTAAGGGGTTGTCAATCCCTTTACGGTTACTTACGAAAGTGAGATCTGATAGAGATGATAGTTTATATTTTTGGTATTTTTGTTTATAAGAACAGAAAGTAAAAGCGGAAAAAGTAAAGTAGGTGTAGATTAATATGTTCAGAATAGACCAGGGGGCCATAGTGTTCTCTAGTTGCTTCTCTCATGATAGCGATATTCTACGGCGGGTAAAAAAATTACTGTCGAGCAATTGATAGAAAAGCGAATAATTATGAGACTATATAGGCATGATCATTATATATAGGCATCACGTCAGAGACAAGTAGACCGACTCCTGCCTGCATCTACTACTATTACTCCACACATCGACCGCTATCCAGCATGCCTCTAGTGTATTGAGTTCATAAGAACAGAGTAACGCCTTAAGCAAGATTACATGATGTAGAGGGATATGTAATGCCCCGGATGTAATACTTTCCCTTTTGGGCAATATATAATATCTTTGGCTCCATCAATTCCATTTCGGGTTCTTCGTTTTTCAGGTTTTCGTCGTTTTGTCGTGTTGCGTGTGTTCATTCATCCATATCATGTAGTCATGTGCATCGCATTGCATTTGTGTTGTCGTTTGCATCCGGTTCCACTCGTTCCTTTCCGTTGTCCGTTTCGAGTTGCGGAGCTCTCTCACGTGTCCGTGGCATCCCCGAGGCCTACTTTGGTGTTTGGCCGTGTAACGTTTCCGGTTTGGCGTGAGACTTGTCGTGCGATGTTGTTTTGGTGTGTGTAACCCGCCTGTCAAATCTCGTCGTGTTTGGAGTTCGTTTGATGCTCCAACAGTTATTCTCGTGGGCTGAAAGAACCTCCACTTTGAGGCCCAAGAAACCCCTCCAACAGCCCACCAAACCAACCCAAACCCCTCCCTTCACCTAGGCCATCCAATTCTGATCGCGTGGCCGAAAAATTGCGTCCAGAAAACCATCTTCTTCCTCCACTACGCCTTCATCTTCTTCCTCCGGATCCCGCCGCCGCCGGAGCTCCCCTCGCCGGAGCTGCACGCCGCCGGCCACCGCCTCGTCCCCGCCGCCGTCTCAAGCTCGCCGGAGCTCGCCGCCCGGCCGCACCTCCTCCTCACCGCCGGCGCAGGGGCGCCACCTCCCCACACCAGCCACCGCCTCCGTCGTCGGTCCGGCCAGGTCCGGCCGCCGGACCCCCCCTCTCCCGCCGGCCCCCGTCGCCCTCAGGCCATCGAACGCTGCCACTCGTTGGGGGATCAAGAGGATCCCCCGAGCCAGCCGCCCCGGTCCCGATCCGATCCGGGTGGGCCAACCCTAGCGGGCTAGGTGGGCCGCGCAGCCCACTCCGCCCAAGCCAGCCGCCGGCTCCCCGATCCGGCCAGGTGGGCCGATCCGCTCCAGCCGAGGCCCGTTAGCCGCTCCAGATCCGATCGGCCAGCCCGCGTTGTTTTTTTTCATTGACCTGAGGTAGTCTCGTTTTTCTGCTAAGTCCCTGACAGATTAGTTTCTGATGCAGTTTTGCATTGTGGATAACTTTTTGTGTGCATGTCCGATTTGAGTGAATGATATGTCAAAATGTTCGTGGAGACTTGTACTACGTTTTGTTCCATTGTGCCATGCATGTTTGAGGTCATCTAGATACTTGAATATCTGTTGCAAGAGTGATACTTGTTATAAACTGCTGTTAGTAGTTGTTTTCATGCCATGTTTGCAATGTGATAACTTGGTGCATGTTTATCGAAATGAAGCAAATGAGATGTCCACACGTGTTCGTCATGTCATGCTCTACGTGTTGATTGCTTTAGCTTGCATGATAGATTTCATCTTGCCATGTTTATCTCCTTTGCAAAGTGCTATGTGGCTGTTATGTTGTTAAACTTGTTACGAGATGCCTCGTTGAGGAGATCGTTGCTATTGATGTGGTTGTCCCCATAATGCATGCTTAGATGTTTTGGATTCACCATCATGTGTACTTTGCTGTGGTGCAAACCACTTGTCTTGATATGCTTTGAGGTGAGTTAAACTTGCTCGCAAACATGCCATGATGAAACTGCTGTTTCAACCCTTAGTGAAATTTCACTAAGTCTGGAATCTGTTATTTCCAGATGCCATGTTTGCTTGTTGTTCTAGGCAAATCCAAGATAGTTTTGGGGTGACTCTTGATGATTCCTTGTTGTATAAGTTGTTGGTTATCCATTCATGCTCTCACATGCTTATTTGAGTGGCTGTAGCATATTTAACTAATGCTCCCAAGTTGCAACAAATTACTGCTGTCAGGTTTTTGATGTCAAGTTCAATATGTCATAGCTAGTTGCTATTGATCCATGCCTCCTTTGGAGATGCTCCAATGGATTTGTTTGCTGTAGGATATGTCTTGTTTATGAGCATGCTCTTTTCCATGATGTTTGACTGTTGTAGGCTATTTATTTCTTGCTCCGAAGTTGCTATGTGGCTGTTATTTTCAGCTTTTGCATGTATATTGTTTTGGGTGTAACTTTTAGCCCGTTGCTCCGTTTTGAGCAAGTCCTATATGTAACTTGTGTGATTTTGCATGCAGATTCATAATATCCTATTGTTATCATGTTTTGAAGTATTTTGGCTTGATGCATTTTTCCATGCTCCTTTTGTGCTGTAACACTGTGATTCCTATGTAGACTTTCTGTGCTTCCATAGTGCATCTGTTTTGCTTCCATAGTGCATCAGCCATGCATCCATTAATTTTTCTGCGCATTGCATCTTGTTTGATTTGTTGCCTTGTGTTCTTGTGTTTGAGTAGAGCCGGGAGCTGAGTACGAGTATGAGAACGAGGTTACTACCGAGGTTGAGAACAAGGAGCTCTCTTACGATCCCATCGACAACTCTTCAGGCAAGATGACCGAACCCCGATAACATTACTATCTTTGCCTATTACTAGAAGTAACGCTCTATAGTTTTGCCTCAATGCCCATGTTTTCCTGTCAGCCTCCTATTGTAACCATGAACCTGTTTAACCACCCTACCTATGCAAACCATTGATTGGCTATACGTAGGCTTCACTCAGCCCCTCTTATAGCATTGTTAGTTGCAGGTGAAGTTTGAAGATTCTTGCTTCTTGTTGAAGCTTGTTAAGATATCACACTATATTAATTATTAAGTGAAATCATCTATATATTGGTAATGGTTGGAAGGCTAAGCCTTTTGCTTGGTGATTGGTTCCACTCATGCCGCCTTAGGAACCGTTTAAACCGGTGTTATGTTCCTTGATTATGCATTCCTCACACGGTTGGGGTTATGGGACCCCCTCGATAAACCGCTAAGTGCTAAGACTTTTCCAGCAAGTCCCAACAATGGTACTATTTGCCTAATAACTAAAAACCTGCATAGGGAGTAATTAACCCTCTTCTTAATCAACAACCCCCGGCCAGTGCTCCACATGAGTGTTGGTCCGAACTGGGCAACCTGCGGGGCCACCTCGAGGAAACTCAAGGTCTGGTAAAAACCCGTAGCTTGTCCCATCCGGTCGTGGCCTGAGACTAGATACGCGCGGCTACTATGAGGGTGTCGGCACGCCGGGAGGATTTGCTGGATTAGCCTTACCTTAGTCGGAGTATCTTGAGCACGGGATTCCGAGGATACTCGGGCCTTCCCACCTTGGAGTTGCGACTCCGCGGATCGTGGGCTTGTAATGGGCCAAGTTGGAACACCCCTGCAGGGTTATGAACTTTTGAAAGTCATGTCCGCGGTTATGTGGCAGATGGGAGCTTGTTAATATCCGGTTGTAGAAAACTTGACACCATGTTCCAATACACTACCAGCGTGTGTACCGTGACGGTGATTTTCCGAAAGGGATTCGGGAAGTGAACACGGTGGGGTTATGTTTGACTTGTTAGTTAGGATCACTTCGTGATCATCTCTCGACCGAGGCACCTTCTCTTCTCGCTCTCTTTTACGCAAGCTAGGCTAGTGCTGCTGCAACCTCTTGTTCTTTCTTCAGCCTTGTTCCACACCCAAGGCTTGGTTAGTCGTGTTACCCAGGAACGGGATTGCTGAGTCCTCTGTGGCTCACAGTTACTTCAACACACCAGATGCATGTACGATGGTGAGCTACACAGGCGATGGTACTGAGCTAGACTGGGAGTACGACGAGGAGTGTAGCCGTTACTATGTGAACTATCCGGTTGATCAGTAGAGCTTCTACTAGGATTCGATCTAGACCTGTGGTTTAATGTTATGTTTGGTATCTTGTCATTTGGATCTTTACCCTTAGATGGGCTGTGATGTTTAATTGAATGATGTTTGGACATGTAATGAATTTGTGTGGCATGGCGAGTGTAAGCCAACTATCTTTTCAGTTTTCATCCCTATTTTTACATGAGATGTGCAAAGGTACCAAACTTGCGATCATTCCATAATGGGCTTATATCTTTAAGTCGTGCCTCGACACGTAGGAGATATAGTCCCATCCTGGGCATTACAAGTTGGTACTCAGAGCCTTCTCTGACCTAGAAGCCCCCACTAATTGATTGAATCGTTGACGGTCGAGTCTAGGCACACACTAAAATGTTTTGAGTCCTATATTTATATCGGAGAGTAGGATTTCTTTGCTCCTCATCTCTTTTCATTCTGGTGAGGACTCCTGACGACTACTCTTGCCTCTTCTACTTTAAAAAATTGCACCAAATTTTTTTTAGGAATCTCGCGAGTATTGTTGGATTGTTTCGATGTCTTTGTGACGATAATATTGTTCTCGATGCCTCCTGACATTAGGGGTTGTGGCTGTGTCCCGGGGAGTTGAGCTTCGGGGTATTGTCGTCACAAGCATATCGTGGCAGTTCTAGAGTACTTAAGACGGCCGACATCGAAAACTCTCCTATACGGTTAGTGGCAAGATAACCCCGACATCACCCAGTACTGGGGAGGTAGTTCGGGAGTATTGACATAGCTTGGTATAGTGGATGCTTTTCGAAGGTCCGAGGTAGACGGTTTCCGAGAACAACTGGTTATGTGTTGAAGGATGGATACAGCTAGATGTAGGATTAGAGTTGGGTGCGCGATGCTTCCCCTGTATCCCCAACACCTGATTGCATAACTGGAAACTTTCGGAAATTAATAGGTGGGTTCATCCAGTAGCTCGTAGGCATTCTTCCACCGAATGCAGGTTACGGAGTTCGGGGTTCTACATTCAGTGAAGTGGTTTTATGGCCGATGTTCCGATCGGGAGTTGCATCTTAAAGGGTCCTTGGCTATGCTGATCCGGGGATTGCAGAACCCTTTCGTAACGCGTTCCCTATGCTTTCAGCACAAAGATGTCAGAACGAAGCTCCTATCTTGTGTTTGTTCTATCTGTACCTTGTGTTTTTCTTATTTATCTTTCGTCTCCGAGTGGCTTCTCGTGAAGATTGTTGTTATCATTAAACTGAGAATTTCATTCGTTCCTCTTGTTCGTATGATTCTTGTGAAGACTATGTTGCATTTCTATCCGTTGTTTCAGCTTATATCTTCTTGCAATCAAAATTGCTGATTGGTGGTCATCTCTTTCAGGATGGCTCCGAAACGGGTTCCCAACGCTAACCCAGAGGGTGAAGAGGTTCCAGATCGTCCTCCTTCCCCTCCTCCTCCGTCTGAGGCCTGGAGACCGATTATGCAGACTACAAACGAGAACACCCAGATGTTGATGCAGATTATGCAGCAGATGCAAGGAAATCAGGCAAATCAGGGTGCTCCAGGGAACCAAGGCAATCTCTTCAACCAACAGCACCATGCTACGCTCAACCAGTTCTTGGCAAATCAACCAAAGGCTTTCAGTTACTGTGTCGACCCTCTCGATGCTGAAGATTGGATTACTGATATCAAGAAGCATTTTGAGTGCAGTAACGTAAGGGAAGAGGACTATGTGAAGTTTGCAGCCTTCCAACTCAAGGACCAAGCAGCTGACTGGTGGCAGCAGTACAAAGACTCAAGAGAAGGGCGTGTGATCTCTTGGGACAATTCCTGCAAGGACTTTCGCTCTCACCACATTCCAACAAGTGTCATCGAGGGTATGCGTGAGCAATTCCGCAACCTGAAGCAAGGCTCTATGATTGTCTACTAGTATAATGTCAAGTTCCAAAATCTTGCCCGCTATGCAAAGCAAGATATCCCAGATGCCAAGAGCAAGATCTATCAGTTCCGTGGTCGTCTGAAGGATGAACTTCAACTTGCTCTCACCTTGTTCGAGCCTGATGAGTTTGACAAATTCTATAACATGGCGCTTAAGCAAGAGGCAGCCCAGCTCAAGATGGAAGCTTCCAAAAAGAGGATTCGAGATGCTGTTCACTCCTCCTCATCTTCTCAAGTCGTCGCGAAGCAACAGAAGTTTTGGCTTCCACCTCCTCCTGTGATCCGAGCTCCATACAACAACTCCAACAACAACAAAAGCTCTGGTGGCCGTGGTTTCTCCCACCCACCCAACCCAAGCAACTAGTCGAAGCATCAGTCTCAAGGTTCCAAGTCAAGTGCTACTCATTACCGTCCTCTCTCAGAAGTGGTCTGCAACAAGTGCACTCACAAAGGTCACTATGCTAACAAGTGCCCCAACCCAAGGTGCCTTCCGCCTCCTCCACCTGTCAGCACAGCTATTGTCAAGCATAATCCAAAGGCGGCAAGGGTGAATCTGATGAATGCAGCGCAAGCGGAGAATTCTTCTGATGTGATTTTGGGTAACCTTCCAGTTAACTCTATCCCTGCAAAAGTTTTGTTTGCTTCGGGTGCTTCATGTTCCTTAATGTCATATCCATTTGCATCCAAGAATAATGTTCACTCTGAAGCTTTACCAAGAACTTTGAGTGTTATGTCACCTGGCAAGAGATTGAGTTCTAGTATGGTGGCTCCGAATGTATCTATTCGCATGGGTGATTATCGCTTTCTGGCTAATCTGGTAATTCTCGGCTATTCCGACATCGATCTTATCCTCGGAATGGATTGTCTTTCTCAGCATGATGCTCAAATTGACTGTGCATAGAAGGAAGTCAAGATTACTCATTCCGATGATGATGTGATTATCTTCGCCTCTCGGGATAACACAATCGGGCTTTTCTCTCTCAATGACAAGGGCGAAATGAATTCCATATCTCAAATTCCGGTGGTTAATGAATACGAAGACGTCTTTCCTGAAGAACTTCCAGGCATGCCTCCTGATCGGCAAGTTGAATTCGTCATTGAACTCGAGCCGGGTACTGAGCCAGCATGCCGGCGTCCGTACAAGATCTCTCCTAAAGAGTTGAAGGAATTGAAGAAACAGCTTGATGAACAGGAGCGTATGGGTCTAATCAGGCCTAGTACGTCTCCTTGGGGCTGTGGTGTCTTATTTGTCAAGAAGAAGGATGGCACGGAGCGCCTCTACGTCGATTACCGGCCATTGAACAAGAAGACAGTAAAGAACAAGTATCTGCTCCCCAACATCAATGAACTGTTCGAGCAGCTCAAAGGAGCTAAAGTGTTCTCAAAGCTCGATCTCCAAATGGGCTATCACCAGATTCGCATTCGAGAAGAAGATATCCCCAAGACTGCCTTCAGAACGAGCTACGACTCATATGAGTATACAGTCATGTCTTTTGGTCTCGCCAATGCTCCACCTACCTTCTCGAGAATGATGCACTATATTTTCAACCCCTACACCGGCGAGTTTGTGCTTGTGTATCTGGATGATATTTTGGTTTTCTCAAAAAATGAAGAAGATCACGAAAAGCACCTCCGTCTGGTTCTCGACAGACTCCGTGAACATAAGTTCTGTGCCAAGTTCTACAAGTGCGAATTTTGGCTCGATAAGGTCTTGTATTAGGGCCATATCATCTCCGCTGACGGTATTGCGGTAAACCCCGAGAAAGTTGAAGCAATTGTCAACTGGGAACCTCCTCAGAACGTCAAGCAACTCCGAAGCTTCTTTGGTGTTGCAAGCTATTGCAGAAGGTTCGTTGAGAACTTCTCCAAGATTGCCAAGCCTCTTTCCAACTTGCTGCAGAAGAATGTCAAGTACTACTGGTCTCCAGATTGTGAAGTGGCATTCAAAACTCTCAAAGAAAAGCTCGTCTCTGCTACAGTTCTTACTCCTCCAGATGAATCCAAGCCCTACGAAGTATTCTGTGATGCTTCTCTTCAAGGACTTGGTGGTGTGCTTATGCAGGACAAGATAATTGTGGCATACACTTCTCGTCTGCTGAAGCCAAGTGAGAAGAACTATCCCACACATGATCTTGAACTAGCAGTTGTGGTACATGCTTTGATTACGAGGAGACACCTTCTGTTGGGCAGAAAAGTCGACATCTTCACCGATCACAAGAGCTTGAAGTACATCTTCATACAGCCGAATCTGAACCTTCGCCAGACTCGTTGGGCCGAAATGATCCAAGAGTATGATCCCAGCATCGAATACACACCTGGCAAGGCGAATGTGATTGCAGATGCTTTGAGCAGAAAAGCATATTGCAACAGCCTTCTAATCAAGCCGTTCCAGCCTGAGCTTTGTGAACCATTCAGGAAGCTCAACCTCCAAGTTGTTCCGCACGGTTTTCTTGCAAATCTTCAAGTTGCTCCTACCTTGGAAGATCAGATCCGTGAGGCCCAA
The DNA here is from genome assembly GCA_902687465.1 of Secale cereale. NCBI lineage: Eukaryota > Viridiplantae > Streptophyta > Magnoliopsida > Poales > Poaceae > Secale > Secale cereale. The sequence continues at coordinate 198,532,912 of LR738713.1, forward strand.
CTCTGTGATGCTATGGTGCAGAAAGTGAAACATGGTATTGCAAAGGGTACTCCTAAATACAAGTGCTATCGCGTTGATGAGAGAGATACCTTGTTCTTTGAGGACAGACTTGTGGTTCCCAAAGGTGATCTCAGGAAGCTCATAATGGACGAAGCACATGATTCCCTCCTTTCCATTCATCCTGGTAGTTCCAAGATGTACCAAGACCTCAAGCAATCTTACTGGTGGACTCGCATGAAAAGGGAGATTTCCCAATTCGTGAATGAATGTGATGTTTGCAGAAGAGTGAAGGAAAAGCATCAACGTCCAACCGGTCTTCTCCAACCTCTTCCTATTCCCGAGTGGAAATTCGACCACATTGAAATGGATTTTGTCACTGGTTTTCCTAGGTCCAAGAGAGGGAATGATTCTATCTTTGTGGTGATTGACAAGCTTACCAAAGTCGCTCACTTCCTTCCAGTCAAAGAATCCATCAATGCAACTCAACTTCCAGAATTGTACACTTCCAGAATTGTGTCCTTACATGGCATTCCTCAAGTTATCTCCTCAGACCGTGGAAGTTTGTTCACTTCTAAGTTCTGGGACTCCTTTCAGTCTGCCATGGGCACTAAGATTCGTTTCAGCACCGCTTTTCACCCTCAGACTAGTGGTCAAGTCGAGAGAGTGAATCAGATTCAAGAAGACATGCTCAGAGCCTGTGTCATATCTTTTGGCATGAAATGGGAAGATTGCCTTCCGTTTGCCGAGTTCTCTTACAACAACAGCTTCCAAGCAAGTGCCGGCAAAGCTCCGTTCAAAATCCTCTATGGCAGAAAGTGTCGTACCCCTCTCAACTGGTCCGAGACTGGTGAACGTCAACTTCTTGGCAATGACTTGATCTCAAAAGCCGAAGAAAAGTGCAAAGTCATACGTGAGAATCTCAAGGCCGCTCAATCGCATCAGAAGAGCTACTATGATGGCAAGCATCATGATTTGTCCTTCAACATTGGGGATCATGTCTATCTCTGTGTTTCTCCTATGAAAGGCACCCAAATATTCGGTATCAAAGGAAAGCTTGCTCCTAGATACGTCGGGCCTTTCAAGATCCTTGGCAAAAGAGGCGATCTAGCCAATCAACTTGAGCTCCCCTCCAACTTCGCCAATGTTCATGATGTGTTTCATGTGTCTCAACTCCGCAAGTGCTTCAAGACACCTGAACGCACCATTCCGATTGAGGTGATTGATCTTCAACAAGACTTGTCTTACCGAGAGCACCCAGTTGCTATTCTCGAAGAAACCGAGCGCAAGACCTGCAACAAGTCCATCAAATTCTTGAAGGTCAAGTGGTCTCACCATACTAACCGAGAAGCTACGTGGGAACGAGAAGATCACCTTCGTTCCGAGTATCCTTCCTTCTTCCAGTCCTAGATCTCGGGACGAGATCTTTTTGTAGTGGAGGAGAGTTTGTAATGCCCCGGATGTAATACTTTCCCTTTTGGGCAATATATAATATCTTTGGCTCCATCAATTCCATTTCGGGTTCTTCGTTTTTCGGGTTTTCGTCGTTTTGTCGTGTTGCGTGTGTTCATTCATCCATATCATGTAGTAATGTGCATCGCATTGCATTTGTGTTGTCGTTTGCATTCGGTTCCACTCGTTCCTTTCCGTTGTCCGTTTCGAGTTCCGGAGCTCTCTCACGTGTCCGTGGCATCCCCGAGGCCTACTTTGGTGTTTGGCCGTGTAACGTTTCCGGTTTGGCGTGAGACTTGTCGTGCGATGTTGTTTTGGTGTGTGTTACCCGCCTGTCAAATCTCGTCGCGTTTGGAGTTCATTTGATGCTCGAACAGTTATTCTCGTGGGCTGAAAGTACCTCCACTTTGAGGCCCAAGAAACCCCTCCAACAGACCACCAAACCAACCCAACCCTCCCCCCTTCATCTAGGCCATCCAATTCTGATCGCGTGGCCGAAAACCTCACCTCATTTGGACAACCCTAGCTCCTTGTGCCTATATAAACGTCCTCCTTCCCCAAAAATTGCGTCCAGAAAACCCTCTTCTTCCTCCACCGCGCCTTCATCTTCTTCCTCCGGATCCCGCCGCCGCTGGAGCTCCCCTCGCCGGAGGTGCATGCCGCCGGCCACCGCCTCGTCCCCGCCGCCATCTCAAGCTCGCCGGAGCTCGCCGCCTGGCCGCACCTCCTCCTCGCCGCCGGCGCAGGGGCGCCACCTCCCCACGCCGGCCACCGCCTCCGCCGTCGGTCCGGCCAGGTCCGGCCGCCGGACCCCCCCTCTCCCGCCGGCCCCCGTCGCCCTCAGGCCATCGAACGACGCCGCTCGCTGGGGGATCGGGAGGATCCCCCGAGCCAGCTGCCCCGGTTTCGATCCGATCCGGGTGGGCCAACCCTAGCGGGCCAGGTGGGCCGCGCAGCCCACTCCGCCCGAGCCAGCCGCCGGCTCCCCGATCCGCTCCAGCCAAGGCCCGTTAGCCGCTCCAGATCCGATCCGCCAGCCCACGTTGTTTTTTTTTTCGTTTACCTGAGGTAGTCTCATTTTTCTGCAAAGTCCCTGATAGATTAGTTTCTGATGCAGTTTTGCATTGTGGATAACTTTTTGTGTGCATGTCCGATTTGAGTGAATGATATGTCAAAATGTTCGTGGAGACTTGTACTACGTTTTGTTCCATTGTGCCATGCATGTTTGAGGTCATCTAGATGCTTAAATATCTGTTGCAAGATTGCTACTTGTTATAAACTGCTGCTAGTAGTTGTTTTCATGCCATGTTTGCAATGTGATAACTTGGTGCATGTTTATCCAAATGAAGCAAATGAGATGTCCACGTGTTCGTCATGTCATGCTCTACATGTTGATTGCTTTAGCTTGCATGATAGATTTCATCTTGCCATGTTTATTTCCTTTGCAAAGTTCTATGTGGCTGTTATGTTGTTAAACTTGTTACGAGATGCTTCGTTGAGGAGCTCGTTGCTATTGATGTGGTTGTGCCCATGATGCATGCTTAGATGTTTTGGATTCACCATCATGTGTACTTTGCTGTGGTGCAAACCACTTGTCTTGATATGCTTTGAGGTGACTTAAACTTGCTCGCAAAGATGCCATGATGAAACTGCTGTTTCAACCCTTAGTGAAATTTCACTAAGTCTAGAATTTGTTATTTCCAGATGCCATGTTTGCTTGTTGTTCTAGGCAAATCCATGATAGTTTTGGGGTGACTCTTGATGATTCCTTGTTGTATAAGTTGTTGGCTATCCATTCATGCTCTCACATGCTTATTTGAGTGGCTGTAGCATATTTAACTAATGCTCCCAAGTTGCAACAAATTACTGCTGTCAGGTTTTTGTTGTCAAGTTCAATATGTCATAGCTAGTTGCTATTGATCCATGCCTCCTTTGGAGATGGTCCAGTGGATTTGTTTGCTGTAGGATATGTCTAGTTTATGTCCATGCTCTTTGCCATGATGTTTGAGTGCCATAGGATATTTATTTCTTGCTCCGAAGTTGCTATGTGGCTGTTATTTTCAGCTTTTGCATGTTTATTGTTTTGGGTTTAACTTTTAGCCCGTTGCTCCGTTTTGAGCAAGTCCTATATGTAACTTGTGTGATTTTGCATGTAGATTCATAATATCCTATTGTTATCATGTTTTTAAGTATTTTGGCTTGATGCATTTTTCCATGCTCCTTTTGTGTTGTAACACTGTGCTTCCTATGTAGACTTTTTGTGCTTCCATAGTGCATCTGTTTTGCTTCCATAGTGCATCAGCCATGCATCCAGTAATTTTTCTGCGCATTGCATCTTGTTTGATTCGTTGCCTTGTGTTCTTGTGTTTGAGTAGAGCCGGGAGCTGATTACGAGTACGAGAACGAGGTTACTACCGAGGTTGAGAACGAGGAGCTCTCTTACGATCCCATCGACAACTCTTCAGGCAAGATGACCGAACCCCGATAACATTACTATCTTTGCCTATTACTAGAAGTAACGCTCTATAGTTTTGCCTCGATGCCCATGTTTTTCCTGTCAGCCTCCTATTGTAACCATGAACATGTTTAACCACCCTACCTATGCAAACCATTGATTGGCTATACGTAGGCTTCGCTCAGCCCCTCTTATAGCATTGTTAGTTGCAAGTGAAGTTTGAAGATTCTTGCTTCTTGTTGAAGCTTGTTGGGATATCACACTATATTAATTATTAAATGAAATCATCTATATATTGGTAATGGGTGGAAGGCTAAGCCTTTTGCTTGGTGATTTGTTCCACTCATGCCGCCTTAGGAACCGTTTAAACCGGTGTTATGCTCCTTGATTATGCGTTCCTCACACGGTTGGGGTTATGGGACCCCCTCGATAAACCGCTAAGTGCTAAGACTTTTCCAGCAAGTCCCAACATTGGTACTATTTGCCTAATAACTAAAAACCTACATAGGGAGTAATTAACCCTCTTCTTAATCAACAACCCCGGGCCAGTGCTCCACATGAGTGTTGGTCCGAACTGGGCAACCTGCGGGGCCACCTCGAGGAAACTCAAGGTCTGGTAAAAACTAGTCACATCCGGTCGTGGCCTGAGACTATATACGCGCGGCTACTGTCAGGGTGTCGGCATGCCGGGAGGATTTCCTGGATTAGCCTTACCTTAGTCGGAGTATCTTGAGGACGGGATTCCGAGGATACTCGGGCTTTCCCACCTTGGAGTTGCGCCTCCGCGGATCGTGGGCTTGTCATGGGCCAAGTTGGAACACCCCTGCAGGGTTATGAACTTTCGAAAGTCGTGCCCGTGGTTATGTGGCAGATGGGAGCTTGTTAATATCCGGTTGTAGAAAACTTGACACCATGTTCCAATACACTACCAGCGTGTGTACCGTGACGGTCATTTTTCGAAAGGGATTCGGGAAGTGAACACGGTGGGGTTATGTTTGACTTGTTAGTTAGGATCACTTCGTGATCATCTCTCGACCGAGGCACCTTCTCTTCTCGCTCTCTTTTATGCAAGCTAGGCTAGTGCTGCAGCAACCTCTTGTTCTTTCTTCAGCCTTGTTCCACACCTAAGGCTTGGTTAGTCGTGTTACCCGGGAACGGGATTGCTGAGTCCTCTATGGCTCACAGTTACTTCAACACACCAGATGCAGGTACGATGGTGAGCTACACAGGCGATGGTACTGAGCTAGACTGGGAGTACGACGAGGAGCGTAGCCGTTACTATGTGAACTATCCGGTTGATCAGTTGAGCTTCTACTAGGATTCAATCTAGACATGTTGTTTAATGTTATGTTTGGTATCTTGTCATTTGGATCTTTACCCTTAGATGGGCTGTGATGTTTAATTGAATGATGTTTGGACATGTAATGAATTTGTGTGACGTGGCGAGTGTAAGCCAACTATCTTTTCATTTTTCATCCCAATTTTTACATGAGATGTGCAAAGGTACCAAACTTGCGATCATTCCAGAATGGGCTTATATCTTTAAGTCGTGCCTCGACACGTAGGAGATATAGTCCCATCCTGGGCATTACAGGATAAACTCAAGCAATATGATATAAACCCCATCTTTTTATCCTCGATGGCAACAATACAATACGTGCCTTGCTGCCCCTACTGTCATTGGGAAAGGACACCGCACGATTGAACCCAAAGCCAATCACTTCTCCCATTGCAAGAACTATAGATCTAGTAGGCAAAACCAAACCAATAATTCGAAGAGACTTGCAAGGATATTATGAGCACACATAAAGAGTTCAGAAAAGAACCAAATATTTCTTATAGATAATCTTGATCATAAACCCACAATTCATCGGATCTCGACAAACACACCACAAAAAGAGATTACATCGAATAGATCTCCTCGAAGACCGAGGAGAACTTTGTATTGAGATCCAAAGAGAGAAGAAGCCATCTAGATACTAGCTATGGACCCGAAGGTCTGTGGTAAACTACGCACAACTCGTGGTGAGGCGATGATGATGATGTAGAAGCACTTCATGGTAGATCCCCCCTCCGACGGAGCTCCGGAACAGGTCCCAAGATGGGATCTCATGGGAGCAGAAGGTTACGGCGATTGAACTAGGGTTTTCTCTGTTGTTCTGATGGTTTCGGGGTACGTAGGTATATATATGAGGAAGGAGGGCACCGTGGGCCTGACGTGGGTCCCACGAGGTAGGGGGCGCACCCTAGGGGTGGCGCCCCCACCCTCGTGGGCCCCACGTGGCCCCTAATCCGTGGTTCTCAAGTCTCCTGTGCGTGATTTTCTCCAAAAATATCTCTCCCGAAGGTTTCATTCCGTTTGGACTCCGTTTGATATCCCTTTTCTGTAAAACCATGAAACAGGCAAAAAACAACAATCTGGACTGGGCCTTTGGGTTAGTAGGTTAGTCCCAAAAATAATATAAAAGTGTATAACAAAGGCCATTAAACATCTAAAACATCATAAATAATAACATGGAACAATCAAAAATTATAGACGTATGACATCGCACCGATCAATGAGACCCCCCACCACATCATCTTTCAGATCGGCGCAAGAATAACGGGGTCATTTCCGGCTTGTTCCCTCCAAGGAGAAGAAGATCGAACAATGGCAGAAGTAAGGGTGAAGGCAAATGGAGGAGGGAGGAAGAGCGTGCGACAACAGTTCCAAATCGAGAGGGAAAGGCGAAGAGTCGGTGGACGGTTGCCAGTTTGCCACGGTACATGAAGAGGTGCCCCGGC
>LR738713.1:198542766-198624146 GCA_902687465.1 Secale cereale
AACATAACAAAAATGGGACATATTCCACATATGCTGCCTGGATATTTGTTGCTCTGGGCAACCATACCTCCCTCACCACTCTATGCATCCGTGGAGGTACATCGTACTGGTGCGCCCACTGTCCGAATGGGTCTCCCATGCTCTTATTGCCACTTTTTTGCTATTAGTATAACGCCAGCGGTAAAGTCAACGAATGCTACTGCTAAAGTGATGCCACATTTAACTAATGCCGCACTCAGTCTAATGCCACCAATAAATTTAAGCAATGTCATTTAATGTCTCTGGATTATTTTAGGGTTAGCTATTGATTGTGGATGTATTAAAGATATTTCAGCTAAGGCATTCTAATGTTGTTGCACAGCCATTATAACAACGATGAAATTTGTTACTACCTTCACATATTTGCACTATTAATGCTTATAGATTACATACCTCACTTTCATGAGATAAGTCAATTTTTTGTACAATGTCACCAAAATGCCAAGGCGCTGATGTCATTTTATTTCACTTAAACTGCACAAAAAATTATGAAGACAAGAGGAAAGGTCAAGAGTGGGTACCTCTTTATGCGGTAGTTTTCTTTGATTTGGTTGGTCAAGTTTTATGTTTAATTGACTATCAAGATTGGGATAGCAATTTTCAGGTCCTCTCGAGTTCGAAATGATATATACCTTCAAGGTACAAGGTTTGCAAAAAAAATATACTATCATTAGTTCATAATGCTAGTTAACTTCAGACTTCTGTATTTAGTTTAATGTTGTTGCCAGCTAGTATACCAATGCTGAAACTTATTACCTTTACATTTTGTATTGTTAATGCTTATAGAAATCTTCAAGTGCTAGCTTATAGAGAACAGTTCATTAAAACCATTATACTCTACCCCGTAATAAAAAAATTACTCCACTGTTCCACTAGCCAGTGGATTAGTGTATATTTGTACTATTTGAATGGTGTTGCATTAGCGTATCGACATATATAAGGTGTGGCAAGCTTTCCCAGAGCAACAAGTTTCAACATTGGTATACTAGTTGTGCAACAAGTTTCAGCATTGGTACAGCGGGCGTAGAGATCACTCAAATACTGCCAGTAAAGCTAGCCGCACCTTTGTTAAGATTGGGATAGCAATTTTTCATGTTCACCCGAGTTCGAACTGATATTTACCTTGAAGGTACATGGTTTGCAATTTTTTAATATTGTCATTAGTTAATAATGCTAGTTACCTTCAAACTTTTGTATTTGGTTTAATGCTCTTGCATAGCTAGCATACAAATGCTGAAACTTGTTACCTTTACATTTTTTATTGTTAATTCTTATAGAAATCTTCTAGTGCTAGAGCTTATGGAAATCTGTTCAGTAAAACCATTGTACTATACCCTGTAATAAAATAAGTACTCTACTATTGCACTAGCCACTGGATTAGTGTATATTTGTAGTATTCGAAATTTCGAATGGTGTTGCATTAGCGTATGGACATAAATAAAGTGTCGCAAGCTTTCCCAGATATGTGCTGAAGAAAACTACTACCTGTTTTTCTAAATACTAGACATTTGGGTTCTTTAAACTGAACCACGAAAATGTCTTATATTTAGGAACAGAGGGTGTAGAGTTCACTCAAATTATCCCGGTAAAGCTAGTCATACCTTTGTTAAAATTAATGTTCATTATGTTATCGGATGAGGTCTGTAAGTTTGTCTCTAATGCCTGTCGACGACATACTTGACATTATGATGTAATGTTAAGTCATTTCCTTTTGTACAGTGTCACTGGATTGTCAAGGCGATGATGCCATTTCTTTTTAATTGAACTGCACAAAATATGCTTAAAAGAAGAGGAAAGGTCAGGAATCGATCATTCTTTCAGAAAAAACTATATATGCCTTTCTGACATTAGCCATTGTTGCCTTATTTATTCCTTCAAACAAGTCGTTAGAAACAGTCTTGCTACCTTTTCCCATTAAGAAATTGGAATGCTTATATTTGTGAGTCTATGCTTCAACTAGTGCCACTTTTATAGTAATCTCACTTTCAATATCTATGCAAACAGGGATGCTCGATTTTAGTGGAACTGCACAAAAGTCCAACTAGTTCAACATTAGGAGCATGTTTTCTTCCAAACCTTTATATCCAATTGGTGGCACTATGAGCTATTCATTAAGAAGGTACATGGTTTGCTACTATCTTGCTACTCTTTTTGTACTGTCATTAGATAGTAATACTAGTGGTTTGGATGTGAATTTATTGGCAGGATGGACCTACATTGGAGGTGCAGGACATGATTCAATGATTGGATGCTCAATTTCGGTCGTATTGATTTCACCTCTTCCATCACTGCGAACATGGATATCCTTGGTCTGATGAAGAATAGGCGCTATATTTCTACTCTGAACAAGCAAATCAATTCAGCATGAAATTGTCCAGGGCAAAACATGACAGTATCAAATTGTCCAGTGCAAAACATGACAGATGCTAAGCGAAAGAGACATGTTTAAACCGAAAATACAAGGTGGGCTATATGTTTACTAGCTGCTTGATATTTGTGCAGACAGAGATGTCTACCCGTTGCTATTTGGCAAACACACAAAGTGACCTCATTTTTGGTTGAACTGCACAAGAGAATAGTATAGTCACTACATGCAGTGCCATTTGAAAATAGACACATAAAGATTGGATAGTCACTTCATGGACTGCAGAAAAGGAGTACTATACTATTTATTGGCCAACACTAGGTGCTTCATTGCTTTGGTCTGATTATACAATGGGCATCATTTTGCCTAAGTTAAAGTTTGTATTCCGAAAATAGTCTCGCCGTGTGATTGAGAGAAGACCAAATCATATTGCAGTGGATGTTCCTCCAACATGTGTGGTTCATTCTCATGGTTCCAACTGTTGGTGAAACCACTTACGTTTGCAAGAGGAATTGTAGACTTCATAAACAAATTTGTCTTTCAGTCTATACTGAATGATGGCCAAGAGAAGCATCCATGTTAGTAGGAAGAACATATGTTTTTTCTAGATCTTTGCTTTTGGAGCTACATATTTGTATATGATCTGTGCATCATTGAGATGCATTAACATATTGATCTTATGTATGGGAATCATACTAGTTGGTTTTAGTTGTTGCTGATCTTTGCTTTTGGAGCTACATGTTTGTATATGATCTGTGAATCATTAAGATGCATTAACAGTTCCTTATATCTGTTCGCTCAGTGTTTACAAGTTACTAATCGATCACTAGCTAGCCTACCTCTGAAGTGGCAGTATTTTGAATAAAAATGCCTACCTCTGAAGAAACTGACAAGCTGCTCTAAGGAAAATGCCATGCAAATCTGAAGAAACTGCCTGCAAAAACGTTCGCAAATGCCTTATCTCCCAGTGAATGTTCATCAGTTAATCCGATCGCACACGTACACCATCCGACCTACTCGATCCTACACATACACTATCCGACCTACATGATCCTACACAGATAAATAGTGGATCTCGCACATACTACCTCCTTTCCGGTTTGCAAGGCTCAATTCAAAAAATGACCTACTCGATCCTACACAAATAAATAGAGGATGAGTGGGGGAATGATTTTTGACAAGGAGGGACTACCTCATCTGGATGATTGGAGTTCACAAATGCCTTATCTCCCAGCTAAATGCCTTATCTCCCAGCTAAAGTTCATCAATTAATGCCCTCGGATGCGACTCATTGCATGTTGCTCCGCGTACTTGCTGCGGTCGATTTTGAGTGCCTGCATGCAGCCGGCCATAATTAAGGCAGCTAACTGATACGAAAAATATGCGTTTTAATTGTTGCGGGCCTTTTAAATCCATGGAATCATTATTGACAAGGAGGGAGATGATTCGAGTGAACTCGTTTGATCGTCATGCCGGCATGCGACCCAACACGGACGGGACGGGACGACACAGTCATAATTTCAGTTTCTCTAGTTTTCCACGGCAAGCTGGCACGCTAAGCCATGCCTGCTTAATTATGCATTGAATTCCGATGACCGTCGTGCTGCCTTCCGCCTATAAGTACTATTTCCCGGCCTTCTATGGTGGCAACGTGACCCAATTCGCCCTATCCTCATAAGCCCCCACCGGCCCGACGTCGCTCGCCACTTATCCTTGCTCTCGCCACGTCCGCCATGCCCCCGCCCGTCCGCGATAGGCGAGGCCGGAGGCAGTCACTGCCGGAACTAGTGTTCGGTTTTTCACCGGAAGGCAGACATGGGGAGGAGGCATTCTATCAGTCTTTAGATGGCAATGCGGAGATCGAGGACTTGTTGGAGCGCGACCGCCTGGCGGAGGAGCAGGAGTTGTTGGAGCACGACCGCTTGGCGGAGGAGCAGCGTGTCGTTAGTTTGCGCTGCCAGCGGGGCATGGAGCAGCAGCGAACCGACGCTCTGAGTCACGAGCAGAGCGCCCGCAACTAGGCCAACTACGTGGAGGCCGGCGCCCGGCAAATAGCCCTGGAGGCTGTCGGGCACGGACGCGTTCGCGACGCTGATTTTTACTGCCAGCTCATCAAGTGGGTTTCCCTCTTAGAAGCTTCGGTGGACCGCGCCGGCATGGAAAGGGCCAACGCGGGCGAGCAACGCGCCGTATCGCACCTCTGGCAAGTCCGAGGCGAGGCTAAGACGCCGGTGACGGCGTTTAGCGTGTACCGCAGATGGCGGCCGACATCGTCTAGTTAGCTAAGAGTAAGTTAGTACTTGTACGCTACTAGAGTATTAGTGGGAGTAGATAGTTAACTTGGCTATTATGGTTGTCAACGTGGAAGTTCAGTACTCTATATGTGGATCAAACATGTTACTTTGCTCTGAATGTTGAACTTTCTGTTTGAACGTATGGAATGGGTTGTTATTTTTTAAATGGGTGGTATTTGTCCTCCACAGGTTTAGAGGATGACTTATGGGCCTACCAAGTTGACGCGTACACAATCAGGAGATGATTGTACGTGGAGAGGATTATAGTAGGGACCCGCCAAGGTCATGGCAGTACGCAAGCAAGTGCCTACTTATTTAAAGGCAATAAAAAAATGGCTCCTCCTAATGGATTTCTGACATCTGGGTCCCATGCCATTGTCAACATAGTCAATAAACGAGATAATTGCACAACGAGCGGCTGACATGAGGGACCCAGCAGCTCGCCGATTTATTTTTGTTTTGGGTTAATTTGATAAATGCCACTCAAAATCCGGTGTTTCTGAGAAATGCCACTGCAATTTCCAAACTTTGAAAAATGCAATTTCATGCCATATCCAGTGGCATTTTTCGAAGTCTGGAGTGGTGTTTTTCAAAGTTTGCAAATTGCAGTGGCGTTTTCCAAAGTTTGCAAAAATTGAAGTGGCATTTTTCAAAGTTTGGAAATTGCAGTGGCATTTTTATGAATCACCATAATTGGAGTGGCGTTTATCTAATTTGTTTTTGAGACAGAAGCAGGGTGTCAACAGGACTGTGCGGGGCACTCCGGCCTGTCTAGGCAGCCTTCTCTTTTTTGTTTACCACAGACCAGCCGAGTAGTTTTTCTTTTTTCTGAAAATGGCTAGCCCTGTTTTTTTGTGATTTGCCAAGTAAGTCGCTTTGTCAGGCCTGTTGGGGAGCAAATCTTTCAAGACGAGGAGAGCTTCATTCGGCTGGACGAGAAAATTGTCTATCAGTAATGAGAAATGGGCTGTACATTTTTAAAACACATCAAACCAGCAATTAGTTTCAAAAAAAATTTCATTTCAAGATTTTAAATTGCATTAATTTTTATGCGTGGACAATTTTTTGGATTTTATATTGATATACATTTATTTTTTAAATCAGTTTGAATGTGACTCGAATTTTCGGTATTCAAAACAGTTCGGGCCACACCGAAATATGCAAAATTTCATATAATTTTTTAACCATGGCCACAATATGGGCTGTAATGCTAACAAAAAGAATATGGGATCCAAAAGAACCTTAAGAATTAGCAAATGGGCTGTAAATAATAAGAAATAATGGGAGATGGGCTATATGCTATTTCCACATATTTGAGGCTTTCCTAAAAAAGGTTGGCGCACAAGCAGTGACTGTTGGATGTCCATCCAACGGCCGTCGTGCTTCTTCAATCTCTGCTCTTCCTGCTCCAGCCGCTCAAACAAGCACTGGCGAGACTACCTGCTCCCTCCTCCCCGCGGCTGGCTGTGCTGCCGCGCAGGCCTCACAACCCCACCGTACTCCCATCGCTGGCATAGCCATCCCACTACTCACCCACACCTGCTGTTTGTCTATGGCGACGACAGATGAACTAGTAAACCCTCGTACAGTCGTACTCCCCTCCGCGTGGGAAACAACTAGAGAGTCTTCACTGCCTCCGTGTCGTTCCCTTCCTAGGCCTCCCCGTCATCCACTGCCCTGGTGCTCTCGGCATGGCCTGGTCAACGTGGTCAACGACTGACATGCATCTGAAGTGGACTGTACGTGGAGAGGCTGACAGCTGCGTCCACGGCCGCACGCAAGGAAATGTCTCCTTATTACGCGCAAAATAATGATACCTCCACCTGATATCCAGGACACATCGAAAGGGCCTCTGTATTTCGCGAAAAAACGTTACCTCCGCTGACAACTCGGACCCACTAGCTATATCTTCGCATGCAAGGAAGTGCGTCCTTATTACGCACAAAAAAATGAATACTCCCTCCGCTAGGTGGGACCCAGTATAGTGGCAGGCTGACTTGTGGGCCTACTATGTTGACGGGGACGGAGGGCTTTGTCAACTTAGTCAATATGCACAATTCTAGCTCCAGTGACCATACGATGTCCATCCAACGGTCATACGTAGTGCTTCTTCAACCTCTGGTCTTCTTGCTCCAGCCGCGCAAACCAGCGTCGGTCGTGCCTCGTGCTCCTGCCTCCCGTGGCCGGCTGCAATGCGGTGGAGGCCTCACCACCCCCTACTACCCCCACCGCTGGCCAGGCCATCCCTCTAATCACGCACACCCCCTGTTATTCTGCGGCGACGGCAGCCTTAGACCGCAGCGAACCAGTGAACCCTCATACTCCTCTACGCGTGGGCATCCACTGCCGTGTCTTCCCCGGCTCTGCGTTGTCCCCTTCCTAGGCCTCGCCGTCGTCCACCACCCTGGTGCTCTCGGTGCGGCGTGGTCAACATGGTCAAGGAACGACTTCCATTGGAAGAGTACTATACGTGGAGAGGCTGACAGCTAGGTCCACGGCAGCCACTAGGAAGTGCCTCCTTATTATGCAGAAAATAATTATTCCTCCACCTGACAGCAGGGACCCACCGCACGGGCCACCGTATTTGGAAAAAAAAACGTTTCCCCCCTAACTGACGGGACCCACCAGACGGGCCACCGTATTTCACGAAAAAAATGTTCCCCCCGCTGTCAGCTCAGACCCACCGGAAGTGCCGCCTTATTACGCACAAAAAAATGAATACTCCCCCTGCTAGTTGGGACCCGCCTTGGTGGGTGGCTGACTTGTGGGCCTACTAAGTTAATGGGGACGGAGTGCTTTGTCAACTTAGTCAATATGAACGATTCTAGCTCCAGTGGCCGTACGATGTCCATCCAACGGCTGTAGTGCTTCCTCAACCTCTGGTCTTCTTGCTCCAGCCGCCCAAAGCAGCGTTGGTCGTGCCGCATGCTCCTGCCTCCAGTGGCCAGCTGTGCTGCCATGGAGGCCTCACCGCCCCTACTATTCCCACCGCTGGCCAGGCCCTGTGGCGATGGCAGCCTCACACCGCAGCCGAACCAGTGAACCCTCATACTCCTCTCTGCATGGGCTTCCACTGCCGCGTCTTCCCCGGCTCCGCGTCGTCACCTTCCTAGGCCTCGCCGTGTTCACTTCCCTGGTGCTCTCGGTGCAGCGTGGTCAACGTGGTCAAGGAACGACTTCCATCGGAAGAGTACTGTATGTGGAGAGGCTGACAGCTGGGTCCACGGCCACAGCAAGGAAGTGCCTCCTTATTACGCGCAAAATAATTATTCCTCCACCTGACATCGGGGACGCACTGGACGGGCCACCGTATTTCGCGAAAAAAATGTTTCCCCCTGACTGCTGGGACCCACCAGCTATATCTTCGCGCGCAAGGAAGTGTGTCCGAGCAAAAAAAACGATTCGCCCCCCTGACTGCAGGGACCCACCAACTACATCTCCGCACGCAAGGAAGTGCCTGACAGTCGGGACCCACCCGGTCGAAGCGTACGTAGCGTTGTCATTCTGGTCGCGAACGTGCACGTACCTACTGGTCCATGTAGAGGCACGCACGTGTCGTAGCAGAGGCGCGCAAGTAGCATGTACACGTACGTCCAACGGCCAGGGTGCAAGAAAGTAAATATGGCCACGTACATACATACGGGCGGGGTCTAGAATGCCTACTCGCGCGTACATACGGCCAGGGCTCGTGTACATGGCTGGGTCGGAATGGAGAAATAGCGTCATCGTCGTGTTCATGGGGAGCCAACCAGCTGGGTCGGAACGGAATGCGCCGTCGTGTTCATCGGGATGGCTTGGACGGAACAGTCGGTGGAAACAAGGCCTGCCGTACTGTAGAACGGAGGAAATAGCCTTGTGTTCGACCGGCCACGTTCGAAACGGGATCCTGTTTATCTGGAGGTGTCTGGCGTACTGCAAAACGAAGGAAATGGACCTCGTACGGTCGAAACAGGGGTCCTGTTGATCGGGAGGGGTGTGGCGTACCGCAAAACGGAGGAAATAGACTTGTGTTGGAGCGCTACGGTCAAAACGGGGGTCCTATTCATCGGGAGCGCTGTGGCGTACCGCGAAACGGGACTCCACGGGATATTGTTCATCTCCACCGTCAACCCCCTCTAGCCTCCATGGGCTACTGTTCATCCATCGTCGACCTCTTCCACCCTCCACATACGACTGTTCATCCACGGGCTCCTGTTCATCTAGCCTCCACCGCGCGCTGCTCCACCGGCTACTGTTCAACCAGCCCTCTCCACGGGCTCATGTTCATCCACCCCTCCACGGGCTACTGTTCATCCAGCCCTCCACCGTCTACTATTCATCCAGCCCTCCACGGGGTGGTCCTATTCATCCAGCCTTCCACGGGGTCCTGTTCATCCAGCCCCAACCCGCTCGATCTATCGGGGTCCTGTTCATCCAGAGTCAACACCATGGGGTCCTGTTCATCCACCCCCACCAGGAACAGTTCATCCAAACCCCCCAGCAACGCTCACTGTTCATCCAGAGGCAGCATCGACCGGCTTCAGATAGCAGCAGTAGCGAAGGAATCGCTTGATCGGGTTCAATTAACAGCCATCGATCGATCGCTCGGGTTCAGTAACGCGTTGCCTGTAGTGCGATCGCTCGGGTTCAGTTAGAGCCCAATGCCTCGCACCCACGCGTGTGCGTGTATGAGAGAAACACGCATTGCTCGGCCTCGACCACCCACCGTAACCGGGAACACCCCGATATTTTCCTCGCCCTCGCTTCTACCATGGTTTTTTCCGTCATGGACGGCCTAAAGAATGTCATGCAGCTGTGTCTCCGGCCCACCCACGTTGAAAAGTCCATTTTCTGTCATAGAAGTAGGACCCCACCACATATATGATGATACCGGCCTTTGTCACAATTATTGTCATAGAAGTGTCATAAGTATGATAGAAAACAATTTTGTTCGGCCCAAAATGTCACAGATGTGTCTTTTTCTGGTAGTGGGTCCATCTATGGACTAGTGCAAGCATCTCAGAGTTGGAATATACGCTTTGATTAGGTGATCGAAGCATATGGTTTCATACAAACTTTTGATGAAGCCTGTATTTACAAGAAAGTGAGTGGGAGCTATGTAGCATTTTTAATATTATATTTGGATGGCATGTTTTTGATTGGAAAAGATGTAGAATTTCTGGATAGCATAAAAGGATACTTGAATAAAAGTTTTTCAATAAAGGACCTCGGTGAAGCTGCTTATATATTGGGCATAAAGATCCATAGAGAGAAATAAAAATGCTTAACTGGACTTTCATAAAGCACATACCTTGATAAAGTTTTGAAGAAGTTCAAAATGGATCAGTCAAAGAAAGGTTTCTTGCCTGTATTACAAGGTGTGAAGTTGAGCTAAACTCAATGCCCGACCACTGCAGAAGATAGAGAGAAAAGGAAAGTCATTGCCTATGCATCAGCCACATGTTCTATCATGTATGAAATGTTGTGTACCAGACCTTATGTGGGCCCTGCTATAAGTCTAGCAGGGAGGTACCAAAGTAATCCAGGAGTGGATCACTGGACAGCGGTCAAGAAGATCCTGAAGTAGCTGAAAAGGATCAAGGATATGTTTCTCATTTATGGAGGTGACAAAGAGCTCGTCATAAAGGGCTACGTTGATGCTAGTTTTGACACTAATCCGGATAACTCTAAGTCACAAACCGGATACATATTTTTGATGAATGGTTGAGCTGTCAGTTGGTGCAGTTCCAAGCAGAGCGTCGTGGCAGGATATATGTGTGAAGTGGAGTAAATAGCTGCTTCGGAAGTAGCAAATGAAGGAGTCTGGATGAAGGATTTCATATCCGATCTAGGTGTAATACCTAGTGCATCGGGTCCAATGAAAATATTTTGTAATAACACTGGAGCGATTGCCTCGGTGAAGGAATCTTGGATTCACAAGAGAACCAAACACATCAAGAGACGCTTCAAATCCATCCGCGATCAAGTCAAGGAGGGAGAGACAGAGATTTGCAAAATACATACGGATCTGAATGTAGCAGACCCGTTGACTAAGCCTTTTCCACGAGCAAAACATCATCAACGCCAAGACTCCATGGGTGTTATAATCATTACTATGTAATCTGGATTATTGACTCTAGTGCAAGTGGGAGACTGAAGGAAATATTCCCTAGAGGCAATAATAAATTTATTATTTATATTTTCTTATATCATGATAAGTATCTATTACTCATGCTGGTATTGTATTAACCGGAAACTTCATACATGTGTGGATACATAGACAGAACACTGTGTCCCTAGTAAGCCTCTACTATACTAGGTCGTTAAAAAAGATGGTTAAGTTTCCTCACCATATACATGTGTTGTCATTTGATTAACGGGATCATATCATTAGAAGAATGATGTGATTGACATGACCCATCCGTTAGATTAGCATATTGATCGTTCAGGCTACTGCTTTCTTCATGTCTAATACATATTCCTCCGACTATGAGATTATGCAGCTCCCGAATACCGGAGGAATGCCTTGTGTGCTATCAAATGCCACAACATAACTGGGTGATTATAAAGATGCTCTACAGGTATCTCCGAAGTTGTTTGTTGGGTTGGCATAGATCGAGATTAGGATTTGTCACTCCGAGTATCGGAGAGGTATCTCTAGGCCCTCTCGGTAATGCACATTATAAAGAAGCCTTGCAAGCAATGTGAATAATGAGTTAGTTGTGGGATGATGCATTATGAAATGAGTAAATAGACTTGCCAATAATTAGATTGAACTAGGTATAAAGATACCGACGATCAAATCTCGGGAAAGTAACATACCGATGACAAAGGGCATAACATATATTGTCATTACGGTTTGACCAATAAAGATCTTTGATACATCTCCAACGTATCTACTTTTCCAAACACTTTTGCCCTTGTTTTGGACTCTAACTTACATGATTTGAATGGAACTAACCCGGACTGACACTGTTTTCAGCAAAACTGCCATGGTGTTGTTTTTGTGCAGAAATAAAAAGTTATCGGAATGACCTGAAAATCCATGGAGAATTGTTTTGGAAAATATAAAAAATATCTGCGGAAAGATCTACGTTAGGGGGCCCACACCCTGTCCACGAGGGTGGGGGCGCACCCCCTCCCGTTGGGCGCGCCCCCCTGCCTCGTGGGCCCCCTGATGCTCCACTGACGTACCCCCGGACTCAATATATTCACTTTCGGGGAGAAAAAATCAGAGAGGAAGAATTATCACGTTTTACGATACGGAGCCGCCGCCAAGCTCTAATCTCTCTCGGGAGGGCTGATCTGGAGTCCGTTCGGGGCTCCGGAGAGTGGAGATCATCGCCATCGTCATCATCAACCTTCCTCCATCACCAATTCCATGATCCTCACCGCCGTGCGTGAGTAATCCCATCATAGGCTTGCTAGACGTTAATGCGTTGGATGAGATTTACCATGTACTCGAGTTAGTTTTCTTAGGGTTTGATCCCTAGTATCCACTATGTTCTAAGATTGATGTTTCTATGACTTTGTTATGCTTAATGCTTGTCACTAGGGCCCGAGTGCCATGATTTCAGATCTGAACCTATTATGTTTTCTTTAATATATGTGTGTTCTTGATCCTATCTTGCAAGTCAATAGTCACGTACTATGTGTTATGATCCGGCAACCCCGAAGTGACAATAATCGGGACCACTCCCAGTGATGACCGTAGTTTGAGGAGTTCATGTATTCACTATGTGTTAATGCTTTGGTCCGGTACTGTGGGGACCCCGACTTAGAAGTCGAGATCACCGAATGCACGTGTACAGTGATCCCAGAGATCAATGCTCACTGAACACACAGAAGCTGAATAACAAGAGTCTTACATCCATACATATCGTCTTACACAAATTAAGGCCATTACGGCCAACTCTTACATAGATAAAGCCTCACGGGCTGAATAGCGAATAACTCAAATAGCGGAAGTCTTCGATAATAGGTAGAACCCATGCCATCTGCCTTAACCCTACAGGCACTCTGACTGGGATAGCGTCCTAGTTCGCATGTTCATCTCCAAAGAACTCTTCATCATATTCCTGTTCCTCCAAGCCTGGCCAATTAAATAACCAGTGGCAAGCCAATGAGTACTTTGAATGTACTCGCAAGCAACCCATGATGTGGTAACAATGCAATGGAACAATAATGAGCAATCTATCAAAGGGCTAGAATAAATATTCTACCATCAAGTTTATGCATCATTAAACTCGCGTAACCTCGAAGGCAGGTTACCGATATCAACATGAATATGATCCAACACATCGAGTCAAGTCTCCACCTTGACTCTCATACACACACGTGGTTTTGCAAACATTGGACGTAGCCCAAGAGCGTTTACCCAACTGTCCTTGACCGTGGACACGGCTATTCGAATAGTTTTACACTCTGCAGAGGTTGTACACTTTACCCACAAGATCCGGGGAATTTCCGTGTCATCCACGACCCGTGGTACCTCAAGTACCCGGGGTAAGCACCCGGTCATTACCTTTCCTTAGACGACACTAACATAGAGTCCACTCGTTGGTACACGGCCCTCGGGTACAAACAATAGATCAGGGGACTTGCCCTAATTTCAATGTCACGCGTATCCGAAGGGACCAACGGTGTGTCTGGTGCCCTGTAAAAACAGTCATGGCCGTCTATCCAAGCACGACCCCGTCCCGGGAAAGACCTCAAGTCTTCCCGTCACTAGTAATGCGGGAACCATGCTAGTATCGACCTAAGTAATCAATAAAGCCCCGTCCCATAAGGGGTAGTGTGGTTGCACATGTATGGTTGGAATAACGGTCGCAACTTAAACCAATCCGTTTGAAAAACACACACACTAGTCTCGGTACACCACTTCGTCATCAAGTGGTTACCCAACTCATCATCTCCCTCGGGCATGAATGGCACCCGACGGGGTTTTATGCACAGGTTTCAACCACGAAGGTTCATGTCACACATGCATCACTATTCATTACTACTAACCACATGCATCGCATCTAGCACATGGCAAGATCAAGAGTAAAGCATGCATCATGTGGTGGTTTCAAGTAGGTTACCATCGTAACACTATCATCATGCATCGGAAACAAACTGGTTCCGAAGAACAAGTGTATCATGGTCAAAGGGCTGCTTGCCTGGATTGGCTTGGTCTTCAAAGTCTTCAAATCCTTCTCCTTCTCCTTCTTCAGCAACTTCGTCAAATACGGTATCTATACGTCGCATAATAACAACGGAAAAATAAGACCACAAATAAAATAGAAAAATCAAAGTGCTCAGAAAAATGTCAACTCATTTTTGTAAAATACTAGAGGGATTTCTAAGATGGGGAAAATTCTTAGTTGAGGTTTTGGAGTAACAGAATGGAATCTATTGATTTTAGAACAGGAGTTTTATTAATCAAATTTGAATTTAAATTTGAACAGATCAGAAAAGTTTCATGGATGAGAGTGAAAGTGACACCATTAAATAGGTTGGAATATTACATGAATTTAGGAGTTGGAATTATTTCATTTGGACCAATATTCATTTCTGTAAAAATGTTTGAAATATTTACAGAAAGAATAAAAGAAAATGCCCTGTGCAGCTGGGCCAGAGGGGCCACAGTGCACGGCCCAGGGCATCCAGCCCAGCCGCTCGGGCACCAGCGCGCGCATGTCAGGTTTTCAAACCTGACAGGCGGGGCCCGGCGGTCAGTGGCTGTGAGGAGGGGTAGAGAGGGGTGATGATGACAGGCGGGGCCTGCCTGTCATCTCCAACCTCATGGCCACGGCGACGGCGAGCTCACCGGCGTTGATTCCGGCCACGGCGACGGCAACGGAGGGCAGGAACGGGCTCAGCGTCGTGTTTCGGAGGTAGGGGTGGTGGTGCGGCACGCCGGGGAGGTCGGGTTCGCCGACGGCGAGGTGGGACGGCGGAGGAACTTCGAGAGGTCGTCGCTCCGACCGTTTCCGACTACAACAGAGCGCCCGAATGGCTGGCACATTCGTGCCCTCGCCGCTCTGGTCGTGTCCAACGTTCCCAAGGTTGTCTAGAAGGTCAAGGGAGGAGTAAAGAAATGGCCTATGGCCTTGGATGCTCTGGAGATGCTTTGAGAGAGAGAGGAAGCTGGTAACTTGGTGAGAAATGGCTGTCCAGCAGGGTGAACTAGGGTTTTTACCCCTCAATCATGGATCTGGGGTCCTGGGGAAGTTACTGGAGGTTGCTAGTAACTGGTTGAACATGTGGTAGAAAGTTGAGGCCAAGGTAAAAGGTGAAAGTGATCAAGAAGAGGGTTTTAGTAAAAAGCCAGAATGTGTTTGATCAGTGTTTGGTCAAGCAAATGATCTCCACTTGCCATGACACTTAACAGGATTGAATGACATGTGAAAGTAGGGTGCTTCACCAAATTTGGGCTCATTTGAAGAAACTAGCCAATGTAACTTTGGTGAACCCTAGAAAACAACATAAATAGCTTCATCTTGTTTGAGCCAAGCTAATCATCTCCCCTTGATGCACCACTTGGTGTAGCATCATCATTTGGGGTTATGATCATGCCTACAAAGTTTGAAGCTCCCGGTAAAAAGTTGGTAATGTAAAGTTGTTCAAATTTGCATTGAACAGAAAGGGTTTTGAGGTGATCTGATCAAGTTGCTCTATTCCAAATCTTGTGCCATTTGGTCTAGATGCCTTATTAAGCATTTCTAGCATGTGCACCAAATTTGAGAGCATTTGGACAAGTTTGGTAATGTAAAGTTGCTCAAACTTCAAATATGGACAGAATGGTTATGGAGGGTTTTGATGATGTTTTCTTGCTTCCCAAGGCATGGGACTTGGCAAGATCATCAAATATGTCATATGTGACATGACAGAATTTCCCTGGAATTTTTGGAGAATATTTCCTTTGTAAATATTTCAAAAGCTTGAAATATCCAGAAAGGGTTTTAGAGGGATTAGGCCATTATTTTGAACATGACCAAGTGTTGAAACTCTTATATATGGACAATATATGTCCTCTGAGTCTCCCTGAATTTTGGCAAATATTTTTGGAATACCTAAATAATGTTTCCCTATTAAAGACCTTTTCTGGCCTTAAGAAAAAGCTTTTAAATAAAATAGGAAAATAACTTTTAAAATTATACTCTTATGGTTTCTGGGAGTCCTATGACTACTAGGTCTCAAATATACTTTTTGAAATAATTTTCTCACCCTAAATCAAGTACTTGCAGTGCAAAATCTCAATTCAGGGGTTTTTGGAAAACTAAATTTATAAAATACATTTTGGCCAAATTAATTTTGTAAGAAAATACTATACTGCTATATAACACTTGGCATGATCATTGAGGCAGAAGTTTTGGGTATGGAGATGAATTCTACAAGAGGTAATAGTTGACCTAATGAGCACATGAAAAATCACATGAAGAAAAACTCAATTCCAAATAAAAGCCAAATGATGCCAAAAAAATTTGCTGGTCCAAATTTTCATGCTTCATTGATGCAAATAACAGGTTACAAAATGCAAGGTGTGATAGACCTACCCCCTTACAAAAATCTCGTCCCCGAGATTCCTAAACTAGGTCTTAAAAGAGATCGGGAAACTCGGATCTAAGATAGTCTTCACGTTCCTAGGTTGCTTCTGCCTCGGTGTGGTTGCTCCACTGGACCTTGAAGTACTTGATGGTACGGCTTCGCGTCCATCGCTCTGCTTCGTCCAGAATACGAATGGGCTTCTCGCGGTAGGTCAAATCAGGCTGTAGATCAATGGTTTGGTGATCAACATCCTTGTAGAGATTGGGCTTGTCCGGAACTTGGAGACATTTCCGGAGTTGTGACACATGGAATACATGGTGCACATCGGATAGCTCAGGTGGTAGTTCCAACTGGTAAGCCACTTCTCCTCGTCGGTCGGTGATCTTGAAAGGGCTAATGAACCTTGGTGCAAGCTTCCCCTTAACGTGGAAACGCTTGGTTCCCTTCAGAGGAGTTACTCGCAGGTACACATGATCTCCGACACGAAAACTCATGTCTCGGCGTCGAGTGTCAGCATAACTCTTCTGCCTTGACTTGGCTGCCTTCAAACATTCTCTGACTAGTTGGACTTGCTCTTCTGCTGCGCGGAGAATATCCGGTCCAAAGACTAGTCCTTCTCCAGTCTCTGACCAGTTGAGGGGTGTGCGGCATCTGCGTCCGTACAACACCTCAAATGGTGCCATCTGAAGGCTTGACTGGTAACTGTTGTTATATGAGAACTCCGCAAAAGGGAGACAATCTTCCCATTTGGCTCCATACGCCAAGACACAGGCTCGGAGCATATCTTCGAGAATCTGATTGACTCGTTCTGTCTGACCTCCGGTCTGTGGGTGGAAAGCTGTGCTGAAAGACAACTAGGTTCCCAAGGTTTCTTGGAATCTACTCCAGAACCTTGAAGTGAACTGGGTGCCTCGATCTAACACAATCTCCTTGGGAACACCGTGAAGACTTACGATTCGGTTGATATAGAGAGTTGCCAGCTGGTTGCCTGAGTAGGTAGTCTTGACAGGAATGAAATGGGCCACCTTGGTCAAATGATCGACTATGACCCAGATAGAGTCATGTCCTCTATTCGACCTTGGTAATCCAGTGATGAAGTCCATTCCGACTTTATCCCACTTCCACTCAGGAACTTTGAGTGGTTGAAGCAATCCAACCGGTCGCTGATATTCAGCCTTGACCCTTTGGCACACATCACACTTTGCAACATAGGTTGCAATCTCTCTTTTCATCCCGTGCCACCAGAATCGTGCCTTCAAGTCTTGGTACATCTTGGTTCCTCCGGGGTGGATGGAATACAGAGTGTCGTGGGCTTCCTGCAGAATCAGGTTCTTCAGCTCTGTGTTGTTTGGTACGCAGATGCGGCCTTTGTACCAAACAATCCCGTGCTCGTCTTCGGAGAATCCTGGGGCCTTGCCTAGCTTCATCTTCCTCTTGATGCCTTCAATACTTGCGTGTCCATCTTGTGCCTTCTTGACTTCGTCCATCAGGGTCGGTCTGACTTCCAAATGATCCAGAAATCCAGGGGTGACCAATTCCAAACTGAATTGTTCGAGTTCTTTAAACAAGGCTGGCTGTCTTTCTTGAATAATAGCATTCAAGGAGCAAGCCTTCCTGCTTAAGGCATCGGCCACCACGTTAGCCTTCCCGGGGTGATATTGAACACTGAGGTCATAGTCTTTGATGAGTTCCAACCATCTCCGCTGCCTCATGTTCAATTCCGTTTGGGTGAAAATGTACTTCAGACTTTTGTGGTCTGTGTAGATCTCACACTGTTTCCCTAGGAGGTAATGCCGCCATGTCTTCAAGGCATGAACTACTGCCGCTAGCTCAAGATCGTGAGTAGCGTAGTTATCCTCATGGGGTCGTAGCTTCCTGGAGAGGTATGCTATGACTCGGCCTTCTTGCATCAGAACGCTTCCCAATCCGGTTCGAGAGGCATCACAATATATCACGAACTCCTTGTGAATATCAGGTGTTGCCAGACTGGGGCGGTGATCAATCTCTTCTTGAGTTCTTGGAAGCTTTCTTCACATTTTAGCGTCCACTCGAACTTCGTGTCCTTCTTGAGGAGCTGAGTCATTGGCCGTGCAATGCTAGAGAATCCTTCCACGAATTTGCAGTAATAGCCCGCAAGTCCGAGGAAGCTTCTGACTTCCTTGACGGTCGTTGGAGATTGCCATTGGGTCACAGCTTCGATCTTAGCGGGATCAACAGATAATCCTTCCTCGGTCAAGACATGACCTAAGAATCCAACTTTATGTAGCCAGAACTCACACTTGCTGAATTTGGCATACAGTTGGTGCTGTCGAAGCTTGTCTAGGACCATGCTCAGATGCTTCTCGTGCTCTTCCTCCGTGCACTCGTACAGGCCATATCTGGTTACGAATGCCGTCTTTGGAATATCTTGGGGTCTGATCTTCAGCTGGTAGTACCCAGATCTGAGGTCGATCTTGGAGAACACCTTGGCTCCGCTGAGCTAGTCAAATAGATCTTCGATCTTGGGAAGTGGATATTTGTTCTTGATTGTAACTTCATTGAGGGAACGATAGTCAATGCATAAGCGGATGGTACCGTCCCTCTTTTCCACAAACAGAACAGGAGATCCCCAAGGGGAGGCACTTGGGCGGATAAATCCCTTCCTCAGCTGCTCTTCAAGCTGCTTCTTCAACTCAGCTAATTCTTCCGTCCCCATTCTATAAGGCTTCTTATAAATGGGTCCTGCTCCGGGCACGAGCTTGATGATGAACTCAATGTCACGGTCAGGGGGCATTCCCGGTAGTTCATCCGAAAAGACATCAGGATACTCACATACCACCGGTACTTGCTCTAGCCCAACTTCAGACAAACAGTTGACTTGAGCGGCTTGAGCGGAACAGGAGTTGGAAGCAAACTTGACTTCGACTCCTTGGTCATTGGTCACAGTGACTGTCCGATTGGCACAGTCTATCAAGCCTTGGTGCTTGCTGAGCCAATTCATGCCTAGGATCACATCCAAGCCTTGTGATCTCAGGACGATGAGGTCTGCTAGGAAATCTACACCGTTAATGGTAATACTGACTCCTTTGCAGCCTATATTGGCTCTCATCTCGGCTCCGGGGGTTTGTACCACCATAGGGTTATTCAGGGGTGTAGGGGTCATGCCACTTTTTAATGCAAATCTTTGAGTGAAAAATGAATGCGTTGCTCCAGAATCAAACAAGACAGTTGCAGGTGCTGAGTTGACAAGGAACGTACCCAGCACGACGTCCGGGTCTTCCTGGGCTTCTTCAGCAGTGACGTGATTCACACGCCCCTTCCCATGGTTAGGTGGATTGCGAGGAGCTGGGTTCCTTGGTGGCATCCCGCGGCCTTGTGCCTGGTTCTGCGCATTGGGGCGCGGGGCGTCAGGCTTCTTGTTGGGGCACACCCTTGAGATGTGTCCGGACTGACCACATCCAAAGCAAGTGACTTGGTTTGGATTGTTGATCCTGTTGCCACCACTGGTATTGGGGTTGAAAGCTGGCCTGGGGTTGGCATACTGCTGAGGCTGAGGGTTGGTGCGAGGTGCAGGAGCTCTTGGTTTCTGATAGGTTGGCTTGGCCGGGGCTGACTGCCACGGACGAGGCTTCTGGTTGCTGGAACTTCCCTTGCTGACCAACTTGCGCTTGCGAGTGTCTTCCAAAGCACGCCGCTTGTCTTCAAGCATAAGTGCTTTGTTCACCAGGTCAGGGAAGGATGGGAAGTCGCACACGACAAGCGAGTATTGCAGAGTCTGATTGAGGCCTTCCATGAAGCGCTCCCTTTTTGCAGCATCAGTGCTGACATCTTCAGGGGCATACCTTAACAGAACACTGAACTTCTGCATGTACTCCTTGACAGTGCCACTTCCTTGCTTCAGGGCTCGGAACTCACGCTTTTTGATAGCCATGATTCTGGAAGGAATGTGGGCCTTGCGGAATTCTGCCTTGAAGTTGACCCAAGTGATGTCTTGTTCAGCATGCATGACCTTGAATCCATCCCACCAAGCTCTAGCAGTCCCCCCGAGGCAGTGGGCTGCATAAGCCACCTTCTCGCGGTCTTTAGTGCATCCGCCTAGTTCCAGTATTTCCTCAATGGAGCGGATCCAGTCGTCTGCATCCAGGGGTTCAGCAGTCTCGATAAAGGTTGGCGGTGCATGCTTCTTGAACTCTGCCAACGTGGAACGTCCATTGCCATTCCCCGCCGGCTGGCGGTTGTTGGTGACAGCTTGACCAATCAGCTGGAGAGCTGCAGTGTTGGCGTGGCGTTCCTCTCGGAAAGCTTGGAGAAGCTGAGCCATGTCCATGTTCGGAGGAGGTGGTGGTGGTGGAGCTTGGTCGTTGGTCTGGTCGCGGCCTGCCTCAGACTGAGCGGATGCTCCGGCTTCAGGCTGCTGGGTAGAGGTACCAGTACGAGTTACAACAGGCATCCTGTTGGAGCAGTAAAAGGTCTCATGACTCGGAAGAGGAAAAGCAAGATAGATGGGTGCCTAGTAAGGGGTGGGTGTGACACTAATCAAATCATGCAAGGGCCGGAAGGCCAAAACACATTCATTAAAATCCAAATGGGTGATGTAGTCGTTTACTCGTTCCCGAAGGAAGAATACGATATACATCCTGACACAACAAAAGCAAACACTAGATGGTTTCATATGAACCATACAAGGACTCGACTGCGCATAGGGGTTACACGACCTATCCTACCGTAGGGGTCACAACTGGCATATCCGAGTAACGAGTAATGCCTAAGCGGCGAAATGCTCGGTCGCGTATTCTGGCTCTTCTGGGTCTTCCTCCTTGTCTTCATCTGTCTGGGCCCCCCTGTCACTTGAGGGTGTGGGGGAGTCGAGGAGTTGGATACGACAGTGCTTCGTCGGTGGTGCAGGGAAAAGCTTGCGATATTCCCTTGCCGTCATCCGGCGTCCCCGAGGTGGTTCTTCATTCTTGGAAGATACATCCTCGGAGGGTCTTTCGCCTCGGTATGCGATAGCGGACTGTCCAGAAGGTGCTCCTTCCTTCTTGATCCTATTTGTCTTCTCTTGAGCTCGACGAAGAAGTGCCTTGGTCTTGTGAAGTTCTTCTCGAAGCTTCATTGATTCCGAGGCCAAGTCTTGTGCCAAGCTGTCGGCACATAGACTGAAGTAGGTCTGGAACCGAAGCGAGAGTCCTTCCTTCAGTGGAGGGGCTAGTGCGCTGCTTTCTTCTTCACCTTCCTTCCGGTAAGGTAAGAAGCGAGTTGTCATCTTGGCTACCATCTCCGGAAGAAGCTCGCGGAGACGGGTTAGTGCCTTGAGTGCAGCAGCCTCGACAGCGAGTGGTAGTGTTGCCATCTGGGGTCCCTCGAAGAACCAACTTGTGGGAGGATCGTTTGCCTTCATGATCACTTCCACATGGTACTCCACCTCAGTGTCGCTAACCCAATGCTCAAGGTAGGTGAGGATGGGTGCTCGGTGGAACTGACACTCCTGGAGGCTATCCTCGAGAAGTAAGGGAAACCCAGTGGTCAGGTGCTCTTCGGGTATAGCGGCCATCTACAAAGGTGGAATAGGAGGGGTTAATAAGCTGATGAAATCTCGGGTTTAGAAAAGAAGATTGGTTCAGAAGGTTTTTTTTTTATGAAAAAGGGTCTCATCTAACTAACGCCCATGCTAACTAAGGCTTCCTACAGTCAGGATGGCTCTGATACCAGCTCTGTGGGGACCCCGACTTAGAAGTCGAGATCACCGAATGCACGTGTACAGTGATCCCAGAGATCAATGCTCACTGAACACACAGAATCTGAATAACAAGAGTCTTACATCCATACATATCGTCTTACACAAATTAAGGCCATTATGGCCAAGTCTTACATAGATAAAGCCTCACGGGCTGAATAGCGAATAACTCAAATAGCGGAAGTCTTCGATAATAGGTAGAACCCATGCCATCTGCCTTAACCCTACAGGCATTCTGACTGGGATAGCGTCCTAGTTCGCATGTTCGTCTCCAAAGAACTCTTCATCATATTCCTGTTCCTCCAAGCCTGGCCAATTAAATAACCAGTGGCAAGCCAATGAGTACTTTGAATGTACTCGCAAGCAACCCATGATGTGGTAACAATGCAATGGAACAATAATGAGCAATCTAGCAAAGGGCTAGAATAAATATTCTACCATCAAGTTTATGCATCATTAAACTCGCGTAACCTCGAAGGCAGGTTACCGATATCAACATGAATATGATCCAACTCATCGAGTCAAGTCTCCACCTTGACTCTCATACACACACGTGGTTTTGCAAACATTGGACGTAGCCCAAGAGCGGTTACCCAACTGTCCTTGACAATGGTTACCCACAAAATCCGGGGAACTTCCGTGTCATCCACGACCCGCGGTACCTCAAGTACCCGGGGTAAGCACCCGGTCATTACCTTTCCTTAGACGACACTAACATAGAGTCCACTCGTTGGTACATGGCCCTCGAGTACAAACAATAGATCACGGGACTTGCCCTAATTTCAATGTCACGCGTACCCGAAGGGACCAACGGTGTGTCCGGTGCCCTGTAAAAATAGTCATGGCCGTCTATCCAAGCACGACCCCGTCCCGGGAAAGACCTCAAGTCTTCCCGTCACTAGTATTGCGGGCACCATGCTAGTATCGACCTAAGTAATCAATAAAGCCCCGTCCCATAAGGGGTAGTGTGGTTGCACATGTATGGTTGGAATAACGGTCGCAACTTAAACCAATCCGTTTGAAAAAAACACACACTAGTCTCGGTACACCACTTCGTCATCAAGTGGTTACCCAACTCATCATCTCCCTCGGGCATGAATGGCACCCGACGGGGTTTTATGCAAAGGTTTCAACCACGAAGGTTCATGTCACACATGCATCACTATTCATTACTACTAACCACATGCATTGCATCTAGCACATGGCAAGATCAAGAGTAAAGCACGCATCATGTGGTGGTTTCAACTAGGTTACCACCGTAACCCTATCATCATGCATCGGAAACAAACGGGTTCCGAAGAACAAGTGTATCATGGTCAAAGGGCTGCTTGCCTGGATTGGCTTAGTCTTCAAAGTCTTCAAATCCTTCTCCTTCTCCTTCTTCAGCAACTTCGTCAAATACGGTATCTATACGTCGCATAATAACAACGGAAAAATAAGACCACAAATAAAACAGAAAAATCAAAGTGCTCAGAAAAATGTCAACTCATTTTTGTAAAATACTAGAGGGATTTCTAAGATGGGGAAAATTCTTAGTTGAGGTTTTGGAGTAACAGAATGGAATCTATTGATTTTAGAACATGAGTTTTATTGCTCAAATTTGAATTTAAATTTGAACAGAACAGAAAAGTTTCATGGATGAGAGTGAAAGTGACACCATTAAATAGGTTGGAATATTACATGAATTTAGGAGTTGGAATTATTTCATTTGGACCAATATTCATTTCCTTAAAAATGTTTGAAATATTTACAGAAAGAATAAAAGAAAATGCCCTGTGCAGCTGGGCCAAAGGGGCCACCGTGCATGGCCCAGGGCATCCAGCCCAGCCGCTCGGGCGCCAGCGCGCGCATGTCAGGTTTTCAAACCTGACAGGCGGGGCCCGGCGGTCAGTGGCTGTGAGGAGGGGGAGAGAGGGGTGAGGATGACAGGCGGGGCCCGCCTGTCATCTCCAACCTCACGGCCACGGCGACGGCGAGCTCACCGGCGTTGATTCCGGCCACGGCGACGGCAACGGAGGGCAGGAACGGGCTCAGCGTCGTGTTGCGGTGGTAGGGGTGGTGGTGCGGCACGCCGTGGAGGTCGGGTTCGCCGGCGGCGAGGTGGGACGGCGGAGGAACTTCGGGAGGTCGTCGCTCCGGCCGTTTCCGACTGCAACAGAAGGGGGAAACAGAGGGGAACGCATCAGTGGTGCACGGCGGTTCTAGATCGGGGAAAAGGAGAGGCGGAGGAGGCTCGTACTGCGAGATCACCGTCGGCCCGACGCGGCGGAGCTCCGGTCGATCCCGAGCACTGGAACCTTCTAGGGACGAACTGGTGGTGCTGGAGTGATGCTGGGGATGAGGAGAAGCTGCTGGTGCTGTTGGAGAGGCTCGAGGGGTGGTCCTATTTATAGGGGAACGGCGGAGCCCCGTGCACCAGTGCGCCGACGAGCTCCTGCTCGACGCTACAGCGCACGGGAGGCGATGGGAATGAGTCCACGGCGTTGCTGGACGAGCTCTACGTCCATTTGAGGAGAGAGGAGGAGCGGGGAACCTTCCAGGCCGTGCGCGCGTGCGAGCCCGAGGAGTGGACCCTGCGGGCGGCCAGCGCGCGTGTGGCGACGGTCACTGGAGGGCGCAGGAGGAGGGGGGACAGTGCCTGGGTGGTCGCGGACGTCGAGGCGCGTTGAGAGGCGCGAGGGGGAGGCCCGAGGCTGTCGGGGGCAGCTGATTGGGCGAAGCTACAGTGCGGTGGCGAACTGTAGCGTGCTCGAGAGCGCCCGAATGGCTGGCACATTCGTGCCCTCGCCGCTCTGGTCATGTCCAACGTGCCCAAGGTTGTCTAGAAGGTCAAGGGAGGAGTAAAGAAATGGCGTGTGGCCTTGGATGCTCTGGAGATGCTGTGAGAGAGAGAGGAAGCTGGTAACTTGGTGAGAAATGGCTGTCCACCAGGGTGAACTAGGGTTTTTACCCCTCAATCTTGGAGCTGGGGTCCTGGGGAAGTTACTGGAGGTAGCTAGAAACTGGTTGAACATGTGGTAGAAAGTTGAGGCCAAGGTAAAAGGTGAAAGTGATCAAGAAGAGGGTTTTAGTAAAAAGCCAGAAGGTGTTTGATCAGTGTTTGGTCAAGCAAATGATCACCACTTGCCATGACACTTAACAAGATTGAATGACATGTGAAAATAGGGTGCTTCACCAAATTTGGGCTCATTTGAAGAAACTAGCCAATGTAACTTTGGTGAACCCTGAAAAACAACAGAAATAGCTTCATCTTGTTTGAGTCAAGCTAATCATCTCCCCTTGATGCACCACTTGGTGTAGCATCATCATTTGGGGTTATGATCATGCCCACAAAGTTTGAAGCTCCAGGTAAAAAGTTGGTAATGTAAAGTTGTTCAAATTTGCATTGAACAGAAAGGGTTTTGAGGTGATCTGATCAAGTTGCTCTATTCCAAATCTTGTGCCATTTGGTCTAGATGCCTTATTAGGCATTTCTAGCATGTGCACCAAATTTGAGAGCATTTGGACAAGTTTGGCAATGTAAAGTTGCTCAAACTTCAAATATGGACAGAATGGTTATGGAGGGTTTTGATGATGTTTTCTTGCTTCCCAAGGCATGGGACTTGGCAAGATCGTCAAATATGTCATATGTGACATGACATAATTTCCCTGGAATTTTTGGAGAATATTTCCTTTGTAAATATTTCAAAAGCTTGAAATATCCAGAAAGGGTTTTAGAGGGATTAGCACATTAATTTGAACATGACCAAGTGTTGAAACTCTTATATATGGACAATATATGTCCTCTGAGTCTCCCTGAATTTTGGCAAATATTTTTGAAATACTTAAATAATTTTTCCCTATTAAAGACCATTTCTGGCCTTAAGAAAAAGCTTTTAAATAAAATAAGAAAATAACTTTTAAAATTATACTCTTGTGGTTTCTGGGAGTCCTATGACTACTAGGTCTCATATATACTTTTTCAAATGATTTTCTCACCCTAAATCAAGTACTTGCAGTGCAAATCTCAATTCAGGGGTTTTTGGAAAACTAAATTTATAAAATACATTTTAGCCAAATTAATTTTGTAAGAAAATACTATACTGCTATATAACACTTGGCATGATCATTGGGCAGAAGTTTTGGGTATGGAGATGAATTCTACAAGAGGTAATAGTTGACCTAATGAGCACATGAAAAAGCACATGAAGAAAAAATCAATTCCAAATAAAAGCCAAATGATGCCAAAAAAATTTGCTGGTCCAAATTTTCATGCTTCATTGATGCAAATAACAGGTTACAAAATGTAGGGTGTGACAGGTACTCTATTAAAAGGAGGCCTTAATATCCCTTAGTTTCCACTAGGACCCCGCTGCCACAGGAGGGTAGGACAAAAGATGTCATGCAAGTTCTTCTCCATAAGCACGTATGATTATATTCGGAATACATGCCTACATTACATTGATGAACTGGATCTAGTTCTGTGTCACCCTAGGTTATAACTTTTATATGATAAATTGCATCCGACATAATTCCCCATCACCGATCCAATGCCTACAAGCTTTTCCCATATTGCTTGTTGTTTATTTACTTTTCCGCTACTACTATTACAAAAACTACAAAAACACTGTCGTTACTTTTATTGCTGTTACCACTATTATCATACTACTTTGCTACTAAACTACCTTGCTGCAGATACTAAGTTTCCAGGTGTGGTTGAATTGACAACTCAACTGCTAATACTTAAGAGTATTCTTTGGCTCCCCTTTTGTCGAATCAATAAATTTGGGTTGAATACTTTACCCTCGAAAACTGTTGCGACCCCCTACACTTGTGGGTTATCAATCTTCATAGAATATGCAGGAACCAATTTGAGCATCCAGGTTCCGTTGTTGGTTATTGACCGGAGATGTGTCTCGGTCATGTCTACATAGTTCTCGAACCCGTAGGGTCCGCACGCTTAATGTTCGATGGCGATTTGTATTATGAGTTATGTGTTTTTGGTGACTGAAGATTGTTTGGATTCCCGGATGAGATCACAAAAACGAATGGGATTTTCGAAATGATCGAGAGGTAATGATTGATATATTGGATGATGGTATTCAGACACCTGAAGAGTACCGAGCGGTACCGGGTACATATCGGAGTACCGGGGGGTCACCGGAACCCCCCGGGGGAAAGATATGGGCCACATGGGCCATAGGAGGGAGGCAAGGCAGCCCACAAGGAGTGGCGCGTGCCCCCCTGGGAGTCCGAATTGGACTAGGGGAAGGGGGAGGTGCCCCCCTTTCCTTCTCCTAAACCCTGAACACACATCAATAGTTCCTAGCCGTGTGCGGCACCCCCTCCACAGTTTGCTCCTCCGGTCATATTGTCGTAGTGCTTAGGTGAAGCCCTGCGTGGACCACTTCACCATCACCGTCACCACGCCGTCATGCTAACAAAACTCTCCATCGACACTTTTCTGGATCAAGAGTTTGAGGTACATCGTCGAGCTAAACATGTGCTAAACTCTGAGGTGTCATACGTCGGTACTTGATCGGTTGAATCGCGAAGACGTTCGACTAGATCAACCACGTTGAACTAACGCTTCCGCTTTTGGTCTACGAGGGTACGCGGACACACTCTCCCCCTATAATTGTTATGAATCTCCTA
Source organism: Secale cereale (assembly GCA_902687465.1). Classification (NCBI taxonomy): domain Eukaryota; kingdom Viridiplantae; phylum Streptophyta; class Magnoliopsida; order Poales; family Poaceae; genus Secale; species Secale cereale. The sequence goes on from LR738713.1 coordinate 198,570,323, forward strand.
GTTAGATCTTGCGTGAGAGTAGGAATTTTTTGAAATTGCATGCTACGTTTCCAACACACCCCTGCTGCTCTACACCATTATTTTGGTATGGCACATGGATCCTGTTGCTTGACGTCCCACATGTTGGCAAAAGGGGCTAGAAAAATCGAGCGCTCCACTCTTGCGATGGAGGATTACATGACACCGCGGCCTAGTGAACTGTTACTTGTACTATAGTGCTACTGTAGTTTTGTTGTTTCTCACGATCCATCGATAAAACCCAGTTAAACAGGCAATTGCGGGATTTTTCCCGCGCAGTAGATGATATTACTAGCCATACATTTCAAAGGAAATTTTAATGTATGCCAACTGAATAATTATGTAACAATGTGAGATCCGGTAAAACTAAAAACACATTATTTATTGTGTTAGAGTGTAGTAGTAGTGTTGTATTGCATACTTGTTAGATGTAACATGCGAGAACGTGTATAGATGTAATTTTGGAGGGCCTGCAGAGAGAAACTGGGCATAAAGTGGATTCAAATATTTGTATTCGTCTTCGTAACATTTGTAACTCATACTGTATCTACATTTTGTACTATAGACGTGAATGATTGTTTGCTCTTACGAAACTAGTACAACAATAATGGGGTGGCGTGCGCCAATTTAGGCACTGGCACATTGGCCTACTCGGTTCCACATAGAGAGAGAGAGACGAGATAAATAAATTGGCATTGAGTGTATTTCTAGCGAAAAGTGTAATATGGTCGACGGACCTCAGAATACGCTCATTACAGTCACTATATATGTTTTGCGGTGATTATACTGTCACTTGCTCACCGTTCAGCATCGGATTGCACTCTATTGACCGGCCAAATAGCCTGCGTGGCACTATGTTCACATGTTAAATTGACCACGTTCCTTGTGGGTCCCACCTATCATTCACATAGGGAAAAAGTAAGATAAACACAAATTTACGCAGGTGCAAAAACCCGTGCGCGGCAACCACCTGGTTGTGTTTGTGTCTGTCCGGTCCTGATGTGTCCGCATGCACGTGTAGGTTGAGCACTTGAGCGTGAGCATGTCTGTTGGTCGTGTGGTGTGTGCATGCATGCCTGTGTGTGTGCGTGTGAGCGTAGCGTGCATGCGTCAATGCGTTTGTACCATGTAGGTGTGAGTGGTGTGTGGATGCAGTTCATGTGCATGCGTGCGTGTGTGCGTGTGAGTGTAGCGTGCGTGCGTGGCTACGTGTGTACGTGTGAGTGATGCGTGCATGCAGTTCATGTGCATGCGTGCGTGTGCGTACAATCACCACATCAGCTCATGTTTGTTAAAACAGACGTCTCATCATACCAATACAATGCCACGTTGTCCGCTGTGCCCGCGGTCATGATTCGAACCATCAGCCAATAATTTTTTATCATTTATTTTCATTCTTATACACGCCGATAGGTGGGCCCAATGGTAGTGAGACAATGTGATGCAACACTAGAGGTGCCACGTGGAGCGTTTAACTGGTCAACTAGTCATGTCTTGAACAAATATATAGTTGTACGGTGAGCTCGTGACTGTATAATAACCACAAAACGTTGATGGTGACAATAATGAGTGGAGTCTGAAGTGCAATGTATGTATCGTGCTTTCGCTTCAAATACAAAGATCGTCACTTTATATATCGCGGGAGAAAGACGAAACATGCATGAATGTGTGTGGCGTACTTTTATAGGACCTGGAGATAGTTTGTGTGCGTACGTGAAAGGGGCGTATAGGGGAAGAGAGATGCTCTTCGTTTCTCTTTATTATCACTACCTTTATATATAGTATGAAAATATACATATTCACATTGCAGAATAAATATGATTAGGTCCACCAGTCAATGAAAACTAATTTTCATACTCCATATAACTTTGTAATGTTGTATATATGTACAAATTCTAAAATAAATTTTTGGCCTCATTTTGTGTGGTTTTATTCAAAAATAATGTTGTATGCGAAGTAAACGTGAAAACATGGCTTTTTAGATCAATGGGGTAGGCATAAAGATGTAACATGTGTGAATGTTTAGGTGACGTATTTGGCAGGGTCTAGAGAGGGTATGTGCATTAATTTCATAGAGGCATGGATAGAGGGCGAGGGGGGGCGTAGAGAAAGAGAGCACTAGAAATGAGAGAGGTCTTGTGGGGACCCCGACTCATAAGTCATGATCACCGAATGCACGTGTACAGTGATCCCAGAGATCAATGCTCACTGAACAAACAGAAGCTGAATAACAAGAGTCTTACATCCATACATACTGTATTACACAAATAGGACCATTAAGGTCAAGTCTTGAGTATATCATCGCAGCGGAAATCTTCAATAACAACTTGGACCCATGCCATCTGCCTTAACCCTACAGGTATTCTGACTGGGAAGCATCCTAGCTCGCATGCTCGTCACCATGAAATCTTCATCATATCATGTTCTTTCATGCCTGGCCAATAAAATAACCAGTGGCAAGCCAATGAGTACTTTGAATGTACTCGCAAGTAACCCAAGTGTGATGACAGAATAATTATGCATGGCTCTACTGCTAAATTGGCAGTTTTGCGGAAAGCTAGTTTTTCGTATGCAAGTATGATCAACATATAACAAGGGCATGCATGCGTCTGCAACAAGTATCAGGAGGTTACAGACATCAACATCAGAAAAGAGTTAAGAACAACTCTTGCTCATGCTCATCGTGACTTTCTCACAAATCACGTCAATAGATTCACCAAACCGTGTTGTTTTCCAGAAACTTATGGACATAGTCTACGCAGCACCACCCAACTGTCCTTGACCATGGACACGGCTATTCGAATAGTTTGACACTCCGCAGAGGTTGCACACTTTACCCACTAGATCCAGGAAACTTCCGTGTCATCCACGATCCCGCTGTACCTCAAGTACGCGTGGTAAGCACCCGATCACTATCTTTCCCTAGACGATACTAACACATAGTCCACTCGATTGGTAGTAACCCCCATGCCCAACTTTTCATATCTTACAAATTGTGGAGACTCGCTCCCATATTCATCACATACCACTGACACGGGGTACCAACGGTGTGTTCGGTGCCCTGTAAAAACAGTCATGGCCGCCTATCCAAGCACGACCCCATCCCGATAGTGACCTCATGTCACCCCCGTCACTACTATTGCGGGCACCATGCTAGTATCGACCTAGGTAATCAATAATGCCCTTTCCCATATAAGGGTAGAGTGGTTGCGCATGTTTGGTTGGGACGATAATCACACATAAATCTAATCCATCTCTGTAAACAACACTTTCATCAAGCCTTGGTAAGTAGTGCCCTAGTTCCTCATCATCTCCCAGGGGCATTAGTGCCACCCACTGGGTTATTTGTAAGTATGTCAAGCCACACTAATTTCTTTCCATGCATAACCCTGACCCATTACGTAGCCAACTACTATAGCATACATCTATCTACTCTCACCGGCATAACCCTCAAAAGAAGGTAGGGTCATGCACAATGCAAGTATCAACGAGGAAGTACAGTGGCAAACCATCAAAGTGGTTCCACCTCATCATGATTCCGTAGCAACAACATTATGGTACTATATGACATGCATAAAAAGGTTTCTCAAACATGGTCAAAGGGCTGCTTGCCTTGTCCTTCCGAGTCTTCAAACCTTCTGGTCCATCTCCAAGTACTCCGTTTATTTTGTCAACTATCGATGGAAACAATCATAATAAGCAACACAACAAAGCAAAAATAAAAGTGCTCTAAAAATAGGAGTTGTACTTTTCTAGGATACCTCTGGTCATATGAAAAATGACCATGGTGGTTTCATTGGAGTATGATCAATGGATGGTTTGGCACATTTCAATATGATGGAATCAAGGGGTTTATGGATTTGAAAGAAGTGTACAGAAATATATTTTGAAAAATGAGCAAAGGCACCCATTTAACAAATCATGATTTTAGAAGCATCTAGGAGTTGGTTTCACTGGATTTGGAGTTCAAATGAATTTCCTAGGATTTTGCAAAGTTGATAAATATGAAGAAATGGCTCATTATTTGGTGGGGTATAGAAAGTATTAATAAAAATGTTCATAAACTAAGTTATGAACTTAGAAGCATCTAGGAATTTGAACCATTGCATTTGGATCAAATTTGAGCTCTCTGTGATTTCCTAAAGTTTATCACAGAAATAGAAAAATGACATTTTCATAATATTTGTGAAGAAAAGGTCTATGGAAAAATGTGCATGTTGCACCAACAGGTAGATCAGGATTTTAGAAACTCCTAGAAATTTGAATCATAAAATTTGGAATACATTTGATTTATTTATGGATTTTTGAAGTTGACTGGAAAAGAAAAAGAAAAGGAAAATGGGTTTATACCCTTATACTACGCACACGACAACAGATAGATCATGGGCCGGCCCAGTGGCTCGGCTGTGCTCGGGCTGACGACGCAGGAGGCGTACACCAGGGAATACGCTTCCCCGCGATGAAGGTGGCAGTGGCGGATTCCGTCTCCACTTAAACGGGGCGGGGCCCTCCCGTCAGTGGCTCAGGTACTCTGGCCAGCCGACAGGTGGGTCCCGGCTGTCGGGTTCATCCCCCACCTCCCGCTCGAACAGAGCGGAGGCAGGGGCGGCTTCGACGGCGGCTAGCCGGCGCCACAGGCCGCCGTTTCTGGTGTTCTGGCCACCGACGCGCTCCGGGGGATCTGCCGCATCCGTCGAGGTGCGCCATGACCATGTGGACGGCCAGAAGCGAGCACCCCATCAGCCACGACGGAGGATGGTTTCGGTGGTGTTGGGCACGGCGACACAAGCGAGGAAAGGACGAAGTGGAGTGTGAGGCAAGTCGGCAGTGGTGCTGAGGGGGCTCTGGAGTAGGTAGGGGCGAAGGAGAGGCAAGGGAGAGCTCGAATTTGAGCGATGGTCGGCGGCAAGGTTCCCGGCCGTGGAGTTGAGTGGGGGCACGGGAGGAGTACTGGGTTGGCCTGGGGGGCGTACGGGAGAGAGAGAGAGAGCCAAAGGAGCAGTGAGGGGCTCGGGGGGGTGGCCTTTAAATAGGTGGGCGACAGTCCACCAAGGACACGTGCGCCGGCGAGCTAGTTGCCGTCGCTGCAAGCGACGGGGGCGCACGTGGGTGTGTACGGGGTGTTTGTAGGGGTGGTCTACGCCCATAGGAAGGGAGAGAAGGAGCGGGGATGCGCCAGGGCAGCGCACGTGTGAGCGTGCTCATTGGAGCTCTCGATGACCACGGTGCGCATGCGGGCAGGGGCCGGAGAGAGAGAGGAAGAAGGGGCCTGACCAGCTGGCGTCTCCCGGACGTCAAGGTGGCCTCTGGGGACACGATCCTAACGCCCTAGGCTATCGGGTGCCTCGGGCCGGACGCGTCTACAGTGCGGAAGCACACTGTAGCGCGCTCCAGAGCGCCCGTATGGCCGGCATGGCCATGTCCTCATCGCTTTGGACGCGTCCACTTTGTCCAATGGTGTCTAGGGGGTCAGGGGAGGAGTAAAGAAGTGGGCTGTGGCTTTGGATGCCATGGAGGGCCACTGGAGTGAGGAGGGAGGTGAGAAAAGAGGAGAATGCTGCTATCAAGAAGGGTAAATGGGGTTTTACCCTCCCTTAATCATTGAGCTGAGGAGGGGAAGGAGTTCCTAGAGGTAGAGGGTGACTAGGAGCAGTTGTGGTAACAACTTGAGGCAAGGGGGGAGTGGTGGAAGTGGATAAAAAGGTGATTTCGGCAAAGTGCCAGAAGGTGTTTGATGATGTTTTGGGCAAGCAAATGGAGTCCAAATGACATGAGACTTAACAGGATGAAATGGCACATACATTTAGGCCCTTCCACCAAATTTGAGCTCATTTGGGCAAAGTTGCCAATGCAACTTTTGTAAACCCTAGAAATCAACAGAAATGGATTTTCCAAGATTAAGTTAAGAAAATCATCTCTCCTTGATGCACCACTTGGTGTAGTGTCATCATTTGGGTTGTGAGCATGTCAAAAAAAATTGAGGCCCCAAGTAAAAAGTTGACAATGTAGAGTTGTTCAAATTTGGATCTTGTCAGAAAGGGTTTTGGGGCACTTAGACCAAGTTATCCTTCTCCAAAACTTGTGCCATTTGGCATAGATGCATATTTACATCATTTGAGTATGTGCATCAAGTTTGAGAGCATTTGGACAAGTTTGGCAATGTAAAGTTGCTCAAACTTCAAAATGGACCGAAATGGTTTTGAGGGGATTAGATGATGTTTTCTTGATCTTCAAGGCATGAGGCTTTGTAAGATCATCAAATATGTCATATCTGACATGATAGAATTTCCCTGTAATTTTTAGGGAATATTTCCTTTGTAAATATTTCAAAAGCCTGAAATATCCAGAAAGGGTTTTTGAAGGATATGTACAATTTTTTGAACATGACCATATGTTGAAACTCCTATGAGTTTCCCTGAATTTTGGCAAATATTTTTGAAATAGTTAAATAATTTTTACCTATTAAAGACATTTATGGCCTAAAGAAAAAGCACTTAAATAAAATATAAAAATAACTTTTAAAATTATAATTTTGTGGTTTATGGGAGTCCTATACCTAATAGGATTCAAATATACTTTTTGAAAGATTTTTCACACCCCAAATAAGGTACTTGCAGTGCAAACCCTAATTCAGGGGTTTTTGGAAAACAAATTTTAGAAAATACTTTTTGGCCAAAATATTTTTATAAGAAAATACTCCCTCCGTTCCATAATATAAGAACGTTTTTGACACTAATGTAGTGTTAAAAATGTTCTTATATATTGGGACAGAGGGAGTACTATACTGTTCTATAGACATGACATGATCATTGGGAAAAGGTTTTGGATCAAGGAGATGAAGTATAAGAGTTGGATGATTTATTTGATTTTTACAGTATTTGCAAACAACAAACATAAAACCAATCAAGCCAAGTCAAAAAAACACAAAAGTTTTTGCCATTCCACATTTTAGCATGACTATTAGCTTAAGTGTTGTGGCATGAAAATCTGGGTGTGACAGGTCTTGAGAGAGGGAGAGGGAGAGACAAATAGGATGCAACGGCGAGTGATGCCCTTGAGTGTGTACATGCAAGGGGGGAGGGGATATATAGAGGCATGAGGAGAATTTTTTTGGTGTTGGTACGGGTGGGTGTGAGAAGATAACTAGACATAGGGGCAGATGGTGCGTCACCGCGTGAGGTCCGGTGGGCCGAGGTGAGGCCCTTGGGCCGGTTCCGTCATGCGCCACATTGGTCGGCCCGTGACGCATTCAGGGATTACCATGGAGGACTCGTCGTACAAGACAAAGATACCAGAGTCGTGAAGGACAGTGTGCCCACTAACAAAGACGGCTAGGACTTGTAACCCTAGGTCCTCGGACTAAGGTAAACCCTTGTCTCTGATATTTAGATTCATCCAACCTAACTTTAAGGGGCATCCTGCAGAATGCTCTGCTGGAATCATATTCGTCAATTAGGAAGAAAGGTGGAGACAATGCATGCGAGAAATGCCTAATGATAATATGCGTGTGGGAGACACGTAGGCAGGTCTATGTATAGAGAAAGGCTCGAGGGGGATTGTGTGTGTGTATGCATGTGAGAGGAAGAGTGCTTCTACAAAAGGTTAGTGAAACAGTCGTAAATGGTTGCTAGAGGGAGGGAGGGTGATATCGAGAGCATGTGTGTGAGAAAGACACCTCAGGAGAGAGTGTGTGAGCATGTGCGAGAGACCACCAATGGATGTACACCGTGTGCGCGTATGTGTTTGAGAGAAAGTTATCACGTGTTAGAGGAGGGGCCTATGGAGAGTGAAACTACGCGTAAAAGACTGATGTACACATTGATTAAAAATATAAATTGTATCCAAATATTAGTTTGGGATCATGATATTTGTAATTCGCATAACGAACGGTCATTGATCCATCAGACATCTATATTCTATCGAATTTGAGCATGTCTATGTTATTATTCGACATAATTGATCCATAGAGTCAATATTTTGAAATCCAGACAATGCATCGCTTTAGCAATTCGAATATAAACGTGAGTATACTTCATGTTGTGTGTGTAAATCACATTATACATACAAAAGTTACACAATGAACATTACAAATAGCTAGCTAGGAACTAACATACATTTGAATTCAACTGAAGATGGTTTAAAAAAATTCGAATTCAACATGAAATCCATTCAATTATTTGAATTCGAGATCACGACATTTGTAAATCATACCTAAAATATGGGGGCACCAATCTCTGCTTTGCTTTTATACATAATAGAATATATAGTCGTGTACCAAATAGATTCAAATTTCCCTCCTCCATTCCAAAATAGTTGTAGTTATAGGATTTTCAAGTGTCAAAATTTTAAATAAAGCGCATAATTTAATGTGGTTTTCAAACATACATGGTCAAATTTAACGTTGTCTATTTAGGTCAATCCTCAAAGTTCGAGAGTACTCTAAACGTGAATGCTTCTATTTCAAAATTTCAAACGAAGCACTAAAAGAGCCTCTACTCGCCTGAAACTTCGTGAGACCAATGTTTGGTAGAAGGAAATTACTTTTCTAACTCCGACCCGTGAAACCTACCAGTCCGACGTGCAAAGGTCCAAACCGAGGTAGGTCTGTAGACGCCTCACAACCGCCTCCGAAAAACATTCATACACCATGGCCGCCTAAACACACATAAGCTCGGCCGAAATTTCTCACGCCCATTATTCGGGACACCTGGGTTCAAGCTTCAAAATATCTTATATCGGGTTCGTATCGGTTTGGCTTTGACATTTCGGATGTCGGGTATCGGGTGATATATCAGACGATATGTAAATATATTGGCGAACCCTTTATTCTTGTTGAAACCCTTTATTTTTAGTAAAAGAAAATACATCATGTCAATACTTTAAAATAACACTTTTATATTCCTAGTTTTTAAATTTGTTGATTAAGAAACTACTACGGAAGGAATCAAAAAATCCTTACTCTATGATTAAAAATAGTATGATCTATATGTATTTGTATGAAACATTTTGAATGACTTTGATAATATACAATGAAGTTGTAATTGCACAATCTTGTTTCACTGCTATCCAATGAAGAATTTTTGTCATCAACGTATCGTTATATATCGCTGGACATATCGGGCTAGATATCAGCCATATCGGTCGATATTTCGGTCCATATTGGATTATATGTTGGAAAATGATATTTGAAAATGATATGTTATGTTTATATCAGTGGAGCCCAAAAAGTGATATATTGTTGTGATAGCCTCGCTTATTAGGGATGATAGACTACTCATATCAATAAGTAATTCCTTCTTTTCTAGGAGCCCATTCGGATAGAACTCCAAAGTTAAGCGTGCTCAGTTTGGAGTAGTTCTAGGATGGGTGACTAACCAAGAAGTTGGTCCCAGGTGCGCACGAGTGAGGACAAAGTGCGCAGAAACAACTAGTATTGATCTGTGGGGCCATTCAAGATCCGGCCAGGAGTAACGACCACCGGCGGGTGTGTCCGGGGCGTTACAATTGTCCTATACATCTGTCGTATTAGCCTAGATTTAAAAGCTTGCCTGGGATTCCCGTCCTACACCCGACCCGCAATAGGTCTGAAATTTAAGAGGGGGGCAAAGTTTGTACTTCCCCCAAATTTCAAACAAGCGCATCCCATCTATTCGAAAAAACAAAAAACAAAAACAAGCGTGTCCCAGACTGAAACATGGTTCCCCCTTAGCTCCCCCCGCCCCCCGTCTGATTCCCAATTCATACTCCGTGGGCGCCAAAACTACCTCTCCAGTAGCCGCGAAACCCCGGCATCCTCCGTCCGCCACCCAATCCCACTCATCAACCGCCGCCTTTCTCCATCACGCCGTAGCCGATACCCCAATGTCATCGTCCACCGCAACCGCAACCGTAATGCCCTCCACGGCTAGTAGTTGAAGCCGATGCCAAGCTGCCTCCAGGACACCGACGTGCGCCGTACACGAGCCAATTCAACCACGCCATCCTACGCCTCATCATTGCCGGTCCAACATCGCCACTGTCGACTGCAGAGGAGCTATTCCTGGTACACCTTCCTTCGCCGCCTCAGATATGCGTCCCCTTTGCCGGCAAACTGCCACCGCAACACAGTCAACAATTTCTCCATCGGTTCATCCAAGGCTCCACCTTCCTCCAGAATAGCGGTTCCCCCAGTAAAATGAAGAACATCATCGCAAATTAAGGAGGGAACAAGATTGGCAACCGATAATGGTACTCCTCTACCCTTATTCGTGCAAATCTTATGTTTCATCTTGCATGGTATTCATCCCATAGAATACACTAGTCGACCGCTTCTTCATACACCTTTTTCCTGACACTAGATGTTCCTAGTAACTTGCGATGCACAAGGTTTCTTGTAATATACTATTTGACCTTAGCCAGAGTTTCGCCCCCCCTTGATTTCAATTCCTGGTTAGTTGATTCCCAATTAAAGGAAGCATTCCCCAACGTAACAGGCACTAGTCCTCCTATTACACCGGGGAAGCAGCACCTAAGTGTTTATCTTAGGGATGTGTGGGTCCTATGAGTTGCTAGCGCCCGATCTGGAGGTTGACCCGGCTTATAGGGATGGCCGGTGGCGCTACCAAACACGACGGTGGTGTGAGGTCGAGCTGAGGGCGGGGCGGCGGAGGCAGGGGTCTGGGCCGATAGTCGCTGGCGATTCGAGAAAGATCGTCAACAGTGACTAGCAGGAGGTAGGCGAAGGCCATCTGCCCATTCCTTCCAGATCGGACGGTTCATAAAGAATCGACCGAGCTATTTATTTTCAGTCGATAGTTATTTTGATAGGACCACATGTGGTGGTGTGCTGGAGGTGTACCTGCATTTACCAGCCATCCCTGTGTTCATATATTACAAAATCTTATGGAGTAGAATCTAATTTTTTGTTTGCCATGCAATGTTGTAGAGCTATCATGTGTCTCCTGTCATTTATTTTTCAGCCACCTGTTGTGTGCTACTTTTACAATGCACTAGTTCTGCACACACTCCACCCATACTCTCACTCTTGTTTTTTATGCATGGGTATTTCATCCTGTGCCAACCGGTTGACAAAAGCATGAAAGAAAAGAGAGTAGCTGCTCAGTAGATGGAGACAATAAACTTAGCTCTGGAGTTTATGATCTCACTCGCCATGAACCACCATCCCAGGTGCTTGCTTTAACTAAGTAGTGTCATATGTGGTTGCATGTTGCATATGGTGTCTAAGATTTTAATTCTTCTAATCTGGTTAAATTACATGTGCTATTCTGCTTAGTTTAAACGTTATACCTGTTAATCTGACACGCCTTCCTATTTTTCGTACATAGTACATTTGTCTATTAATCATGTGCTTACATAAAACTACTGTTTTTTGTATCCCACATCAATCAATATGACGGGACACTTTTACTATATGTAGTGTGATATTGGTTGCATCTTTCATATGATTTATAGCATGTGTTGCTTCTAATTTGTTGAAATGCCATTTATGATGGGACGCTTTTAACTTGGCAGAGTCATGTTGGTTGCATCTTTCATGTGGTGTCTAGCTTGCATGGCTTCTTATTTGTTGAAATGGATTCTGCTTAGTTTACATAAATAGTTGTGGAGATGCCATGCCATCTTCTTTTTCGTACATTTTCCATCATGCTTTCATGTGGTTGCCTTACATCAAAGTAGTAATTGTCAGTATCAAGCATGAATGAGTTCTCAAGAGTGAATTTTATTGCCTTTTCTTGTCATTTTTACTTGACAATTCAAAATCAATAAAGCAGAAGGAAATCAGCAAGGCACTAGATAAAGGTGCTCCTTCCAAATGGAGGGGCTCTACAGATTCTACTTTGTCACCCCCAAGAAGATTTGCAAGACAACACATGCATAGACACTCAACGTAGTTGTGTTGATGATCAGCATGTCTCCCCAAGTCCACCATCATAGGTGCTCCCTCTAACTTGGCACTGTTATATGTGGTTGTATGTCATGTATGATTTTTAGCTTGTATTGCTTCTAATTTTGTTGAATTCCATGTACTTAGTTTACACACTATACTTGTGAATAAGACACGTGTTCCTGTTTCTAGAAAATACAATATCTGTCTATCACACCATGTTCTTACATCAAAGTACTACCGTTGTGTAACCTGCAACATTCACTTATCAAGTTATCATAAGACACGTTTAACTTGGGAGTGTGATATATGTTACATCTCACATTCTTTTCTAGCTTGTACTACTTCTAATTTGTTGAAATGGCGCTAACGACGAGACAGTTTTAACTTGGTTGAGTGATATTTGTTGCATCTTTCATATGGTGTCTAGCTCTCATTGCTTCTCATTTGTTGAAATGCCTTCTGCTTAGTTTACACATTGTCGGGGGGATGAACCAAAGGTAGGCAAAGGAAGCTGGATCATTTTCAAAAAACAACAAGGCCAGCATCGCCCCGCAGTCTACCTCTGACTTGGCCGGGTCGCTCAGTCCAGCCAAAGTTCGCTGTCCGCCAAGACTCTCCAGTCCGGCCAAGGCCCGCAATCTGGCAAGACTCTCCAGTCCGGCCAAGGACTGCAATCCTCTAAGACTCCCTAGTCTGGCGCACCAAGACTTCCTCAACAAGCCAGACAGGCCCGTGGCGTGTTCCCCAATCCGGCCATGGGCCAGCTCCCGTCCCATCTCAACCATACGATGGGACGAGACGCACCTACCAATGACCTAGGAAACAGTGCCTTCCCATACCACTAGTCAGCAGGGGCGTGGCAATAATGTAACCATCACAGCCCATGACGCCGGCAGACGGTGACATGACGGAGCACGCTGTACCCGAATCATCTCGGCCAATCCTTGATGACCGACAAGACGGCACACAGTGCCCCCCATGCCTGGTGGGCCCCGCGCCCGGAGCACCCGGCGAGCTCTGTACCCGGCGGGACTCAGCACCGACTTCCCGGATGATGACAATCCGGCCCCACGGCCGTATAACATTACAATTGTATTCCTGGGGGGTAGCCCTATATAAAACCCCCAGAGCCCTCATGAACGGGGGCGACGTCAACGAGAACGAGAGAATAGGATAGACACACACCTCACGAGAAGCAGCCTAAGCATGTCTTCCTCCTCCTTCCATACAGCTCAAGGAGCAACCCTGTACTTGTAAAGCATCAACCACCTCGGCATGATTAAGTGTATTATCTCCCCGGAGAGCCCTGAACCTGGGTATGTCTTGCGTCCCGCACTCGCTCATGCCAACCCCGCCTCCGGAGTCCACCAGTGCCCTCGAGCCGCCTCCTATCTTTAGCCATCCCTTGGCATCTACGGTGCGCCCACCACGACAGTTGGCGCCCATCATGGGGCAACTCGAGGTCCTGGCCGGGAGCATGCTTCAGACGGGGCCCCGCTCCTACTCCGACGAGCTCTTCGTGCTGGCGAACAACATCACAGTTTCCCTCGCCGCCTCATTCTCCACACTACGCATCTCCGATGCGCCAGCGGCCGATGAGTACCCCAGCGAGGTACTTGACTTCATCGACTCCCCCATCACTCCCGACGGCAGCAGCTCCGATGGAGCGTTGGATCTCTACGTAGAGGTTTTTGTCACGGACACCAGCGCCACCTCTTCGTCAAGCGCGGCGAGGAAGGCCGTCGAGGCTGAGGCGGCGGCGGAACGGGCCACCCAACCCGACCCGCTGCGCGCCGCTATCCAGTGCCTTCGCGTGCCCATCGGCACCGATATCAACACCTCCAACATCGCCGAGGCGCGGACCCGCCTCGAAGGGGACTGCCAGCACCTGCTGGATCTCACTCAGTCGCTCACTGCGATGGAGCGCCGCCTCGCGTCTCCTCGGATGGAGCGTGACGCCGCCTACGGTTTCATGCCAGGCGCCCACGAGCCGAGCCGGCTCGCGGACGTGCGGACCCGGGTCGGCGTGATCGGACGCGCGCTCGGTGCCCACCCTCCCATCTACGAAACTCTAGTATAGAACATGTGCGCTGCTCAGGCGGCCGCGGTCGCCATGGAGCAGCTCGGAGGCGAAGAACTGCGGGAGCGCCTCAAGAGGGTGAGCGACCTTCTCGCGGCGGCCAACGTGCAGCAGGACCGCCTCATCCGGCTCGCCAAAACCGGCCGGGTCTGGCTCCGCCCGAGTCGTTGGAGCCGGCGACGACCAGCACTCGGCATCCTCCCCGCCCGTTGAGGCGCACTCCGGCCGCACCCAGACATGGCGCAACCCCACCCCAACTACCACTAGCGGCTTAGGCGACGAGTCACCTTCCGAAGCCCAGCGCCGAATCAACCCAGCTCCTCGGCCGACTATGGTCGACCCCGGTCCCCGTGGAACGGTCACCGGCTAGCTGGGCCCGCGCGCCATCGACACCGCAAACGCTCGCAACCGCCACGACCGGCTCGCCCGCTCCCAGGAGCTGGAGGAGACCGGTGCGGTCAGCCCGGCGTGCTTCGGTTCGCGCATCCGGAGCGACCCCTTTGCCAAAGGGTTCATGCTTCCCCGTGACACGCCTAAGTACAACTACATCGTGAAGCCAGAGGACTAGCTCACCAACTACACCACCACCATCGGCATCGCCGGCGGCAACCACCGCCTGGCCGTCCGCTACGTACCACTCATGCTCCAAGGATCGGCCCGCACGTGGCTGAACAGCTGATGTCTACTACACAACCTTCTTCTTGTAGACGTTGTTGGGCCTCCAAGTGCAGAGGTTTGTAGGACAGTAGCAAATTTCCCTCAAGTGGATGACCTAACATTTATCAATCCTTGGGAGGCGTAGGATGACGATGTTCTCTCTCAAACAACCCTGCAAGCAAATAACAAAGAGTCTCTTGCATCCCCAACACACCCAATACAATGGTAAATTGTATAGGTGCACTAGTTCGGCTAAGAGATGGTTATACAAGTGCAATATGGATGGTAGATATAGGTTTTTATAATAAGAAAATATAAAAACAGCAAGGTAGCAAGTGGTAAAAGTGAGCATAAACGGTCTTGCAATGATAGGAAACAAGGCCTAGCGTTCATACTATCACTAGTGCAAGTTCTCTCAACAAGGATAACATAATTCGATCATATTACTAGCCCTCAAATGCAACAAAGAGTCCCTCCAAAGTCACTAATAGCGGAGAACAAACGAAGAGATTATGGTAGGGTATGAAACCACCTCAAAGTTATTATTTTTGATTGATCTATTCAAGAGTCCGTAGTATCGTTCAATCTATCATAGAGTTCGTACTAGAATAACACCTTAAGACAGAAATCAACCAAAACCCTAATGTCACCTAGATACTCCATTGTCACGTCAAGTATCCATGGGCATTATTATACGATATGCATCACACAATCTCAGAAACATCTATTCAACCAACACATAGAACTTCAAAGAGTGCCCCAAAGTTTCTACCGGAAAGTCAAGACGAAAACGTGTGCCAACCCCTAAGCATAGATTCCCGAGGTCACGTAACCCGCAAGTTTATCACCAAAACATACATCAAGTAGATCACATGATATCCCATTGTCACCACAGATAAGCACGTGCAAGACATACATCAAGTGTTCTCAAATCCTTAAAGACTCAATCCGATAAGATAACTGCACAGGGAAAACTCAATACATTACAAGAGAGTAGAGGGGGAGAAGCATTATAAGATCCAACTAAAATAGCAAAGCTCACAATACATCAAGATCGTGCCATCTTAAGAACACGAGAGAGAGAGAGATCAAACACATAGCTAATTGTACATACCCTCAGCCCCGAGGGTGGACTACTCCCTCCTCGTCATGGAGAGCGCCGGGATGATGAAGATAGCCACCAGAGAGGGATTCCCCCTCCGACAGGGTGCCGGAACAGGGTCTATATTGGTTTTTGGTGGCACTAGAGCCTTTCGACGGTGGAACTCCCGATCTAGGTTACTTTCCGATGGTTTCAGTATTTATAGGATTTTTTGGCGTAGGGCACACGCTAGGGGGGCTTCTGGGCTATCCACGAGATAGGAGGGCGCGCCCCCTGCCCTGGGCGCGCCCCCACCCTCATGGGCAGCCCGTGGCTCTCCTGGCCCAACTCTTTTACTTCGGGGGCTTCTTTTCGTCCAGAAAAAATCGTCAAAAATTGGCACGCCAATTGGACTCCGTTTGATATTCCCTTTCTGCAAAACAATAAAACAGGAGAAAAACAGAGACTAGCACTTTGCTGGGCTCTAGGTTAATAGGTTAGTCCCAAAAATCATATAAAAGTGTATATAAAAGCCCATAAGACATCCTAGAAGGATAATATAATAGCATGGAACAACCAAAAATTATAGATACGTTGGAGCCGTATCAAGCATCCCCATGTTTAATTCATGTTCGTCCTCGAGTAGGTAAATGATAAAAACAGAATTTTTGATGTGGAATGCTAACCAACATAATTTTTCAATGCAATTCTCTTAATTATGGCATGAATGTTCAGATCTGAAAGATTCAAGACAAAAGTCTACATTGACATAAGAAATAATAATACTTCGAGCATACCAACAAAGCAATCATGTCTTCTCAAAATACTATGGCTAAAGAAAGCTATCCCTACAAAATCATATAGTCTGGCTATGCTCCCTCTTCATCACACAAAATATTCGTATCATGCACAACCCCGATTTCAGCCAAGCACTTGTTTTCATACTCTATTCTTTCAAACCTTTCAACTTTCACGCAATACAGGAGCGTGAGCCATGGACATAGCACTATGTGTGGAAGAGAGAGGTGGTTGTGGAGAAGACAAAAAGGAGGGAGATAGTCTCACATCGACTAGGCGTATCAACGGGCTATGGAGATGCGCATCAATAGATATCAATGTGAGTGAGTAGGGATTGCCATGCAACGGATGCACTAGAGCTATAAGTGTATGAAAGCTCAACAAAAGAAACTAGTGGGTGTGCATCCAACTTGCTTGCTCACGAAGACCTAGGGCATTTGAGGAAGCCCATCGTTGGAATATACAAGCTAAGTTCTATAATGTAAATTCCCACTAGTATATGCAAGTGACTAAACATGAGACTCTCTATCATGAAGAACATGGTGCTACTTTGAAGCATAAGTGTGGAAAAAGATAGTAGCAATTGTCCCTTTTCTCTTTTCATTTCTTCTTCTTTTTTTGGGCCTTTCTTTTTCTCAGGGCTATCATGTTCCTCACTGTGTAGGTAATCCGCACTGCGAATTCCTAACTCCTCAGTCAGAACAAATTCCTCAAAGATCAGAGGAACTTCGTCTCTATCACTGAAGAATATGACTGAACTGTATGAGATTTCCAATGGCTTCACTCGAAGAGATTGGTAGGTGTAGGATTTTGAGTTGAGCATCACATGGAAAATTTTCCTTAGTATTTCCTCGACCCCCTTTAACAGTACGGTGTTTCCTATGACTCAAGAAAGAGAAAATGAAACTATAAAAACAAAAGTCTTCATGCTTCATGATCCTCAAATGAATACCAAGTCTTCAGGGTCACACCAATTTCATCACTTTCAAAGTCTTCAGAAAGTCTTCAGAAATCCAAAGTCTTCGGTCGAAGAACTTCATTTTTAGGGGTCGACTTTCCCTGTAATAATCAAACTCCTCATAGACTTATAGACCTGTGTACACTCATAAACCAATTAGTCCCTTAACCTATAAGTCTTCAATACACCAAAATCACTAAGGGGCAATAGATGCACTTACAGGTCCCGTTCCCGGTCTCGCCAGGCTCGGCCCTCCGCGTCGGACGGATCCAGACCAAGGTCCGGATCCACAGGCCCCCTCCTCTTCGGGTAGATCAACGGTGCTGGACTGGCTCGTGCGGAACCCAGCACCGTCGGGGGACGCGGCCTCCGCCGCCGCCAACGCCAACAAGATCGGTGATCTAAAACCAAGACGAATCAGCACAGAGGGGGGATGAACGGAGCCACCCGGCTCCAAGCTGAAGAAGAAGAAAGACTTACCCTGGCATCACCTGGCACGGAGCACTTGGACGCTTAGGTGACGCGCCTCCTCTTGGCGGTCGGCCTCGCACCCCAACTGCGCCTGCGTCATGCTTCGCGGGTGGATCCGGCGGAGCGGCGCTGCTCTTCCCATTAGGCCGATCCGGCGGAGCACCGCCTGAGATGACCCGGCTCCAGCCGGGCCGCCACCTCAGCCTCCCGCCAGCGTCGTCACCACTCGGGACGACCAGGCCCCGGTAGCGCCTCCGCCCCGTCCACCTAACGACGCTACACCAGCAACTCGCGTCAGCGCCTCCGATGCTACCCAGAAAACAAAATGTGAAGAAAAGGACATAAGCGCACCTGCTCGGCGTACCGCGCCTGCCTTGGCGACCGCTCCCCCCCTCCGCCATGGGCCTCGGTCTCCTCCGAGGTGGCGCGCACCACCTGCGTCTCCGCCCGGTCATAAGGATGCCGGATGGAATTCAGATGAACCTCCCGCGTCGTGTCCGAAGGGATAAGAGGATGAGCGGTGGCAAAATATAGAGAAAAGGGACTGACCGCCGGTGCCGGGTTCGCGTGGCTATACGGAACCTTTCTGTATTGCCAGTCATCCGGCAGGTTGGCCTTGGAGATGTCGTTCACTCGGCGAGCGACTTGCTCCGCCCTGAGCCGCGACTTGGACATACGGTCGGGGTCATCGACGCCCTTCATCTTACTGATAAGACGAGCACGCCGCTGCAGCGGCAACACCCGCTGCACGATGAACGAGGTCACGAGGTCCCTGCCTTCAAGGCCTTCCCGCTCTTTCATCACGACCACCCACTTTGAGCATCGCCTGCAATGGCCGCTTGGGGTAGTAGGAACAGTTCCGCTTCTCCTGCGGCAGCCCGGCGGCGAAAGGCGGCAGGTTGATGCGGTCCGCGCCCAAGTTGCGGACATAGAAAAAAGAATTCTGCCATTTCTTGGCAGAATCCTCCAGCGGCACCTTGGGGCTCTCGTCCCCCGGCTGCCTGTAGATGACGGCGGCTCCGCACTCCGACATCTCCCCGGCCTTCGGCCCCTGCTGCTTCAGGGAGAAAAGGCGTGCGAAGAGGTCGATGGAGGGCTCGACGCCGAGGTACGCCTCGCAGAGCGTGACGAAGCCGGAGAGCTGCATGATGGCCCCGGCTCCGATATGGTGGGGATGGAGCCCGTAGAACTCCAGGAACTCGCGGAAGAAATTGCTCGCGAGCAGCCCAAACCCGCGTTGGAAGTGTGTGAAGAAGACCACGCGCAACGAGCCCTTGGGGCGCGGCTACCGCTCATCTCCGGGCAAACGAAAGGCGACCTCCATCTCCGGCGGCAAGCGCTTGGTGGTACGAAGATAGTTGATGTCATCCTCGGAGATGGTCGAGCCCATCCACGAGCGTGATGGCAGCGCCATCAAAAAGAAGCTAGTAGAAGAAAGGAGAAGGAAAGGATGAACTCTGCTCAAGGACGACGGGCGGCGTAGTGTGCGGCGGTCGCAGGAAGTAGAGGATGCAGAGAAAGAAAGGAGGGCGCGGGCGAGAACAATCTCTGTTGGCCCCTCAACCCAATTTATAACCCACGGCCCGAGCGTGGGGAGTGGGATCGACGGCGCCCACCTCTCCCACTTCCCGCAATAAATGCACGCGTGCGTACGTGCGCAATAATTGCCCCCGGAAGGGCAACCGGTTCGCGGACGCCGCAATAAATCCACGCACCCACCGGCCAGAAGTTGCGCGGCCGCGGGGCCCCGGCCCGTCGACCCGTCCCGTCACGCGCGTGGCCTGTTAGGTCTCCCTAGCTTCCGGGCACCACGTGGCGCCCGCACGGAACCCGAAAGATCATCCAAGATTCAGCGGACTACTCGATTCCCGCTGTCGCCCAGACGACGTGATTTGGCTTCCAGAAGCCAGCACACAGCGGGTGTTCTCGAGCTCGGCCCTGAGCACGCCTTCAAGGGAAGGAAACTACGAAGGCCCGATCATCTGAAGATGGCGGACCTTCACAGCTTCGGGGACTACTGTCGGGGGGATAAACCCCGAGCAGGCAAACGAAGCCGGATCCTTTTCAAAAAACAACAGGGTCAGCATCGCCCCGCAGTCTGCCTCGGACTTGGCCGGGTTGCTCAGTCCGGCTAAAGTCCACGGTCCGCCAAGACTCTCCAGTCCGGCCAAGGCCCGCAATCCAGCAAGACACTCTAGTCCTGCCAAGGCCCACAATCCGGCAAGACTTCGTAGTCTGGCGCACCAAAACTTCCTCAACAAGCCAGACCTTACCGTGGCATTTTCCCCAATCCGGCCACGGGTCAGCTCCCATCCCATCTCAACTGTATGATGGGACGAGACACAGCTACCGATGACCTAGGCAACAGTGCCTCGCCCATACCCCTAGTCAGCCGGGGCGTGGCAAAAGTGTAATCATCACAGCCCATGACGCCGGTAAACGGTGACATGAAGGAGCATGCCATACCCGACTCAGCTCGGCCAATCCTCCGCGACCGACAAGACGGCACACAGTCCCCCCCCCCCATGCCTGGCGGGCCCCATGCCTGGAGAACCAGGCGAGCCCTGTACCCGGGGGGACCCAGCACCGGCTTCTCGGATGATGACAATCCGGCCCCACGGCCGTGTAACATTAACATTGTATCCCAGGGGGTTGGCCTATATACAACCCCGTAGAGCCCTCATGCACGGGGGCGACGACAATGAGAACGAGAGAATAGGATAGACACACACCTCAGGAGAAGCAGCCTTAGCCTGTCTTCCTCCTCCCTCCATACAGCTCAAGGAGCAACCCTGTATTTGTAAAGCATCAACCACCTCGACAGGATTAAGGGTATTATCTCCCCAGAGAGCCCTGAACCTGGGTATGTCTTGCGTCCCGCGCTCGCTCATGCCATCCCCGCCTCTAGAGTCCACCAGTGCCCTCGAGGCGCCTCCTATCATTAGCCATCCCTTGGCATCTGTCGTGCGACCACCACGACACACATCATAGTTATGAATATGCAATGCTGTCCTTTTTTCTAACACATTCAATCGTCCTATCATGCAGTTGCCTTACATTAAAGTAGTACTCATCAGCATCCTACATCAATGAGTTTTGAAAAGAGAACTTTTATTCATTTCTCTTGTGGGTGTGACATGACAAGGCAATTGTCACAGCCCTAGACCAGCCCGTGCCTGCCTTGTTTGGTCCTCATGTGCATCATGTTTAATTTTCTCAGAAACTGGAAATGGGGATGTTCAAACCCTAGCATTAAATGAATTCAACTAGGGTCAAACTAAAATCTTTTTCAATGAACCCAAAATGCCCTTTGTAAAAGTTCATCATTTATGGATTGATTAAAAACCTCTGCCAAAAATGTTGCACATATTTCTAGGGCCATTCTGGATTTTTGAATTAAATCATACCTTATTTGCATTGGGCATTTAAATATTATATATTATTTTAAATGCTCAAATAATCATAAACTAAAATGTTTACTGTTGGATTTATTCTACCCAGTAGCCATGCTTGGCTTCATGATTTTTGGAAATGCCCTAGCATTTTTAACAAAGCCCTAAAGTTTACAAAGAAACAAAATTAGAAAACAGAAACAATTATAGAAAAGAGAGAGAGAGACTCACTTGGGATAACTTACCTTTGCGGCCCAGCACTGTTGGCCCAGCCCACTGCTGTAGAGGCCCAGCCCAGCACCGCCTCCTCCAACCTCGTGCCAGAAGGCACGAGGGTGTGTGGCCGGCGCGCGCGCACGGCCGTACCTCCACGCAGCTGCCTGCCTGGACCTCCCCTGGCCAGCGCGACGCCTCCAAGGACACGCCGAAGACACCTGGTACCCCCCCTGACCTCTCACTCGCCCCCTTGCTCCCTCCCTCGTCTCTCTAGAGCCATGGCTGACGCGCCCGTGAGCACGCCGTCGCCGTTGCTGCGTCCACCGCCACCCCCTCGCCTCTCAGACGTGCCCCCGAGCTTCGTCGTGCCTCCTCCTTCCTCTCCGTCGACTCATGCGACCGCGGGAGCCCTACGGCGTCGTACCCTACCCCTTCTTCCTCCTTCGGCTGTTGAGATCGCCGGCGACTCTGCGCCGTCCCTGAAGCCTCCCCCGAGCCGCTGACCCGCTCTTTGACTTCGCAGTGAGCCCCTCCATCGTTCCCCTCTACTCCCCATACCAATTTCTCCCTCTAACTAGCTCCGCCGCCGCGGCCGAAAGCTTTGCTCCGCCGGACATGGCGCCACCGCGGCCACAGCTGCTGCCACCCGTGTTCAAGTGCACCACCGCGCTCAGCGCGTCACCACGAGGCCGTAGCAACTAACCGTTGCTCCTGCCGTTCCCTGCGGCGTCGAATCCGTCAACGTCCGAATTCCGGCCGCCGCCTTTGAGCTCGCTGCCGATGATTCTGGCCACCCCCGCATCCACCGTCGCCTCCACTAGATGCGCACGAGGCCCAGCTCGCCGTAGAGCCCAACCGCGGCTCAAACTGCGGCCTGTAGGCAAAACCCAAGCACCGCCGCCGCGTTTGGCCTCGCTGGCGTCGAGCCGCCGGTGGGTTTTACCACCTTTGACCACGGCTGGACAACCCCTCTGTGACAATGACACGTGGGGCCGGCGTTGGACTAATTTAGCTTAGGTTGTTAATTAAGTGCTAACTACGGTGCTTAGTTTGATGAGCCAATGATAGGTGGGGCCAGCCCCTGTTAAATTAGTTTAGATTAAAACTAAACTTAATTAGGACCTGAGAGACTGACATGTGGGCCACACCCCCCCGACACTTTAGTTAGGTTTAAATTAGCACTAATTAATAGGGTTAGCTAGTTGTGTCACTGACCAGTGGGTCCCACTGGTCAGGTTTGACCTGGACCAGCCACTGTTAACTGCTGACATCACAGTGACGTCATACTGACGCAATAAGTGTTTTTTGGAATTTTAAATAAATCAGAAATGATTTATTTATTTCAGAAAATAGCCAAAACTTCTAAAAATCACAGAAAATAATCTATAACTCCAATGAAAATAAATTATATTAGAAAAATGATCAGAAAAATCCAAGGAATCTGTTTATGGAATTTTCATGCATGTTAGAACAACTTATGGCTGCTGTTTAGGCCAAATCTTATAAATGGCATTTGAATATCCACATATGGAGTTTGAATTTGAATCTTGGATTCAAACCAACTTCATTTAACCTGTTGCTAGTTGCATTAGCTCAAATCACAACATAATGCCATGTCATGATCATGCATCATATTGTGCATTGCATTGATTGTGTTTCTTCTCTATTGCCGGTGTTGTTCCCTTTCAGTAGACGTGTTCCGATGATGTGATCGATGACACCAATGAAGACCCATTGTTATCTTCAGAAGTGCCAGGCAAGCAAACCCCATTGAGCATTCCGATACAATCCCACTCTCTCGCTCTTGCTCTCTTTTACTGCATTAGGACAACAACGCTTCAACTGTTACCTGCTGCGGTAGTTGAACCCCTTTCCACTGCATGACCTGTCATTGCCACAGTAAATAGTTGACACCCACTAGTATGAGTAGGAGTTGTTTGAGCCATGTTGTGCCTACTCATTCATGCTTTCTGGTTATGCCTGCTATTGCTTAGAGTTTTGTTAGGTCTGATTCATCGGGGATGAATTGGAATGGTGATGAACATGTCCTAATGTGTGTGAGCTAAGTGTCTGATCACGATTTGGTAAAGGTAGCGATGAGAGGCCATGTAGGAGTACATGGTGGGTTGTCTCATTGCAGCCGTCCTCAGGAACTGAGTTCTGTGTTGGTGAATCCATGACCAGTTACTACCATGCATTAGGCCCGAAATCAATGGACCCCCTCGACTTATTAACTGCCCTTGTCCTCTGTCCAGGAGTTGCAACTAGTTTCTGGTGTTTGTAGTTTACTGGAGGTCGTGCGCAGCGCTGACCCTCGGGGTGGGCTGTGACGTGGCAGGTACGTGGCACGGTGTACCGATCGCCCGTTTGGTGATGCGGGAACCCTGTACACATCGTTTGGGGCCGTGAGCGACACCCCGGCCGGATCTCCCCATGGATGGAACCCAAATAGGCGATAAACATGGACTAGAGACGGATGGAACCCAAATAGGCGATAAACATGGACTAGAGACTTGTGTGGTTAGTCAGGTCGTGGCCGACACCCTCCCTGGGCCTCCGCTTGAAGGTTGCCGAGTACATGTCGTGTAAACGGCGGTAAGTGGTGAGAGCGTGTGTGAAGAAGTACACCCCTGCAGGGTTATATATTTTCTATTCGAATAGCCGTGTCCGCGGAAATGGACTTCTGGGTTGCCTAGAACAGTTCATAGACAAGTGAAAGTGGATACTCTAAAACACGCAAGATAAGTGTGAGTGCTATGGTCGGCCTTCTGATACGTCCAAAACATATCTATAATTTCTGCTTGCTCCATGCCTCTTTTGTGTGATATTGCTATGATATTTATGCACTTCCATACACTTTTGATCATATTTGGACTAACCTATTAACTCAGTGCACCCCAGTGCCAGTTTCTGTTTTCTGATGTTTTTGTATTTCAGGTTTTCCCATTACGTAAATTGCCAGAAAAATTCCGGGAAAAATATATAAAAAATCAGCGCTCCAGAAGCTTCCATGCGGCCGAAGTAGGGCCGGAGGGGGGCCACAGGGGCTCCAGGCGCCCAGAGGGCGCGGCCCCCCTCCTGGCCGTCGCGCTAGGCCGCCTGGCCCCCCTACCTCCGCTGGTGCCCCCCTTTGGCATATATTTACACCGCATCCCGAAACCCTCGAGGACGGAAACCTTTTTCGCGATCTCATCTCTGTTCCGCCGCCGCCGGGCTTCCAAGATCGGGAGCACCAGGAGAACTCTTCCCGGCACCCTGCCGGAGAGGAGAACCACCACCGGGAGCATCTCCACCACCATGGACGCCTCCCGGATGAGTTGTGAGTATTCCCCCTTGGACCATGGGTCCATGACCAGTAGCTATGTGATGTTCTCCTCCCCTCTTTGTTCTTCACCGATTAGACCTCGTGAGCTGCCCTACATGATCGAGGCACATATGTAATCCTTATGCTGTTGCTATGATGAGTTTGCTGGGATCCGATGGATTATGAGATTATGTTCAAATTGTGTGTGAGTAATATATTTGATTCACCTCTTTTATATTTATGTTCTTGAGTAATTCTTGCATGTTCTCCGTTGCTATTTATTGCTTTGGCCAAGTAGTAGGTAGTAACTCCAAGAGGGAACGCTATGCTTGATTGTGGGTTCATGCCCCTCGATGACTAGCTTGAGTGACAGAAACATGATTCTAGGGGATGTGCTGTTGCCACAAGGGGGAAAACAACGGTGCTTGTACTTGAGGGTGCAAGGATTGTTTACTTTACGCAAAGTTCTTTTAATGCAGTTGTATGTTGCTTTGAGTTTACACTATGGGTGGGACTCGCAACTTAATACCAGCGAGATGTTCTGGATAGATATCTGAAGGTGGATGATTATTAGTAGATGCAGATGGATTTTGGTCTACTTGCCTTGGCGTACCGCCCATGCTTTTGAGCCTCTACCTTTCTTGCAGCATAGTTAGCATTGGTTTGCGCACATAATCCTGTCAATTGCCCAGCTGTAATTCGTTTACCTCGCTTAGCTGTTTTATCGTCTTTTGGGAGAGAGACATCACTAGTGAACATCATGGGACCCCGGTCCATATTACCATCACTGATAACATCCGCTATTTACTTCCTGTTCTTATTTACTAGTTGCACTCATACCTATCACTATTATCTCTTGTGTTTGATCCTTTGTAAACGACAAGGCCGGAGGGATTGAAAACCTCTCTGTACTCGTTGGGAGCAAAGTTATTTGTATCTGTGTGCAGGTCCTGTCAATCGCTAAGTATCTGGCGCCGTTAGCAGTTGACACCTTCTTGTCGACCCTCGGAGTCTCACGGGATTCGATCCTTGGTATCTTTGCCAAGGGAAAACTACCGCTACGCTACATCTCAAACCTTCCACTTGGGGTAACCAACGAGGGGCGAGAAGCCATCACCTTCTTGTAGGGAGACGGAAGCGGATCCATAGTGGTGTATTGGTTGGTGATTATGTGTACTAGTGTGCGCCACCTCAAAAGAGTTACTTGCAGTCGTAGTTTAGAATGCCACGGAGTCAAAGCTGGCTTGCTGCAGTCAAACTCCACCACCCCTTTGTTGATACTGATGCATATTTAGCTAATTCTGATGTAAGTCTTGTTGAGTACCTTTGTACTCACGTTTGCTAAATTTATGTTTTGCAGAGAGACTTCAGTCTCACTAGTGGTTCCACATGGACTTCGACATTTAGCTTGTTACCTCAGCTACGATCTTGTACCCTTGGGAGGGTCTTGTAGATAGTCAGGCTCCTCAGCCTTTTTCATTTGTAGTTGTCTGTACTCAGACATGTTATGCTTCCGTTGCCTGTATCCTCTGTATGTTGGGTCATGTGACCTCTGTTTGTAATAAATGCTATGATGGCTCTTCTGGGCCTTTATATATATGAGTTGTTGAGTTATGTTGTGATGCCATGTTGTACAACACATACTTGCATGTTATGCATACGTGTAATGTGTATTGCTATATGTGGGATCCGACACCTAGTTGTTTACCCTTGGTAACCTATCTTACAGGGAAATGTCTCCTAGTGCTTCCACTGAGCCTTAATAGCTTGCTACTGCTCCGGAACACTTAGGCTGGCCGGCATGTGTCCTTCTTCGTTCTTGTGTCTGTCCCTTAGGGGAAATGTCACGCGCTGTTCCTTTAAGTCCTTGTAGCTTGCTACGACTTGGGTTCATACGTTGATGACTGACACGTTCGTTGCTGGGTCATGTATGCATGTCTCTGTAATTTAGTGCCACTTTTGGTTTATAACTAGTCATGTCGGCCCGGGTTCTCTGTCATATGGATGCTAGCGACACTATCACATACGTGTGCCAAAATGCGCAAACGGTCCCGGGCTAGGTAAGGTGGCACCCATGGGGATACCGTGCGTGAGGCCGCAAAGTGATATGATGTGTTACAGGCTAGACATGTGTGACTTAGGATCGGGGTCCTGACAGCGTTAGTATCAGAGCCTGACTGCTTGTAGGATTAGTAAGCCAAACTGGTCGAAGTTCTGTCTAGAAATTCTTTAGTTATATAAGGGAATTGATTGTGGAAGGGAACGTAAGGCTCTTTTTACTCCTTTACCTTATGACCTTCTGATCTGAGTCATCCTCTTCTTTTCTACGGGGTTAAGAAACTAGGCTTCCACTTCTGTCTATCAAGATCATGTTAATGGTGGATTCAACCCTCAATTTAGTTTCTACTACTTCTGTTTGTTCAACTGTTGGTCACAGAACCTTGACATTATGATGCTAAGTGGTTATGCTACCCTTTTGCTTGGATCTCAAAAGTATTTTCGAGCATTTACAGCCGTTATGCTGTCCGAGTCATTCCAGGTTTCTAAATAATCTGATGCATTTGCAAACCTTTCCTTCATGTTCCGATGTACCTTTGGGCCAGACTAAGCACACTAGTCAGTGTGTTGAGGTACTCTGTTACCTCGACATATATGTTGGACTTATTATGATGACCCTAGGTGTCTTAGAGGATCACCCAGTAATCTAGCAATGCTTTATATTCTCAGTGTGATGATTCTGGCCATTATTCTCGAAAGCATCCCGTGATGCCATTTAGTTAGTAAGCATTCTACTCCTGGGTTCTTGAACCCAAGATTCTTTCTACCTACTTCATGTTGGTAGTATTTGCTCGTCCCTTCAGGATATTAGTAACCTTGTGATAGCCCTCGAGGTTCGTGGTATATCCTTCTTCCAACACCATGAACCATTATAGCAGAAGTTCTTCTGAACCAAAAGATCACTACCAGAGTGCTCCTGAGTAGTACTCCATTCATATTGTGACTCTGCCAATCCTACCTTTCTGCATGGGTTATCCGGAAGAAATATGTTGACTAGTTCGACATGCTAATCTATGCATCCACAACTAGGAAAGTTTTATGTTCCTTTGAGTTGTCCCTTTCAGTTGTTTTATGACCTTCGTCTATCAATTGATAGTCAGGAGTAGTCGTGCATTCGTGTTCAATGATGCCTTTTACTCTTGTGGTCCGTCAAGTCCTTCTATTCTGGAATGACTAGGAGAAACAAACTCCAGTACCTTATCCATATCCAGGATTGGGTCAAAGAAGTTGTACTTCGCAGATGGAGAATGCTAATACAGCTTCTATTATGTTCTATCTTGGAGTATTACCATCTTTATGTCAAGAATGTCATGGGAATTGCACCACCTCCTATGAACTTTTGATAAGGTGATACTTCTCGCCATCATCGTTTATTCCTCGGCCTCCGTGTTATTGTAACCGGAATGCTGACAAGTGAATTGTGATGTGTGAAATCAATACTCCTAGCAACTTTGTTGCTTGGTAGTTAAAGGACAACAATCTCATTCTTAGCATGTTGGCTATTGAATCACCATTCGAAGATTGATCGTGCTACCTAATCCATCTTACTTGGTGCACTCTTCGATCAATGAGTTAGGATTGTGTCAATCCCTCGCTCATTTGATCATATCGTCTTGCTCTGAGAAGCAAGATTGTTCTCGAGCTTAGTAACATATCGGTGGTCCGTGATTTTCCGAATATCTTCTCGGAAGTATTACCAGGTTGCTCCTTAACCGTTATGTTGAGCTCATGATCGAGCTGGTTTATTTCTAAACCACCCTTTCTCCAAGAATCTGTGTTGGATACCCTGAACTAGTCGGTTAAGCTAAACGACAACTTGGAGAGTTGGAAGATAAAAGCTTGCCTGACTTAGTTCCTTCCAAGGGATATCTTTTGTGTGTGTGTTGAAGAAAGATGATATCTTCATCGATTGATTTTCCTGACTAGTTGTTGGATCCATTGTCTTGAAAAAACTTTGACTTGAGAGTGGGCTATCGTTAAGTCAAATCAGAACCAACGATATTCATAATGTTGTCTTACTCGTGGTTGATCCCTCGAGCATACACCGTTACATCTATTGGTCTGACCAATGCTATCACCTTGTTCACATAGTTATGGAATTCCATTTTTATGAAAGACTCGATGAATTGTTGTCGAGCCCATCGACGACATGGTTATCCTCTCCATGATTCATGTTGAACATTTGAGCTAACATTGGAAACTTTCGTAAGCATCATCTTTGTGTTAGCTCATGAAGTAGATGTCTTAATGTAACAAGTGGCTTCCCCTAATTTACGAGTACTTGATGTAAGTTGCCGCCGTGAATTTGAGAAAGCTTGTTTTACTTCCCCTGGAGTCAACCCAAGTCAGTCATGCATACGTGCGAAGTATTCTATGGTCTGATAGACTGATCATCTTCATTCTGTATGTATCCCTAGCACACCAACCCACTGATTGATTTGTTAAGGATAAGAAGTTCAAATGCTATTCCCGACGGGCCCGGACGGACATGCGCAAGACTTCGTTATCTCCAATGATGATTCCCAATCTGAACTCGATAGTATTTTATTGTAAGTCTACTATGTGGTCAAGTTTGTCTAGCACAACGCGTTCACAGGTACATAGCAGAACTAGCTCATGTTTTGGAGCTTGCTATCGTAGTTCACTCCCGGAGAATTTCGGAACGCCATCTCGTCAATTTGTGTTGCAAACTTTCGTTTCCAGACATGACATCTGGAATATCCTGACACCAACCAGAACTGAATCTCAGGCAGCTATGATGGTTGGAGCATTTTCCAAGAACTATAATATTGGTCTCTCGATTACTGGTAAATTGGATGTCGTGGCCAACACACCTAGCCAGAAGACCTATTGTTGTAGTATCTTGATTGAAGAAATTGGCCACCTCCCCATAAGGACTTCGTAGGAATTACTCCCTAGTTGGTCCTTATGGACTTTTTGTGCTCCTGAAGTCCGACCTTTACTTGATGGCCATGTTGATGCTTTTAAGCATTGACCGTGGTACGTAGTACACCAAGGAGAACATTAGAAGCGGAGTGCTAAATGTCTCTCGGTCGATCATCCAGATTTTGCCCCTTGACTCCGCTAGGGTGAAATCTGAGAAGTGTTATCTTCCTTTGCATCTGCACTATCCATCATTATTCATCATGGTAGTATGTTGTGTTGCCAATATCCTTGACACGGATGTTTGTAAAACCTTCATGAATATGGGAATGCTCAAGTGCACCCGAGTGCCAGTTTCTGTTTTCTGCTGTTTTTGTATTTCAGGTTTTCCCATTACATAAATTGCCAGAAAAATTCCGGGAAAAATATATAAAAAATCAGCGCTCCAGAAGCTTCCATGCGGCCGAAGTAGGGCCGGTGGGGGCCACAGGGGCTCCAGGCGCCCTGAGGGCGCGGCCCCCCTCCTGGCTGCCGCGCCAGGCCGCCTGGGCCCCCCTTACCTCCACTGGTGTCCCCCGTTTGGCATATATTTACACCGCGTCCCGAAACCCTCGAGGACGGAACCCTTTTTCGCGATCTCATCTATGTTCCGCCCCCTCCGCGCTTCCAACATCGGGAGCACCAGGAGAACTCTTCCAGGCACCCTGCCGGAGAGGAGAACCACCACCGGGAGCTTCTCCACCACCATGGACGCCTCCCGGATGAGTTGTGAGTAGTCCCCCTTGAACCATGGGTCCATGACCAGTAGCTATGTGATGTTCTCCTCCCCTCTTTGTTCTTCACCGATTAGACCTCGTGAGCTGCCCTACATGATCGAGGCACATATGTAATCCTTATGCTGTTGCTATGATGAGTTTGCTGGGATCCGATGGATTATGAGATTATGTTCAGAATGTGTGTGAGTAATATATTTTATTCACCTCTTTTATATTTATGCTCTTGAGTAATTCTTGCATGTTCTCCGTTGCTGTTTATTGCTTTGGCCAAGTAGTAGGTAGTAACTCCAAGAGGGAACGTTATGCTTGATTGTGGGTTCATGCCCCTCGATGACTAGCTTGAGTGACAGAAACATGAGTCTAGGGGATGTGCTGTTGCCACAAGGGGGAAAACAACGGTGCTTGTACTTGCGGGTGCAAGGATTGTTTACTTTACGCAAAGTTCTTTTAATGCAGTTGTCTGTTGCTTTGAGTTTACACTATGGGTGGGACTCGCAACTTAATACCAGCGAGATGTTCTGGATAGATATCTCACGGTGGATGATTAGTAGTAGATGCAGATGGATTTTGGTCTGCTTGCCTTGGCGTACCACCCATGCTTTTGAGCCTCTACCTTTCTTGCAGCATAGTTAGCATTGGTTTGCGCACATAATCCTGTCAATTGCCCAGCTGTAATTCGTTTACCTCGCTTAGCTGTTTTATCGTCTTTTGGGAGAGAGACATCACTAGTGAACATCATGGGACCCCGGTCCATATTACCATCACTGATCACATCCGCTATTTACTTCCTGTTCTTATTTACTAGTTGCAGTCATACCTATCACTATTATCTCTTGTGTTTGATCCTTTGTAAACGACAAGGCCGGAGGGATTGACAACCTCTCTGTACTCGTTGGGAGCAAAGTTATTTGTATCTGTGTGCAGGTCCTGTCAATCGCTAAGTATCTGGCGCCGTTAGCAGTTGACACCTTCTTGTCGACCCTCGGAGTCTCACGGGATTCCATCCTTGGTATCTTTGCCAAGGGAAAATTACCGCTACGCTACATCTCAAACCTTCCACTTGGGGTAACCAACGAGGGGCAAGAAGCCATCAAGCAAAGTTTTCTGGCGCCGTTGCCGGGGACTCCACTCTTCAAGATAGGGGAGTTGCACGCTATCTTTTATCTTTGCTTTTTTAGTCTTGTTAGTTTACCTTTCAGTTTTGCTTTAGTTCCCTTTATCAAAAATCACAAAAAAAATTATTTACTTTTCTGTTAGTAGTCCTCTCTGTTTAGTCAAGCATGTTAGGATTCGGTGCTTTGAGGGAATCAGAAGTTCTAGATTTCCATCAAAGGGATGGAGAAAATATGAAAAAGGCATGGGACAGAATTTCTGATGCACATAGGAGAATTATGTCTTGGATACCTATAAAAATTGTGCTTAGAAATTTTTACCATGGTCTTTTTAAATGGTGTAAACACTCTCTTGATATTATAGCTGAAGGAGATTTCCTAGAGTGTGATGAAGCTAGAGCTCTTGAAATTATACATTGTCTATCTAGTTACTTTGTTTATGATCATAGTTTTGATACTGTCATAGATAGACTTGCTACTATTGAGAAGAGAATGGATCCTCTAGACTTGATGAAGGTAGAGAAACCCAAACCCAATAAGAGAGATATTTTGGAAATAGAGAATGATTGGGAGCCTTTTGTTAGGATTAGCATCTCTAATCAAGACTTCCTTGCTTATTGTGATATTGGATCTATGGTTTCTACTATGCCAAAAATTGTTCATGATTCTTTAAAATTTAACATGGATAGATTATCATCTTATCATGAACATGCTAATGGAGATATTTTTGAGATCCAGGGAAGAATAAAAGACGTGCCAGTTACATTACTTAAAGGGATTGCAATGGTTGATTTCTTCATCATGAAGCCAAACCAAGGAAATATAGTGCTTGGAAGAGACTTCCTCCGAGCCGTAAAAGGCTTCATTGATATAGGTAAGGGACAAATCCGCCTACGCGGGAAGGCAAAAGGTATGTACCCCTTTCCTAGAAGGAACAAGGATGAACTTGTTGAGGAACCATTTGAAGCAATTTATAACTCCGATTATTGTGATGATTATTGATTCCTCTTTGCATTATGCCTAGCTTAAAGGCATAAAAGAAAGCGCTTTTGGGAGGCAGCCCACAATGAATAAAGTTTTATTTTGCTTTTGTTGTGTCTTGATGTTTGTTACTACAGTAGCATCATCATTGTATCTTTACTTTTCAGCTTTGTGCCAAGTTTAGCCTCTGATTGCAAGAAAGTTCAAAAGTTGTGACATGCTGTCCAGGAAACAGATTCTGTCCTTGGACAGAAAAATTCGTATAAAATCACCATATCATCTTTTTGGTCTGAATTGTTTCGACAGCGTGCTCTATACAATTGGCTTTCAGGCGTCTGTTCTGAGTTTTTTGATTTGAGTTGCAGAAGTGCCCCGAAAAAATTATTTACTACCTGCTGGTCTGTTTTTCACAGATTCTGTCATGTTTTGCCTTTCCTTCGTTTTGCAAACCTTGAGCTTGCTTTTTCTTTGCAAAAACCTTTTGGCAATCTTGAGAAACAGTAGACCTTCAAGATTATCTTTATTTCCAGCAAGGAAAAATTATTTTATTATGGGTACTAACCTCGCTAATCAGATTATGATGAGTTATGTATGAAGGGAGTTTTCAAGTGTGCGAGGGAAGATGATAAAAAGATTCAGGAGTGTCAAACGCTCAAGCTTGGGGATGCCCCCGTGCGCCCCCAAGAAATATTCAAGAAGACTCAAGCGTCTAAGCTTGGGGATGCCCCCGTGCATCCCCTTCTCCATCAACAATTATCAGTTCGTCTTTCGTTCCACTATATTTTAATCACTTAATCTGTTATGTGCTATGCTTGGACCGTCTTGCTTTTAGTTTCCTTTTTAGTTTTCTTTAGCTTTGCTTGCTGTTCATAACGAGTTAGAACCCAGCATTCTTTGTGTGGGAGAGAAACACGCTCCACTTCAACCTAGAACACAACATAGGATTTTCATGTTTATCTTTGCTGTGTATGTTCTTTGTCTTTCAATAGCTACTGTCATGTTTAGCTCTTAGTTTTCATGCTTTTCTTTTTAAAGAGCTTTTGTTTAGTTGGTTGCTGGAACTCTCTTGAGTTATCATGCTTATCTTGTTAAAGAGAGTTGGCTTCTGTTGCACTGGTTGATATGTCTATGATAAAAATGCTATGTGCATAATGGTTCTTAGTAGTTCATGTTTTCTTATGGTTAGTCTCAAATAGCTGGTGGGGTTCTTAATGTGTTATTGAAGTACCAACATGATTTGTTTGCCTATGATGTGGTATGGTTTAGTGATATCTTCCTCCAAGAATTTATTTTGATTGACTTGGCATATGCTCACGCATATTTAAGACTGTAAAGAAAGTCTATCAAGCCTTGATGATCTTTAATTTCTGAGTAGTGATATAACTTCCATGCCCGATTCAATGTTGCTTTGTCGCTCTGCATGATTATGAACGTCATTGCTCTCTTAGTTGGTCGCTCCCAGTCTTTTGCTAACCTTCGCCTGTACTAAGCGGACTAACTGCTTGTGCATCCAAAATCCTTTAAACCAGTTATGCCATATGAGTCCACCATACCTTCCTATACATGGTATTTACTTGCCATTCCTAACGAAGACTATCTTGTACCATCTCGAAATTATTCAAAAAAGCATTTCTCTTTTGTGCCTCTGTTTTAGCTCATGAGGAAGTAGTGGTTAATTCATGATCTTTTTAAGTTGGACAAGTTTCACCCCGGGATTGCATGTCTAATCTGCAAACCCCTAATACGAGAAGGAACTGGCAAAGAGTGCGCCCGGCTCATTAAAAAAATATACAACAAACAAACCCTCCTTCACGCTTTGTTCATGAGAAATCAGAAAACTTTGGCAGTGATAAACAAAGGAGATTAAGGGGATGTGATCGTCCCCGTGCGGGAGCCGTTCCTCGAAACTTGTCCAGCTCGAGAAGTAATTGAGTTATCTACTAGCATTCGTTGACGAAATATGCATACCCCAAAAATAATTTTTACCATTTAAAAAAAACCAAGAGCTCTGGTACATGTTTAGTCTTTGTTTCCGACCACGGGTTTTCAACCTTGCCATCAAAAGCCACGGTTCGAGAGTCTCCACCTTCTTTCTTCAAAGCACCAACTATTGAGAGCATGATTGTCATTCTGAGTGTAATGTGCATTGTCCCAAAGTACCATTGTCTTCTGCATGATTATGATATCGTTTATTCTGAAATCATTGTATCTAGTCGTCACTTAAACCTCGGAGGTGCCCCTGCATTTATGTTTTGCTTCACTAAAGGGGGCAAGCGAGATATCACTTTGTCATGTTTGCACACCATGCTCACTACAAATCTATTGAGTGTTTCAGTATCATATTGTAAAACTTTCAGTTCTTTGTGATATTCTCATGAGGCTACTTAATTACTACAGATTCATTATCTCAGTAAGCATTTATCATGTGACTGTGAAAAGTTCTTATATGGTTAATAGCATGTCACCACAGAAATTATGCTTGTTATCATTTACCTACTCGAGGACGAGCATGAATTCAGCTTGGGGATGTTGATACGTCCAAAACGTATCTATAATTTCTGCTTGCTCCATGCCTCTTTTGTGTGATAGTGCTATGATATTTATGCACTTCCATACACTTTTAATCATATTTGGACTAACCTATTAACTCAGTGCACCCCAGTGCTAGTTTCTGTTTTCTGCTGTTTTTGTATTTCAGGTTTTCCCATTACGTAAATTGCCAGAAAAATTCTGGGAAAAATATATCAAAAATCAGCGCTCCAGAAGCTTCCATGCGGCCGAAGTAGGGCCGGAGGGGGGCCACAGGGGCTCCAGGCGCCCAGAGGGCGCGGCCCCCCTCCTGGCCACCGTGCCAGGCCGCCTAGGCCCCCCTTACCTCCGCTGGTGCCCCCCTTTGGCATATATTTACACCGCGTCCCGAAACCCTCGAGGACGGAACCCTTTTTCGCGATCTCATCTCTGTTCTGCCGCCGCCGCGCTTCCAAGATCGGGAGCACCAGGAGAACTCTTCCCGGCACCCTGCCGGAGGTGAGAACCACCACCGGGAGCTGCTCCACCACCATGGACGCCTCCCGGATGAGTTGTGAGTAGTCCCCCTTGGACCATTGGTCCATGACCAGTAGCTATGTGATGTTCTCCTCCCCTCTTTGTTCTTCACCGATTAGACCACGTGAGCTGCCCTACATGATCGAGGCACATATGTAATCCTTATGCTGTTGCTATGATGAGTTTGCTGGGATCTGATGGATTATGAGATTATGTTCAGATTGTGTGTGAGTAATATATTTGATTCACCTCTTTTATATTTATGTTCTTGAGTAATTTTTGCATGTTCTCCGTTGCCGTTTATTGCTTTGGCCAAGTAGTAGGTAGTAACTCCAAGAGGGAACGTTATGCTTGATTGTGGGTTCATGCCCCTCGATGACTAGCTTGAGTGACAGAAACATGAGTCTTGGGGATGTGCTGTTGCCACAAGGGGGAAAACAACGGTGCTTGTACTTGCGGGTGCAATGATTGTTTACTTTACGCAAAGTTCTTTTAATGCAGTTGTCTGTTGCTTTGAGTTTACACTATGGGTGGGACTCGCAACTTAATACCAGCGAGATGTTCTGGATATATATCTCAAGGTGGATGATTAGTAATAGATGCATATGGATTTCGGTCTACTTGCCTTGGCGTACCGCCCATGCTTTTGAGCCTCTACCTTTCTTGCAGCATAGTTAGCATTGGTTTGCGCACATAATCCTGTCAATTCCCAGCTGTAATTCGTTTACCTCGCTTAGCTGTTTTATCGTCTTTTGGGAGAGAGACATCACTAGTGAACATCATGGGACCCCGGTCCATATTACCATCACTGATCACATCCGCTATTTACTTCTTGTTCTTATTTACTAGTTGCAGTCATACCTATCACTATTATCTCTTGTGTTTGATCCTTTGTAAACGACAAGGCCGGAGGGATTGAAAACCTCTCTGTACTCGTTGGGAGCAAAGTTATTTGTATCTGTGTGCAGGTCGTGTCAATCGCTAAGTATCTGGCGCCGTTAGCAGTTGACACCTTCTTGTCGACCCTCGAAGTCTCACGGGATTCGATCCTTGGTATCTTTGCCAAGGGAAAACTACCGCTACGCTACATCTCAAACCTTCCACTTGGGGTAACCAACGAGGTGCGAGAAGCCATCACCTTCTTGTAGGGAGACGGAAGCGGATCCATAGTGGTGTATTGGTTGGTGATTATGTGGACTAGTGTGCGCCACCTCAAAAGAGTTACTTGCAGTCGTAGTTTAGAATGCTACCGAGTCAAAGCTGGCTTGCTGCAGTCAAACTCCACCACCCCTTTGTTGATACTGATGCATATTTAGCTAGTTCTGATGTAAGTCTTGGTGAGTACCTTTGTACTCACGTTTGCTAAATTTATGTTTTGCAGAGAGACTTCAGTCTCACTAGTGGTTCCGCGTGGACTTCGACGTTTAGCTTGTTACCTCAGCTACGATCTTGTACCCTTGGGAGGGTCTTGTAGATAGTCAGGCTCCTCAGCCTTTTTCATTTGTAGTTGTCTATACTCAGACATGTTATGCTTCCGTTGCCTGTATGCTCTGTATGTTGGGTCATGTGACCTCTGTTTGTAATAAATGCTATGATGGCTCTTCTGGGCCTTTATATATATGAGTTGTTGTGTTATGTTGTGATGACATGTTGTACAACACATACTTGCATGTTATGCATACGTGTAATGTGTATTGTTATGTGTGGGATCCGACACCTAGTTGTTTACCCTTGGTAGCCTATCTTATAGGGAAATGTCTCCTAGTGCTTCCACTGAGCCTTGGTAGCTTGCTACTGCTCCGGAACTCTTAGGCTGGCCGGCATGTGTCCTTCTTCGTTCCTGTGTCTGTCCCTTAGGGGAAATGTCACGCGTTGTTCCTTTAAGTCCTTGTAGCTTGCTACGACTTGGGTTCATACGTTGATGACCGACACGTTCGTTGTTGGGTCATGTATGCATGTCTCTGTAATTTAGTGCCACTTTTGGTTTATAACTAGTCATGTCGGCCCGGGTTCTCTGTCATATGTATGCTAGCGACACTATCATATACGTGTGCCAAAATGCGCAAACGGTCCCGGGCCAGTTAAGGTGGCACCCGTGGGGATACCGTGCGTGAGGCCGCAAAGTGATATGATGTGTTACAGGCTAGACCTGTGTGACTTAGGATCGGGGTCCTGACAGCGTTAGTATCAGAGCCTGACTGCCTGTAGGATTAGTAAGCCAAACTGGTCGAAGTTGTGTCTAGAAATTCTTTAGTTATATAAGGGAATTGATTGTGGAATGGAACGTAAGGCTCTTTTTACTCCTTTACCTTATGACCTTCTGATCTGAGTCATCCTCTTCTTTTCTACGGGGTTAAGAAACTAGGCTTCCACTTCTGTCTATCAAGATCACGTTAATGGTGGATTCAACCCTCAATTTAGTTTCTACTACTTCTGTTTGTTCAACTGTTGGTCACAGAACCTTGACATTATGATGCTAAGTGGTTATGCTACCCTTTTGCTTGGATCTCAAAAGTATTTTCGAGCATTTACAGCCGTTAAGCTGTCCGAGTCATTCCAGGTTTCTAAATAATCTGATGCATTTGCAAACCTTTCCTTCATGTTCCGATGTACCTTTGGGCCAGACTAAGCACACTACTCAGTGTGTTGAGGTACTCTGTTACCTCGACATAAATGTTGGACTTATTATTATGACCCTAGGTGTCTTAGAGGATCACCCAGTAATCTAGCAATGCTTTATATTCTCAGTGTGATGATTCTGGCCATTATTCTCGAAAGCATCCCGTGATGCCATTTAGTTAGTAAGCATTCTACTCCTGGGTTCTTGAACCCAAGATTCTTTCTACCTACTTCATGTTGGTAGTATTTGCTCGTCCCTTTAGGATATTAGTAACCTTGTGATAGCCTTCGAGGTTCCTGGTATATCCTTCTTCCAACACCATGAACCATTATAGCAGAAGTTCTTCTGAACCAAAAGATCACTACCATAGTGCTCCTGAGTAGTACTCCATTCATATTGTGACTCTGCCAATCCTACCTTTTTGCATGGGTTATCCGGAAGAAATATGTTGACTAGTTCGACATGCTAATCTATGCATCCACAACTAGGAAAGTTTTATGTTCCTTTGAGTTGTCCCTTTCAGTTGTTTTATGACCTTCGTCTATCAATTGATAGTCAGGAGTAGTCGTGCATTCGTGTTCAATGATGCCTTTTACTCTTGTGGTCCGTCAAGCCCTTCTATTCTGGAATGACTAGGAGAAACAAACTCCAGTACCTTATCCATATCCAGGATTGGGTCAAAGAAGTTGTACTTCGCAGATGGAGAATGCTAATACAGCTTCTATTATGTTCTATCTTGGAGTATTACCATCCTTATGTCAAGAATGTCATGGGAATTGCACCACCTCCTATGAACTTTTGATAAGGTGATACTTCTCGCCATCATCGTTTATTCCTCGGCCTCCGTGTTATTGTAACCGGAATGCTGACAAGTGAATTGTGATGTGTGAAATCAATACTCCTAGCAACTTCATTGCTTGGTAGTTAAAGGACAACAATCTCATTCTTAGCATGTTGGCTATTGAATCACCATTCTAAGATTGATCGTGCTACCTAATCCATCTTACTTGGTGCACTCTTCGATCAATGAGTTAGGATTGTGTCAATCCCTCGCTCATTTGATCATATCATCTTGCTCTGAGAAGCAAGATTGTTCTCGAGCTTAATAACATATCGGTGGTCCGTGATTTTCCGAATATCTTCTCGGAAGTATTACCAGGTTGCTCCTTAACCGTTATGTTGAGCTCATGATCGAGCTGGTTTATCTCTAAACCACCCTTTCTCCAAGAATCTGTGTTGGATACCCTGAACTAGTCGGTTAAGCTAAACGACAACTTGGAGAGTTGGAAGATAAAAGCTTGCCTGACTTAGTTCCTTACAAGGGATATCTTTTGTGTGTGTGTTGAAGACAGATGATATCTTCATCGATTGATCTTCGTGACCAGTTGTTGGATCTATTGTATTGACAAAACTTTGACTTGAGAGTGGGCTATCGTTAAGTCAAATCAGAGCCAACGATATTCATAATGTTGTCTTACTCGTGGTTGATCCCTCGAGCATACACCGTTACATCTATTGGTCTGACCAATGCTATCACCTTGTTCACATAGTTATGGAATTCCATTTTTATGAAAGCCTCGATGAATTGTTGTCGAGCCCATCGACGACATGGTTATCCTCTCCATGATTCATGTTGAACATTTGAGCTAACATTGGAAACTTTCGTAAGCATCAGCATTGTGTTAGCTCATGAAGTAGATGTCTTAATGTAACAAGTGGCTTCCCCAAATTCACGAGTACTTGATGTAAGTTGCCGCTGTGAATTTGAGAAAGCTTGTTTTACTTCCCCTGGAGTCAACCCAAGTCAGTCATGCATACGTGCAAAGTATTCTATCGTTTGATAGACTGATCATCTTCATTCTGTATGTATCCCTAGCACACCAAGCCACTGATTGATTTGTTAAGGATAAGAAGTTCAAATGCTATTCCCGACGGGCCCGGACGGACATGCACAAGACTTCGTTATCTCCAATGATGATTCGCAATCTGAACTCGATAGTATTTTATTATAAGACTACTATGTGGTCACGTTTGTCTGGGACAACTCGTTCACAGGTACGTAGCAGAACTAGCTCATGTTTTGGAGCTTGCTATCGTAGTTCACTCCCCGAGAATTTCGCAACGCCATCTCGTCAATTTGTGTTGCAAACTTTCGTTTCCAGACATGACGTCTGGAATATCCTGACACCAACCAGAACTGAATCTCAGGCAACTATGATGGTTGGAGCATTTTCCAAGAACTATAATATTGGTCTCTCGATTACTGGTAAAGTGGATGTCGTGGCCAACACACCTAGCCGGAAGACCTATTCTTGTAGTATCTTGATTGAAGAAATTGGCCACCTCCCCATAAGGACTTCATAGGAATTACTCCCTAGTTGGTCCTTATGGACTTTTTGTGCTCCCGAAGTCCGACCTTTACTTGATGGCCATGTTGATGCTTTTAAGCATTGACCGTGGTACGTAGTACACCAAGGAGAACATTAGAAGCGAAGTGCTAAATGTCTCTCGGTCGATCATCTAGATTTTGCCCCTTGACTCCGCTAGGTTGAAATCTGAGAAGTGTTATCTTCCTTTGCATCTGCACTATCCATCATTATTCATCATGGTAGTATGTTGTGTTGCCAGGATCCTTGACATGGATATTGGTAAAACCTTCATGAATATGGGAATGCTCAAGTTCTTGAGAGCACGCACAAGCACTAGGTGTTATCTCTGGAACTAACAGGGATTGCTCCAAGTGTTCTTGTTTATGCTATAACCTCTCAAAGAGTA
This sequence comes from Secale cereale, assembly GCA_902687465.1. Lineage (NCBI taxonomy): Eukaryota > Viridiplantae > Streptophyta > Magnoliopsida > Poales > Poaceae > Secale > Secale cereale. The sequence continues at coordinate 198,611,435 of LR738713.1, forward strand.
GATTCACTCTCTACTATTGGGTTTCTTCCCAGTTACCAGAATCATTCCCAGCATTTGCATTTTGTTCCTAGCTTGCACCGCCAATGTGCCAATTTTCCATTGGTTGACCATCTCAGCAACTCCTGTTTAGGATTATTTTCAGGAATTGACTTGCCATGGGTCCCATCCATTTTCGATGATAACCAAAATCATCCCTTGTGTTGTCTTCAACAATGTAGTCCACATCATCCATTCTGGCCGAGAATGTCATTCTCTCGAACTCCGTCAAACGATCGGTTGTGATTTGCCTCCGGCTGGTATAGAGAATTTTAATGATCTCTATATCAAAAGTAATTCTTTTTGCCACTTAAGGGAATAACTCTACGAGTCACCTTCTCCAAGGTGCCCCGTCTGGTGGTACCGATCACCCTCTTCTTAGGTGTGGAATTATTGCCATTAGGTGAACCTTCATCATTTATTTCACTACATCCCTCTGGAGGTGTACTCCGTGTCTCAGCTCAAGAGATGTTTCAATGTCTCACTCCATGAGTTGATCTTGAGTAGCTCGATCTTTCGGAAGATCAATTTTGTAGAGTTTCTCTCATCGTCACCGTTTGGACAAAGATCCCGAAAGCAAGGATGCCAGGATCAACATGATGCTAGCAATCAACATTCATATGAAGGGCACTTGGATCATGAAGATTGTGTTAGTTAGTGTCCCCTCTGATTTCTAAACCTACGCTTGAATCTCGGAACGAGATTCTTGTTTAGTGGGGGTGAGTTGTCACAGCCCTAGACCAGCCCTTGCTTGCCTTGCTTGGTCCTCATGTGCATCATGTTTAATTTTCTCAGAAACTGGAAATGCGGATGTTCAAACCCTAGCACTAAATGAATTCAACTAGGGTCAAATTAAAATCTTTTTCAATGAACCCAAAATGCCCTTTGGAAAAGTTCATCATTTATGGATTGATTAAAAACCTCTGCCAAAAATGTTGCACATATTTCTAGGATCATTCTGGATTTTTGAATTAAATCATACCTTATTTGCATTGGGCATTTAAATATTATATATTATTTTAAATGCTCAAATAATCATAAACTAAAATGTTTACTGTTGGATTTATTCTAACCAGTGGCCATGCTTGGTTTCATGATTTTTGGAAATGCCCTGGCATTTTTAACAAAGCCCTAAAGTTTACAAAGAAACAAAATTAGAAAATAGAAACAATTTTAGAAAAGAGAGAGCGAGAGACTCACTTGGGCTAACTTACCTGTGCGGCCCAACACTGTTGGCCCAGCCCACTGCTGTAGAGGCCCGGCCCAGCACCGCCTCCTTCAACCTCGTGCCAGAAGGCACGAGGGCGTGTGGCCGGTGCGCGCGCACGGCCGTGCCTCCACGCAGCTGCCTGCCTGGACCTCCCCTGGCCAGCGCGACGCCTCCAAGGACACGCCGCAGAGACCTGGAACCCCCCATGACCTCTCACTCGCCCCCTTGCTCCCTCCCTCGTCTCTCCAGAGCCATGGCCGACACGCCCGTGAGCACGCCGTCGCCATAGCTGCGTCCACCGCCACCCCCTCGCCTCTCTGACGTGCCCCCGAGCTTCGCCGTGCCTCCCTCTTCCTCTCCGTCGACTCATGCGACCACGGGAGCCCTACAGCGTCGTCCCCAACCCCTTCTTCCTCCTTAGAGTGCTGAGATCGCCGGCGACTCTGCGCCGTCCCTGAAGCCTCCCCCGAGCCGCTGACCCGCTCTTCGACTTTGCAGTGAGCCCCTCCATCGTTCCCCTCTACTCCCCGTGCCAATTTCTCCCTCTAACTAGCTCTGCCGCCGCGGCCGAGAGCTTTGCTCCGCCGGACATGGCGCCGCCGCGGCCACAGCTGCTGCCACCCGCGTTCAAGTGCACCACCGCACTCAGCGCGTCACCACGAGGCCGTAGCAACTAACCGTTGCTCTTGCCGTGCCCTGCGGCGTCGAATCCGTCGACGTCCGAATTCCGGCCGCCGCCTTTGAGCTCGCCGCCGATGATTCCGGCCACCCCTGCACCCACCGTCGCCTCCACTAGATGCGCACGAGCCCCAGCTCGCCGTAGAGCCCAACCGTGGCTCAAACTGCGGCCTGTAGGCAAAACCTGAGCACCGCCGCCGCGTTTGGCCTCGCCGGCGTCGAGCCGCCGGTGGGTTTGACCACCTTTGACCACGGGTGGACCCCCCCCTCTGTGACAATGACATGTGGGGCCGGCGTTGGACTAATTTAGCTTTGGTTGTTAATTAAGTGCTAACTACGGTGCTTAGTTTGATCAACAAATGATAGGTGGGGCCAGCCCCTGTTAAATTAGTTTAGTTTAAAACTAAACTTAATTAGGCCCTGAGAGACTGACATGTGGGCCACACCCCCCGTGACACTTTAGTTAGGTTTAAATTAGCACTAATTAATAGGGTTAGCTAGTTGTGTCACTGACCAGTGGGTCCCACTGGTCAGGTTTGACCTGGACCAGCCACTGTTGACTACTGACATCACAGTGATGTCATGCTGATGCAATAAGTGTTTTCTAGAATTTTAAATAAATCAGAAATGATTTATTTATTTCAGAAAATACCCAAAACTTCTAAAAATCACAGAAAATAATCTATAACTCCAATGAAAATAAATTATATATGAAAAATGATCAGAAAAATCCAAGGAATCTGTTTATGGCATTTTCATGCATGTTAGAACAACTTATGGCTGCTGTTTAGGCCAAATCTTATAAATGGCATTTGAATATCCACATATGGAGTTTGAATTTGAATCTTGGATTCAAACGAACTTCATTTAACCTGTTGCTAGTTGCATTAGCTCAAATCACAACATAATGCCATGTCATGATCATGCATCATATTGTGCATTGCATTGATTGTGTTTCTTCTCTGTTGCCGGTGCTATTCCCTTTCAGTAGACGTGTTCCGACGGTGACACCAATGAAGACCCATTGTTATCTTCAGAAGTGCTAGGCAAGCAAACCCCATTGAGCATTCCGATACAATACCACTCTCTCGCTCTTGCTCTCTTTTACTGCATTAGGACAACAACGCTTCAACTGTTACCTGCTGCGGTAGTTGAACCCCTTTCCACTGCATGACATGTCATTGCCATAGTAAATAGTTGAAACCCACTAGTATGAGTAGGAGTTGTTTGAGCCATGTTGTGCCTACTCATTCATGCTTTCTGGTTATGCCTGCTATTGCTTAGAGTTGTGTCAGGTCTGATTCATCGGGGATGAATTGGAATGGTGATGAACATGTCCTAATGTGTGTGAGCTAAGTGTGTGAACACGATTTGGTAAAGGTAGCGATGAGAGGCCATGTAGGAGTACATGGTGGGTTGTCTCATTGCAGCCGTCCTCAGGAACTGAGTTCTGTGTTGGTTGATCCATGACCAGTTACTACCATGCATTGGGCCCGAAACCAATGGACCCCCTCGACTTATTAACTGCCCTTGTCCTCTGTCCAGAAGTTGCAACTAGTTTCTGGTGTTTGTAGTTTACTGGAGGTCGTGTGTAGCGCTGACCCTCGGGGTGGGCTGTGACGCGGCAGGTACGTGGCACGGTGTACCGATTGCCCGTTTGGTGATGCGGGAACCCTGTACACATCGTTTGGCGCCGTGAGCGACACCCCGGCCGGATCTCCCCACGGATGGAACCCAAATAGGCGATAAACCTGGACTAGAGACTTGTGTGGTTAGTCAGGTCGTGGACGACACCCTCGATGGGCCTCCGCTTGAAGGTTGCCGAGTACATGTCGTGTAAACGGCGGTAAGTGGTGAGAGCGTGTGTGAAGAAGTACACCCCTGCAGGGTTATATATGATCTATTCGAATAGCCGTGTCCGCGGAAATGGACTTCTGGGTTGCCTATAACAGTTCATAGACAAGTGAAAGTGGATACTCTAAAACACGCAAGATAAGTGTGAGTGCTATGGATGGCCTTCTCGTAGGGAGACGGATGCGGATCCATAGTGGTGTATTGGTTGGTGATTATGTGGACTCGTGTGCGCCACCTCAAAAGAGTTACTTGCAGTCGTAGTTTAGAATACCCACCGAGTCAAAGCTGGCTTGCTGCAGTCAAACTCCACCACCCCTTTGTTGATACTGATGCATATTTAGCTAGTTTTGATGTAAGTCTTGCTGAGTACCTTTGTACTCACGTTTGCTAAATTTATGTTTTGCAGAGAGACTTCAGTCTCACTAGTGGTTCCGCATGGACTTCGGTGTTTAGCTTGTTACCTCAGCTACGATCTTGTACCCTTGGGAGGGTCTTGTAGATAGTCAGGCTCCTTAGCCTTTTTCATTTGTATTTGTCTGTACTCATACATGTTATGCTTCCGTTGCCTGTATGCTCTGTATGTTGGGTCATGTGACCTCTGTTTGTGATAAATGCTATGATGGCTCTTCTGGGCCTTTATATATATGAGTTGTTGAGTTATGTTGTGATGCAATGTTGTACAGCACATACTTGCATGTTATGCGTACGTGTAATGTGTATTGTTATGTGTGGGATCCGACACCTAGTTGTTTACCCTTGGTAGCCTATCTTACAGGGAAATGTCTCCTAGTGCTTCCACTGAGCCTTGGTAGCTTGCTACCTCTCCGGAACACTTAGGCTGGCCGGCTTGTGTCCTTCTTCGTTCCTGTGTCTGTCCCTTAGGGGAAATGTCACGGGTTGTTCCTTTAAGTCCTTGTAGCTTGCTACGACTTGGGTTCATACGTTGATGACAGACACGTTCGTTGCTGGGTCATGTATGCATGTCTCTGTAATTTAGTGCCACTTTTGGTTTATAACTAGTCATGTTGGATGCTAGCGACACTATCATATACGTGTGCCAAAATGCGCAAACGGTCCCGAGCCACGTAAGGTGGCACCCGTGGGGATACCGTGCGTGAGGCCGCAAAGTGATATGATGTGTTACAGGCTAGACCTGTGTGACTTAGGATCGGGGTCGTGACAGCAATAAAACTAAGAAATGGCACTAATGACGAATTTTTATTCACTTTTCACAAGACACGCGTAACTTTTCACAAGACACGTTTAACTTGGGAGTCTGATATAGTTTACATCTCGCATTAATTTCAAGCTTGTGCTACTAATTTGTTGAAATGGCACTAATGATGAGACAATTTTAACTTGGTAGAGTGATATTCGTTCTGTCTTCCATATGGTGTCTAGCTTTCATTGCTTCTAATTTGTTGAAATGCCTTCTGCTTAGTTTACACTTCATAGCTGTGAATATGCAATGTTGTGAATATCCAACATAACTAATGACAATAGACCTTTAACTTGGTAGTGTGATGTTGTTTGCATCTTGCATATGATTTATTTCTTATATTGCTTTAAATTTGTTTAAATGTCAGTTATGATGAGACACTATTAACTTGGCAGAGCAATATTTGTAGCATCTTTCATATGGTGTCTACCTTCGATTGCATTGCTTATAATTTATTGAAATGCCTTTGCTTAGTTGACACATCATAGTTCCGATCATCTCATGTCGTCCTGTTTTTCGTCCATATTACATCCTCCTATCATGCGGTTGTCTAACATCAAAGTTCAATTTGTCTGTATCACACATCAATTTGTTCTGAAGAACTAAAATTTTAATCTTTTTTCTTGTTGGCCTGACTTGACATGGAACAGGGAAATATGAAGGAACACATAATGGCAGGGTATGGTGTTACTACTCAGGACACACAGAAATGGAAGCGGAAGAATTATGGAGATTCTGTTGGTACTGATGGTGCAATAGAAGGTCAAAGTCCACCAAAAAATTGTACAAATGCGGTATCCCATGCTACACGAGCTGCAAAACAATCCAAACAGATACTAGTTTGCAAACTCAGCTAGCAGCAGGTTCCCAAGCTCCCTTGCCACCTGAAACTACTTCTAAAGAACTCTTGACACAAGACGAGTTTGCAAGATTAGAAGAACCTTGTCAGCTTCAACAACAAGAAGGTAGTTGTTGGAGTCAAGTTACAGTTGCATGCTTCTTTATATGTAGTCTCACAATTTGATGTACACTAACACTTCCTATGTTCATTGCTGGACTAACACCTAGGCGCAAGAGGAAACATACATTGTGGATAATTCTCGATAGGTTAACTATATCTAGAGGAGGAAGAATGGAGATCCATTTTGAGGCAGGTTTTAAAAGGCTACGTGATGCTACAGAGTCAGTCAAGTTAGTATCGGAGGCAGCGGTTGCCGTTAGGTGTCATGCACGTATCCTCCCAACATGGATTCGGTACAGGAATAACAAAAACGAAACCCAGTTCAACACCATCCTCGACCATTTATCTGCAAGTATGGTTATGTACGGAAACTAGTAATATCGTCTTCCTCTGTCCCATACTTTCTAGGTTGCTGATAATGAGACTCCTCTAATTTTCAACAGACGAGGTTCAAGTTGGATAGCCAAGATGATGCAACCAAACAACCCTGCACGCATGTTTTCAAGTCTGCTCTGCAATAGTATTAGTATAACTTCAGGAAAACTCACTTCGAAGGTAAGGCTAACAGTGAAGTTGCCCAAACATCTCCAGTGGAAAATATATCGGATGAAGACTTGAGAGGCCTCGTTAAACACTAGTCTGATCCAAAGTATCATGTATGTTATATATGTGGTCAAATCACATGTTGAACTCCTATTTACGCATGCCCCTCACAAATCTATCTTCTCGTAGGTGAACTATTCAAAGAACAAGGCCAATCGTACAAAAGTGAAATTCCAATAGATGACAGGATCACGTAGCTATATTGCACACTACGAGGCTCTTGTAATTAGCTGCTGTGTCACTCTTTTCGCTGTGCCATATTATCAAATCTATATTGACTTGTTACAAATGCATAGGAAAGCCTGCCAGGACCAAAAAGTAACTGAACCAAATGATGTGGAAATCTTCAAGGACCGTCACACCAGCAAAACAAAGGGCATGACTACACCAGTCAAAGCCGCTGTTGTAAGTCCTTAATCCTCATACCTTTTAACTGCTACTTACTCTGACTTGTGCATTGAACTGCATGGTTTGCAGCCAATGTCTATTACTCTTTTCAATTTTGTACACAATTTTCTTAGCGTATCATTGCACCTTGCAATGTTTAAAAGAGAGTGATGTTCCTTTGATGTTGATCTGTAATCTTGTTCCGTGCTGGACTTGCCCACACAACGTTACAATTGCATGTCTATTTGTTCTCAGTTGTTTTGTGATATGAATGATGTCATACTATGCTTACTGTATTATAAACTTTGTCTGTTTATCCTTAGTTGTCAATACAATGTGAAGAATAGACAATACATTAGCCATGGTACATGGTCATATGTTTGGATATAGACCAACGCTATTTTGTTTGGTTCTGCTGCCTCTTTAATATGTTTTGTACTACTAATGTAATAAAAACTAAAGTTTTCAGCAAGCTATGGAAAAAATGGTGGAACCGCCACCTTCTGAAGGCAACGAGGAAACTATAACCGCAATGTCACCTCTTACTGCAGTAGGTCGGTACCTGTCCCCTAACAGTGCAAAAAAGCACGTTCCTGCGTAATACTGGGTTGGTTGTTAAGGTAGCCTCGTCCAAACAGTCTCATGATCAAGATATGCAAGTTCAAAACAATGTTATATATGTGCTCCAGACACAAGTCCATTCCCTAACGAAGACTTGTGAAACAAGGACAACCATTGATCGATGTCGTTAAGATATGCATGGTTTTCAAACCAGACTATCAGACATTTGCTATGTTGTTCAGGAGCCTAGGAGAAATGAAGGTGAAGGTTATGGTGCTCCATCATACAGTACATCATGAAAATGTAACAGTCAGGTGAAATGAACCGAGCTTCTGAACTTCTGGTGGTGCATTTATCTATCGGACTGTTAACTTTTATACCATCCATCCTTTTGTTTTATGGTTCTAATTTTTTTTGTTGCGATATTTTTTTTCTTAACGTGGAGCCACCGGCTCAAGAAAACAGCAAACCATTTTTGTATAGTGTAGGGTGTTCCCTATATTTGCACTGGTGGCGAATATTGATGCCCAGTGGATGTAATCTGTGCAATCGCCTTAATAGCCTAATGTTAGTTTCTGGCTTATTTATTTCCCAGTGTTCTTTTTCCTTGGTTTGCTAGTGGCCGCAACAACCATGGGCCATATACGAACCACGGTAACCAAGAGCCTTCTAAAGGCCATAGGATCTATGGGCCTCGTACGGGCCGCTAGATAAATGGGCCTGCAATGGTCCATAGAATCGGTGGGACTTGGGTTGTTGGATAAATGGGCACACATGGGCCGCAAACAGGCGTAATTGGTATCGGGCCAGCATGGTAACGCGCCTTAATAGGTCGGAAGACAGCAAATGCTTAGTGCTGTCATAGGCATAACGGGTCGTTAATGGGACAAGATATAGGACTGGGTCGGAACGACGCAACGGGTTAATAGGCCACAAATGGGCCGATTCTAACCATGGTGCGAGTTTCGACCATTAGGGGAATATGCCAGTACGGGGCCCGGAGTAATCGAGGGCTGGAAAGGAGCCCAAGAACGTATGGGCCGTCACTAGGCCAAAAGCTAACATAGGCTAGAACCGGCCCATGTGAATCATGGGCCGTTAATGGGTACAAAAAATTTACTTTTCTTTATGGGCGAGAGTCACCGTGGGCCACTAAAGGGTAGAAAGGTACGAAAGGCCTCATACGGGCCGAATGACGTCGTGGGCCATACATGGGCTGGAAGTGAAACGAGTAGGTGTTATATTGGACGGCCCACATGACGATGTTGGGCCGATTTCTAGAAGGCCCTAACGGGTCATGAGTGACCGGGCCGTAAAGTGGGCTATATGCGAACATGCCCTTAACAGGCTTTTCATGCGCTGGCCCGCTAGATTTTGTCCAAGTCAAACGGGCTGGCCTTTGTAACCTAAATGGGCCACTGTTGGGCCATTCCAGCTGTCAACATACCATACGCGCCTATCTGACCCAATGACGAGCTGACATGTGGATCATCCATTGAATGAGAATTTTACACGTGGAAAATCCCCATTGGTCTGGGCTGTTAACGGGTTATCGGATCAAAAACCGGACTCAGTAGCTTAACGACGACCCGTTATGGTGGATACCACGTGTCGGTTACCCTTGACGAAAGCACTTCTATGACGTGCCATTTATCGTCAAGGAAGTGAACACTACTTTGATGATAATTTTGGTATTGTCATGGAACACTTCTACAACAGCACAAGTATATCTTGATTCTGTTACAAAATCATCGTGGATGTACATGCATGACAGAAAATGTGACCTACTATGACAAACACGTATTATCACGGAAGTGGTTTTTTTGTAGTGCGGACTGGTAAACTTCTTGAATGAATTATGCGGCCAGAAGCCGAGCAACTTCCTCGCCCATTGCCTTTCTATTCTCTACAGCGGAACGACGGAGATGTTCCTTGACAGGCTTGGCCTTTGGATCAACTCTTAGTCGATGCTCTGCCAGCTCCCTGGGTACACTCGACATGTCAGATCGTCGCCATGCAAAGATGTCCCAGTTCTTGCGGAGGAACTAGATTAGCGCAGCTTCCTATTTGCTATCGAGTGTCGTGGAAATGTTGGTCGGAGCTGCTTTGGGATCACTTGGATGAACATGAACCTATTTCGTTTCTCCTGCCGAATGGAAAGCAGATTCAGAAGCTGGTTTCTTGGAGCGAAGCAAGTCAGTGAGATCGACATTTTTCCTATACTCTTCCTCCACCATCGCCATTTTCTCATCAGCGATTTTTGAACCCCGTTGAAGACACTCCTCGGATCTCTGCATGTTCCCTATGATCATGATCACGCCCTTAGGGTCGGGCATCTTTATCTTGAGTTACACGTAACATGGTCGGGCCATGAATCATGCATAAGTTGGGTGGCCAAGAATAGCATGATACGCACTGTGAAAGTCTACCACCTCAAACTTCGACTTTTCCTTCCGAAAATTCTTCGAGTCGCCGAAAGCCATGTCCAGGGCAATCTGTCTAAGTGATTTTGCTCTTTCCTGGAATGACATCGTGGAATTGCATACTGCTCTCATTGAGTCTTGAAATCGGAATGCCCATGCCCTTTAGGGTCTCGGTGTAGAGTATGTTTAGGCCACTCGCACCATCCATGTGGACCTTGCGTAACCTAGTAAATCTCACCACTAGATCAACCACCAGCACTTGCCACCTGGGGGTAGCAACGTGAGCTAGGTGATCTGACTCATCGAAAGTGATGGGAGTCTTCGACCACGTAAGATATGTTGTAGTAAGTAGGGCAGCCATAATCACCTCCTGATTGATGACTTTCAGTCATCTTTTACTCTCCACGTAAACGAAAATTATCAGAGTGGCATTGGCTGTGGGGTAATCCTCAGCCTTTTCTTTGTCATCTTCATCGGGGCTCTTCTCACTTTGCTGGCCATCGCCAAACTGCTGGTTTAGTAGCCTGCACTGCCGAGTGGTATGCTTGGGTAGAATCAGATTACCCTCTTCGTATTTTTTCGTGTGGATGGCACGTGGCAGATCAAGGATGTCCCGTTGGAATTTCTTATTCTTGGGTTTCCAATTCTTTTTGGCCTTCCCCGTGTTCTTGGCCTGCGCATCCAAAGCAGCTGCTTCTTGTCGGCATTCTGGGAACCAAGGTGCCTGGACCTGCCTGCCTGCGGCCCAACACACGGTCTCATGACGGCCCAACGAGGCCCAGATCAATACTGATCGAGAAGAGCCCTCGTGAGGGGCCCCTGAAAACATCAGAAGAGGCGCGATAAGACCCTCGGGGAGCGGCTCCGGAGGCTGCCTCCCGAGGGGTGGAGATCCTATGCAAGTACCCCCACCCTCATGAGGGCACGGTGGCGTGAGCCATGACGACCGACGCCAGGCGGGCACCAGCGCGCACAGAGGGAGCAGTTTCCTCCTTGGTGCAAAGCAGACAAGGACGAACGCGGGTTTCCATGGAGTCCCACAAAGGTTTCCATTCCGCTACAACAAGACCAAGACCACAGGCTCAGCAGGACGTATGTCATCGCTGATCGCACCTCTGTGTCATGATGAGAGACTTTGTAGGCGAACACCACCTTTCGTCAGGATAAGGTGTATCACTTGTCCCCCTTTAAAATTAGCCATGTGGAATCCCATCCCGCCCAAATGATGCGGGAAGAGGACCGAGGCCACTATAAATAGGGACTAGCATCCATCATAGAAGGGAATCAATCATTCGAGTATACATTCCTCACACGAGCCCACCCAAGGCTGTTCTCCCATTGTAGCAAGTTCATAGTCTGCCCCTCGTGAGGAATAATCCACCACAAAGCAGGAGTAGGGTTTTACACCGCAAGGTGGCCCGAACCTGGGTAAATCTCTGTGTCACCTCTTTTCCTTCGACCATCCAAACCGGCAAGCTTGAGCTTTGTGCATGGCGAGTCAATCTCCTTGTTTAAGTAGATTCCTTCGTTCGCGCTGCTGAGTTTGAACCACTTACGGTTTGCGGAGCCCCTGAATCTTACAATTGGCGCGCCACATAGGGGCGTGTCGAAGCTCCATTCTACATCAATAGCCTGTTGTCCATGATTCGCCATGCTGATGGCAGAGGCTCGCCACATCCGGACCGAGCACAGGGCCGCCCAGGTCGCCCTCCCGGCCCCGACGGTCCGCCGTGCCCCTTGACACTCCATTTCGCTGGTGGTCAACGCCGCCTCTGACCTGGTTGTCCAGGAGTGCAATGGCTGAACCGCGGTGGCGACCGGTCCTTCAGTAGAATAATTACCGGAAGACCGATCTCTTTATTAAACCGGTGAGGAATAAAATTCCTACTGGCCGACAAATCCTTGATATAGAATTTCCAGTACACTAAATATTATACAAGGTTGAGCCAAGGATGGCTCAACAGATTTTATTACAAGCGCGCCAATATATTACATAGAGGCGGATATGGCACAAGGTAGGGTGGCATACTATTAACTCGTAATAAAAGGCGGTGGAATATGTCACAGTGAAGTGGGTGGTGTGACTCCAATATTTTACAGTTCATCGAGTGTCGTAGTGAGACCCGATGAATTTATTTGGTGGTAGGCGGAAGCGGTATAAAATAGTGATCAATTCCAAGATCGCAAGGGACTGACTGGGACTCCTCTAAGCGTCGGACTCGCTATTGAACTCTTCATCCATGAGATCGCCTTCGTCCACATCTGGCCAAATCAACAAGCCAGGTGAGTACTTTGAATGTTCTCACAAGATAGTTCGGACTCAAGATATAACAAATGCCAACAAGAATGCATATGAGTATTCCAGCAAAAATGCGACTGGAACAAAATATGAATGCACTGAAAGTAAGGCTGGAAGTCGGGCGGTAATCCTCCCGAAATCCAAAAGGTAAAATAACGGGGCCAACGAGGGTCTGGGTGACGCCTCGTAGAAGAATAATAAATGATAACAGGCCACAGACGGGCGTCTGAGCGACACCACATAAAGGGCTTATAACCAAAGTAAATAACGAAAATGCCTCGGTCGGACGTCTGAGCGACATCACATACATGGCCTATAAATGAAAAGAATGCCACAGTCAGACGTCTGAGCGACATCACATAAAGGGCTGATAAATAAAAAGAATGCCACAGTCGGACGTCTGAGCGACATCACATAAAGGGCTTAGAACAAAAATAAATAACAAGGATGCCACAGTCGGACATCTAAGCGACATCACATA
>LR738713.1:198624218-198637786 GCA_902687465.1 Secale cereale
ACATCACATAAAGTGCTTATAACAAAAATAAATAACAAGGATGCCACAGTCGGACGTCTAAGCGACATCACATAAAGGGCTTATAACAAAAATAAATACCAAGGATGCCACAGTCGGACGTCTAAGCGACATGACATAAAGGGCTTATAACAAAAATAAATAACAAGGATGCCACAGTCGGACGTCTAAGCGACATCACATAAAGGGCTTATAAATGACCGGATACTATTGATGGAATACTTCTGAAAATAAATACTGAGATGGTTGGTGAGTTCAAATACCAAATGAACTTAACAGAAATATTACTCTGGTTACTCTCAAGAATGAACTAGAGACGGTCACCGGGTTGATACGAAGATTGACCCTACGCCATAAAACATGGCTACTAAAGGAATTTAACTCTGCAGAGCTTGTACCATTAACTCATAGCCAACGGGTTCTACTAGCCACGTGGGCTAGCCCCGTCTACGGTGTTTTAGCAGAAACTCAACTAACCAGTACACACCCATTTAACATCCTGTCGTCCGGAATCACCCGCGACGACATTCACAGAAAACTTTAAGACGGGGAGGCCACAACCTCGAATAGCATGGGATCAAATTTATATATGCGCGCTCTAAGGGGTGCCCCCCTCTCGGTCCCAACCGGAAATACCCATGCCCCCTGACCGGATGACGGGCTTTAATATAGGGTCATGGAACTCTCATCCCGGCCCCTCTACTTGGTGTGTACACGGAAAGTGGTTTACAACCGACTAGACCGTAATCCCAACGGACGGCCTATGATAGTACTGAAAAGGAGACGAACGGAATCGAGATGTGATCCCCGTTGATACTGAGTTGACCAACTACTGGCATGCTCCAACAATACCAGTATTCCACCCCATCATATCACCATATGACCGAGGTGGTGCAACATTCTCCTTGGGGACTCACCCGAAGCATCACTTGCATTAAATAAGCCATACACATATGCTCATATAATCATGCTTATGAACGAACTACTCGAGCAAACATGCAACACACTCATCATATCAAGAGTTCAAACATGCTTGCCTGGTTCTGAAAAGTCGGAGTCTAACTCGGTGAGATTCGCATCTCCGTCACGGCCTCCGGTATCTATGTATTCAAACAAATACATACTAACATAAATACCGCACGTGCAAATAAAGTTGCTCAAAATATTTCCACATAAATATGACAAAAAACTAGACAGAAAACCAAGATGGACAGAAAAAGAATCAACTCAAAATCACTTTTAGATTAAAAGATATTAAGGTTTCTATCTAGGGACCTATCTGTAATGAAACAGAAAAGATCCAGGGGCTAGAACAGAAAAGGACAAAGCGAACCGGTATGTGATACGCCAGCCGCAGAGGGAAGACGTATTTTGCAGATTGCGCTAACAGAAAACGTTTCGAAGGGAGAGAGATGAGAGACTGACAGAGGGCCCCTCGTGTCAGGTTTGAAAAATGGAGCAGAGCCGCGCCGACGACGGTGCTGCGGTGATCGCCGGCGTCGATCCACGGCGAGATAGGAAAGGGGAGGGGTACCTCTAGCTTCACGGTGGTCTTCCGCGTCGAACGGTGGTGGAGTTGGAGGCTGGCGAGTCCCACGTCGATGGCGAGCTTATCTCCGGTGGACGACGGCTCGGGTGTTCGTGGAGCTCGTCGGGGAAAGGTTCCTGGGGAGAAATTGGGCTGGGGGTTAGGACTAGGGGGGATGCCATGGTACTACATTCAAGCTCACGGCGGCGGAGGAGCCCTCACCGGAGTGAACGGAGCTGAAGCCCGAGGCGGAGGCAGTTGGCCGGAGCCGGGGAAGAAAAGCCTCTCGCGGCTCTTCCAGAGGTTTGGCATGGTATAGGGGAGTAGTGGAGGCGTGTGTGCTCTAGCACGAGCTCGGGGGTGCCTTTTATAGGCGGCTCGAGGTGGCTGCCGCGAATGGATAAGTCCGATGAGCTAATTGCGGCGCTGCAGTTGTCGAACGGCGGGGTTAAGAGCTTGAGCACCTTCCATGAGTTGTTGCGGTTCCATTCCCGCGCTTAACTAGGCAGTAGAAGGGGTGTTACGACCTGTCACCGACGGAGCGGCCGTGTGGCACGTCGGTGGCAGAAACGGCGCTCTGCGCGTGGCAGGCCGTGGCAACGGCGTGCCAGGCATGCGCTGGCTGTGGAGAAGGACACGCGGTGCAATGGGGTGGTCTGGATGGCGCGAAACGGCATGGAGCTGCGGCGTTGCGTCTGTCAGCCACCACGGGTGGCGCTATGGCCGTGGCAGCCGCCGGCGCGGTCGGGCCAGGGCGCCACCGACGCCCAGAAGCTGCCAAGTGACCGTGCGGCGCGAGGATAAGAAGGAGCCGTAGTGCAGCGTCGAGCCAAGGGAGATACAGACGCGTTTTGTCGCCGCGCACGACGACTGTCGAAACTGACGAAACTGTCGAAGTATTAACTGTCGACAGTTTCAGTTAACAGATGACAGTTAAGGGTAGGCTAGGTGTTTGATGAAATGATTCTGGTATTTGTGCAATGACTCTGGAGCTGATTTTTGGTGGAGTGGCCTCTTGATGTATCTAGAGGCTGCATGATTTTTCACAGAATTTTTGGAAGAAGATAAATATGAATTTCACCAAATTTTGCAAATCTGGTCCAAACTTGTAGTAGGTGAAATTTGAAAAATTTGAACTGTGGACCAGTGAGACAAGATGGATCTAGGTTGTGGGTATTAAGGACTATCTAGGTGAGTTGGTTTGGAGTCAAATAGGTAGATGAAAAAGGTGGTTCCTTTGTAAATCACCAAGATCCACTATAAAAGACAGAATTTGTTTTGAGGTGAAATAAATAGGAGAAAAATCCCAATGAGGTTCAAACTTGCTGGAATTGAAGAAATGCTTGTCCCATGATGTGAAGAGAGTCTTGGAGAGGATTTCTCATGTTGGGATCATGGCAAGATGAAGGTTGGAGGGGAGAGGAGTCAAGCTTAAACTTGAGAATTTAAAAACAAGAAGAGGTGAACTCAACAACTCCATTTGAATCTCAACTTGTGCTTGAGCCAAACACAAGAGCAGAACTTCAAGGCTAAAAACCAAGCTTGAGAAGACACACAAACTTTGGCAAAAAGGGGTTTTAGAAGGGCAGAAGAAAAGATCAAACAATCCCCTTTCAAAAAGGCCAAAAGTTTGCAAGAAAAACCAAATCAAAAATTTGGGGTGTTACAACACCTACCCCCTTAGGAAAAATCTCGTCCCCGAGATTTCAGCTGATCCTCAAATAGGTGCGGATGTTCTGTCCGAAGGAAATCTTCACTTTCCCATGTTGCCTCATCCTCTGTGTGGTTACTCCACTGTACCTTGAGAAATTTAATAGTTTTCTGACGGGTCCTCCTTTCAGACTCCTCCAAAATCTTCACTGGGTGTTCTCGGTATGTAAGATCTGGTTGCACGTCAAGACTTTCATGTGACACATGTTTCTCTGGGTTGCTTACACACTTCCGTAGTTGCGAGACGTGGAACACGTCGTGAACGTCGGACAACTCCTTGGGGAGGTCCAGTTGGTAAGCTACTGTGCCTCTTCGTGCAATTATACGGAAGGGTCCGATGAATCGTGGTGCTAGTTTCCCTTTGACTTTGAATCGTTGTAGTCCTCTCATTGGTGACACTCGCAGGTATACGTCGTCACCGGGCTCAAAACTTATTTCCCGATACTTTTGATCGTAATAGCTCTTTTCTCGGCTTTGGGCGGTCCTGAGTCGATCCCATATCATTTTTACCCTTTCATCGGCTTTCTTTAACATATCCGGGCCGAATATGCGACTGTCCCCTGTTTCTGACCAGTTCAAAGGAGTACGGCATCTTCGTCCATACAGGGCTTCGAAAGGTGCCATCTGTAGGCTAGCTTGGTAACTATTGTTGTATGCAAACTAGGCATATGGTAAGATTTCCTCCCAACTGGCCCCATAGGTGAGGACACATGCCCTTAGCATGTCTCCGAGTATTGGATTTACTCATTCCGTTTGTCCTCCAGTCTGGAGGTGGTAAGCCGTAATGAATGTTTGTTGTGTTCCGAGGTCTTGCTGCAACTGGTCCCAAATTTTCGAGACGAACTGAGTACCCCTGTCGGATATTATAGTCTTGGGAACACCATGTAGGCATACTATCCAGGCGAGGTAAAGCTTGGCGAGCTTTTGAGTGGTGTGCATTGTCTTGACAGGTATGAAATGTGCCACCTTGGTCAGTCTATCTGTGATGACCCATATGGCATCGTTATCATGTTGTGATCGTGGTAGTCCAACAATAAAGTCCATTCCGATATCATCCCATTTCCACTCTGGTATCTTATTTGGCAGTAATAGCCCTGCGGGTTTTTGGTGCTCGGCTTTAATGCGTTGACATGAATCGCAGCATGCAATAAATGTGGCTATATCCCTCTTCATGCCGTGCCACCAAAATCTTTCCTGAATATCCTTGTACATTTTCGTACCTCCAGGGTGGATTGAGTATGGAGCAGTATGACTATCTGCTAGAATTTGCTGTTTGAGGTCGCTGCTGTTGGGTACACAAAGTCTGTCTCCGAACCATAATATTCCTTCACTGTCTACGGTGAATTCTGAAGCTTTGCCCTGACTTACTTTTCTTTTTATTCCCTCGATGCTGGGGTGTCCAAGTTGAGCTTTCTTTATCTGCTCTATCAGTGTAGGCTGTATTTCTAGCTTGGATACTTCGACCTCCGTGACCATCGTTAGGTTGAGCCTGGCGAATTCTCGCTGAAATTCGGGCCTCAGGTTCTGTAGGTTGCCGCTGTCCGGGCTGGGGTAACGGCTGAGAGCATCGGCTACCACATTCGCTTTCCCAGGGTGATAGTGGATACCGACATCGTAATCCTTTACCAGTTCCAACCAGCATCGTTGTCATAAATTTAGATCTGGCTGTGTGAAAATATAGCTGAGGCTCTTATGGTCCGTATATATTTCACAGCGATTTCCAAGTAAGAAGTGCCTCCATTCCTTGAGTGCATGAATGACTGCTGCCAACTCCAAATCGTGAGTAGGATAATTTTCTTCATGTTTTCGCAGTTGCCGAGATGCGTAGGCGACTACTTTGCCTTCTTGCATTAGTACGCATCCGAGGCCCTTCCGGGATGCGTCGCAATATACTTCAAAGCTCTTGTGTATGTCTGGCACAATTAATACTGGGACTGTCGTTAACTTCTTTTTGAGCTCTTGGAAGCTTTTCTCACATGCTTCGGTCCACTATAATTTCTTATCTTTCTTCAGTAGCTGGGTCATTGGTTTCGCTATGGTGGAAAATCCTTCAATAAACCTTCTGTAATATCCGGCCATACCGAGGAAACTGCGTATATCTGTCACACTGGCTGGCGACTTCCAGCCAAGTACAGCCTTGACTTTATCTGGATCCACAACAATTCCTTCTTGCGTTAATACGTGTCCTAGGAAACCCACTTGTCTCAACCAAAATTCACATTTGCTGAATTTGGCGTAAAGTTGGTGTTTCCTTAATTCTCCCAGTACAATGCGGAGGTGCTCAGCATGTTCTTCGGGTGTTTTGGAATATACCAAAATATCATCAATAAATACCACCACAAATTTGTCCATGAATTTCATAAATACCTTATTCATGAGGTGGACGAAATATGCGGGGGCGTTGGTCAGTCCGAACGACATCACTGTAAATTCATAAAGTCCGTATCTTGAGGTGAATGCTGTTTTCGGGATATCTTCTGTGCGTACTTTCAGCTGATGATAACCTGAGCTTAAGTCAACTTTTGAGAAGACCTTGGCTTGTGCGAGTTGGTCAAATAAATCATTTATCCGTGGCATCGTATATTTATTTTTGATTGTGACCATGTTGAGTGCTCGGTAGTCTATACACGGCCTCATGGTCCCATCCTTCTTTTTGGGAAATAATACCGGTGAGCTCCAAGGTGAGGAGCTGGCCCGTATAAATCCCTTGTCCAGCAATTCCTTTATTTGCTTCTTTAATTCAACTAACTCGGATGGCTCCATTCTGTATGGTTTCTTATATATGGGTGTGGTTCCTGGTGCTAGCTCAATAATGAACTATATTTCTCTGTCTGGCGGCATGCCTAGTAATTCCTCGGGAAATACGTCTGGAAATTCGAATACAACTGGAACCTTGCTTAACTCAGATTTATCCACTTTGTTCAATTTTGGTTGCCGAGATACTGGTCTCTCCTGAGCTGCCACTCTTATAGTTTTCCCATGATGATGAGTAAGTATCACTATTCTGTTGAAGCAGTTGATAAATCCTTTATTGGTGGTTAGCCAGTCCATACCCAGGATAACATCCAGTCCTTTGTTTTCCAACACGATGAGGTTTGCGTGGAATTTTAATCCCTCAATCTCAATGGTCAAACCTCGGCAGTAATTTTGAGTGATCTGCTTACTTCCGGGGTACTTGATGGTCATTGTTTTTCCCAAGGGAAGCATTGAAAAACCATGTTGCAAAGCAAAACTCTTCGAAATGAACGAATGAAAAGCTCCAGAATCAAACAAAACCGTGGCAGGTATTGTGTTGACAGGGAACGTACCGAGTATGATATCCGGTGCATCCTGTGCCTGCTCCTTGGTCACATGGTTCGGGTGGCCTTTCCTGTGATTGTTATTGGGGTTGAAATTATTACGCTTGGGGGCTGAATTGTTCCCGTTGCTGTTCGGTTTTGGCGTTGAGTTTCTTGGCTTAGGGAACTGTTTAGCATAGTGTCCTTCTTCTCCACATGCATAGCAGGTAACACCCGGGCGATAGGTGAAATCCTTGTCTCTTGCATGAAAATTCTTATTTGGACGTGTGTCGCTGGTCGTGGGTCTGTTCACAACGTTCCTCTGAAAATTCATTTTATTCTTGTTGTTGCGGGGGTGGTTGGTCTGATCCCTTTTTCTCTTGCGAATATCCTCCAGATGCGACGTTCATTTTCCAGTGTAATAGCTTTGTCTACCAGCGTCTTAAAATCTGGAAAAGTGTGTACGACTAACTGGCATTTTAGTGCTAGTGCCAGTCCGTCCAGGAATTTCTCCATCTTTTTATTTTCTGTCATTCGCTGTTCGTTGGCATATCGTGATAACTGCGCAAAGTGACTGTTGTACTCCTGTACTGTCATGCCTCTTTGCTTGAGATCATCAAATTCTCTTTTCTTGATTTTCATGATACTCTTAGGGATGTGTGCTCCACGAAAGCCTTTCTTGAAATCTTCCCAGGTGATATTCTTTATGTCGGGATGCATAAGCAGAAAATTTTCCCACCATGATGCGGCTGCTCCTGTGAGGTAATGCATTGCGTACAACACTTTTTCGCGGTCTGAGCATTCTGCCACAATTAACTTCCTCTCAATATCTCGAAGCCAGTCGTCGGCCTCAAGAGGCTTGTCTGTGTGAGAAAATGTTGTTGGACACGTCTTCTGGAATTCAGACAATTTTGAGTGCTGCTGGTATGGCTCACAGTGATTTCCCATGTTAATGACCTGGTTCATCATTTCTTGGTGCTGTTGCTGACTTTGCTCGTAAAGGCGGCATACTTGAGAAAATGTTGTCTCACTGCCCTGCTGACTTGACTGCCCCTGTGAGAAATTGTTGTTTGCTTGCGTGCCATAATTTTCCTCCGGTAGACTTGGCATGGAGCGTGTCCAGGGACGAGTCATTTCTTACTCCGGGGTAACAAAGCAGAAAACCTGAGAAGAACCGAGCAGCAATAGAAACCAAGATTTTGCAAAAGCGGTCAAGCCGAGCTCGAAAATGATTTTGAAATAAACTGGTCGATTGCGCACGGAGAAGGCTGCTAGTACATATGTTACACACGGATCCTAATTATACATACGCCACTCAGGGTGTGCGTACACATCCTGACATGTTATTAGAAACTAGTGCACTCCTCCAAGGTCCTACATGATGCGCAAACAAACTACTCCCAACAACCTATTTTACATATCGCACAAATATTACAAGCGAGCGCGGCACGTCGCGAGATGACGCGCTAGTCGGAGACGTTGAAGATTTCCCTCGGCCTTCCGAGGGTGAGGCCCAGTGGTGCTGGAGACTCAACTTCCTCCTCACTGATGGGCTCCAGGCGCGGAGTATGAGTACGAGGTGTCGAAGCAGGTACATCAGGCGGTGCAGCTCTGACTGAAGTAGGAGCAATGACTTGGTCAAACTCGTCAGTGGTAGGAAGACGACGAGCAGTGGCCATGATGGAAGGTGAATAGGAGGCGGCGAACGAGACAAATGTAATTGGTGGTGCAGTATGGAGTAGCTCCCTCCTGTTGGCGGAGCCACTCTGGACCATCTCCATACGGGCGGCCACCAGGTCGTCCACTAGATTATCAAAGGCTGCCTCCAGTGCCTTGAGGTATTCAACCATTGATTCAATGGCTTCGTCACGCTCCCCATTTGCACATGCAAATGCATAGTGGCATGTATAAGGCATGTGGCATGGGATGTAACGGAAGCGACGAGTCTTCATCGAAGGTAGAATGTCCCGGAGACGAGCTATCGCCTCACGGGCAGCCATCTACATAGCATGCCTCTCCGTAGGCATAGCTTTTCCCACAAATCGAAGGCGGCGCGCTTCAGACTGCCCACCTTTGAAATGTACCACAGCCTGATGCATAGACACGTTGTCGTTGAGCTTGTGATGGTAGAGTGTAAATTCGGGATGTGTGGATGGCCCGATTGCGACTTTGGTGATGGCGATGAGGAGCTTTACAAATCCCTTAGGAATGTTGGCGAACACCTATACATCACAGTCGTTGCTGGCCATCTACAAAAGTAGACAAAAATTCCAAATAGTCAGGCCATAAATCTGTGCTGACCAACAGAAAATTGCTACAGATGTAAAAATGCTGAAAAGCAGATTTCTCGCTAATAACTGATTAGCGAGCGCACCTAGTGGCTTCCTACAGTCAGCCTGGCTCTGATACCAAGGTTGTCGCGACCGGTCCTTCGGTAGAATAATTACCGGAAGACCGATCTCTTTATTAAACCGGCGAGGAATAAAATTCCTACTGGCAGACAAATCCTTGATACAGAATTTCCAGTACACTGAATATTATACAAGGTTGAGCCAATGATGGCTCAACAGATTTTATTACAAGCGCGCCAATATATTACATAGAGGCGGATGTGGCACAAGGTAGGGTGGCATACTACTGACTCGTAATAAAAGGCGGTGGAATATGTCACAGTGAAGTGGGTGGTGTGACTCCAATATTTTACAGTTCATCGAGTGTCGGAGTGAGAATCGATGAATTTGTTTGGTGGTAGGCGGAAGCGGTATAAAACAGTGATCAGTTCCAGGATCGCAAGGGACTGACTGGGACTCTTCTAAGCGTCGGACTCGCTATCGAACTCTTCATCCATGAGATCGCCTTCGTCCACATCTGGCCAAATTAACAAGCCATGTGAGTACTTTGAATGTACTCGCAAGACAGTTCGGACTTAAGATATAACAAATGCCAACATGAATGCATATGAGTTTTCCAGCAAAAATGCGACCGGAACAAAATATGAATGCACTGAAAGTAAGGCTGGAAGTCGGGCGGTAATCCTCCCGAAATCCGAAAGGTAAAATAACGGGGCCAACGAGGGTCTGGGTGACGCCTCGTAGGAGAATAATAAATGATAACAGGACAAAGTCGGGCGTCTGAGCGACACCACATAAAGGGCTTATAACCAAAGTAAATAACGAAAATGCCTCCGTCGGACGTCTAAGCGACATCACATACAGGGCCTATAAATGAAAAGAATGCCACACTCGGACGTCTGAGCGACATCACATAAAGGGCTCATAAATAAAAAGAATGCCACAGTCGGACGTCTGAGCGACATCACATAAAGGGCTTATAACAAAAATAAATAACAAGGATGCCACAGTCGGACGTCTAAGCGACATCACATAAAGGGCTTATAACAAAAATAAATAACAAGGATGCCACAGTCGGACGTCTAAGCGACATCACATAAAGGGCTTATAACAAAAATAAATAACAAGGATGCCACAGTCTGACGTCTAAGGGACATCACATAAAGGGCTTATAACAAAAATAAATAACAAGGATGCCACAGTCGGACGTCTGAGCGACATCACATAAAGGGCTTATAAATGACCGGATACTATTGATGGAATACTTCTGAAAATAAATACTGAGATGGTTGGAGAGTTCATCTACCAAATGAACTTAACAGAAATATTACTCTGGTTACTCTCAAGAATGAACTAGAGACGGTCACCGGGTTGATATGAAGATTGACCCTAGGCCATAAAACATGGCTACTGAAGGAATTTAACTCTGCAGAGCTTGTACCATTAACTCATAGCCAACGGGTTCTACTAGCCACGTGGGCTAGCCCCATCTACGGTGTTTTAGCAGAAACTCAACTAACCAGTACACACCCATTTAACATCCTGTCGTCCGGAATCACCCGCGACGACATTCACGGAAAACTTTAAGACGGGGAGGCCACAACCTCGAATAGCATGGGATCAAATTTATATATGCGCGCTCCAAGGGGTGCCCCCCTCTCGGTCCCAACCGGAAACACCCATGCCCCCTGACCGGATGATGGGCTTTAATCCAGGGCCATGGAACCCTCATCCCGGCCCCTCTACTTGGTGTGTACTCGGAAAGTGGTTTACAACCGACTAGACCGTAATCCCAACGGACGGCCTATGATAGTACTAAAAAGGAGACGAACGGAATCGAGATGTGATCCCCGTTGATACTGAGTTGACCAACTACTGGCATGCTCCAACAATACCAGTATTCCACCCCATCATATCACCATATGACCGAGGTGGTGCAACTTTCTCCTTCGGGACTCACCCGAAGCATCACTTGCATGAAATATGCCATAGACATATGCTCATATAATCATGCTTATGAACGAACTACTCGAGCAAACATGCAACACACTCATCATATCAAGAGTTCAGACATGCTTGCTTGGTTCTGAAAAGTCGGAGTCTAACTCGGCGAGATTCGCGTCTCCGTCACGGCCTTCGGTATCTATGTATTCAAACAAATACATACTAACATAAATACCGCGCGAGCAAATAAAGTTGCTCAAAATATTTCCACATAAATATGACAAAAAACTAGACGGAAAACCAAGATGGACAGAAAAAGAATCAACTCAAAATCACTTTTAGATTAAAAGATATTAAGGTTTCTGTCTAGGGACCTATATGTAATGAAACAGAAAAGATCCAGGGGCTAGAACAGAAAAGGACAAAGCGAACCGGTATGTGATACGCCAGCCGCAGAGGGAAGACGTATTTTGCAGATTGCGCTAACAGAAAACGTTTTGAAGGGAGAGAGATGAGAGACTGACAGAGGGCCCCCCGTGTCAGGTTTGAAAAACGGAGCATAGCCGCACCGGCGACGGTGCTGCGGTGATCGCCGGCGTCGATCCACGGCGAGATAGGGGAGGGGAGGGGTACCTCTAGCTTCACGGTGGTCTTCCGCGTCGAACGGTGGTGTAGTTGGAGGCCGACGAGTCCCACGTTGATGGCGAGCTTATCTCCGGCGGACGGCGGCTCGGGTGTTCGTGGAGCTCATCGGGGAAAGGTTCCTGGGGAGAAATTGGGCTGGGGGTTAGGACTAGGGGGATGCCAGGGTACTACGTTCAAGCTCACGGCGGCGGAGGAGCCCTCACCGGAGTGAACGGAGCTGGAGCCCGAGGCGGAGGCAGTTGGCCGGAGCCAGGGAAGAAAAGCCTCTCGGGGCTCTTCCAGAGGTTTGGCGTGGTATAGGGGAGTAGTGGAGGCGTGTGTGCTCGAGCACGAGCTCGGGGGTGCCTTTTATAGGCCGCTCGAGGTGGCTGCCGCGAACGGATAAGTCCGGCGAGCTAATTGCGGCGCTGCAGTGGTCGGACGGCGGGGTTAAGAGCTTGAGCACCATCCATGAGTGGTTGCGGTTCCATTCCTGCGCTTAACTGGGGAGTAGAAGGGGTGTTATGACCTGTCATCGATAGAGCGGCCGTGCGGCACGTCGGCGGCAAAAACGGCGCTCTGCGCGTGCCTGGCCGTGGCAACGGCGTGCCAGGCGTGCGCTGGGTGTGGAGAAGGACACGCGGTGCACTAGGGTGGTTTGGGCGGCGCGAAACGGCGTGGAGATGCGGCGTTGCGTCTGTCAGCCGCCACGGGCGGCGCTGTGGCCGTGGCAGCCACCGGCGCGGTCGGGCCAGGGCGCCACCGACGCCCAGAAGCTGCCAAGTGACCGTGCGGCGCGAGGATAAGAAGGAGCTGCAGTGCAGCGTCTAGCCAAGGGAGATACATATGCGTTTTGTCGCCGCGCACGACGACTGTCGAAACTGACGAAACTGACGAAGTGTCAACTGTCGACAGTTTGAGTTAACAGATGACAGTTCAGGGTAGGCTAGGTGTTTGATGAAATGATTCTGGTATTTGTGCAATGACTCTGGAGCTGATTTTTGGTGGAGTGGCCTCTTGATGTATGTAGAGGCTGCATGATTTTTCACAGAATTTTTGGAAGAAGATAAATATGAATTTCACCAATTTTTGCAAATCTGGTCCTAACTTACAGCAGGTGAAATTTGAAAATTTTGAACTGTGGACCAGTGAGACAAGATGGATCTAGGTTGGGGGTATTAAGGACTATCTAGGAGAGTTGGTTTGGAGTGAAATAGGTAGATGAAAAAGGTGGTTCCTTTGTAAATCACCAAGATCCACTATAAAAGACCGAATTTGTTTTGAGGTGAAATAAATAGGAGAAAAATCCCAACGAGGTTCAAACTTGGTGGAATTGAAGACATGCTTGTCCCATGATGTGAAGAGAGTCTTGGAGAGGATTGCTCATGTTGGGATCATGGCAAGATGAAGGTTGGAGGGGAGAGGAGTCAAGCTTAAACTTGAGAATTTAAAAACAAGAAGAGGTGAACTCAACAACTCCATTTGAATCTCAACTTGTGCTTGAGCCAAACACAAGAGGAGAACTTCAAGGCTAAAAACCAAGCTTGAGAAGACACACAAACTTTGGCAAAAAGGGGTTTTAGAAGGGCAGAAGAAAAGATCAAACAATCCCCTTTCAAAAAGGCCAAAAGTTTGCAAGAAAAACCAAATCAAAAATTTGGGGTGTTACAACCGCCACGCCTTCTTTCACCCCCGTCGCAGCGTCATCTTCTCAAGTTCACTGTGGGCCGGTGAGTGCGCAGGCCGGGCTCCTCATGGTGCGGGAGCTGCTGTCCTATCGCCCGACTGAAGAGGCTTATGTCGACTGGCTAGGTCGCATCACCGAGTTAATCAGCGCCGCTGGTGAGGCTCCGGCACCCTCAGTTTCACTTCATCCTTCCCCGCCGTGCGTAGGAGAGGTGGCACACGACACACCACCACCCCTGCTCTGCGCGTGACGAGGTTAGCTATCAGGTCATCCAGTGGCCACAGCACGAAGGCCGCGTGGCCTCCGCGTAGCCAGGCCAGCGTCAAGACCGGGCAGTGCAAGAAGGACCCGTTGCCAAGCAAGTTGTACCAGTGAGCGTGGCGGGCTGCCGTGCCTTATCGTAGGAGCTGCACCACGTCATCTGACTG
>LR738713.1:198637796-198661323 GCA_902687465.1 Secale cereale
GAGTGCGCAGGCCGGGCTCCTCATGGTGCGGGAGCTGCTGTCCTATCGCCCGACTGAAGAGGCTTATGTCGACTGGCTAGGTCGCATCACCGAGTTAATCAGCGCCGCTGGTGAGGCTCCGGCACCCTCAGTTTCACTTCATCCTTCCCCGCCGTGCGTAGGAGAGGTGGCACACGACACACCACCACCCCCGCTCTGCGCGTGACGAGGTTAGCTATCAGGTCATCCAGTGGCCACAGCACGAAGGCCGCGTGGCCTCCGCGTAGCCAGGCCAGCGTCAAGACCGGGCAGTGCAAGAAGGACCCGTTGCCAAGCAAGTTGTACCAGTGAGCGTGGCGGGCTGCCGTGCCTTATCGTAGGAGCTGCACCACGTCATCTGACTGGTCCAATTCAAGACCGACCTGTCAGCGTGCTACGACGGAACCCATGATCCAACGGAGTTTCTCTATCTCTATGCACTGAGCATCGAGGTGGTAAAGGACAACGACAAAGTCATGGTGAACTGGTTCCCCATGGCACTCAAGGACGACGCGCATTCCTAGCTCACGAACTTCCCTGAGGGGTCCATCACCACATGGGACGAGCTCAGCGAGTGCTTCATCGCCAACTTCTAAGGCACTCGTGACCACGCCCTCACCGTCAACGACCTACGGCGGGTGGAGTAGCAGCCTGGCGAGACCCTCTGGAACTACATGTAGCGTTCCAACTAGGTCCGTCTCAAGGTCCCGAAGGCGTCCGACGAGGCCATCATCTCTACATTCACAGAAGGCATAACAGACGTCATGATGAGCGAGGAGGTCGCTATCCATGACGAGTTGTGCACGGCCCTGGAGCTGTTCAACCTGGCGGACAACTGTGCTAGGGCTGAAGAATGGTGTCTTGCCCTCCACAAGCCCACGAGACTAACCCCAAAGACAAGAAGGCCAAGGCTAAGGATGCGAAGCGCAAGAGCCCCGCCGTGCTGGTGTCGGAGCCCGGTCATGAACCGCCGCCCATATTGCGTCTTCCACGAGCTCCACACCCACAACACCAATGACTACTAGGAGCTCAGGGCGATCCTTGACGAGCGCCTGGGTCATCGTCCCAAGCCCAGTGGCCAGGGTTGCAACCGTGGAGGAGGCCACGGTGAGGGCCGCTGGGAAAACCACAGCCCATCAAGGCTGGCATTACCCGCCTCGTGAGGATCACTAGCATGATGGGCCTCGTGAGGGCCCTAGCGTGATCAGCCTCACGAGGATCGCTCTTAGGGTCGCACTGGTCTCCCTCCACTACCGCCACCGCCAATACGGAACGAGGATAACCGTATGGATTAGGGGGTTGGGGGCTTCCAGGAGCCTCACGCCATCGCTTGCATCCTTGGAGGAGCCCAACCGCCTGCCTCAAACTGCGTCTTCGAGCAGTTCTCCCGCGAGGTCTACGCGGCCCTACTAAGGGTCGAGGCCGCTCGCCCCCTCAAGTGGTCCAAATGGGTCATCACCTTCGAATCCAAGGATCAACTTAAGTGCGCGACCACTGCCAGAGTGCTCCCCATGCTTTGCACGCCGACACTTCTGCTTGACTCGGGCCTTCAGCCTTTCACTTCGGTTTCCTACTGGGATTATTGTTACCAGGGTCGCGTTCGCTGACTTTTCCTTTGCCACTACGCAGACGGTCTTCTAGCTCACCATTCGCGTACAAAGTCGCTATCTCCATCATTTGGCTCATCGTCAAGGTCCTGGACCTACCAAATTTCAAGATGAGCTCTATGTATCTGATGCCAGCCTTAAAAGCGCACACTGCTTGATGCTAGGTAAAATTATCGACCACTCGATAAAAATATCCTCAAAGTTTCATTCAGCTTCTGAACACAATGCTGCAATTTAGTCAGTCCGGCGGGGCGCTTTCACGTTCCTTCAAAAGTTCTAATGAATACTCGAGCGAGGTCTTCCCGGCAACATATACTGAAGGGAGCCAACGGGTTCAACCACGCCCATGCTGACCCTACTAACATCAAGGGAAAATGCTTCATGGCAACATAAACATTCCCACCCATCTGTACTACCACTCGGTAATCTTCTAACCACATCTCTGGCTTTGACTAACAAGTTAACTTGTTCACTCCTATGGCTAATCTGAAGTTGGGTGGTATCTCTGCGACTCGAATGGCCCTGCTGAAACACTCGGGACCAGAGATGAACGGGCCACTTCCACTCGGACGATCTCTATCCATGTTCTCTCGGTGGGCTCTGCCTCTGTCGACTAGATTCTTTATGAGGACTTACATCGCATCAAACCCTGGATCACGTGGACCGCGTGACCCTCTCCGCTCATCATTAAACATGCGCCTAGCACTCGACGACTGTCGTCGTGGTGATGTCGTGCAGAGAATCGCTCGTGGCCTTACTACGGGTAATGATGCCAGTGATAGCCGTGATCTTCACCTCGCAGTAGTGATCTCGGAATATGAGCCGACTGAACCATGTCTGCTCTCACTGGTCTGCTATGAATCCTGTTGTGCGACTGAGAAACGGCTGAATTCTGCTCCCTAGCCTCTCTGAGTAACGCAAGAATTTGCCTGAGGCCTTCTCCTGCCTCAGATCGAGATGGCTGGATGGACTCTCTGATATGTGCAGCATCCACCAAGTTTTAAATCGAAGTGCGGAATACCTGACACTCATTTGGGGATTCACTCTGAAACAATTGCCGCTGCCGTCGATTCGAGCTCTGGGGTTTCTCGCGAACTTACTCTTCGAGTGACTTCTGGAGCTCCTCAATACGCGTACAATCAGCCAGGGTGACCACGTGCACATCCTCCAAGGCATGGGCCTCTGCGGTCGCGCCGACAATTAGAGTGGGTCCTAAGGACTTGATCGTTTCAGCGCTGCAGTTCCTCTCTCTGATGCGCGGTGACGGGTTGCGGATAGTACTCGTCGTTAACTTGCAACGGCCCAACACCCCCAGCCGCATCGTAGGAGAGTCCATGTGGGCTAGACTGAGAGCCAGCCATGAGAACTTCTGCAGCAGGATCGCTGCACTCCCACTCGGAAGGAACGTCGAAGTGATGAAACATCGGATCGAACAGGCCGTGGAGGGACTCGTCGTGTCAATTGCCGTGATCTGCTGAGCAGATGACTGTCGAGCCACCGTATGCTTCACCCACCACTCGAGACGTGAGCAGCTGGATCACCTATGATGGCGAGAGGCAGTAGTGGACAATGCCGCCGGGGCTGACTGGTACCAAGTCGACAGCGGCCATAGGAGGACACTACAGGAGCTCACGCAGAAGTATGCCATCCGGAGAATAGGGAGCGCCTAGACGTCCAACGGGGCTTGTTCGGGCCATGCCAAGTCATCAACGACGAAGCTGAGAGCTCCGAAACGGATCTCGCGACCCAAGGACAATCCGGCGCTGCAAACCATGGTCATGATGAAAAACGCAACTATGCCGGAAGTCGCCTAGATGTCTGCCCCATGGTGGGCGCCAACTATCGTGGGAATAGGTCTGACAGTAGAGTATGGGGGTACGTATGAGAGGGCAGAGTCCGGCTACAATGAGGTTGTACACTCGGATTTACGAGTTCTGGTCCTCTCAGAAGAGGGAATGACCCTACGTCTCGGTGTTGTGGGAGCTCTGTTATCTAGAGTGTTGGGATACAATAGGTGCGAACCCTTGTGCAGGAGCAGAGGGGCGGCTTATATAGAGTATGCTGGCCCCTTATCAATGCTGTCGTTATCTAAGGGTTCAATGTAGAGGATTAAAGGCGCGAGTGTTACATGTAACGTCAACATTAAGTATTCTTTAAGGTGCTCCTAAAATGTCAACTTTTCATTGTTAAATATTAGGATTAAAGCTAAGAATGCAAAAATTCTTAGTTTTGGATTTGGAGTTACATAATAGGGGAAATGTATTTTTAGAAGTGGTTTTAAATGCCCAAATTTGAATTTAAATTTGAACAATACAAAAAAGTTTGCTGGATTTGTATGGAAGTTGCACCATTAAATAGGTTGGATTATTACAAGAATTTAGGGGTTGTAATTACTCCATTTTGACAAATATTATTTTCTATGGAATTTTGGAAGTTTCAGGAACAAAGGAGAAGAAAACAGGCACTACAATTGTGCCAAAACTGCCACAATGCAGCAGGCTGAGAGAGAAATCAGCCGTGAGGGGGCAGCTATGTCGAAGGCGTATTCTTCGAAAACGCCTCCACTTTTGCAGTGAACCGGCACGCACGTGATGGAGATTGAAACTTGACAGGCGGGGGCCCCTTTCAGGGTGGAAGACTGACAGACAGGCCCCATAGCCTTCATCATCAATCTCTAGACAGGGAGGACGGCGAGCTCACTGGCGGCATTTTCGAGCACGGCGGGACGAGCCGAAGGCACCGCTGAGATCAGCATCGAGTCGCCCTTCAGGTGGTGGTGGAGTGAGTCGCGGGGGTGGGCTAGTTCGCCGGCGGCAAGGAAATAGGGCGACGGCGCTCTTGGAGGAGGTTGTTCCTATCACCTCCGACGTCAATTGATAGGGTAAAGATACGGGAAATTGCCAGGATGGTCCACGGGCTCCAAATTTGAAGGAAGCATGGGCGGAGCGGGCCTGTACACAAAGAACGATGACGACCCGAGGCGGCGGGGCCCGGGATCGATCTCGAGCTCGGGGGCTTATGGAGGTGGATGGGTGGTGCATGGGGGACGATTGTGGGTGTGGGGAATGAAAGGGAGCAAGAGGGAGGACTCGGGTGGCCTTAAGTAGGCAACCCGAGGTCCACCATGGGCGCGGCCAATGGGTGCCCGCGGGATCAGCTCTGGAGGTTGTTGCACAGGGAAAGGAGGGCTAGGGGGCGCTCCTAAGGGATGTCTAGGGTGCCAGGAAGGGAGAGGAGGTCCGGGGCGAGCTGCATGCGGGCCACAGGAGCTGCACGAGCATTGGCCAAGCGGGCGACGCTCTGGCACGAGTCGTGGGAGACATAGGTGGGGGCGGGAGCAAGTGAGCGGCCTGCTGGCGTGTTGCGGACAACGGGGCACGTCGACTGGTGCGTGGGGGAGGCTTGAGGTGGTCGAGGGCGTGGTGTCAACGGTCGGGTGCCCTGCCAGGCTCTCCAGAGCGCGGCTTTGGCCAGCATCCACAGTTTTCCCGTTTCCTCGCACGTCCACTTGCGTCTAGAGGCTGCTGGGAGAGTGGGCAAAAGTCATGGGGCGCCTCAGATGCTCTTGAAAGCTGAGGAAGTAGAGAGGAGCTGAGAGACAGGGAGAATCCCACTGGCCAGAGAAGAAAAAAAGGGGCTCTACCCCTCTTCATCATTTCTCTTCTGGCAGAAAAGCATATAGGGGTTAGGGGGGGCTAGGAGGGATTGTCGTAAAAATCTTAACCCAAGGAGAATAGTGGAAGGGGCATAAACATGAATTGAGATATATATGTTTATCAACTTGTTTTGAGTTTCTTCTAGAAGGTGTTTGATGATGATTTGAGATATATATGTTTCTCAACTTGCTTTGAGACTTAACATGAGTGAGTGCCGTCACAATATAGTAATGCCCACAAATTTTGATATCAAATGGAGAAAGTAGCCAATGCAACTTTTGTAAACCCTAGAAATCAACACAAATGTGTTTCCCTAGATTTAGTCATGCAAATCCATTCTACTTGATGTACAACTTGGTGTAGTGCCATCATTTGAGCATTATATCATGCCCATAAAAATTGGGGTCAAAAGGAGACAATTTACAATGTAGAGTTGTTCAAATTTGGTTCTGGATAGAAAAAATTTTGAGAAGTTTTGATGATGTTATCTTGTTCTCCAAGAGACAGAACTTGGTAAGATCACCAATTCTGGCATTTGTGACAGGCCAGAATTTCTTGGAATTTATAGAGATAATTTCCTTTGTAAATATTTCAAAAGCTTGCATTATCCAGAAAGGGGTTTTGAGAGATTTGACTAATATTTTTGAACATCACCATGTGTTGAAACTCTTATATATCTCCAATAAGCTTCCCAAAAGTTTCTCAAATATTTTTGAAACATAAAAATAATTTTAACCTATTAATGACCATTTCTGGCCTGAAGAAAAATCCTATAAATAAAATATAAAAATAACTTTCAAAATTATATTTTTGTGGTTTATGTGAGTCATATATCTAGTAGGAGTCAAAGATACTTTTTGAAAGATTTTTCATGTCCTAAATTAAGTACTTGTAGTGCAAGCCTCAATTCAGGGATTTTTGAAAACCTAATTTAGGAAATTCATTTTGGCCAAATTATTTTTATAGTAAAATAGTACTCTGTGTTATACACATGGCATGGTCTTTGGGTAGAGTTTTGGATCAAGGAGATGAAGTTTAGGTGGTGGAGCTATGTTATTGACTTTTATGAGAACTTGAAATCACATACAAAAATCCAAATCAAATAAAAAGCCAAAGAATGCCAAAGTTTTCGTTGCTCCAAATTGCCATGCTTTATTAATGCAAGCGACATGAAACAAAACACTGGGTGTGATAGACCTACCTGCCTTTGACATGGAAGTTCGGATCTAAGGTTGTCTTCACGCTCCCAGGTTGCTCCTGCTTCAGTATGATTACTCCACTTGACCTTGAAGTAATTGATGGTGTGGCTTCGAGTATGTTGTTCTTCTTCGTCCAGAATGCAAATGGGTCTCTTGCGGTAGGTCAGATCGGGCTGAAGGTCGATGTATTGACAATCGATGTCCTTGTAGAGGTCAGGCCCATCGGGCACTTGGACACACTTTTGGAGTTGTGACACGTGGAACACGTTGTGCACATCAGAGAGTTCGGAAGCAACTTCTCCTCACCTATCAATTATCATGAAGGGGCCTATGTATCTAGGGGCGAGTTTTCCTTTGCATGGAAGTGGTGGGTTCATTTGAGAGTTGTGACTTGAAGATAAACATGGTCCCCAACACGGAAACTCATTTCACGGCGGCGCGAATCAGTGTAGCTCTTTTGTCTTGACTTGGTGGTCTCCAAACGCTCTCTGACTAGTTGAACTTGCTCTTCTGTGTCGCGGAGGACATTGGGTCCGAATACCAGTCCTTCTCCGGTTTTCGACCAGTTGAGGGGAGTGCGACATTTCCATCCATAGAGCACCTCAAATGGTACCATGTGAAGAGTGGATTGGTAGCTATTATTGTATGAGAACTCGACGAATGGTAATCTGTAATGCCCCGGATGTAATACTTTCCCTTTTTGGCAATATATAACTTTGGCTTCACCAGTTCCATTCCGGGTTCTTCGTCTTTTCGGGTTTTCGTCGTTTTTGTCGTGTGCGTGTGTGCATTCATCCATGTCATGTTGTCATGTGCATTGCATTGCATTGTGTTGTCGTTTGCATCCGGTCCCACTCGTTCCTTCCCATTGTCCGTTTCGAGTTCCGACGCTCTCTCACGTGCCCCGAGTCCTTCTTTTGTGTTTGGCCGTGTAACATTTCCGGTTTGGCGTGAGACTTGTCGTGCGATGTTGTTTTGGTACGCGTAACCCGCATGTCAAGTTTTGTCGCGTTTGGAGTTCGTTTGATACTCCAATAGTTATCCTCGTGGGCTAAAAGTACCTCCTCTTTGAGGCCCAAGACACCCCTCCAACAGCCCACCAACCCAGCTCAAACCCTTCCCATCATCTAGGACGTTCAATTGTGATCTCGTGGCCGAAAACCTCTCCTCATTCGGACTACCCTAGCTCCTTGTGCCTATATAAACGTCCACCCCCCACCAATTTTGCGTCCAAAACCCTAGTGTTTCCTCCTCTGCCGCGCAGTGTTTCCACCGCCGCCGCGCTGTGCTTCCATCGACCGCCTCCAGTGCTTCCGCCCCGCCGTGCGGGCCCCGCAGGCCCAGCGCCGGCCCACTCCCGCCGCCATCTGGGCCGAGGACGCAGATCCCGCGCCCTCGTCTTCTTCTCTTCCGGCCACTCGCCGCCGCCACCCTCCGGCGACCCTCCGCCGCCGCCTTCAGATCTGGCCGCGCCCCGAGCCGCCCCTTCTCCGCCGCCGGCCCCTCGTCGCCGCCGCCTCAAGACCCCACCGCCCGACCTCAAGACCCCGCCGCCAGCCTACCACCTCGCCGCCGCCGGGCGCCATGGCAACATCCTGCCGGTCGCGGCTTCGAGGGCCCTCCGGCCTCGCTCGTCCCCGATCGGGATCGATCCAGCGACGCCTGGGAACCCTAGCGGGCGCGCGCCCGGCTGCCCGCGGACCCGCTTCGCCGACCCGGGTGGACCCGTTGACTCCGCGACCCGCAGCGCCCGCAACCCATTCCAGATCCGACCTGTTTGACCGGAGGTTGACCTCGTTTTTCCTTCTAAGTGTTTAGTTTTCCAGTGTATGATGCATATTTGTGATGAGGATAACTTTTACTGTGCATGTCCGTTTTGTGCATATGATATGTCAAAATGATCGTGGTGACATGTACTATGTTTTGTTCCATTGTGTCATGCATGTTTGAGTCTATCTAGATGTCTTAATCTTCATGGGAAGAGTGCTACTTGTTATAAACTGCTGCTATTAGTTGTTTTCATGCCATGTTTGAAATGTGATAACTTAATGCATGTTTATCCAAATGAAGCAAATGATATGTCCACATGTTCATCATGAGATGCTCTACATGTTGGTTGCTATAGGATGCATGATAGATTTCATATTGCCATGTTTATCTCCTTTGCAAGTTGCTATGTGGCTGTTAGGTTGTTAAACTTGTTACGAGATGCCTAGTTGAGGTGCTCGTTGTTATTGATGTGGTTGTCCCCATGTTGCATGCTTATATGTTTTGGACTCCCCATCATGTGTACTTTGCTGTGGTTCAAACCACTTCCCATGTTATTCTTTGAGGTGAATTAAACTTGCTCACAAACATGCCATGATGTTACTGCTGTTTTAACACTGTGAAATTTTTCACTAAGTCTGGAATCTGTAATTTCAAGATGCCATGTTTGCTTGTTGTTCTAGGCAAACCCATGCTAGTTTTGGGATAAATATTGATGTTTCCTTGTTGTATATGTTGTTGGCTATCCATTCATGCTCTCACATGCTCATTTGGGTGGCTGTAGCATATTTAACTCTTGCTCCCAAGTTGCTATAAATTACTGCTGTCAGGATTTTGTTGTCATGTTTAAAATGTTGTAGCTTGTTGCTATTGATCCATGCCTCCTATGGAAATGCTCCAATGGAATTGTTTGTTGTAGGATATGTCTACTTTATGTCCATGCTTCTTGTCATGATGTTTGAGTGCTGTAGAATATATATTTCTTGCTCCGAAGTTTCTATGTGGCTGTTAATTTCAGCTTTGCATTGTTTCTTGATTCGGGTGTATCTTTTAGCCCGTTGCTCCGTTTTGAGCAAGTCCTATATGAAACTTGTGTGTTTTTGCATGTATATTCACAGTATCCTCTTGGTAAAATGTTTTGAAGTTCCTGGCTTGATGCATATTGTCATGTACCTTGTGCTGTATCTCTGTGTTTCCTATGTTGTTTTTCTGTGCATCCTAAGTGCATCTGCAGTGCTTCCTTAGTGCATCAGCCATGCATCCTGTAGTTTTGCGCATTGCATCTTGTTTGATTTCGTGCCTCGTGTGTTTTGTGTTGAGTAGAGCCGGAAGCCGAGAACGAGTACGAGCACGAGGTTACTACCGAGGTTGAGAACGAGGAGCTCTCTTACGATCTCATCGACGACCCGACAGGCAAGATGACCTGACCCAGATAACATTACTATCTTTGCCTATTGCTAGAAGTCTTGATCTTTAGCTTATTGCCTCTATGCCTATGTTTTCCTGTCAGCCTCCTATTGTAACCATGAATCTGTTTAACCACCCTACCTATGCAAACCTTTGATTGGCTAAGTAAGCTTCGCTCAGCCCCTCTTATAGCATTGTTAGTTGCAGGAGAAGATTTGAAGATTCTTGCTTCATGTTGAAGCTTGTTGGGATATCACACTATATTAACTCTTAAATGGAATCATCTATATATATTGGTAATGGGTGGAAGGCTAAGCCTTTTGCTTGGTGATTTGTTCCACTCATGCCGCCATAGGAACCGTATAAACCGGTGTTATGTTCCTTGATTATGCGTTCCTCACACGGTTGGGGTTATGGAACCCCCTCGATAAACCGCTTAGCGCTAAGGCTTTTCCAGCAAGTCCAAACATTGGTACTCCATTTGCCTAATAACTTAAACTTGAATAGGGACTAGCTATACCCTTTTATTAATCAACAACCCGGGTCAGTGCTCCACATGAGTGTTGGTCCAAACCGGGGGTTCTGCGGGGCCTCCTTGGGGAAACCCGAGGTATATGCTATAACCTATAGAATTGCCCATCCGGTCGTGGCCTGACTAGATACGCGCGGCTACTGTCACGGTGTCGGCACGCCGGGAGGATTTGCTGGATTAGTCTTACCTTAGTCGGAGTATCTTGAGCACGGGATTCCGAGGATACTCGGGCCTTCCCACCTTGGAGTTGCGACTCCGCGGATCGTGGGATTGTCATGGGCCAAGTTGGAACACCCCTGCAGGGTTTTGAACTTTCGAAAGCCGTGCCCGCGGTTATGTGGCAGATGGGAATTTGTTAATATCCAGTAGTAGAAATCTTGACACCATGTTCAGAACACACTACCAGCGTGAGTACCGTGATGGTCATTTTCCGAAAGCGGTTCGGAAAGTGAACACGGTGGCGCTATGTTTGACATGCTTAGTTAGGATCACTTCGTGATCATCTTTTCGTTTGAGGCACTTCTCTTCTCGCTCTCTTTTACGTAAGTTAGTGCTAGTGCTGTTGCAACCTCTTGTTCT
The DNA here is from genome assembly GCA_902687465.1 of Secale cereale. Lineage (NCBI taxonomy): Eukaryota > Viridiplantae > Streptophyta > Magnoliopsida > Poales > Poaceae > Secale > Secale cereale. The sequence goes on from LR738713.1 coordinate 198,648,562, forward strand.
TTCTTCAGCCTTGTTCCACACCCAAGGCTTGGATAGTTGTGTTACCCGGGAACGGGATTGCTGAGTCCTCTGTGGCTCACAGATTCTACACCACACCAGATGCAGGTACTATGGTGAGCTATTCAGGTGACGGCACCGAGCTAATCTGGGAGTACGACGAGGACCGTAGCCGTTACTATGTGCACTATCTCGTTGATCTGTAGAGGTTTCTATTAGGGGTGATCTAGACCTGTGTTTTTATGTATGTTTGGTATCTTTCATTTGGATCTTCAACCGTAGACGGGTTGTGATGTTATTTGAATGATGTTTGGATATGTAATGAATTGTGTGACGTGGCGAGTGTAAGACAACTATTTTTTTCCCTTTCATCCCTATTTTTACATGAGATGTGCAAAGGTACCGAACTTGCGATCATTCCAGAATGGGCTTATACCTTTAAGTCGTGCCTCGACACGTAGGAGGTATAGTCCCATCCTAGGCATTACAAGTTGGTATTCAGAGCCTTCTCCGACCTAGAAGCCCCCACTGATTGATCGAATCGTTGACGGTTGAGTCTAGGCACACACTTAAAATGTTTTGAGTCCTATATATATATTGGAGAGTAGGATTTCTTTTGCTCCTCATCTCTTTTCACTCTGGTGAGGACTCCTGACGATTACTCTTGCCTCTTCTACTCTCAAAAATTGCACCAAATTTTTTTTAGGAATCTCGCGAGTATTTTTTGGATTGTTCCGATGTCTTTGTGACGAGAACATGGTTCTCGATGCCTCCTGTCATTAGGGGTTGTGGCAGTGTCCTGGGGAGTTGAGCTCCGAGGTGTTGTCGTCACAAACATATCGCGGCAGTTCTAGAATACTTAAGATGACCGACATCGAAAACTCTCCTATGCGGTTAGTGGCAAGATAACCCCGACATCACCCAGTACTGGGGAGGTAGTTTGGGAGTATTGCCATAGCTTGTATAGTAGATGCGTTTTGAAGGTCCGAGGTAGATGGTTTTCGAAAATAACTGGTTATGTATTGAAGGATGGATACAGCTGGATGTATGATTAGAGTTGAGTGCGCTATGCTTCCCCTGTATCCCCAACACCTGATTGCATAACTGGAAACTTTTGGAAATTAATAGGTGGGTTCATCTAGTAGCTCGTAGGCATTCTTCCAATGAATGCAGGTTACGGAGTTCGGGGTTCTACATTGAGTGAAGTAGTTTTATGGCCGTTGTTCCGATCGGGAGTTGCATCTTAAAGGGTCCTTGGCTATGCTGATCCGGGGATTGCAAAACCCTTTTCTAAGACGTTCCATAAGCTTTCAGCATGAATATGTTAAACGAAGCTCCTATCTTGTATTTGTTCTATCTGCACCTTGTTGTTTTATTTACCTTTTGTCTCCCAAGTGGCTTCTCGTGAAGATTGTTGTTATTATTAAACTGAGAATTTCATTCGTTCCTCTTGTTCGAATGATTCTTGTGAAGACTATGTTGCAATTCTAGCCGTTGTTTCAGCTTATATCTTCTTTCAATCAAATGGCTAATGGTGGTCATCTCTTTCAGGATGTCTCCTAAAAGGGTTCCCAACGCTAACCCAGAGGGTGAAGAGGTTCCTGATCGTCCTCCCTGCCCTCCTCCTCCGTCTGAGGCCTGGAGAGCAATTATGCAAACTACGAACCAGAACACCCATATGCTTATGCAGATGATGCAGCAAATTCAAGCAAATCAGGGTGCTCATGGGAACCAAGGCAATTTGTTCAACCAACAGCATTTTGCTACGCTCAAACAGTTCTTGGCAAATCAACCAAAGGGTTTCAGTTACTGTGTGGACCCTCTGGATGCTGAAGACTGGATAACAGATATCAAGAAGCATTTTGAGTGCAGTAACGTCAGGCTCGAGGACTATGTGAAGTTTGCAGCCTTCCAACTCAAGGACCAAGCAGCTGATTGGTGGCAGCAGTACAAAGACTCCAGAGCAGGGCGTGTAATCTCCTGGGATGACTTCTGCAAGGACTTTCGCTCTCACCACATTCCAACAAGTGTCATCGAGGGTATGCGTGAGCAATTCCGCAACCTGAAGCAAGGCTCTATGTCTGTCTACCAATATAATGTCAAGTTCCAGAACCTTGCCCGCTATGCCAAGCAAGACATCCCAGATGCCATGAGCAAGATCTATCAGTTCCGTGGTGGTCTGAAGGATGAACTCCAACTTGCTCTCACCTTGTTCGAGCCTGATGAGTTTGACAAATTCTATAACATGGCGCTTAAGCAAGAGGCAGCCCAGCTCAAGATGGAAGCTTCCAAAAAGAGGATCAGAGATGCCGTTCACTCCTCCTCATCTTCTCAAGTGGTCGCGAAGCAACAGAAGTTTTGGCTTCCACCTCCTCAAGTTATTCGAGCTCCCTACAACAACAACAACAACAAGAACTCTGGTGGCTGTGGTTTCTCCCACCCACCCAACCCAAGCAACCAGTCAAAGAATCAGTTTCAAGCTTCCAAGTCAAGTGCTCCTCATTACCGTCCTCTCTCAGAAGTCGTTTGCAACAAGTGTGGCAAGAAGGGTCACTATGCCAACAAGTGTTCTCAAAGGCGCCTTCCGCTACCTCCACCTGTCAGCGCTGCTATTGTCAAGCATGATCCGAAGGTTGCAAGAGTGAATCTGATGAATGCAGCTCAAGCAGAGAATTCTACATATGTGATACTTGGTAAAGTGTTGTTTCATTCAGGTGCATCACATTCTTTCATGACATATCCATTTGCATCCAAGCATAATGTGAACACATCAGCTTTACCAAGGCAATTAGCAATTTCTTCTCCGGCAAAACAGATGCATTCTAGCTTGTATGCTGAGGATGTATCTATTCGCATGGGTGATTATCGCTTTCTCGCTTCTCCGGTGGTTCTTGGCAACTCCGACATTGACCTTATTTTCAGGATGGATTGGCTTTCTCAGCATGATGCTCACATTGATTGTGCAAATAAGGAAGTCAAGATTACTCATCCTAACGAAGACGTGATTATCTTCGCCTCTCGGGATAACACAATCAGGCTATTCTCTCTCAATGACAAGGGCGAGATTAATGCCATCTCTCAAATTCCGGTGGTTAACGAATATGAAGACGTTTTCCTGAAGAGCTTCCAGGCATGCCTCCACATCGTCAAGTGGAATTCGTCATTGAACTCGAGCCTGGTACTGAGCCAGCATGCCGGCGTCCGTACAAGCTCTCCCCTGAAGAGTTGAAGGAGTTGAAGAAACAGCTTGATGAACAAGAGCGTATGGGCCTGATCAGGCCTAGCACGTCTCCTTGGGGCTGAGGTGTCTTATTTTTCAAGAGGAAGGATGGCACGAAGCGCCTTTGCGTTGATTACCGGCCATTGAACAAGAAGACAATAAAGAACAAGTATCCGCTCCCCAAAATCAATGAATTGTTCGGGCAGCTCAAAGGAGCTAAAGTGTTCTCTAAGCTCGATCTCCGAATGGGTTATCACCAAATTCGCATTCACGAAGAAGATATCCACAAGACTGCCTTCAGAACCAGCTACGGCTCATATGAATTTACAGTCATGTCCTTTGGCCTCGCTAATGCTCCACCTACCTTCTCGAGAATGATGCACTACATTTTCAACCCCTAGACCAACGAGTTTGTGCTTGTGTATCTAGATGACATCTTGGTATTCTCCTAGAATGAAGAGGATCACGAAAAGCACCTCCATCTGGTTCTTGATAGACTCCGTGAACATAAGTTCTACGCCAAGTTCTCCAAGTGTGAATTCTGGCTCGATAAGGTCTTGTATCTGGGCCATATCATCTCCGCTGACGGTATTGCTGTGAACCCTGAGAAAGTTGAAGCGATTGTCAACTGGGAACCTCCTCAGAACGTCAAGCAACTCCGAAGCTTTCTTGGTCTTGCTAGCTATTGCAGAAGGTTCGTTGAGAACTTCTCCAAGATTGCAAAGCCTCTCTCCAACTTGCTGCAGAAGAATGTCAAGTACAACTAGTCTCCAGACTGTGATGTGGCATTCAAAACTCTCAAAGAAAAGCTCATCTCTGCTCAAGTTCTTACTCCTCCAGATGAGTCCAAGCCCTACGAAGTATTCTGTGATGCTTCTCTTCAAGGACTTGGTGGTGTGCTAATGCAGGACAAGAAGATTGTGGCATACACTTCTCGTCAACTGAAGCCAAGTGAGAAGAACTACCCCACACATGATCTCGAGCTAGCAGCTGTGGTACACGCTTTGATTACGTGGAGACACCTTCTGTTGGGCAGAAAAGTCGACATCTTCACCGATCACAAGAGCTTGAAGTACATCTTCACACAGCCGAGCCTTAACCTCCACCAGACTCGTTGGGTCGAAATGATCCAAGAGTATGATCCAAGCATCGAATACACACCTGGCAAGGCAAATGTCATTGCAGATGCTTTGAGTAGAAAGGCATATTGCAACAGTCTCCTTATCAAGCCGTTTCAGCCTGAGCTTTGTGAAGCATTCAGGAAGCTCAACCTCCAAGTTGTTCCGCAAGGCTTTCTTGCAAATCATCAAGTTGCTCCTACCTTGGAAGATCAGATTCGTGAGGCCCAACTCAGTGATGCTATGGTCCATAAAGTGAAACATGGTATTGCAAAGGGTACTCCCAAATACAAGTGCTATCGCGTTGATGCGAGAGATACCTTGTTCTTTGAGGACAGACTTGTGGTTCCCACAGGTGATCTCAGGAAGCTCATAATGGACGAAGCACATGATTCCCTCCTTTCGATTCATCCTGGAAGTTCCAAGATGTACCAAGACCTCAAGCAATCTTAGTGGAGGACTCGCATGAAAAGGTAGATTGCCCAATTTGTGAATGAATGTGATGTCTGCAGAAGAGTGAAGGCAGAGCATCAACGTCTAGCCGGTCTTCTCCAACCTCTTCCTATTCCCGAGTGGAAATTCGACCACATTGAAATGGATTTCCTCACTGGCTTTCCTAAGTCCAAGAAAGGGAATGATTCTATCTTTGTGGTGATTGACAAGCTTACCAAAGTCGCTCACTTCCTTCCAGTCAAGGAATCCATCAATGCAGCTCAACTGGCAGAATTGTACACTTCCAGAATTGTGTCCTTACATGGCATTCCTCAAGTTATCTCCTCAGACCGTGGAAGTTTGTTCACTTCCAAGTTCTGGGACTCCTTTCAGTCTGCCATGGGCACTAAGATCCGTTTCAGCACTGCATTTCACCCTCAGACTAGTGGTCAAGTCGAGAGAGTGAATCAGATTCTAGAAGACATGCTCAAAGCCTGTGTCATATATTTTGGCATGAAGTGGGAAGATTGCCTTCTGTTTGCTGAGTTCTCTTACAACAACAGCTTCCAAGCAAGTGCCAGCAAAGCTCCGTTTGAAATCCTCTATGGCAGAAAGTGTCGTACCCCTCTCAACTGGTCCGAGACTGGTGAACGTCAACTTCTTGGCAATGACTTGATCTCAGAAGCCGAAAAATGTGCAAAGTCATACGTGAGAATCTCAAGGCCCCTCAGTCGCGTCAGAAGAGCTAGTATGACGTCAAGCATCGTGATTTGCCCTTCAACATTGGGGATCATGTCTATCTCCGTGTTTCTCCTATTAAAGGCACCCAAAGATTCGGTATCAAAGGAAAGCTTGCTCCTAGATACGTGGGCCATTTCAAGATCCTTGGCAAAAGAGGCGATCTAGCCTATCAACTTGAGCTCCCTTCCAACTTCGCTAATGTTCATGATGTGTTTCACGTGTCTCAACTCCGCAAGTGCTTCAAGACACCTGAATGCACCATTCTGTTTGAGGAGATTGATCCTAAACAAGACTTGTCTTACCGAGAGCATCCTGTTGCTATTCTCGAAGAAACCGAGCGCAAGACCCGCAACAAGTCAATCAAGTTCTTAAAAGTCAAGTGGTCACACCATACCAACCGAGAAGCTACGTGGGAACGAGAAGATCACCTTCGTTCCGAGTACCCTTCCTTCTTCCAGTCCTAGATCTCGGGACGAGATCTTTTCGTAGTAGAGGAGAGTTTGTAATGCCCCGGATGTAATACTTTCCGTTGTTGGCAATATATAACTTGGGCTTCATATTTTCCATTCCGGGTTCTTCGTCTTTTCGGGTTTCCGTCGTTTTTGTCATGTGCATGTGTGCATTCATCCATGTCATGTTGTCATGTGCATTGCATTGCATTGTGTTGTCATTTGCATCCGGTCCCACTCGTTCCTTCCCGTTGTCCGTTTCGAGTTCCGACGCTCTCTCACGTGCCCGTGGCTTCCCCGAGTCCTTCTTTTGTGTTTGGGCGTGTAACGTTTCCGGTTTGGCGTGAGACTTGTCGTGCGATGTTGTTTTGGTACGCGTAACCCGCCTGTCAAGTTTTATCGCGTTTGGAGTTCGTTTGATACTCCAACAGTTATCCTCGTGGGCTAAAAGTACCTCCTCTTTGAGGCCCAAGACCCCCCTCCAACAGCCCACCAACCCAGCTCAAACCCTTCCCATCATCTAGGCCGTTCAATTGTGATCTCGTGGCCGAAAACCTCTCCTCATTTGGACTACCCTAGCTCCTTGTGCCTATATAAACGTCCACCCCCTCCAATTTTGCGTCCAAAACCCTAGTGTTTCCACCTCTGCCGCACAGTGTTTCCACCGCCGCCGCGCTGTGCTTCCACCGACCGCCGCCAGTGCTTCCGCCCCGCCGCGCGGGCCCAGCACCGGCCCACTCCCGTCGCGATATGGGCCGAGAACGAAGATCCCGCGCCCTTGTCTTCTTCTCCTCCGGCCACTCGCCGCCGCCGCCCTCCGACGACCCTCCGCTGCCGCCTTCAGATCCGGCCGCACCCCGAGCCGCCCCTTCTCCGCCGCCGGCCCCTCGTCACCGCCGCCTCAAGACCCCGCCGCCCGGCCTCAAGACCCCGCCGCCGTCCTACCACCTCGCCACCGCCGGGCCCTCCGCCCGGAGCCGCCGCCGCATCGAGGGCCCTCCGGCCACGCTCGTCCCCGATCTGGATCGATCCAGCGACGCCTGGGAACCCTAGCGGGCGCGCGCCAGGCTGCCCACGGACCCGCTTCGCCGACCCGGGTGGACCCGTTGACTCCGCGACCCGCAGCGCCCGGAACCCGTTCCAGATCCGAACCGTTTGACCGGAGGTTGACCTCGTTTTTCCTTCTAAGTGTTAGTTTTTCAGTGTCTGATGCATATTTGTGATGAGGATAACTTTTACTGTGTATGTCCGTTTTGTGCATATGATATGTCAAAATGATCGTGGTGACATGTACTATGTTTTGTTCCATTGTGTCATGCATGTTTGAGTCCATCTAGATGTCTTAATCTTAATGGGAAGAGTGCTACTTGTTATAAACTCCTGCTATTAGTTGTTTTCATACCATGTTTGAAATGTGATAACTTGGTGCATGTTTATCCAAATGAAGCAAATGATATGTCCACATGTTCATCATGAGATGCTCTACATGTTGGTTGCTATAGGATGCATGATAGATTTCATATTGCCATGTTTATCTCCTTTGCAAGTTGCTATGTGGCTGTTAGGTTGTTAAACTTGTTATGAGATGCCAAGTTGAGGTGCTCGTTGCTATTGATGTGGTTGTCCCCATGTTGCATGCTTATATGTTTTGGACTCCCCATCATGTGTACTTTGCTGTGGTTCAAACCACTTTCCATGTTATGCTTTGAGGTGACTTAAACTTGCTCAAAAACATGCCATGATGTTACTGTTGTTTTAACACTTAGTGAAATTTCACTAAGTCTGGAATCTGTAATTTCCAGATGCCATGTTTGCTTGTTGTTCTAGGCAAACCCATGCTAGTTTTGGGGTGACTATTGATGTTTCCTTGTTGTATATGTTGTTGGCTATCCATTCATGCTCTCACATGCTCATTTGGGTGGCTGTAGCATATTTAACTCTTCCTCCCAAGTTGCTATAAATTACTGCTGTCAGGATTTTGTTGTCATGTTCAAAATGTTGTAGCTTATTGCTATTGATCCATGCCTCCTATGGAGATGCTCCAATGGAATTGTTTGCTGTAGGATATGTCTACTTTATGTCCATGCTTCTTGTCATGATGTTTGAGTGCTGTAGAGTATATATTTCTTGCTCCGAAGTTGCTATGTGGCTGTTAATTTCAGCTTTGCATTGTTTCTTGATTCGGGTGTATCTTTTAGCCCGTTGCTCCGTTTTGAGCAAGTCCTATATGAAACTTGTGTGTTTTTGCATGTAGATTCAAAATATCCTCTTGGTAACATGTTTTGAAGTTCCTGGCTTGATGCATATTTTCATGTTCCTTGTGTTGTATCTTTGTGTTTCCTATGTTGTTTTCCTGTGCATCCTAAGTGCATCTGCAGTGCTTCCTTAGTGCATCAGCCATGCATCCTGTAGTTTTGCGCATTGCATCTTGTTTGATTTCGTGCCTCGTGTGTTTTGTGTTGAGTAGAGCCGGAAGCCGAGAACGAGTACGAGAACGAGGATAGTACCGAGGTTGGGAACGAGGAGCTCTCTTACGATCCCATCGACGACCCGACAGGCAAGATGACCTGACCCAGATAACATTACTATCTCTGCCTATTGCTAGAAGTCTCGATTTTTAGCTTATTGCCTCGATGCCCATGTTTTCCTGTCAGCCTCCTATTGTAACCATGAATCTGTTTAACCACCCTACCTATGCAAACCTTTGATTGGCTAAGTAAGCTTCGCTCAGCCCCTCTTATAGCATTGTTAGTTGCAGGAGAAGATTTGAAGATTCTTGCTTCATGTTGAAGCTTGTTGGGATATCACACTATGTTAACTCTTAAATGAAATCATATATATATATTGGTAATGGGTGGAAGGCTAAGCCTTTTGCTTGGTGATTTGTTCCACTCATGCCGCCCTAGGAACCATATAAACCGGTGTTATGTTCCTTGATTATGCGTTCCTCACACGGTTGGGGTTATGGGACCCCCTCGATAAACCGCTTAGCGCTAAGGCTTTTCCAGCAAGTCCCAACATTGGTACTCAATTTGCCTAATAACTAAAACTTGCATAGGGACTAGCTATCCCCTTTTATTAATCAACAATCCGTGCTAGTGCTCCACATGAGTGTTGGTCCAAATGGGGGGTTCTGCGGGGCCGCCTTGGGGAAACCCGAGGTATCTGGTATAACCTGTAGAATCGCCCATCCGGTCGTGGCCTGAGACTAGATACGCGCGGCTACTGTCAGGGTGTCGGCACGCCGGGAGGATTTGCTAGATTAGTCTTACCTTAGTCATAGAATCTTGAGCACGGGATTCCGAGGATACTCGGGCCTTCCCACGTTGGAGTTGCGACTCCGCGGATCGTGGGCTTGTCATGGGCCTAGTTGGAACACCCCTGCAGGGTTTTGAACTTTCAAAAGCCGTGCCCGCGGTTATGTGGCAGATGGGAATTTGTTAATATCCGGTTGTAGAAAACTTGACACCATGTTCAGAACACACTACCAGCGTGAGTACCGTGATAGTCATTTTCCGAAAGGGGTTCGGAAAGTGAACACGGTGGGGTTATGTTTGACATGCTTAGTTAGAATCACTTCGTGATCATCTTTTCGTCTGAGGCACTTCTCTTCTCGCTCTCTTTTACGTAAGTTTGTGCTAGTGCTGCTGCAACCTCTTGTTCTTTCTTCAGCCTTGTTCCACACCCAAGGCTTGGATAGTTGTGTTACCCGGGAACGGGATTGCTGAGTCCTCTGTGGCTCACAGATTCTACACCACACCAGATGCAGGTACTATGGTGAGCTATTCAGGTGATGGCACCGAGCTAATCTGGGAGTACGACGAGGACCGTAGCCGTTACTATGTGCACTATCCCGTTGATCTGTAGAGGTTTCTATTAGGGGCGATCTAGACCTGTGTTTTTATGTATGTTTGGTATCTTTCATTTGGATCTTCACCCGTAGACGGGTTGTGATGTTATTTGAATGATGTTTGGATATGTAATGAATTGTGTGACGTGGCGAGTGTAAGCCAACTATTTTTTTCCTTTCATCCCTATTTTTACATGAGATGTGCAAAGGTACCGAACTTGCGATCATTCCACAATGGGCTTATACCTTTAAGTTGTGCCTCGACACGTAGGAGGTATAATGCCATCCCGGGCATTACATAATCCTCCCACTTGCTTCCATATGCCAACACACATGCAAGAATCATGCCGCTGAGTATCTGATTTAGACGGTCTGCCTGTCCTCCGGTCTGAGGGTGGAAGACAATGCTAAATATTAGATTAGTTCCCAAGGCTTCTGGGAACCTTTTCCAGAATCTCGAGGTAAACTAGGTACCTCGGCCAGACCCTATCTCCTTAGGAATCCCATGGAGGCACATAATTCGGTTGATGTAGAGGTTGGCTAGATGGTTCCCTTTGTAGGCGGTCTTGACGAGAATTAAGTGGGCAACCTTGGTCAAATGGTCTACAATGACCTATATGGAGTCATAACCTTTGCTTGACTTGGGAAATCCGGTGATGAAATCCATCCTGATCTGGTCCCACTTCCGTTTAGGAACCTTGAGGGGCTGAAACAATCCAGTGGGTCGCTAATGTTCAGCTTTGACTCTCTCGCATATGTCACACTTAGCAACAAAAGTGGCTATCTCTCTTTTCATGCCATGCCACCAGAATATTTCCTTCAGGTCTTGATACATCTTTGTTCCTCCAGGGTGGATGGAATATGAAGTGTTTGGACTTCTTGCAAGATCAACCTCTTGAGCTCGGTTTTGCTGGGTACGCAGATGCGTGTGACAAACCACACGACTCCTTGTTCATCCTTTGAGAATCTTAGGGCCTTGCCTGATTTTATCTTCCCCTTGATGCCTTCAATACTCTCGTGTCCCTTTTGACCTTCCTTAATACCTTCCATCAAGACCAGCTTGACTACTAGGTTGTATGGGTATCCATAGGTAACCACCTCTAAGCGAAACTGTTCCAGCTCTTCAAACAGGGTTGGGAGCCTACCTTCAATCATGGCATTCAGGGAGCAAGCCATTCTGCTTAAGGCGTCTGCTACCTTGATAGAATTCCCAGGGTGGTACTAAACACTGAGGTCATAATCCTTGATCAATTCCAGCCATCTTCTATGCCTCATGTTCAATTCTCTTTGAGTGAGAATATATTTTAGACTTTTGTGATCTGTCTATACCTGGCATCGCTTCCCCAGGAGATAAATGCCGCCATGTCTTCAAGGCATGAACCAATACTACTAACTCAAGATCATGAGTAGCATAGTTCTCCATGTGGGGACATAGCTATCTGGATATATATGATACGACTCGACCCTCTTGCATCAGAACACCACCAAGCCCTGTTCTTGATGCATCAGAATATATCACAAACTCCTTGTGAATATCGGGTGTGGCCAAAACTGGGGTTACTGTCAATCTCTTCTTGAGTTCTTGGAAGCTCTCTTCACACATGGGCGTCCATTTGAACTTCTTGTATTTCTTCAAGAGTTGTGTCATGGGTCAGGTAATGCTGGAGAATCCTTCGAAGAACTTGCGGTAGTTTCCTGTGAGTCCGAGAAAACTTCTAACTTCCTTCACATTAATTGGGGATTTCCACTCGGTCAGAAACTTGATCTTGGCGGGATCCACTGACAATCCTTCTTCAGTCAAGAAACGACCAAAGAATAAATTTTTGTGTAGCTAGAACTCGCACTTGCTGAATTTGGCATGCAGTTGGTGCTCTCTAAGCTTGTCTAGGACCATCCTCAACAATTGCTCATGCTCTTCTTCTGTATTTGACTAGCCAAGAATGTCATCAATGAAGATGACAACAAACTTGTCCAAATATTCCATGAAGACCTTGTTCATGGGGTACATGAAGTAGGCTGGGGAATTGGTTAACCCAAATGACATGACCGTTTACTCGTACATACCATATCGGGTAACAAGTGTCGTCTTTGGAATATCTTGGGGCCTGATCGTCAACTGATAGTACTCGGACATGACATCGGTCTTGGAGAACACCCTGGCTCAGTTGTGTTGATCAAACAGGACTTCAAGCTTGGGGAGTGAATACTTGTTCTTGATTTTGACTTCATTAAGGGAACGATAGTCAACACATAATCGGATGGTACCATCCCTATTTTTCACAAATAGAACAGGTGATCCCCAAGGTGAGGCAAAAGGGCGGATGAATCCTTTCCTCAACTGGTCGGCCAGTTGCTTCTACAGTTCTGCCAACTCTTCCGATCCCATCCCATAAGGCTGCTTATAAATTGGTCCTGCTTCGGGCGTCAGCTCGATGATGAACTCAATGCCTCAGTCAGGAGACATGCTCGGTAACTCATCAGTTGACTTGGGTGACCTGAGCAGAAGAGGGGTTGGAGGAAAACTTAACTTCGACTCCTTGGTCATGGGTCAGGGTGATAGTCTGGTTGGCACAATATAACAATCCTTGGTGCTTGATGAGACAATTCATTCCTAAGGTCACATCCAAGGCTTGTGACCTCCAGATGATAAGGTCTGCTAGGAATTCTACACATTTAATGATGATCCCAACTCCTTTACACCATACCTTGGCTCTCATTTCTGCTCCAGGGGTTTGTACCACCATCGGGTTATTCAGAGGTGTAGGGGTCATGTCACTTTCTAATGCAAACTTTTGGGTGACAAATGAATGCGTGGCTCCAGAATCAAACAAGATAGTTGAGCGTGCTGAGTTGACACGGAATATACTTAGCACGACATCCGGGTCTTCCTGAGCTTTTTCTGTAGTGACATGGTTCACACGCCCCTTCCCATTGTTGGGCATGTTGCAGGGAGCT
>LR738713.1:198670517-198700766 GCA_902687465.1 Secale cereale
GAGCTTCTGGGGCTTGATTGAGTGGCTCGGGAGGCATAGTGGAGCGAGGCGATGCTGGTTGTGAGCTCAAATGGGGGAGGGGTGGCCTTATATAGGCGGGGGAAGAGGCACCGGCTTGGGTGCCGCCGTGCACGTCCGGCCGAGGCTCTGACAAGCTCATTGATCACGGGAGGGCGTGGGAAGGCGACGACGGGGAACGGACGAACTATAGAGGTGCATAGGGCAAGATGGGCCGAGCGCACAGTAGAGAAAGAACCCAAATGCCATTGATGCTTGGTCGGCCACAGTGCGCCCGTGTGCGCACGGCGACGAGCACCAACAGCGAAGCTGCTGGAGGGGGAGATAGGTCAAGGGAGAAGGAGATGGCACGGGGAACCAGTTTGACACTCTCACGAGCGCGAAGACGCCGAGAGAGGGAGGGCCGAAGCTAGGCGACGTTCTGTACGCGGTCATTGCACGGCAAAGCAGTGGTCACCGCGTAGACTGACATGGAGAAGATGCCAAGGGCTGGAAAACGTTGTCTAGTGGTAAGTTCATCCAAAGAAGGTTTCAACTGTGGTGGTATATCGATGGGAGGTGCAGTGGGTAAATGGTAAGTGTGCTCTGAAGTTTACTCCATCAAACTTATCCATGTCACTATGATCAACAGCTAAATGATAAGAATCAAATGAGTTCTCTTGGAGGTTTAGGATAGGAAGGACTCTAATCCTGTGAGTTTTGGTGGGATTTTGACCAATATTTAATAGAGTTGCTTCACAAGTGCATTAATTTGTCCAGAAACAAAATGATGAAGTAGCACTCACTTGGAGTAACCACTTGAGCTGACATTTGGCAGGGCTTGGTCATTTGGACTTATAATCATGCCGTAAAAGTTTCATACCAATTTGACAAGCCAAAATGGTACTTGCTTCACAAACCTCCTCACTGTACAGAAACATTAAATAATTCCTGAGGAAAATGGCTTGTTCAAATGCGTCCAAAATTTTGGAGATAGGTTACATGGGTAGGAGATGGTCCTGGAAAATTTTCAGCAACAATGAAGCAAGATAAAATATACTTGCTTCACAAACTGAAAATCTAGGTAGAAACAAGGATTTGAAGGTGTGCTCCAATTTGGTGTAGATCCATTATTTGATTATATAAAGGTCATAAACAAATTTCTACTCATTTTGATAGGCCAAGCTTGTACTTCCTTCACAAAGTTTCTTTATGGACAGAAACTTTGGAAATTAGCTGAAAACTATTTACTAGTAAAATGAACATGAAAATTTGCATGATGCAATCATATGGACAGGAAAAGGTGTCCAAAAAGTTTGGAGGCAACTGGGCAAAGATAAATAGCACTTGCTTCACAAAGTGCCATTTAGGGCAGAATATGAAAAATAATATTGGTGAAATATTTTTGAACATGGCAATGAAACGTTTGCCATATTTGATGAATATATGACCCAAACAATTTATGAGAATTATTTGGGAATTTTAGGAGTGACAGAAATATAGGTTGCTTCACAACCAAGGGTAGACAGGGTTATTCCTTTAATAGAAAAAGTAATATTCCCTAGAAAAAGAATATTGTGATTGGTACGAAGTTCTAGGGATAGATATGAGGATGACAAGCCACTCTGGAAAGAAAGAACAGCTCATCTTCTTCAGTTTCAAGACCACATAGCCACGAAAAAAGAAAACATAAGCAAAAATCTCAGAAAATCAAAAGAAAAAGAATGGCCAAATTTCAGGCTGTGACAACTCATCCCGCCTTAAAGAAATCTCGTCCTCGAGATTTGGTTTCTCAGGGAACAACTATGAATATGCTGTCTTATGGAAACCGTTTTCAACTAGGGTGTCCCTTTTCCCTTTATTGATTGTTCCCACTGAATTTCATCTGTCTGTATGTCTCGAGGTGGTTTGCTTCACTGTATCCATATTCTGACAGATCTTACCTCACATTTTCATGCTTATACTAGCTCCAATTATTTTCATACTCGCTAACTCAGCTAAGTGTGATATATTACCATGAGTGAAATATATGTCTGTCTCACAAGTCCAAGAGTGCTTTCTGATGGATGTATTATCCAGTACTGACAACCTTGTGAACAACTTTTCCTGGTGGACACCCAACCTTTTACTCCTTGCATGGGTTTTCTCAACTAACTGGAGGTCCTCTAGGTTCAAAGCAGTGATGTGGTTCATAACCGTTGTCCTGACGGATTCTGACTTCTCGCACGAGTTTCTGGATCATCTTGACTGGCTCCACTATCTTGAGGATCAGATTTGTACCAAATATTTAACTATCTCCTGTCATGATCAACATAAAGAGGTACGACCCTATATGTTACAATCCGTAGACTTGAATGGCCGTGGTGCTGGCAGATGAATTTTTGCTCTTGACAGGCTATCCTTTGATGATCCTCATAAGTGAGGACACCTACATCATCGGTCTTGCCCCTTCATTATTGTTTAAATGGAAGGTTCATCACCTTTAAAATTTTAACCATAGGAAATGATCATCTGAACCCTTGCAAGAAATCGGCAAATAAATCAATAGCCACCAGAACAGTCTTTACAACTCAGATCTGGAACATTACTGAAATAATGCAACCACGGCTCAAGACGGTCGAAAAGCAGCTCAGAGCAAGAGACCATGTTGATAAGAAGAAAGTGGCAGCTCCCTAAGATGGCTGTAAAACAGCTCGGATCATAGGGCCAATTGTCACAAAAAGAAACTCAACAGCTATACGAGACGGCCGTAAAGCAGCTCAGAACTCATGATAGTTGTTGAATAGAGAAAAATAAAGTCGGCATCCACGCTGAATGGCCAAAAACAGCTCAGAACATAGGCGTGGTGCTGTCACCGGAGAGAAATAGACAAGGGCTCATCAAGATCATATACCAGGTTCTGAGGTACTTGTACAAAGCTCACCGTTGTCGTCAATCTTCATAGTCCTTTGTCACACTAAGGTGTATATTGTTAACTGAGCGGGTTGTCTGGATATGGGGTCCTTACCAAAATTGTGTAGATGAATATTCCTGGTGATCGATGCTGACTTAGACTATCCAGGTTTCTGCACCATGTGAGTCATGCAACAATATTCAGTCTTGCTCCTGACCAAACTGTTGCGGATCCGATTCTCGAGGTGCACTGTCATATGCTGTCAATTCACAATTAATTTTCTTACACAAATGTCGTACTGAGGGAGATTGGATGGCTTATACTAGAAACCATCAAAAGTATCTTGCTGAGAAAGACTGGATAATGCGCTTCAAAAGCTTCTCTGGTAGCTTACAAGGGAATACTGGATTGATTACAGCAGAAGCTTCTCACTGTGATATGCGGACCGATTACCACATATATATCACCTTAATATTTTTGTTGTTGATTACCTTTGACTGATAATATACTGTCGATCTTACACACAATTTATGTTTTTGCTGATTTGATCATTACTGTTATGAAGAGTGTCTACCGTGGTAGACTTGATTATCCGTACTATTGTGAGGAGTGCACACTGATGCAAATTTGATTATCAACATCCAGATCAGATATTCCCCATTTCACTGCAGTCGGATGAGAATTCCATAATCTTTCGCTGAGTTTCCAAATACTTGAAGTTCTTGCTGATTCTTTGGGGCCGGTGTTAGTTAAAGAGCAACTTTAATAAGGGGAAAATAATGCCACACCGAAGGCCCAAAGAAGGAAGCAAAAGAAACTACAAAAACCAAAAGCACACAAGCATATTAATAATAATAAAATCAAGCAACATCACATATTACTGCTACTCACAACAATAATATGCATGCACACCTAAGCACACAAATCTCGCGGAGGCTCTGGTATTGTAGTCTAATATGCTGTGGCGGTGTGCACGAAAGTGAATCTGTGTGTGGAAGGAGTTGGTGTAACCAAGGCTACACCAATCGGTGGCTGCACTCAAGTCGCAACTAGATAGATACAGAGGCGAGGACGGACTTGGTGATAATGTAGCGAGACACAAGGTTACGACCACATCATCATTAAGCATACAGAAGGGAAGCATACACGTCCAAATAATGAAGATGACATGGTAAGATAGCGATGGAAAACTGGGTTTGCTGGCATTGCCCTTTTTCTAACGACCAAGATCAGTAAGGGTTGCCAAAGGGATGAGATGAAAGGCACAGTTTGGGATAGAAAAGTCTATCACCGAAATAATATGGGTGGATGGCGGAAAGATATCGAAGCGATACATGAGCATAACTCCTGCAAATAGTGTCTGGAACACTCAGTACCAGGGCATCACTCTGCTGGGACAGAGGTGACGCAAAACACCGAAAACAGGTATGCAAAGAGGGATGGTGCAGGTAGTGGATCGAAACCGATACCACCTACACTCACAAGATAAACCGTTAGCAACCAAATAATAATCTATATGCATGCTATGCGACAAACAAATGTAGTAATCAAGTGCAACAAACCAGCCATAATCTATACTACTGCATTCTAACGTTCGCGTGGTCTAGGGTGTCCTATAGCCAGACCTGCTCTGATACCAAGCCTGTGGCATCCCGGCTTAGAGAAACCGGAACGCCTCGTATTCCAGCCTAGAGATCGAGGAGAAGTCTTCTGGAATACGGCACTACTTAGCATAGAACAAATCAGCTCTTTATTACAATCTATCTGGGTACAAGGGATTACATCGGCAAGACGACACTACGCCTACCATAGTTTCTCCATGCAAGCAGCAGAACAACGCAAAGCAGCGGAATGACTTCTAGTAGCGAAATATCAATGATGGTGGTGAACTCTATTCCGCAGGGACTCTGGCTGGAACGCTTATCCTAGCTCGCAAACAAGGGATCCACGTCAAACAAGCAATCAAATCCAGCATGACCCGAAACTGGCATGACATGCCAGGTCAGTACATTGAATGTAGTTGCAAGCTCACAATAACCAAAAGCAGTAAAGACAAACAACAGCATGGCATTAGCGCGTTAAATCAGTCATGAGCATGATACTTATAGAACAACATGACCTGCACCTACTGAACATGATACAACCAGAATAACTTAGCATGACATGAGCATATGAACATGATGATACTACATGCAACATGTTAACATTTTCATGCACCAACTTACTCTGCTCGGGTTACCTCTTAACCATCACATACATCAGCTTACCATCACGGACATCACACGATCATCTCAGGATCAAATCAAGCTTGGTATTACAATACCGTAGTAATCATTACATGAACACAAGGAGCTTGACCTTTACCCATGATTCTCGCATAACATCACAAATATCCATCAACTAGGTATCCTCAATACCATTGTGTTCCTCTGCCGAACACAAACGAGACGACTCTTGGTTCAACGTGTTACCTCGTAAACAAAAGGTGATCATTCATGGATCAGATAACCAACTTATCTCATCATCAAACTGGCGTTGTTATTAAGCACATTATTATTATTACTGTTGACTCTTAGTGTGACTGACACGAACTGGGCCCTTATCCGGGGGCACAACAATCGATAGATTAAACACACACTCTACAGAGGTTAGCACACTGTACCCACACCACAGAACCCATGGTATCGCACTCCCATTCAGGTGGACCAACGGAGTTCTGACAAAACCGTCCTGCGGCAATGACACTCTCTCGACCACTCCGACCAACTCCCCTTTAGTCTAAGCCCTGGGTGGCCCCATGCCTACCAAAGGCACCAACGGCCACCATCGTGGCAAAAACATAAACGGTCCCGAACGGGGACATGAGCTCAAAACAACAACAACATGCACACAAGGCATATGCCGTCCTACCTGGCCAAGGTAGCGCCCGCTCATAACCTTCCCTCGTTGGAGGCACCGGCGAGAGGCATGACAATAGACCCAGTGAGGACCTTCCCATTAGGCAAGTGTGGCTGCACTGGTCAGTTCGATATGGTGGCACCATGACTCAGCCAACAAAAGTTCAAGTTCATTATTTTCCGGTTAAACTTGAAAGCAATAAGTCAAGCCATAATAAAATAACCCGATGCAACTAAAATGCATGAGCACGATACCAACATGAGCATGGATGTGCAACATAATCAAAGAACATAACAACAACATTTAATCATTTACCCCGATGAGCATGGGATACTGACAAGCATGAATATCACGAGTATAACACTACTCAGCAACATATCATGACCACTAGCATCGAGAATAAATACCATGCAATAACATAATGATATTACTACCATGCTAGCATTTAATCAACTGGATGCAAAGGAACATGTATAACAACGATACTCGCAACATACGACAGTCATGCACCAAAGACTATCACCAACATCAACATGGGCTACTATCAAGCATGGCATACGACAGAAATACTAGAAACTAGTACATGATACGCAGGTGCATATGAACATAACGTGAAAGTAAACATAGATCCATAGCAAAACCGAAACAACGATAGAAGTAGCAAAATGAACAAACAATCATCAAGTTGGCAACCAATGCTACTACATGGCTATAATGCAAATGGTGGTTGTGGCTTGCCGGGCGATGAAGAATACATCGGGTAGAAGTGCGGTGAAGCCGTGGAAAGATTCGCCGGAAATAGTTCTCACTTGGAGGGGGCTGTTTATGGGCATGGGCAAAGTGGTCATTTCCAGTATGTCGAACCATAGTGAAAATGTTAGCAACATAACGAGCTCGACGAAACAAATAAATGGGCTTTGGAATCACCTCATTCAGAGTTGCGAGCAAAAAGTTATAGGCAAAAAAGATTAGGGACGCATATGTAAAAATAAACTCTACAAACGGGCCCCTGGCTAGAAAGATAGAAAGCGCAATGCTAAGAATACGTTTCCTTAAAGACAAAATGTACAATAGGCCAAAGAAGGAGGGTAACCCGCTTTCTGACCTAGAAAACGTATTCCACAGAATACGTTTCCACTTAAACACGTGAAAGAGGCGGGGCCAGTCGTTGAGTTGCTGGCGGGTGGGGCCAAGAGGAGAGGTGGGGACCACCTAGCTAGCTGGACGGGCGTCGTCCACTTCCTCTCGCTCGCCCGAGGAGCAAAGGGAGGAGCGCGGCGCTGGCGCTCGCCCCGGCGCCACCGGCTACCTCCGGTGAAGCTCCGGCCACCGAAGAGCTCGGGCGACGAGGCGCATCCATCCCGTGGGGGTGCAGTCCTCAGGAAGGGCGGGGTTGAGAGCAGCTTCGACTGCGACGGCTAGGCTCGTCGGACGGCGATGGGCATCTCGGCAGAGGCCACCCGTAGGGCTGGACCAAAAGCTCGAAGCTTGCGAGCATAATGAACGCTCGATAGTTCGGCTTATTTCAACTCGTGCTCGTTAGTTAATGAACCAAGCCGAGCAATGTTTTTTGCTCGTTAAGATTAATGAGCTTAACGAGCGAGCAAATGAGTTTCATGAGCTAACTCGTTCAGCTCGCTAATTTTCAAAAGTTTGATATGACACCCTTAGTTAAAATCAGCCCACTAACAAAAGAGTTGCTAGTTAGCCCAGCCTAGGAGCCCAGCACTCCATCCCACTTCAGCACTTCTCCTAGACCTAGGAGCTAGCCGCCAGCTGACCCTAGAGTCAACCATGAGCCAGGCACGAGGAACCAAACATCCTTATTAAATTTATGTCATTGTGAATTTTTTATGGGATCGCGGGATTCTTCTTTATTGTTTATTACCTTCATGTCCTATTTACTTTATTATATTGTGGATCTTTTATGGGATCATGGGATTTTTCTGTGTTGTTTATTACCTTAACGAGCACTCATGAACACTCATGAGCATAACGAGCCCATAACGAACCAAGCTGAACACACATTTTCGCTCGTTAATATTAACAATCTTAATGATAACGAGCTTAATGATAACGAGCTGATGATAACGAACCAAAAAAGCCGAGCAGCTCGTTAATCCAGCCCTAGCCACCGGGGAAGGAGGCGGAGGTTTGGGAGACTCGGAGGAGCATGGGGAAGACGATGGTGGTGGTGGGAGGGGTGGACGAGCTCGGGTGGCCTCGAATATGAAACTGCTAAGGCGGTAGCCATGGTGGCAGAGAGGTGCGAGGAGAGCTTCTGGGGCTTGATTGAGAGGCTGGGGAGGGGTCGAGCGCAAAGTGGAGAAAGAACCCAAACGCCATTGAATGCTTGGACGGCCATAGTGCGCCCGCGGGCGCGCGGCGACGAGCACCGACGGCGAAGCTACTGGAGGGGGAGTTAGGACCATCGAGAAGGCGACGGCACGGGGAACCTGTTTGACACTCTCACGAGCGTGAAGACAACGAGAGAGGGAGGGGCCGGAGCTAGGCGACATTCTGGACGCGACCATTGCACACCAAAGCGGTGGTCACCGCGCAGACTGACATGGAGAAGATGCCAAGGGCTGGAAAATGTTGTCTAGTGGTAAGTTCATCCGAGGGAGGTTTCAACTGCGGTGGTAGCTCAATGATAGGTGCAGTGGGTAAATGGTAAGTGTGCTCTGAAGTTTACTGCATCAAACTTAACCATGCCACTTTGGTCAACAGCTAAATGATAAGAATCAAATGAGTTCTCTGGGAGGTTTAGGATAGGAAGGACTCTAATCCTGTGAGTTTTGGTGGGATTTTGACCAATATTTAATAGAGTTGCTTCACAACCGCATAAATTGGTCCCGAAACAAGATGATGAAGTAGCACTCACTTGGAGTAACCACTTCAGCTGAAATTTGGCAGGGTTTGGTCATTTGGACATATAATGATGCTGTAAAAATTTCATACTAATTGGACACGCCAAAATGGTACTTGCTTCACACACATCCTCTCTGTCCAGAAACTTGAAATAATTCCTGAGGGAAAATGGCTAGATGAAATGAGTCCAAAATTTGTGGAGATAGGTTACATGTGTAGGGTAAGGTCTTCGAAAATTTTCAGCAACAATGAAGCAAGATAAAATATAATTGCTTCACAAACTGAAAATTTGGACAGAAACAAGGATTTGAAGGTGTGCTCACATGGATGCAAGAAATGAGCTCCAATTTGGTGTAGAGCCATTATTTGATGATATAGAGGTCATACACAAATTTCAACTCATTTTGATTTGCCTAGCTTGTACTTCCTTCACAAAGTTTATTTCTGGACAGAAACTTTGGAAATTAGCTGAAAAATATTTGCTAGGGAAATGAGTATGAAAATTTGCATGAGTCAATTACATGGACAGTAAAAGGTGTCCAAAAAGTTTGGGGGAAATTGGGCAAAGATAAATAGCACTTGCTTGACAAAGTGCCATTTAGGGCAGAATAGGAAAAGGAATATTGGTTAAATATTTTTGAACATGGCAATGAAAAGTTTTGCCATATTTGATGAATATATGACCCAAAAAATTTATGAGAATTATTTGGGAATTTCAGGTGTGACAGAAATATAGGTTGCATCACAACCTAGGGCAGACAGAGTTATTCCTTTAATAGGAAAAGGAATATTCCTTAGAAAAAGAATATTCTGATTGGTCCAAGATGAAAATGCCATGGTCTAGGGATAGATATGAGGATAACAAGCCACTCTGGAAAGAAAGAAGAGGTCATCTTCTTCAGTTTCGAGACCACATAGCCACGGAAAAAGAAAAAAGAAGCAAAAATCTCATAAAATCAAAATAAAAAGAAAGGGCCAAAAATCAGGTTGTGGCAGTTTATGAAATTGGTCTCATCCTAACTAACGCCCATGCTAACTAAGGCTTTCAATGGTTAGGATGGCTCTAATACCATCTATGTGGGGACCCTAACTCATAAGTCGAGATCACCGAATGCACGTGTACAATGATCCAAGATATCATTGCTCACTGAACACATAGAAGCTGAATAAAAAGAGTCTTACATCCATCCATACCGTCTTACACAAATTATGACCATTATGGTCAAGTCTAACATAGATAAAGCCTCGAGGGATGAACATCAAATAACTCAAATAGCGGAAATCTTCGTCGATAAGTAGAACCCATGTCATCTGCCTTAACCCTACGGGCATTCTGACTAGGATAGCGTCCTAGTTCGCATGTTCGTCTCCAAAGAACTTTTCTTCAAACTCCAGCTCTTCCATGCCTGGCCAATTAAATAACTAGCGGCAACCAATAAGTACTTTGAATGTACTCGCAAACAACACATGTTTTGGAGCAAGTATGAAAAGGCATGATATAGCACTGAATAGGAAAGTGTTTGCAATAAGCTAATTTTTTAGTGCAATGCCATGTACTACCTACTTGTGAGGCATGCATCATAAGAATCCAGTAATCCATGTGAACAAGTTACATATATCAACATCGAGTCATTTGACTTGACTCAACTAGCTTTTTCCACACACACACACATCAGGTTTCACAAACATTGGACGTAGCCCAAGAGCTTTTACCCAACTGTCCATGACTGTGGACACGGCTATTTGAATAGTTTTACACTCTGCAGAGGTTGCACACTTTACCCACAAGATCCTGGAAGCTTTCGTGTCATCCACGATCCCGAAGTACCTCAAGTACTTGGGGAAGCACCCGATCACATTCTTTCCCTGGACGACACACTAACATAGGGTCCAACCGTTGGTACACGGCCTTTGTGTATAAGAAAAAGATTATGGGACTTAGTCCTTTCACATTATCACACATACACGAAGGGGCCAACGGTGTGTCCGGTGCCCTATGAAAACTGTCATGGCCGCCTTTCTGAGCACGACCCCATCCCGAGACTTACCTCAAGTCACCGTGGTCACTAGTAATGTGGGCACCATGCTAGTATCATCCTAAGTAATTAATAATGCCCCATCCCATAAGGGGTAGAGTGGTTGTACATGTAAGGATGGAATAACGGTCGCAACTTACACCAATCCGTTTTTGAAAATAACACACGTTTGCCTCGGTACACCACTTCGTCATCAAGTGGTTACCCAACTCAACATCTCCCTCGGGCATAAGTGGCACCCGACGGGGTTTTCTAAAAGTCTTTTGGAAATACTTTGCCTCCATCACCATGCACATTCCTGTCCCATTTGCATTACCACTACTTTAGCATCCGATCTACTCCCACCCGCATAACCCTCATAGGAAGGTAGGGTCATGCTTGATGCAAGTTTCAATAGGAAAGTGTCAAAGGCAACCAACCAAAGTGGTCACCACCTCAGCATGATGTCGATGCCTTGATAATAATGTGCAA
Organism: Secale cereale; assembly: GCA_902687465.1. NCBI lineage: Eukaryota > Viridiplantae > Streptophyta > Magnoliopsida > Poales > Poaceae > Secale > Secale cereale. Next base: position 198,681,684 of record LR738713.1, read on the forward strand.
TATGACATGCATAAAAAGGTTTAGCAAACATGGTCAACGGGGTGCTTGCCTTGGTTGGCTTGGTCTTCAAAGTCTTCAAGTCCTTTTCCTTCTTCTTCTCCAACTACTTCGTCAAATAAGAGATATATTCATCACAAAAGAAATAACGGGAAAATAAGGCAATTGCAAAACAGAAAAACCAAGGTGCTCAGAAAAATGTCAACTTATTTTTTTTAAATAGTAGGATTAAAACTAAGAAGGGGAAAATTCTTAGATTTGGATTTGGAGCTAAAGGAAAAGAGTAATGGATTTTTAAAAAGGGATTCAATTGCTTAAATAGGAATTTAAATTTGAACAGTAGAGAAAAGTATGATGGATATTTATGAAAGTTATACCATTAAATAGGTGGGGGTTTTAGAAGAATTTAGGAGTTGGATTTATTCAATTTTGATAAATATTTAATCCGGTGGAATTTTTGGAAACTACACAGAAAAAGAAAAGTAGGAAGGAATCTGTGCAACTAGGCAAGAACAACCACAGTGCAACTGGCCCAGAAAGAAATCGGCCCTGGTGAGCCGAGCGGCGTGCGCGCCAAGTTTCAACCTAACGGGCGGGGCCTAGGTGTCAGTGAGAGATAGAAGGGCGAGGGAGAGGAGAGGATGACAGGCGGGGCCCGCCTGTCATCTCCAATCTCGCGTCCAGAGGGCCGACGAGCTCACAGGTGACATTTCCGGGCATGGCAGGGCGAGCTGAGGGCATGAATGAACTCGGGAGGCTGTCGCCGTTTGGGAGGTGTTGGAGATGGTCGCGGGGGTGGCTGATACGTCCAAAACGTATCTATAATTTCTGCTTGCTCCATGCCTCTTTTGTGTGATATTGCTATGATATTTATACACTTCCATACACTTTTGATCATATTTGGACTAACCTATTAAATCAGTGCACCCCAGTGCCAGTTTCTGTTTTCTGCTGTTTTTGTATTTCAGGTTTTCCCATTACGTAAACTACCAGAAAAATTCCGGAAAAATTATATAAAAAATCAGCGTTCCGGAAGCTTCCTTGCGGCCAAAGTAGGGCCGGAGGGGGGCACCAGGGCTCCAGGCGCCCTGGCCACGCGGCCCCCCTCCAGGCAGCGTCGGGGGGGCGCCTGGGCCCCCCTTAGCTCCCTTGGCGACCCCCTTTGGCATATATTTACACCGCGTCGCAGAAACCCTGATTCCAGACCCCTTATCTCCAGACGCGATTCCGATCTCTGCCGCCACCGCCATCAAGCTTCGGGGGACCAGAATTCCTGTGCCGGCACCCTGCGGGGACGGGGAAGTGCCCCCGGATTCATCTCCATCGACGTTGCTTCTTCCCTCCATGATGCGGGAGTAGTTCCTCCTCGGGGCTGAGGTTTCTACCAGTAGCTATGTGGTCAATTCTCTCACCCATGATGTGATCTTCGTTGTGATCATAGGCTATGTTAATCTAGGGTGATCCCATGATATTTCCCCTTCCTCTATGTATTGGATTGATTTACTCACTTGTCTTTATCTAGTATAATCCCCGAGACCAAGGTGACAGCGGTCTATTGGACATGGATTAGAAAAATATTTTCATGAGTGATTTCCTCTCTTGTGTGTTGATTGAAGATTGAGAGTCTCTTGGTGCTTGTCTTTGACTATCCTTTAGATATGTTGTGGTGATTGTGGGACTCTCTTTGGATGGCCGCGGTGACATTGGGAAATCCTTAGATTGAGAACTACGAACTTTGAGGTGTGCTTTTGTAGCCCTACATAATTCTCGTCCTCTCTTGACCATGAAGGAATGACCTCCGGGTGCGTCTCCATTGCATGTTTTATGGGAAATATCATGTGATTCGATTATGTTAATGTTGTTGGGAGTTGCCACTAGTGAAAGTATGAAGCCTAGGCCTTGTTTCCACCATTGCAATACCGTTTATGCTCACGTTTACCACTTGTTTGCTTGCTGCACTTTTTATTACAGATTTATATTACTTTGTTTTGCCATCCATATCACTTGCCATTTAACATCTCTTCGCCGAACTAATGCACCTATACATCTAACAAGTGTATTAGGTGTGTTGGGGACACAAGAGACTTCTTGTATCTTAGTTGCAGGGTTGCTTGAGAGAGACCATCTTCAACCTCTACTTCCCTGAGTTCGATAAACCTTATGTCCTCCACTTGAGGGAAATTGCTGCTGTCCTACAAACCTCTGCGCTTGGAGGCCCAACATAGTCTACAAGAGTAGAAGCGTGTGTAGACATCAAGCTATTGCTGGCGCCTTTGCCGTGGAAGTGAGTGCTTGAAGGTATATCTTTAGATCTTGCAATTAAATCTTTTTGTTTCTTGTTTTTATTTCACTAGTTATGTTTATGGAAAACCGCATTCTTAGTTCGTTGCTTGTGGGAAGACGCCCCACACCTGTGGTGGTTGCTCCTCCTCCTACTGAAATTGTGCCCTATAAAATACCGGCTGGTATTATCGATTATATTTTGGCTAATCGTTATGCAGGAGACAGACATCCCGGTGAACACTTGCTATATCTGTCACAACTATGTTCTTTATTTAAGCTTGCAGGTGTATCATGGGAGTTTGTCATGAGGAAATTATTCGCCGTATCACTTATAGATAAAGCTTCATATTGGTATAAGCTTCTCGATAACTCGCACTTGCTTGATTGGCAAGAGCTTATGTCTCTCTTTTATACTAAGTTTTATCCTCTTCATGAAATTCATCGAGACAGGAACTATATCTATAACTTTAGGTCTCGTGACGGAGAGAGCGTAGCTCAAGCTTGGGGGAGACTGAAAACGTTAATGCTAAAATGTCCTAACCATGGGCTCCCCAAAGATGCTTATGTGGAGAGTAAGAGTACCTTTTTGCATGTGGATCATGGTAACAATGTTTATGTGATGCTTATATTGTTGAGTTTATTCGTGATGCCACTGAAAATTATTATGAGAAGGGAACATATGCTTATAGATATTTCAATAATATTAAGTTCCCTCTCTTTATGTTGAAGGTTTTGAAGCTGCACTTGTTTTGTCTTCCTATTCTTATTGCTTTGTGCTGCAATGAATTATTCCATTGCAATATTCCTATGCATAGGAAGCATGTTAGGCTTAAATGTATTTGGTATTTGCTTCTTGATGCTCTCTTTTGTTCTTTAACTCTATTCCTACGAGAGCATCATTAAAGTCTTAAGCCTATCTTTATGGCTATAAAGAAAGAGCTCTAGGGAGACAACCCTTGTTATCTTTGCTTTCAGTTTTAGTGGTCTTGATGTTTGTTACTACTGTAGCAACATCATTGTATCTTTATTTTTCAGCTTTGTGCCAAGTTTAGCCTCTGATTGCAAGAAAGTTCAAAAGTTGTGACGTGCTGTCGAGGAAACAGATTCTGTCCTTGGACAGAAAAAAATTGTATAAAATCACCAGATCATCTTTTTGGTCTGATTTTTTTCGACAGCGTGCTCTATACAATTGGCTTTCAGGCATCTGTTCTGAGTTTTTTGATTTGAGTTGCAGAAGTGCCCCGAAAAAATCATTTACTACCTGCTGGTCTGTTTTCACAGATTCTGTCCTGTTTTGCCTTTCCTTCGTTTTGCAAACCTTGAGCTTGCTTTTTCTTTGCAAAAACCTTTTGGCAATCTTGAGAAACAGTAGACCTTCAAGAATATCCTTATTTCCAGCAAGGAACAATTATTTTATTAAGGGTACTAACCTCGCTAATCAGATTATGATGAGTTATGTATGAAGGGAGTTTTCAAGTGTGCGAGGGAAGATGATAAAAAGATTCAGGAGTGTCAAACGCTCAAGCTTGGGGATACCGCCATGCACCCCCAAGAAATATTCAAGAAGACTCAAGCGTCTAAGCTTGGGGATGCCCCCTTGCATCCCCTTCTCCATCAACAATTATCAGTTCGTCTTTCGTTCCACTATATTTTTATCACTTCATGTGTTATGTGCTATGCTTGGAGCATCTTGCTTTTAGTTTCCTTTTTAGTTTTCTTTAGCTTTGCTTGATTTTCATAACGAGTTTGAACTCAGCTTTCTTTGTGTGGGAGAGAAACACGCTCCACTTCAACCTAGAACATAACATACAATTTTCATGTCTATCTTTGCTGTGTATGTTCTTGGTCTTTCAATAGCTACTGTCATGCTTAGCTCTTAGTTTTCACGCTTTACTTTTTAAAGAGCTTTTGTTTAGTTGGTCGCTGGAACTCTCTTTAGTTATCATGCTTATCTTATTAAGAGAGTTGGCTTCTGTTGCATTGGTTGATATGTCTATGATAAAAATGTTATGTGCATAATGATGCTTAATAGTTCATGTTTTCTTATGGTTAGTCTCAAATAGCTAGGGGGTTCTCAATGTGTTATTGGAGTACCAACATGATTTGTTTGCCTATGATGTGGTATGGTCTAGTGATATCTTCCTTCAAGAATTTATTTTGATTGACTTGGCGTATGCTCACGCATATTTAAGACTTTAAAGAAAAGTCTATCAAGCCTTGATGATCTTTAGTTTCTGAGTAGCGATATAACTTCCATGCCTCATTCAATGTTGCTTTGTCGCTCTGCATGATTATGACCGTCATTTCTCTTTTAGTTGGTCGCTCCCGGTCTTTTGCTAACCTTCGCCTGTACTAAGCGGACTGACTGCTTGTGCATCCAAAATCCTTTAAACCAGTTATGCCATATGAGTCCACCATACCTTCCTATACATGGTATTTACCTGCCATTCCTAACGAAGACTTTCATGTACCATCTCGAAATTATTCAAAAAAGCATTTCTCTTTTGTGCCTCAGTTTTAGCTCATGAGGAAGTAGTAGTTAATTCATGATCTTTTTAAGTTGGACAAGCTTCACCCCGGGATTGCATGTCTAATGTGCAAACCCATAATATGAGAAGGAACTAACATAGAGTGCGCCCGGCTCATTAAAAAATTATACAACAAACAAACCCTCCTTCACGCTTTGTTCATGAGAAATCAGAAAACTTTGGCAGTGATAAACAAAGGAGATTAAGAGGATGTGATCGTCCTCATTCGGGAGCCGTTCCTCGAAACTTGTCCAGCTCAAGAAGTGATTGAGTTATCTGCTAGCATTCATTGACGAAATATGCATATTCAAAAAAATAATTATTACCGCTGTTTTTAAAACCAAGAGCTCTTGTACATGTTTAGTTTTTGTTTCCGACCACGGATTTTCAACCTTGCCAAGAAAAGCCACGGTTCGAGAGTCTCCACCTTCTTTCTTTAAAGCACCAACTATGGAGAGCATGATAGTCATTCTGAGTGTAATGTGCATTGTCCCAAAGTACCATTGTCTTCTGCATGATTATGATATCGTTTATTCTGAAATCATTGTATCTAGTTGTCACATAAACTTTGGAGGTGCCCTGCATTTATGTTTTGCTTCACTAAAGGGGGCAAGCGAGATATCACTTTGTCATGTTTGCACACCATGCTCACTGCAAATCTATTAAGTGTTTCAGTATCATATTGTAAAACTTTCAGTTCTTTGTGATATTCTCATGAGGCAACTTTATTACTACAGACCCATTGTCTCAGTAAGCACTTGTCATGTGACTGTGAAAAGTTCTTATATGGTTAATAGCATGTCACCACAGAAATTATGCTTGTTATCATTTACCTACTCGAGGACGAGCAGGAATTAAGCTTGGGGATGTTGATACGTCCAAAATGTATCTATAATTTCTGCTTGCTCCATGCCTCTTTTGTGTGATATTGCTATGATATTTATACACTTCCATACACTTTTGATCATATTTGGACTAACCTATTAACTGAGTGCACCCCAGTGCCAGTTTCTGTTTTCTGCTGTTTTTGTATTTCAGGTTTTCCCATTACGTAAACTGCCAGAAAATTTCCGGAAAAATTATATAAAAAATCAGCGTTCCGGAAGCTTCCTTGCGGCTAAAGTAGGGCCGGAGGGGGGCCACCAGGGCTCCAGGCGCCCTGGCCACGCGGTCCCCCTCCAGGCCGCGCCGGGGGGGGCGCCTGGGCCCCCCTTAGCTCCCCTGGCGACCCCCTTTGGCATATATTTACACTGCGTCGCAGAAACCCTGATTCCAGACCCCTTTTCTCCAGACGCGATTCCGATCTCCGCCACCATCGCCATCAAGCTTCGGGGCACCAGAATTCCTGTGCCGGCACCCTGCCGGGACGGGGAAGTGCCCCCGGATTCATCTCCATCGACGTTGCTTCTCCCCTCCATGATGCACGAGTAGTTCCTCCTCAGGGTTGAGGTTTCTACCAGTAGCTATGTGGTCAATTCTCTCTCCCATGATGTGATCTTCGTTGTGATCATAGGCTATGTTAATCTAGGGTGATCCCATGATATTTCCCCTTCCTCTATGTATTGGATTGATGTACTCACTTGTCTTTATGTAGTATAATCCCCGAGACCAAGGTGACAGCGGTCTATTGGACATGGATTAGAAAAATATTTTCATGAATGATTTCCTTTCTTGTGTGTTGATTGAAGATTGAGAGTCTCTTGGTGCTTGTCTTTGACTATCCTTTAGATATGTTGTGGTGATTGTGGGACTCTCTTTGGATGGCCGCGGTGACATTGGGAAATCCTTAGAATGAGAACTACGAACTTTCAGGTGTGCTTTTGTAGCCCTACATAATTCTCGTCCTCTCTTGACCACGAAGGAATGACCTCCGGGTGCGTCTCCATTGCATGTTTTATGGGAAATATCATGTGATTCGATTATGTTAATGTTGTTGGGAGTTGCCACTAGTGAAAGTATGAAGCCTAGGCCTTGTTTCCACCATTGCAATACCATTTGTGCTCACATTTACCACTTGTTTGCTTGCTGCACTTTTTATTACAGATTTATATTACTTTGTTTTGCCATCCATATCACTTGCCATTTAACATCTCTTCGCCGAACTAGTGCACCTATACATCTAACAAGTGTATTAGGTGTGTTGGGGACACAAGAGACTTCTTGTATCCTAGTTGCAGGGTTGCTTGAGAGAGACCATCTTCAACCTCTACTTCCTGAGTTCGATAAACCTTAGGTCATCCACTTGAGGGAAATTGTTGCTGTCCTACAAACCTCTGCGCTTGGAGGCCCAACATAGTCTACAAGAGTAGAAGCGTGTGTAGACATCAGTGGCCAGGTTCGTCGATGATGATGAGGCAGGGCGGCGGCGCATCGGGAGGTGGCTGATCCGGTTGCTACCGGCTGCAAGATAAGTGGGGGAGAGAGGGGAAACGGACAGTGGGATGAGGCGGTTCTAGATCGAGATAGAGGAGCGGCGGGGAATGCATGTACCGCGTGAACTCCAGCGAGCCGAAGCGGCGGAGCTCAAGCTCGATCTCGAGCTTGGGCCCCTTTGGAGGAGAACAACTGGTATAGGGGGCGATTTGGAGTTGCAGGGGGCGAGTGGTAAGGAGAGGGGGGCGAGAGGCAGCCTTTATATAAGCGGGCGACGATCCATCCAAGACACGTGCATCGCCGAGCCTATTGTCGTCGCCACGGGTCATGGGAGCTCATTGCGGTGTGTCTGGGGTGGTCCTAGGTTCGGTCCAGAGCTAGGGGAGAGAAGAGAGAGAGAGAGAGAGAGCAGGGGAGGGCCAGGGGCACCGCGTGTGTGAGCGTTTTCACTAGCTTTGTCGGGCGGACGCCGCGCGTGCGAGCATGCGTGGGAGGAGGGAGAAGGAGGACGGGGCCGACCAGCTGCCGTGCTGCAGACGCTGAGGCGCCTCATCGGGCGCGCTTGGAAGCTTGAGGTGGCCGGAGGTGGTTGGCAGGGGGCGGTTACAGTGCCTGGCCGCACTATAGCATGCTCCAGAGTGCGCTTATTGCATGCCATGGCATGTTATATGCCATGTGGGTGTGGCCACTAGTGTCTGGTAGGTGTGGGAGAGAGTAAATAATGGGGATGGAGGCTTGGATACCCTGGAGGAGCTCTGGTGAGAGAAGAGGGATGGGAGAGAGAGAGGTGTTGTGGCTGTCCAAAGAGGTAAATGGGGATGTTTCACCCCTCAATCATTAGATGAGGCCAGGGAAGAATTACTAGAGGTAGAAGAGGGCTAGGAGTAGCTGTGGAAAAAAATTACCCCTTGTAGATTAGTGTAAGAGGTCAAAGTTTTGCTTTAGGAAAAATGGAAGAAGGTGTTTGTTGTTGGTTAGGGCAAGAAAATGAAATCCACTTGCCATGAGACTTAACAGGGTCAAATGGCATGAAGAAATAAGGTGATCTACCAAATTTGAGTCCATTTAGGTATTGTTGCCAATGCAACTTTTGTAAACCAAGGAATCAACAGAAATAGGTTTTCAAAGATCTAGTCATGCAAAACTATTCCCCTTGATGCACCACTTGGTTGTTCAAACTTGAATCAGGACAGAGAGGGTTTTGGGGAACTTCTGTGAACCAAAACCGTTCTGATTGAGTTGAAACTTTGCAAGGTCTTCATATTATGCATATGTGACTTGTTAGAATTTTCCTCGAATTTTCAGAGAATGTTTCCTTTGTAAATATTTCAAAAGCTTGAAATATCCAAAAAGAGATTTTGAGGGATTTGTCCAATATTTTGAACATAACCATGTGTTGAAACTCTTATATATGAACAATATATGTCCTATGAGTTTCCCTAAATTTTCTCAAATATTTCTGAAATAGTTAAATAATTGTAACCTATTAAAGACCATTTATGGACTAACGGAAGAGCCTTCAAATAAAATTGGAAAATAACTTTAAAAAATATATTTTTTTGGTTTATGGGAGTCCTGTACCTAATAGGAATCAAATATATCTTTGAAAGATTTTTCACACCCCAAATCAAGTACTTGTAGTGCAAATCTCAATTCAGGGTGTTTTGGAAAACTAAATTTAGAAAATACTTTTTGGCCAAATTATTTTGTGATAAATACTATATTGTACTATACACATGGCATGATCATTGGCCAGAAGTTTGGAGCAAGGAGATGAAGTATAGGAGGTGGCATTGTGTTGACTTAAAGAGCACTTGAAATCACAGAGAGAAATCCAACTCCAAATAAAAAGCCAAATGATGCAAAAGTTTTTGTTGGTCCAAATTTTCATGCTTTATTAATACAAATGTCATGTTACAAAATGCTGGGTGTGACACGACTCCAGGCCAACCCCTTGTGATGGCTGCCTGTGCATCCTTCACTGTCTTCATTAGGACTTCTCAATGCTCATTCTAGTCTGGATGAAGTACTTTAACCTTCATTTCATGTCCACCAATCATGTACGTTGCAAGGTAATCTTGAGTGAACTGCTTCGAGAACCACTGCGAACGAAAAAGATTCAGACATTGTTGTCTAACAACTAATTATGGGCAATAAAAAGAGAAGGATGTAGAGTTTGTAGTTACTATCCTACAACTCACTGTTGTGTTGGATAGAGCATAAACAAATAATTTTCTTACCACCAAACATATATTTTTGCTAATAATCCTTATAAGTTTCCTCACTTGATAATTGTTCATGCATATCTCATTGCCCCATACGCAAAAAGGGTCGATGCATGGATCCTTGCCAAGGGAATATGTACCTACAAGCAACTAGTCAATATTAGAAGCTAACATGTGTCCAGGCCTGGATCTATATGCACTACATTATGGAACGACGGAGGGAGTACAAGCCGTGGGATGAAACTAACCTTGTCGCAAAATGGTAGCCACTCTCGTTGTTGTCCTTCATAAGTAGTGGAAAGGCATGATAAGTACAGAAACCTTAACATCAAACAAATATAGCAAAGGTAAACAACATCATCTCCAAATGATAGCTTGATTGTGTTGGTTTCAGCATGCTGTAAAGCAAATATAAAATGGAAGGCAATGTCACCGACAATAGGCTTAACAGCCATCAAATATTGCAATTCAAATTGTTATTGTTGAAAATGAATAGAACGCAGGTAATGCTTAAACACCACACTAGATAAATGTGTAAAACTGAAATAAAGGGCATGTGTTAACTACACCAGGCATAACTGGAACCAAATAAAGCCATTGAAAACTGGACAGAGTCTCACTACAACCAACCTAACAAGCAAATACAGATAAACAAGGCATATGCTTGAAAACTGGATAAATGCTCATTGCAACCAACCTAACAAGAAAATACAGATAAACAAGGCATCTGTGTGAAAACTAAAAAAATGCTCACTTCAACCAACATAACAACCAAATACAGATAAACAAGTCATCTGCTTCATAACTAGACAAATGCTCACTTCAACCAACCTAAGAACCAAATGCATATAAACAAGGCATCTGCTCGATAACTGAAAAAATGCTCACTTCAACCAATCTAACAACCAAATACAGATAAACAAGGCATCTACTCACTGTAAACAACCAAATATAGCCATTCTTGAAACTGAAGTGGACAATCCGTACTTAAACATCACATAGCCCTATTGAACAATACATTTTTGCATAACTGAAATAATTAAACACGAAACAGTTAAAGCACAACACAACAAATGGTATGAGTTGGCAAGCTAGAAAAGGTAAGATTTATTGTTAGGATGTTTGTTCACTTGTCATGGACGGGACCCTTCCAGTTGGAAGAGCACAAGCCAATGGTGCACTCTCTGATGTCACGGATGGGATGTTTCACCTTGGAACAACCTTTGTGGGTGCCCTCATCGTGATGGTCGTAGTCGATGAGATCTGACTTGACAATTGAGGATCCCAAGCCGCCGTTGTAGAACGTGTCCTTCGGAAATGACAAAATCGGCTTGATGGCATACAAGGATCGCAAATCCTTGACCGCTTGGCGGAGGAGATCCGCGGCAGGGCCATCAAAGAGATCGACGACGGTCAAAACAGAGGGGTTGTGGATGGACCACTTAACATGTGACACGGCCCGCATGCAGTCGTAGCTATCGACGAGCTTGATGTCGTAGCCAGCTTTCTCAAGATACAGTAATACGCTAGCATGCTGACATGAAGCCTTCGGCATGGCAACATAGTAAATGTTTTCGCCGGCTTCCGCAATGACATGTTGCTCCGGGATCTAAAGGTCGGGGTGAACGGAGGCCACCTCGCCAACATCCGCCGGAGAGGCCATGATAAACCTCTTCTTGGTCGAACGCTCGTCGGGCTCCCTGGGATACGTGGTTGAGCTTAGGCTACGACATTCTAGAGCAGGGGATGTGGATATTGTGGTGAGGGACACCGCCGGCCTCATCTAAAAACTCAGGGGAGTGGGGCGACGGTATGTGAATCGCTGGCTAACCTGAATTTTATTACCTAAGATAGGAGGAACAGGCAGACTAAGAGGGGTTGGCGACAGCGCCTGCGGCACCGGCGAGCTAGGGTTCAAGGGGGTAGGGTCCCTGGTGGGGGGACTATGGAGGGGGCGTGTTTGAGGATACACCATGGCTACTGAATTTTTTAGTAATGGTGGGTGGAGATGGTGGTGGACCAGGGAGGGTGATGGTTCAAATGCATTGGCTACTGCAATTTTACTATAAGCTCGATCCTAGAGGAGTGTGGGTGATAGTTGAAGTGAGGCGGCTACTAAAATTTGGGTAAAGAAATTGGTGCGGGGCGGGAGTACCCACGATCGTGCACGGTCCAATAAGAATATGCGTGTATGATAATAAGGAAAAGTGGTGGAACCGCCAATTTTTGCAACGCCCAAGGCGGGTAGTTTGTTTTTAGATTTCTAGCTATCTACTCTATCGCACACGGTTCATCCTAATTTTCAGATGCATACATGGAATTCAATCTAAATAAACTACCGATGAGAGGAGTGGTGGGAAACGGTAGCCTGTTTTGATATATAACAACATTAAAATAGAAAACTTAGTACAGAAGTAAGCATGAGCTAGCACAATGGATGCGCATAATGCTTACCAATATACTGGATGTGCTGTCAAAAGGGATGAGGATTGCCATTCGATCTGGCACATCCAATGGTGCAGACGTATGATCCATGGTGTTTGGGTTCTGGCCAATCAGAACGCACAACTCAGATCGCACGCGCATGAGGGGGGAGGAGGGTATCGTCCATGGGTTGGTAGGTACACGACTTTCGTGAGTGAACCATGTGCTATTTGACAACATTTCGTCGGAGAATCTCGGTTTTTAAATCCCCGTAAATCCAAAACTCACCTGAAAATCGTAAAACTTGGCATGGTGTCACGACATGGCACATATATGTGGAGGAAATTTGTTTGTCCATTTTGATGCAAGCTTTATTACAAACCTCTTACAAACCGGAGCTTCTCTCAAAGAAGCCTCGTGGTCCGATAGGGAAACGTGCCCCCCTTGTGGGCGAAATGGTAATCACTGCCTCTTTTAATCTTGTCTTTTCTTCTACGGGGAACATGGGATATCCGTGTTGAAATTTAACTTATTCAGGGTTCGTTTGGCTTTTGTATACACTAGTTGAGTTTCCTAGGCATTTAATGTCCATAATTCAAATCTGAACTACAAATACTTGCTCCATTTCGCCAAAATGGCTAGAAAAATTATACATGTGTCCTTGGGTGCAAGTTCAGGTCCCATGCCAGGAACTAGAATGAATTACAACCGTACCGGGGTCCTGGCTCCTCCTCAAACTTTGGAATCTAAGTTTTTAAATCCCCATAAATCCAAAACTCACAAGAAAGTCATGAAAGTTGGCACTTTGTCAACTCATGGCACATATATGCTGTAATAAAAACATTGTCCAATTTGGGCCAAGCTTTATTAAAAACCTCTTATGAACTAGAGCTTCTCTCAAAGAAGCCTCGTGGTTCCGATAGGGAAACGTGTTCCCCTTGTGGGCGAAATGATAATCACTACCTCCTTTCGCCTTGTAATTCTTCTACAGGTAACATGGAATGACGTGATATCCATGCTGAAATTGAAACTTATTCAGGGTTCTTTTGGCCTTTACCCAATAAGGGGGTTCCTAGTAAGGGGGTGGGTATGACACAAATTTAACATAAGCAAAGGCCGAAAGGGCCAAACTCATGAATTAAAACCATACGGGCGGTGTAGTCGTTTACAAGTTCCCCAAGGGAAAGTACGACTTTCATCAAAACACATCGAAAGTAGACACAACACAACATGGTTTCATTTGAACCATTACATGGACTCGACTTCGCATAAGGGGCACACGATCTATCCTACCTTAAGAGTTACGGTCTGGCCTATCCTAGTCTTGTAGGGTGCCTAAGTGGTCGAATGCTCGGTCGCGTATTCTAGCTCCTCCGGGTGTTCCTCCTCATCTTCATCCATCTCAGTTTCGTCGTCACTTGAGGGAGTGTGGGAGTGGAGGAGCTGAACACGATGTTGCTTCACCGGTGGCACAGTGAAGAGGCCGCGGTAGTCCTTTGCTGTCATACAGCATGGCAGAAATGATCATCCATCCTTGGCAGGTGTAACCTGCAGGGGTCGCTCGCCTCGATAGGCGACAACAGGTTGTCCAGGGGGTGCACCAGTCTTCTTGATCCTGTTTGCCTTTGCCCGAGATAGGCAAAGGAGTTCCTTAGTCTCGTGGAGTTCCTTTCGGAGCTCCATCGACTCCATGGCTAGGTGTTGTGCCAGGCTATCAGCACACAAGCTGATGTAGGTATGGAAATGGAGTGGAAGCTCTTCGTCCATGGGGGGTGCTATTGCGCTGCTCTCATCATCACCCTTCTTCCGATAAGGCAAATAGCGGGTGGCTGGCTCACTTACCATCTCTGAAAGAAGGTCTCGGAGGCGAGTCAAAGCCTTGAGCGCGGCAGTCTCGACGGCGAGGGTCAGTGTCACCGTCTGGGATCCCTCAAAGAACCTGTTCGTTGGAGAGTCATTCGCCCTCATGACTACCTCCGCATGGTACTCCTTCTTGGTGTCGTTGATCTAGTGCTCGTGTTAATAGAAAGTTGGGGCTCGGGTGAACTAGCACTTCTTGAGGCTATCCTGGAGAAGCATGGGAAACCCAGTGGTCAGGAAATCATTGGGTATCATGACCAACTACAAAATTTGAAAGGATAGGGTCGATAGGGAAAACATGACCCAGGCTTAGGATATTTTGAAAAGCAGAAGGTATACAGGTTGCTTTGTAGATAGTTTCTCTCTAACTAATGTGCATGCTAACTAAGACTTCCTACAGTCAGGATGGCTCTGATACCAGCTCTGTGGGGGGGGGGCGACATACAAAGCCAAAGCCACCGAATGCACGTGTTCAGTGATCCCAGAGATCAATGCCCACTGAATACATAGAAGCTAAATAACAAGAGTCTTACATCCATACATATAGTCTTACACAAATTATGACCACTATGGTCAAGTTTTACATAGATAAAGCCTCAGAGGCTGAACATGAAATTAACTCAAGCAGTTGAAATCTTCGTCGACAGGTAGAACCCATGCCATCTTCCTTAACCCTACATGCATTCTAACTGGGAAAGCGTCCTAGGTCGCATGTTTGTCACCGAAGAATTCTTCCTCAAATTCCTACTCTTCCATGCCTGGCCAAGTAATTAGCTAGGTACAAGCCAATGAGGACGTTTGACTTTACTCGCAAGCAACCCATGTTTAGGAACATGGTATGACAATGCATGATATGGCACTAAGTGGGATTTTTTTTGCAGAAAGTTAGTTTTGAATGAAATGACATGCCCTAACAACTCGTAAAGCAGGTATCATAAAAATCTAGATATCCATGTGAATAGGTTACATATATTGACATAAATAGGATTTGGATCAAGCCTAGTTTAACCAAATTGTCAAGTCATTCGACTCGACTCAAGTAGTTTCTCCTTCATACACTCACACCAGGTTTCGTAACAATGGACTTAGCCAAGAGCGGTTATCCAACTGTCCTTGTCCATGCTCACGGCTATTCGAATAGTTTTACACTCTGCAGAGGTTGCACACTTTACCCACAATATTCGGGGTACTTCCGTGTCATGCATGACCCGTGGTACCTCAAGTACCCGGGGTAAGCACCCAATCACTACCTTTCCCTAGCTGTGACTAACATAGAGTCCACTCGATTGGTAGTAACCCCCGGGCGAAACATTGTCACATAATAATTTTTGTGGAGCCATGCTCCCATATCCATCATGTAACACAAGCACAGGGTACCAACAGTGTGTCCGGTTCTCGGTAAAATCAGTCATGGCCGCCTATCCAGGCACGACCCCGCCCTGAGAGTGACCATGCCAGTCCCGTCACTAGTGATGCGAGCATCCATGCTAGCATGAACTAGGTAACCAATAATGCCCTTTCCCATATAAGGGTAGAGTGGTTGCGCATGTTTGGTTGGAGTAACGGTCGCAACTTAAACCAATCTGTTTTCGAACACAACACACACACTGGCCTCGGTACACCACTTCTCCATCAAGTGCTTACCTAGCTCAACATCTTCCTCGGGCATTAGTGGCACCCGACGGTGTTTTTGGAATTTTTTTTAAACACCTTTGTCTCCATAACCATGCATATACCCATCCCATTTGCGTAGCAACTACTTTAGTATCCTATCTACTCCCACGCTTACAACCCTCATAGGATGGTAGGATCATGGACCATGCAAGTATCAACGAGGAAAGTAACGAGGCAACCCACAAAAGTGGTTACCCTTTCAACATAATCTCGATGCAACAATTATGAAGTGCTTTATAAAATGCATAAACAGGTTTCATATACATGGTCAAGGGGCTGCATGCCTTCGTTGACTTGTCTTCAAAGTCTTCAAGTCCTTCCCCTTCTTCTTCTCTAGCAGCCTCATCTGATACGGGATCTAATTGTCGCAAAAATAATAACAAAAAATAAGGCAATAGCAAAACGGGGGAATAAAAGTGCTCCTAAAATATCAAATTTTCTCTGTTAAATATTAGGATGGAAATTAAGAATGCAACAATTCTTAGTTTTAGATTTGGAGTTATAGAATAAGAGAAATGGATTTTCAGAATTGGTTTTAAATGCCTAAATTTAAATTTCAATTCGAGTAGTATAGAAAAGTTTGCTGGATTTGTATGCAAGTTGTACCATTAAATAAGTTGGATTAGTACAAGAATTTAGGGATTGGAATTATTCCATTTGGACACATATTAGTTTCTATGTAATTTTTGGAAGTCTCGGGAATAAAGAAAAAGAAAATAGGAACCGTGCAACTGGGCGAAATGGCCACACTACAGAAGGCCCCGAGAGAAATTAGCCCGCGCGGGGCAGCTATGTCGAAGGAGTATTCTTCAAATACGCCTCCACATACGTATCGCACCGGCGCACGCACAGTGGAGATTAAAACTTGACAGGCGGGGGTCCCTATTAAGATGTGAGACTAACCGTCGTGCCCCACGACCGTCATCCTCAACCTTTGACCAGGGAGGACGGCGAGCTCACCGCCGGCATTTCCAGGCACAGCGGGGTGAGCTGAGGGCACTTCTGTGCTCATCATTGAGTCACCCTTCGGGTGCTGGTGGAGTGAGTCGTTGGGGTGGGCTGGTTCACCGGCGGCGAGGAAGCAGGATGTTCCAAGGGCTCCAAATCCAAAGGAAGTAGGGGCGGAGCGGGCCTATACCCAGATATTGACGACGACTCTAGGTGGCGTGCCCCGGGCTCGATCTCGAGCTTGGGGGCTTATGGAGGTGTATGGGTTGTGTAGGGGGACGATTGTTGGTGTGGGGAACGGAATATAGTAAGAGGGCGGCCTGGGGTGGCCTTAAATTGGTAGGCCAAGGTCCACCGATCGGCTCTGGTCGCTGTTGAAGAGTGAACGGAGGGCTCGGGGGTGCTCGTGGGGGTGGTCCAGGGTGCCAGGATGGGAGAGTAGGAGCGGGGCGAGCTCCACGCGGGGCACATGAGCTGCACGAGCATTGGGCGAGCAGGCAGCACTCTGGCCTGAACCATGGGAGAGAGAGGAGGGCGCGGGAGCAAGTGGTCGGCCTACTGGCATGTTGTGGACTCCGAGGCACTTCGACTAGTGTGTGGGGGAGGATCGAGGTGGTTAAGGGCACGGTGTCAATAGTCGGGTGCCTTGCCAGGCGCTCCAGAGCACGGATTTGGCTGGCATCTGTGGTTTTCTCGCGTCCTTGTGCGTCCACTTGCGTCTGGATGCTGCGGGGAAGTGGGCAAAAGTCGTGGAGTGCCTCAGATGCTTTGGAAAGCTGAGGAAGGAGAGAGGAGCGAAGACAGAGGGAGAATCCCGGTGTCCAGATGAAAGCACATTTGCTCCCTCGGTGGTTTTGGTAATTAATGACAACATACTTTGTGGTTGGACTAATGCTTTTATCAAGTATGTTTCAGGAAATCCAATCACATTGGCATGGCTAAAGGACTGAAGAAGTGGACCCCTCAAATGCTAAGGCAAGCATTGGCAAAAGCTCAAGACTCCATTTTTGGTTTAGTGATCCAAGATCACATTGAGTCCATAGGAAAAGCCAATACTATTAAAAGGGGATGAGGTTGTGTTGATGATCTGGTTGCTCAAGTGCTTAGTGATATATCTCCTTCAACTATCAGCAACTTTCACTTCTATACACACTCACAAGTAATCTCGGACAAACCGATTCTTCCAACTCAGTCCCACCGAGATGAACCACCTCATCCATAAGCCAAACCCTAGAAAAATCGGTCATTCCGAGTTTGAGATCGGTCTCACCGAAATATGGGCTGCCAACCTTCTGTAACCGTTTGACATTATTTCGGAATATCCGAGTTGATAAAATCGGTCTTACCGAAATTGGCATGTTCCTGTCTTTTCTCAAATCGGTCTAACCGAGTTTTCTTTCTCGGTACCACCGAAAATTCGAACGTTCATATCTTTTGCACTTTCGGTCTCACCGAGATGGTATTTTCGGTCCCACCGAAAACCCCAACGTTCACTATATTTGAACTTTCGGTCTGACCGAGTTTCCACTTCGGTCTCACCGAGATTGCTCAATTATGTGTGTAACGGTTGGATTTTGTCTGGAGGCTATATATACCCCTCCACCCCCTCTTCACTCGTGGAGAGAGCCATCAGAAAGAACTACCACTCCTACCTTACACTTTCTGAGAAGAGAACTACCTACCCTTGTGTTGAGATCAAGTTGCTCCACTCCCACCATATGAAACTTGATTTCTAACCTTCCCAAGTTGCTTTCCACTCAATCCTTTCTTCCACCACAGCCAAATCAGTGAGGAGAGTTGAGTGTTGGGGAGATTATCATTTGAAGCACAAGAGCAAGGAGTTCATCATCATCTACAACATCTATTACCTTTTGGAGGGTGGTGCCTCCTAGATTGGTTAGGTGTCGCTTGGGAGCCTCCGTCATCGAGATGTGGAGTTGAACAAAGAAGTTTGTAAGGGCAAGGAGATCGCCTACTTCGTGAAGATCTACCCCGAGTAAGGCTAGCCCTCCGTGGGCGTAGGCCATGATGGAATAGACAAGGTTCCTTCTTCGTGGACCCTTCATGGGTGGAGCCCTCCGTGGACTCGCGCATCCGTTACCCTCCGTGGGTTGAAGTCTCCATCAACGTGGATGTACGATAGCACTACCTATCGGAACCACGGGAAAAATCATTGCGTCTCCAAATTGCGTTTGATCTTCTCCACTTCTCTTTACTACTTGTGCAATTTACTTTCCGCTGCCCATACTCTAGAATTGCATGTGTAGTGTGCTACTTGACTTGTGTGCTATGCAAAAACTGTCAAAATCTGTTATTGATAAAAGACAGAATTTTTATATTGTCGAGTAGTCTAATCACCCCCCCTCTAGACACTCTCACCTTCTTCGATCCCTCAATTGGTATCAGAGCTTTGGTCTCCATTGCTTTGGTTTACACACCATTGGAGGAAGATGGACGTGTCTACGGTTGGGAGTGTTAGCCATAGAGTGCCTGTTCTTAATGGAAGGTCCTATAACTCATGGAGGTCTGAAATGCTTAGTATCTTTAAGATGTACAATTTGTGCAAATATGTTGAGATCCCCTATGTGCCTCCTTTTGATCCCTTGCACCCTACCATGGATGAAGAGCTTGATTTGCTTCGTAACCTTAGAACTGTAAATCTTATCATTAGAGGGTTACCCGATGACTTGCTTAAGCTTGTTACAAACTTTGAGTGTGCCTATGCTATATGGAAGTTCTTGGAAGAACTTTATCCGGACTACTCTATGAGA
>LR738713.1:198700776-198742704 GCA_902687465.1 Secale cereale
TCGTGGAGAGAGCCATCAGAAAGAACTACCACTCCTACCTTACACTTTCTGAGAAGAGAACTACCTACCCTTGTGTTGAGATCAAGTTGCTCCACTCCCACCATATGAAACTTGATTTCTAACCTTCCCAAGTTGCTTTCCACTCAATCCTTTCTTCCACCACAGCCAAATCAGTGAGGAGAGTTGAGTGTTGGGGAGATTATCATTTGAAGCACAAGAGCAAGGAGTTCATCATCATCTACAACATCTATTACCTTTTGGAGGGTGGTGCCTCCTAGATTGGTTAGGTGTCGCTTGGGAGCCTCCGTCATCGAGATGTGGAGTTGAACAAAGAAGTTTGTAAGGGCAAGGAGATCGCCTACTTCGTGAAGATCTACCCCGAGTAAGGCTAGCCCTCCGTGGGCGTAGGCCATGATGGAATAGACAAGGTTCCTTCTTCGTGGACCCTTCATGGGTGGAGCCCTCCGTGGACTCGCGCATCCGTTACCCTCCGTGGGTTGAAGTCTCCATCAACGTGGATGTACGATAGCACTACCTATCGGAACCACGGGAAAAATCATTGCGTCTCCAAATTGCGTTTGATCTTCTCCACTTCTCTTTACTACTTGTGCAATTTACTTTCCGCTGCCCATACTCTAGAATTGCATGTGTAGTGTGCTACTTGACTTGTGTGCTATGCAAAAACTGTCAAAATCTGTTATTGATAAAAGACAGAATTTTTATATTGTCGAGTAGTCTAATCACCCCCCTCTAGACACTCTCACCTTCTTCGATCCCTCAATTGGTATCAGAGCTTTGGTCTCCATTGCTTTGGTTTACACACCATTGGAGGAAGATGGACGTGTCTACGGTTGGGAGTGTTAGCCATAGAGTGCCTGTTCTTAATGGAAGGTCCTATAACTCATGGAGGTCTGAAATGCTTAGTATCTTTAAGATGTACAATTTGTGCAAATATGTTGAGATCCCCTATGTGCCTCCTTTTGATCCCTTGCACCCTACCATGGATGAAGAGCTTGATTTGCTTCGTAACCTTAGAACTGTAAATCTTATCATTAGAGGGTTACCCGATGACTTGCTTAAGCTTGTTACAAACTTTGAGTGTGCCTATGCTATATGGAAGTTCTTGGAAGAACTTTATCCGGACTACTCTATGAGAAGTCTTGATGAAATTCTATACAAGACTATTGAATTTGATAAGATGCACCCAAATGATCCCAACTTTGACAAATGCTTCTTTGAGCTTCGTGATCTTATGAAAAAGAAGGGTGATCCCGCTCTCATCAATATTTTAATTAGAAATGCTCTTGCATTGCATTCTGAAGATTATTGTCACATTGACCAAACTAATGCAAGTACCTATCAAATTGACCTAGGTGTTGATGATGAACAATCTATGGGTCAATATGATGATGAGCATGAGCAAGATGATGATTACTCCGATTCGGACACCGAGCTAGACAAGGTCATGAAAAGTCTCAATCTTATGGCAAATCTGAGAGACTACATGTCCGGTGGAAAAGAGTGGATTCTTGATAGTGGATGCACCGACCACATGACCGGAGACAAAGACATGTTTCGAGAGATTGCAAAGAACGATGGTCCACGCAAGTATGTGACTTTTGGAGACAACTCCAAGGGTAAGGTACTTGGCCTTGGTAAGGTGGCCATATCTCATGATAGCTCTATTCAAAATGTCATGCTTGTAGAATCTCTTGGATACAATTTACTTTCCGTGTCTAGATTAGCTGACTTTGGATTCAATGTGCTATTCACCAAAGTAGATTGCCAAGTCTTTCGTCGTGATAATCAAAACATGGCATTTACCGGTATCCGTAGAGGTGATCTATACATTGTTGATTTCACTAAGAAAGCCCAACCTAGAGCTTGTTTCATTGCTAAATCCTCTAAAGGTTGGTTATGGCATAGAAGGCTAGGACATGTTGGTATGCGTAATCTAGATAAGCTGATTAAAGGTGATCATATTCTTGGTGTTAAAGATGTTTTCTTTGACAAAGATAGACTTTGTAGTGCTTGTCAAGCAGGAAAACAAGTTGGTGGAAGTCATCCCGTGAAAAACATCATGACTACAAGGAGACCGCTTGAGCTTCTTCATATGGATCTCTTCGGTCCCAATGCTTACAAAAGCCTTGGTGGTAACTCCTTTGGTCTAGTTATAGTTGATGATTATTCCAGATTTACGTTGGTATTTTTCCTTGATGATAAATCGCAGGTTCAGAGAATCTTCAAGACCTTTGCCAAAAAGGCCCAAAATTAATTTGAGGTCAAGATCAAGAAAGTTCGGAGTGACAATGGAACGGAGTTCAAGAACGCCAATGTAGACTCTTTTCTCGATGAGGAAGGGATTCTACATGAGTTCTCGGCTACGTACACTCCTCAACAAAATGGAGTTGTTGAGAGGAAGAACCGAATGCTCATAGAGATGGCGAGAACGATGCTTGATGAATACAAGACACCGAAGCATTTTTGGGGAGAAGCGGTCGAGACAGCTTGTCATGCTATCAACAGGCTTTATCTTCATAAGCTCCTCGGCAAGACATCATACGAGCTCCTCACCGGTAACAAACCCCAAGTGGGATACTTTCGTGTCTTTGGTTCAAAATGCTATATTCTTGATAAGCATCGTCGGTCTAAATTTGCTCCTAAATCTCATGAAGGCTTTCTCCTTGGTTATGGATCAAACTCCCACACCTACCGTGTCTACAATAATTTCACCCGAAAGGTTGAAGAGACGGTAGACGTGAAGTTTGATGAATCTAACGGCTCGCAAGTAGAGCAAATGCCTATTGATGTAGGAGACAAGGACCCATCAGAAGCTATCCAAGATTTATCTATTGGAAAGATCCGTCCCATGGAAGTGAAGGAGAGTACCTCATCTACATATGTGGAGCCACCTACCTCACGGCGAGATGAACCTCAAGGCAACATGGAGGCCTCCACAAGTGGAACTCACCAAGATGAGGAAGTGCAACAAGAAGATCCACCACAACCTCCTTCTCCACCGCCTCAAGACAACACCAACAACAATGAAGAAGAAGAAGAGGAAGATGAAGATGATGAGGAAGCTCAGCCACAACATCAACAAAAGCTATCCCGAGTTCGAGCAAGAGTCAAGAAGAATCATCCCGTGGAACAAATGATGAACGACATCAACTCCGGGAGAATTACTCGCTCTAAAACTCGCTTAGCTAACTTTTGTGAGCATTACTCATTTATCTCTAGTATCGAACCTATGAAGGTAGAAGAAGCACTTGAAGACCCGGATTGGGTGAACGCTATGCACGAAGAACTACACAACTTCGAGAGGAACAAGGTATGGACTTTGGTAGAGAAGCCCAAGGATGATCAAAACATCATTGGAACCAAATGGGTGTTTTGGAACAAGCAAGATGAAGATGGACAAGTCATCCGCAACAAGGCTCGTCTCGTAGCTCAAGGTTACACACAAGTCGAAGGTATGGACTATGGTGAGACCTATGCCCCCGTTGCTAGACTTGAGTCCATTCGCATTCTTCTTGCTTATGCCAATCATCATGATATTACTCTCTATCAAATGGATATCAAAAGTGCTTTCCTAAACGGTGAAATTGAAGAGGAAGTATTTGTGAAACAACCTCCCGGATTTGTGAATCCCAAAAAGCCTAATCATGTTTACAAGTTGCACAAAGCTCTTTATGGTCTTAAACAAGCTCCTAGAGCTTGGTACAAATGCTTGACTAGTTTTCTTCTTGAAAAAGGCTTTGAGATTGGAAAGATAGACTCAACGCTATTCACGAAAAGGGTTAATGGTGAACTATTTGTGTGCCAAATATATGTTGATGATATTATCTTTGGTTCAACTAACCCCCATTTTAGCAAGAAGTTTGGACAGCTCATGTCGGAGAAGTATAAGATGTCCATGATGAGTGAACTCAAATTCTTCCTTGGGTTGCAAATCAAGCAATCTAAGGAGGGTACCTTTGTCTCACAAACAAAGTACACCAAGGATCTCTTCAAGAAATTCAACATGCAAGAAAGCAAAGGTATGAGTACCCCCATGCCTACTAGTGGACATAATGACTTGACAAAAGATGGAGAACCCGTTGATCAAAGGGTTTACCGATCTATGATTGGTTCTCTACTATATCTTTGTGCTTCTCGTCCTGACATAATGTTGAGTGTATGCATGTGTGCGCGATATCAAGCAGCCCCTAAAGAATGTCATCTTAAAGCTGTTAAAAGGATAGTGAGATACTTGATACACACACCAAACTTTGGCATTTGGTATCCTAAGAGGGCCTCTTTCGACCTTGTTGGCTATTCCGACTCGGACTATGCCGGTGACAAGGTTGATAGAAAGTTAACTTCGGGTACGTGTCAATTTCTTGGTCGATCCCTTGTATCTTGGTCCTCCAAGAAACAAAATTCGGTATCATTATCCACTGCCGAAGCGGAATATATTGCTGCTGGTTCGTGTTGTGCTCAATTGCTATGGATGACACAAACGCTTAAGGATTATGGGATACATGTGAGACATGTTCCTTTGCTTTGTGACAATGAGAGTGCTATTAAAATTGGACACAATCCAGTGCAACACTCTCGAACAAAGCATATTGAAGTTCGTCACCATTTTATTCGTGATCATATTGCCAAGGGTGACATTAATCTCAAGCATGTTCGTACTGACAAACAACTTGCTGATATCTTTACAAAACCTCTTGATGAGAAAGTGTTTTGTCGCTTGAGGAGTGAGTTGAACATCATTGATGCTTCAAATTTGGAGTGATAACTCCATTGATGCATGCAAGGCATGAGCCCTCTTGACTAATCCTTGATATTTCTCTTATGATGATGATCATATGTCTTGGACACATTTGCCTCCTTGTATTGCATCTAACTCCTTGCAGGTACTTGGATGATCTACATTCCACAAGATTACCACACACTCAAATCATGAGTAATCTTGTCATTTGACCAAGTATCTAGCCCTTTGGGATGTTGAGTTCAAGGAACAAAATTCCACATATCCTTTTTGACATCTTATACATCTAGTATTTCACTCTTGTCATCTTGGATATCCTCGAGTATTTCCTTGCTTGCCTAACCCATGTAGGAAGATGAACTACACAAGTGGAAATGGCGCTCCAACTTCACATTCAATGAGCACCTACATCAAGCTTACCTACATGAGTAAAGCAACAACAAGCCCAAGGTATGTTCTTCACATCTTTAAGAAGCTTTGCTCAAAGTCATGAGTACAAGCAGCTTCATAAGATGTGATCACATCGAATGCTTAATCGAAAAATGGCAACCCCATTTTGAGCTTAAATGATGAGTATGACCTATGATCAAATGTCTTTATTTGACTCCTAAGTCAATATACTCAAACATAGGTGACCTTGTCGCCGACCTTTATCTAGATGAAGTACATATGTTTTGGAGTCTTTCTATTTTCTCTTATGTTCTCTCATTGAGTTTTCCTTTAAAAAAAACTTCATCTAGGAATCTTTTTATTTCTATTCTTATGTTTCTTTGAATATCCTTATGGCTCTCATCAATTCCCCGAAAATCTTTTACAAATTCCTTGCAAATCCTTTGAAACATTCCTCGCAAAGTGAGCTGAATTATTTCTGTATTTCCTTGGAATTAAACTTGGCGTCACCGATTTAAATTTTTCGGTCTAACCGAAAAGGATTCGGACCCACCGATCCATCTAATTCGGTGTCACCGATTTATCTTCCAGGACATCAACTTCTGCAGCTCCACTCAATGTTTCTCTATGAATGTTCCTATTTGCCCTGTTGTGATTCTTAAGGATCCCACTTCTTTCTTTCTTTCCACTTTTCCTGCCCTACCTAGTTGCTCCTTTTCGGCACTTGATGTCAAAGGGGGAGAAGACTTAGGGGGAGTAGGGGGAGAAGAGAAGACTTAAGGGAAGAAGAAAAGCAATCTTATCTTAAGGGGGAGAGAATCACATCAAAGCTTTGCCGTATTTTACATTTGGACATCATTCTCAATTGGCATCATTCTTTTGATTTTGCTCTTTCCATCAAACCCCTTGTTCTGAGAGAACCCAAAGGGAGAGGAATCTTCACAATTGATATCTTATGGAAAGCAAAATCTCTCAGAGTTCATTGAAAATCTTTTAGTTTCGGAGACATGTTTGCTGATTCAAGCCTGTGCTCAATATGAGACACTCTTTATACATGTCCTCCCTGGCTTGGTACTCTTGATGTTCTTGCAGTTGGTTGAAGGAATACTCTTGTGTTATCTAACCTTGTTTTCCCAAGTTTATCCCTTCAGGTACAATGCCAAGGAACCTCAAGGTAAGTATATGCACCTTGCAGAATGTGCATGATGGTGACTTGCTTGTAAATACTTGTTTGCAAGAAATCACCATGCA
This sequence comes from Secale cereale, assembly GCA_902687465.1. Classification (NCBI taxonomy): domain Eukaryota; kingdom Viridiplantae; phylum Streptophyta; class Magnoliopsida; order Poales; family Poaceae; genus Secale; species Secale cereale. Next base: position 198,707,177 of record LR738713.1, read on the forward strand.
CATATGCATTATCACTCACTTCTCTTTCATCTGCTCTGATGCATATAGCCAAGCTGCATGTAGCACATCTTGCTTATCTCTCTTGTGTGCTTGTGGTAGTCCAAAACCATAATCTATGAAAATCTTGCACACTTGTAGGGGGAGCCTGTGTACTACATGCTTGTCAAAGCTTTCATGATAATTCTGTCTTTCTTTCTATAAGCTTTGATGTTTTGTTTAGTGTGATTTTAGTGTGTTGCCATCAATTACCAAAAAGGGGGAGATTGAAAGCACATTTGCTCCCTGGGTGGTTTTGATAATTAATGACAACATACTTTGTGGTTGGACTAATGCTTTTATCAAGTATGTTTCAGGAATCCAGTCACATTGGCATGGCTAAAGGACTGAAGAAGTGGACCCCTCAAATGCTAAGACAAGCATTGGCAAAAGCTCAAGACTCCATTTTTGGTTTGGTGATCCAAGATCACATTGAGTCCATAGGAAAAGCCAATACTATTAAAAGGGGATGAGGTTGTGTTGATGATCTGGTTGCTCAAGTGCTTAGTGATATATCTCCTTCAACTATCAGCAACTTTCACTTCTATACACACTCACAAGTAATCTCGGACAAACCGATTCTTCCAACTCAGTCCCACCGAGATGAACCACCTCAGACATAAGCCAAACCCTAGAAAAATCGGTCATTCCGAGTTTGAGATCGGTCTCACCGAAATATGGGCTGCCAACCTTCTGTAACCGTTTGACATCATTTCGGAATATCCGAGTTGATAAAATCGGTCTTACCGAAATTGGCATGTTCCTGTCTTTTCTCAAATCGGTCTAACCGAGTTTTCTTTCTCGGTCCCACCGAAAATTCCAAGGTTCATATCTTTTGCACTTTCGGTCTCACCGAGATGGTATTTTCGGTCCCACCGAAAACCCCAACGTTCACTATATTTGAACTTTCGGTCTGACCGAGTTTCCACTTCGGTCTCACCGAGATTGCTCAATTATGTGTGTAACGGTTGGATTTTGTGTGGAGGCTATATATACCCCTCCACCCCCTCTTCACTCGTGGAGAGAGCCATCAGAAAGAACAACCACTCCTACCTTACACTTTCTGAGAAGAGAACTACCTACCCTTGTGTTGAGATCAAGTTGCTCCACTCCCACCATATGAAACTTGATTTCTAACCTTCCCAAGTTGCTTTCCACTCAATCCTTTCTTCCACCACAGCCAAATCAGTGAGGAGAGTTGAGTGTTGGGGAGATTATCATTTGAAGCACAAGAGCAAGGAGTTCATCATCATCTACAACATCTATTACCTTTTGGAGGGTGGTGCCTCCTAGATTGGTTAGGTGTCGCTTGGGAGCCTCCGTCATCGAGATGTGGAGTTGAACCAAGAAGTTTGTAAGGGCAAGGAGATCGCCTACTTCGTGAAGATCTACCCCGAGTAAGGCTAGCCCTCCGTGGGCGTAGGCCATGATGGAATAGACAAGGTTCCTTCTTCGTGGACCCTTCGTGGGTGGAGCCCTCCGTGGACTCGCGCATCCGTTACCCTCCGTGGGTTGAAGTCTCCATCAACGTGGATGTACGATAGCACTACCTATCGGAACCACGGGAAAAATCATTGCGTCTCCAAATTGCGTTTGATCTTCTCCACTTCTCTTTACTACTTGTGCAATTTACTTTCCGCTGCCCATACTCTAGAATTGCATGTGTAGTGTGCTACTTGACTTGTGTGCTATGCAAAAACTGTCAAAATCTGTTCTTGATAAAAGACAGAATTTTTATCTTGTCGAGTAGTCTAATCACCCCCCCCCTCTAGACACTCTCACCTTCTTCGATCCCTCACCAGAGAAGGAAAATGGGGCTCTGCCCCACTTCATCATTGCTCTTCGGGCAGAAAAGCTTAGAGGGGTTAGAGGGGGACTAGGAGGGGTTGTGGTAAAAATCTTAACCCAAGGAGATTAGTAGAAGGGGCCTAAACATGAATTTTGAATTTCTGCCATAACGTGTTTGATGGTGGTTTGAGAAATCTAGGTTGCACAACTTGCTTGGAGAATTAACATGAGTGAGTGCCATCACAATTTAGTAATGCCCACAACTTTTGAGATCAAATGGAGTAAGTGGCCAATGCGACTTTTCTAAACCCTGGAAATCAACAATGAGACCAAATGGGTTTCCAAATATTTAGTCATGTAAATCCATTCTCCTTGATGTACAACTTGGTGTAGTTCCATGATTTTAGGATTATATCATGCCCACAAAAATTGGGGTCAAAAGGAGACAATTGATAATATAGAGTTGTTGAAATTTGTTTTGGACAGATATAGTTTTGAGATGTTTTGATGATGTTATCTTGTTCTCCAAGACATGAAACTTGGCAAGATCACAAATTATGGCATTTGTGACATGCCAGCAGTTTCTTGGAATTTAAAGAGAATATTTCCTCTGTAAATAATTCAAAAGCTTCCAATATCTAGCAAGGGTTTTGAAGGATTTGACAAATATTTTAAACATGACCATGTGTTGAAACTCTTATATATGGACAATAAGCTTCCCTAAATTTTCTGAAATATATTTGAAACATAAAAATAATTTTATCCTATTACATTTCTAGCCTGAAGAAAAAGCCTTTAAATAAAATAGCAAAAAAGCTTTTAAATTATATTTATCTGGTTTATGGGAGTCCTATATCTAGTAGGAGTCAAATATACTTTTTGCAAGGTTATTCATGTCCTAAATTAAGTACTTGTAGTGAAAGCCTCAATTCAAGGTTTTTGGAACAACCTAATTTAGGAAATTCATTTTGGCCAAATTATTTTTAAAGGAAAATACTAGTGTGTCTTATACACATGGCATGGTCATTGGGAAGAGTTTTGGATCAAGGAGATGAAGTTTTAGGTGGTGGAGCTACTTTATTGACTTTTATGAGCACTTGAAGTCATACCCAAAAATCCAAATCAAATAAAAAATCAAATAATGCCAAAGTTTTTGGTGGTCCATATTTTGATGCTTTATTAATGCAAGTGACATGCTACAAAACACTGGGTGTGATACTTCAGAGGTGTGTTGCTCTCAAACGACAAAAGCCGTGCATTTACTCGGAGCAGCCACCAACTTATGCTGGAGGGGTGGGCTATTTATATCCAGGAGGCAATTCGACATGATACATCCGAAATGACACTGGGTCAATAGACAACTGAAACGAGTCCAACGGTTGGACTTTGAACACACATGCCGACTTTACTTTGGCTCCAAGTAAAGCTGACTTAACAAACTCTGGAAGAGATTTTCGCTCATTGTCTTTGCTCGGAGACACATGATTTTAGGTTGACCATCACGTGAGTTTTCTAACTTTGTTTACCTCAACCCTAGTTAATAGTTCGGTGGTTACTAGGACTCAAGAAAGAAGAAAATGAAACTACCAAAAGACTATGTCTTCGCACTCCATTATCTTCAAGCGAATGTTTCACATATCATTATCTTCAACACAAATGTCTCCGCGAACCACCATTATCTTCAATGTCCTATCTTAAGACATTTTTATGGGTCATCTTCGATGGATAAACCAAATCAATAGGGACTTCTACCTGTGTTCTCCTATGAATCTCACAAACACATTAGTCTCACAACCTTGTTTGTCACCAATACTCCAAAACCAACAAAGGTGGCCCTAGATGCACTTACAATCTCACCCATTTTGGTGATTGATGACAAACTGGTTAATGTTTTCAACGGGAATAAAAATATGTGAAAGTTAAGGAACATGGCCATTGGCTTCATGAAACGGAAAGGGGCTCCCCTGAAGATGTGCATATAAGTAATTTGCTTTTGAATGCAAATGCAAATGGCAGGTTTCACTCTGTGGAGATCTCCCTCATTTCGTAAAGTCAAATCAAAGTGCATACAAAGAATAATTTGAAGATAATGTAATGCACAATGGAAAATGGGCATTTGCAGAATGATTTCATGCACATAAGATCAAATTTAAATAGCGCACGGAAGAACCAAGGTAGCAAATGTAGCAGACGTCCATTAGGACTTAAGTTTACAACCCAAAATGACAAATGTTCATGAATGGGAGTGGCAAACTTAACAAAATATAGCCAAGACCAGCCCAAAAACCCGCTTGAAGACTATCAAACCGTAGACTTCTCCCCCTTTGTCATCGAATAGCCAAAATGGTTTGAAGACATAGAGTGTCTAAGCATTCCCAAAAGGCGGTGGTGAAGATGTTGATGTAGCCGCGTCGACGTTGGAGTTGGGCGGTGCAGATGGGCCTGATGAAGTGAAGCCATAGCTGGAGAAGTGGCATCATCATCATTATCAATAAGCCGAGCATGAACTGTGGGTGCTGAAGCAGAAGAATATGAATCTTCAATAGATTGCATAGCACGCCACTTCTCAGGTGATGGGTTCTTGGAGCCAAACTTGAAGTTTTCCTTGAAGCCATCATCAACGAGATCCTCTTTAGAGCATAGTAATGTGAGGCTCTTCCAAGCATGACGATGAGCTTCATCGGCAACAATGAGAGGTTCCTGATGCGATTGATGTCACTTTGAGTACTTTGAATTCAATGCTTTTTCCAGAGATAATACTGTCAGATATCGGGCTCTGGGACCCAAAGGTTCGAACACTAGGGTGCGCTCACTCATATCGCGCTACCTTTTCCGCTAGCTTGGTTCTCACAGGCCTAGGACAAAGACAGATGGGCCTAGGTACCCTGGTTCTTCCAAATGCGCTGCATTGGATATTTGATATGCGCCGCGTCCTTGGCCGAAGACAGACGGGCGTAGGTACAATGGTTCCCACGGGCCCGGCGGTAGCCCCCGGGCCCATGGTGCGCATGTCTATGCTTTGCTAGGGGCGAAATGGAGTGGTCCCTAACTTCCTATCGGCCAGGTGCGACGCGTGGTGCTTGACAGAATGGTGGACGCACCACTTCTCCCACGACACCTCGGCAACTTCCCGGGCTGACATAGACCTTCCCCGTGTGGCACGAGTCCTTCATTGCTAGCACCCATCTCTCCGCTCCTATCGAAGGCGAAGAGACGCATGCCGGCCCTCCTTCTAGCGCTATAAAGGCAAGGGGGAGGGCTTCCCAACTAATCTTCTTTCTCCAGGTCCTCTTTCTTGCTCCCAGTCCGGGTAAGCTTTCGCATCAATGATGAGGGGAAGAGGTCGGGCTTGTGGAATCGCCGCGGCACCTAGGGTCCTCGTCAGCTGCTAATGTTCGCCCAAGTGGCGACGGGCGGGGCACCGAGCGCGGGCGCAAAGGGCGAGGCACCTGCGGCCGAGGTGGCATGTCTGCGCTGCCTCCCCAGTAGGGGAATCATCCATCTGAGGTGGCCCATGAATTCATTGTCAACATGCACCGCCGGCCCTGCACTTGGCTCCGGCTCCTGGATTCCTTTGAGGTGGAGATGGCAGACCACGCGCCGCTGGGCCTCTGGGTGTAGGGAGACGCCTGCTGCAATGGCCACTCCTGGGTGGTGACGGAGTTCACCCCCACATGCTTCATGTTCTTCAAGCAGGGGTGGAAGTCAATCGCACTCACCCGCAGCCTGAAGAGGGGGCACGTCTGCTTCCTCGCTACTTTCCCGACTTTGCGGAGGTATTTCCCTTAAAGAGGAAAGGAAGATGCAGCAAAGTGAAGTAAGTATTTCCCTCAGTTTTGAGAACCAAGGTATCAATCCAGTAGGAGATTAAACACAAGTCGCCAAATACCTGCACAAACAATCAACCAACTTGCACCCATTGCTATAAAGGGGTTGTCAATCCCTTGTAGGTTAATTGGAAAAGTGAGATCCGATAGAGATAGATGAACAAGTAAAGTAAATATTTTTTGGTTTTTGGTTTATAGATTGAAAAGTAAAAGATTGCAAAATAGTAGATCTGAAACCTATAAGATGTAATCTGGACCCCGGGGCCATAGGTTTCACTAGAGGCTTCTCTCATGATAGCAAATAGTACAATGGGTAAACAAATTACTGCCGAGCAATTGATAGAAAAGTGAATAATTATGAAGACATCTAAGGGAATGATCATGAATATTGGCATCACGTCCGAGACAAGTAGACCGACTGCTGCCTGCATCTACTACTATTTCTCCACACCTCGACGGAAATGATTCTGCATCTAGAGTATTAAGTTCATTAGAATAGAGTAACACCTTAAGCAAGATGACATGATGTATCGGAATTACCTCAAGCAATATGATGAAAACCCCAACCTTTTATCCTCGATGGCAGTTATACAACACATGTCATGTGCCATTCTGTCACTGGGATTGAGCACCACAAGATTGAACCCAAAGCATAACACTTCTCCCATTGCAAGAAATATCAATGTAGTTGGCCAATGAAAACCGATAGTTCGAAGAGAATTACTAAGATATTAGATCATGCATATAAAAATTCAGATAATATTCAGATAATATTCATAGATAATATGATCATAAACCCTCAATTCATCAGATCTTGGCAAAGACACCGCAAAAGAATATTTCATCGGATCGTTCTCCACAAACAATGAGGAGAACATGGTATTGTGGATCCAAGAGAGAGAAGAAGCCATCTAGCTGCTAGTTATGGACCGATAGGTCTGTTGTAAACTATTCACACTTCATCGAAAGGGCAATAGGGTTGATGTAGATGCCCTCTGTGGTTATTTTATAAGAGTACCGGAAAAGTCCCCCAGATGGGATCTCGCAAGAACAGAATGTTACGACGGTGGAATAGTGGTTTCGATGGATGTTCTGGTGTGTTTTTGGAATATATGATAATATATAAGCAGAAGAAATAGGTCAGGGAACGCACGAGGGGCCCACAAGGTAGGGGCTCACCCTACCACCCTGCGAGCGCCCTCCACCCTTGTGGCCTCCTTGCAGATCCCCTGGCATGTACTCCAAGTCCAGCTAATGTCTTCTGGTCATGGAAAAATCCTCATGAAGTTTCGTGACATTTGGACTCCGTTTGATATTCCTTTTCTATGAAACTCAAAAACAAGGAAAAAACAGAAACTGGTACTGGGCTCTGGGTTAATAGGTTAGTCCCAAAAATCATATAAAATAGCATATAAATTCATATAAAACATCGAAGATAGATAATATAATAGCATGGAACAATAAAAAATTCTAGATACGTTGGAGACGTATCAACCATCCCCAAGCTTAATTCCTGCTCATCCTCGAGTAGGTAAATCTTAAAAATAGAATTTTTGATGTGGAATCCTACCCAACATATTTATTAGTGCAATATTCTTTATTGTGGCATGAATGTTTAGATCCATAAGACTCAAAATAAAAGTTTCTCAATATCAAAGTAATCATACTTTTATCATACTAAAATAAATCTATAAAGCTTAAAAAATAACATGGCTAAAGAACCTTATCCCTACAAATCTTAACACAAAAGACCCCTCACGCCCATCTTGGAGTTAGCCGAGCAATTGCTTTCATGCTCTACTCTTTCAAGCCTTTTTTCAACTCTTCACGCAATATATGAGCGCGAGCCATGTACATAGCACTACTGGTGGAATGGAGGTGGTAATAGACAAAAGGTGGGAGAAAGTATCACATCAACTAGGCAAATCAATGGACTATGGAGATGTCCATCAATCGATATAAATGTGAGTGAGTAGGGATTGCCATGTAACAGATGCACTAGAGCTATAAGTGTATGAAAGCTAAAAAATACAACTAGTGGGTGTGCATCAACTTGTTTTCTCATGAATACCAAGGGCATTTGAGGAAGCCCATCCTTGGAATATACAAGCCAAGGTCTATAACGAAAAAATCCCACTAGAGATATATGAAACTGACAACATAGGTGACTCTCTATCATGAAGAATACGGTGCTACTTTGAAGCAAAAGTGTGGAAAAAGATAGTAACATTGTACCTTCTCTCTTTGTCTCTCATTTTTCTAGTGGGCTTCTTTGGCCTCTTTTGTTTATTTGGGCTTTATTGGCCTCTTTTATTTTTGATAACATCACACGGGACAATGTTCTAATAATGATGATCATCACACTTTTATTTACTTACAACTCGATGCTTAGAACAAGGATATGACTCTATATTAATGTCTCCAGCGGTGTACCGGGATGTGCAATAACCAAGAGTGAAATGTATGAAAAATATGAATGGTGGCTTTGCCACAAATACTATGCCAACTACATGATCATGCAAAGCAATATGACAATGATGAAGCATGTCATAACAAGCGGCACGGTGGAGTTACATGCCAATATATCTCGGAATGGCTATGGAAATGCCATAATAGGTAGATATGGTGGGTGTTTGGAGGAAGGTATAAGGAGGGTTTTATGCATCGGGGAATGTTGTGCGGCACTAGAGTGGCTAGAAAGGTGTAACAGTGATAGTGCGTATAATCCATGGACTCACATTAGTCATAAGGAACTCACATAGTTATTGCAAAAAATCTACTTAGCCCTCAAATAAAAACACTACAACGCATGCCCCTAGGTGGGAGGTTGGTAGGAGTTAAGCATCGCACGCCCCTGACCTTCCCACAAAGAGAAAAACAATCAAGATATACTGCGTGCCAATTTGGTTACATAGGCCATACATGCATGCTTCGGGAATCACAAACCTTAACACAGTTATTTCTTTAACCTCACAAACTACCTCTATCATGACTCTAATATTACCATCTTAACATCTCAAAACAATTACAAGGAGTCAAACTTCACATAATATTTAATGCTCTATATATGAAGCTTTTTATTATATCTCCTTTGGATGTCTATCATATTAGGAATAATTTCATAACCCAAGAAAATTACCATGTTGTTCTTAAGAACTCTGAAAATACTATAAGTGAAGCAAGAAAGTTCATCAATTTCTATAAAATAAAACCACCGTCGTGCTCTAAAAAGATATAAGTGAAGCACTAGAGCAAAATTTCCTAGCTCAAATGATATAAGTGAAGCACATAGAGTATTCTAACAAATCATGATTGAGATGTGTCCTTCTCAAAAGGTGTGTACAGCAAGGATGATTGTGACAAACTAAAAAGCAAAGACTCATATCATACACGACGCTCCAAGCAAAACACATATCATGTAGTGAATACAAATATAGCCTCAAGTAAAGTTACAAATGGATCAAGACGAAAGAGGGGATGCCTTGCCGGGGCATCCCAAAGCTTAGGCTCTTGGCCGTCCTTGAATTTTACCTTGGGGTGCCTTGGGCATTCCCGAGCTTAGAATTTTTCCACTATTTATTCCATAGTCCAGCAAATCCTTACCTGAAATTTGAAAACTTCACAACACAAAACTCAACAGAAAATCTCGTGAGCTCCGTTAGTAAAACAAAGAAATAACCACTGAAGGTATTGTTGTGATCTTATTCTAATTTTATGTTGGTGTAATATCTACTGTATTCCAACTTCTCCATGGCTCATACCCCCCGATACTAACCATAGATGCATCAAAATAAGCAAACAACACATAAAAAACATAATCTGTCAAAAACAGAACAGCGTGTAGCAATCTGAAAACTTCGCAAACTTCTGTAACTCTAAAACTACTTAAAAATGGAAGACGTGGGGAATTTGTATATAAATTTTATGTAAAACTTTCAGAAGGTTCCTACGTTCCGGTGAATTATTGAATTTTCTGCACTGGGCACAAAATTTTCAGTTTTTCAGGAAAATCAAATCAACGATCACAGTAAGCCATCACAAAGGTCTTACTTGGCTCAAACACTAATTAAAACACCAATTTTTTTTACTAAATTAATAATGTGTAAAACTTGAAAAACATAACCAAAAAGTAAAAGGCAAAAATAAAATAGGGTTGCCTCACAACAAGCGCTATTGTTTAAAGCCCTTAGCTTGGCATTGAGATTTCAATGATTCTCACATGAAAGACAAGAATTGAAGCACAAAGAGATCATCATAAAACATGAGAGAAACACATCTATGTCTAACATACTTCCTATGCATAGGCAATTTATAAGCAAACAAATTATCAAGGCATGCAAAACCTAGCATATGCAAGGAAGAAGAAAGAAGCAATAGCAATCTCAAAATGAAAGGATGTAATTTAGTAACATAAATATTTATACAACCATATTTTCCTCTCTCATAATAATTACATGTAGGATCATAAGAAAATTCAACAATATATCTATCACATAACATATTCTCAACACGATCCACATGCATGCGAAGTTAAGACTCTTCCAAAATAGTGGGATTAACATTAACTAAAGTTATGACCTCTCCAAACCCACTTTCATCAAAAAATTCGTAAGATTGAACATTCTCCAAATATGTGGGATCTAAAGTTGACACTCTTCCAAACCCACTTTCAATGCTATTGCAAACATTATTATCAATCTCATATTCATCATGGGGCTTAAATAAATTTTCAAGATCATAAGAAGAATCACCCCAATCATGATCATTGCATCGAGTAGTAGACATAGAAAAACTAGCATCCTCAAGCTTAGGGTTTTGCATATAATTAACATAATTGACATCAATAGAATTTATAATAACATCATTGCAATCATGGCTTTTATTCTAGGAGCTATAATGAATCACTTCATAAACTTCTTCTTTCAACAATTCATCAAAAAAATTAGATTCACGAATTTCAAGCAAAACCTCATAAAGATAATCTAGTGCACTCGACTCATTAGCAATTGGTTCAACATAATTGGATCTTTTAAAAAGATTAGTGGATCCATAAATAAATTTTTGGCAAGCGAAGATGCAAGCAAATAGGGGGCACATTCAACACAAGCAAACATAAGATCGAACGAGAAAAAGGCAAACAAAAAGAAGGAAAATATTTTTGTGCTTTTCAGAAAACGTTTTAGAAGTGGGGGAGGGGAAAACGAGAGGCGAATGGCAAATAATGTAATTGCAAGAGATGAGAGTTTTATGAAGGGTACTTCATGGGGCTTGACTTGACGTAGATCTCAACGGCACCAGAGATTGATGAGTTGAAAGACGACAAATCTTGACTTGACTTGGCGTAGATCTCCCCAGTAACGGCGCCAGAAATCTTGCTTCCTCGCTACTTTCCCGAGATTGTGGTGGTATTTCCCTTGCAGAGGAAAGGAAGATGCAGCAAAGTGAAGTAAGTATTTCCCTCAGTTTTGAGAACCAAGGTATCAATCCGGTAGGAGATTACACACAAGTCACCAAATACCAGCACAAAATATCAAACAACATGCACCCAACGCTATAAAGAGGTTGTCAATCCCATCTAGGTTATTTGGAAAAGTGAGATCTGATAGAGATAGATGAACAAGTAAAGTAAATATTTTTTGGTTTTTAATTTATAGATTGAAAAGTAAAAGATTGCAAAATGGTAGATCTAAAACTTATAAGATGTAAACTAGACTCGGGGGCTATAGGTTTCACTACATGCTTCTCTCATGATAGCAAATATTACGGTGGGTGAATAAAATACTGCCAAGTAATTGATCGAAAAGCGAATAATTATGAAGACATCTATGGAAACGATCATGAATATAGGCATCATGTCCGAGACAAGTAGACCGACTCCTGCCTGCATCTAATACTATTACTCCACACCTCGACAGAAACGATTCTGCATCTAGAGTATTAAGTTGATAAGAATAGAGTAACGCATTAAGCAAGATAACATGATGTAGCGGAATTAACTCAAGCAATATGATGAAAATCCCATCTTTTTATCCTCGATGGCAACAATACAATACGCGTCATGTCCCTTTGTGTCACTGGGATTGAGCACCAGAAGATTGAACCCAAAGCAAAGCACTTCTCCCATGGCAAGAAATATCAATCTAGTTGGCTAAAGAAAACCGATAATTCGAAGAGAATTACTAAGATATTAGATCATGCATATAAGAATTCAGAAAAGACTCAAAAAATATTCATAGATAATCTAATCATAAACCCACAATTCATCGGATCTTCGCAAACACACTGCAAAAGAATATTACATTGGATAGATCTCCAAGAACAACGAGGACAACATGGTACCGAGGATCCAAGAGACAGAAGAAGCCATCTAGCTACTAGCTATGGACCCGTAGGTCTATGGTAAACTACTCAGACTTCTTTAGAAGGGCAATAGGGTTGATGTTGATGCCCTCCATTGTTGATGTCCCCTCCGGCAGAGTATTGGAAAAGGCCTCCAGATGGGATCTCGCGAGAAAAGAAGGTTACGGCAGCGGAAAAGTTGTTTCGTTGGATGTTCTGATGTTTCTGGAATATATGAGAATATATAGGCGGAAGAAATAGGTCATGGTAGGCACGAGTGGCCCACAAGGTAGAGGGGCGCGCCCTCCACCCTTGTGGCCTCCTCGCAGATCCCCTGGCGTGTACTCCAAGTCCATTTCATGTCTTTTGGTCCAAGAAAAATAATCTTGAAGTTTCATTCCATTTGGACACCGTTTGATATCCCTTTTCTGCGAAACTCAAAAACATGGAAAAACATAAAATGGCATTGGGCTCTGGGTTAATAGATTTGTCCCAAAAATCATATAAAATAGCATATAAATGCATATTAAACATCCAAGATAGATAATATAATAGCATGGAACAATAAAAAATTATAGATACGTTGGAGACGTATCAACATCCTTCACTTCAAGTGTGACGGGGCCGCCACACTCTTCATGAAGATATTCGGGGTCTCCGGCAGCCGGATGGGGCGCTGCATGGAGAGCAAGGACCACAAGCCTCCCAACGAAGATGATGGCCACGGCGGCACGTCCCCATCGAGCGGAAGCGGAAGCAGCAACGCCCCCCCCCCACATCAAGAGAGAGAACGAAGACTCCAATTAGGTGTGGGCGGCGCCTTAGTTCAAGTCCAGAGGGCAAGGGTGCCCAGGCTCACGCACCCTTCTTCGTTTACATATTTCCTGCACCAGATTGATGTAAGCCCCGGGTGGGGTGTGTGAAACGCTAAGGCCCCTGTGATTTTTAATTTGATGCTTTGGTTCAAATTGTTTATTCCCTCTAGAAGTTTCCTCATGAGGTTGCTCCTCATGAGGACTCAGCCCAGAGCGAACCTGAGTTGCCGCTGGTACGTTAGGTCGTGATGCCTGGACAAGACCAGTTGGTGAGGGGCACCGAGAGATAGTAAGGACCCCCGAGGCGCGATGCTCTAGGAGATCCCCTTTGATGTGCAAGCAGCACACGCAAAAAGGAGGCGGCAACCTTCGGTAAGGTCCCGAGAGGAGAGAATTCTAGTGGCGATAGTTGCGCCCCACAAGATGGCAAGGAGTATCTCGTGAGACTCACTCTCGAAATCTCCTGCTGAGATGGCGCCTTGGGCTGGCCCCTCTGGACGACCGCACGCAGCAAGTTGCACGCAAGAGGTTGAGCGGCAATGGAGCAATGCGTGCTCATTGGCTCACACATGAACACTTCGTGAGGAGATAATACACTAAGGACCTCGGTGAGGTCGCGTGCGCGGTAACAGGCCCGCGAGCCAAATCCCTGTTACTTGGGGTTTTCAGCGCTACTGGGACTGACCCGAGCGCAACCGTTGTGCCCAACCCCCTGACACGCCTTCGTTGTATATATAATTTTTTATTATTCCATAGAAATATAATACAACTTTCACATATTTTTGGCAACATTTGATATGATTTATTGGACTAACCTATTGATCCAGTGCCCAGTGTCAGTTCCTGTTTGTTGCATGTTTTTTGTTTCGCAGAATACCCATATCAAAAAAAGTCCAAATGCAATAAAAATTTACGGAGAATTATTTTGGAATACATGTGATTTTTGAGAGGTGGAATCAACACAAAAGGAGGCCCACAGCCCCCACAAGACGCTAGGGCGCGCCTGGCCCCCTGGCGCGTGGTGGTGGGTTTTGCTCACCTCGTAAGTTGGTTGGAGCTCTACTTCGGGTGCAAGGAAGCTTATATCCAGAAAAAAAATTGTGTTATAATCTTAGCACAATTAGGGTTGCGGATCTCCAAGAATTTAAGAAATGGTTTACGGCCAAATCTGGGGGACGCGAAACATAAGAGAACAGAGAGGGAGATCCAGTTTCAGAGGGGATCTCGCCCCTCCACCACCACGGAGGCCATGGAACACAGGGGGAACTCTCCTCCCATATAGGGTGAGGCCAATGAAGATGAAGAAGGAGGGGGGCTCTCTGCCCGTCTCACTGATGGCTTCTCGCCCCTCGTTTGTTACCCCAAGTGGAAGGTTGAGATGTAGCGTAGCGGCAAATTTCCCTTGGCAAAGATACCAAGGATCGAATCCCGTGAGACTCCGAGGGTCGACAAGTAGGTGTCAACGACGCTAGAAACTTAGCGGTTTACGGGACCTGCACACAGATACAGATAACTTTGCTCCCAACGAGTACAGAGAGGTTGTCAATCCCTCCGGCCTTGTTGTTTACAAAGGATCAAACACAAGAGATACTAATGATAGCTATGACTACAACTAGGAAATAAAAACGGGAAGTAAATAGAAGGTGTGATCAGTGGTGGTAATATGGACCGGGGTCCCATGATATTCACTAGTGATGTCTCTCTCCCAAAAGACGATAAAAAAGCAAAGCGAGGTAAACAAATTACAGCTGGGCAATTGACATGATTATGTGCGCAAACCAATGCTAACTATGCTGCAAAGAAAGGTAGAGGCTCAAAAGCATGGGCGGTACGCCAAGGCAAGTAGACCGAAATCCATCTGCATCTACTACTAATCATCCACCTTGAGATATCTATCCAGAACATCTCACTGGAATTAAGTTGCGAATCCCACCCAAAGTGTAAACTCAAAGCAACAGACAACTGCATTAAAAGAACTTTGCGTAAAGTAAACAATCCTTGCACCCGCAAGTACAAGCACCGTTGTTTTCTCCCTTGTGGCAACAGCACATCCCCCAGACTCATGTTTCTGTTACTCAAGCTAGTCATCAGGGGGCATGAACCCACAATCAAGCATAACGCTCCCTCTTGGAGTTACTACCTACTACTTGGCCAAAGCAATAAACAGCAACGGAGAACATGCAAGAATTACTCAAGAACAAAGATATAAAAGAGGTGAATCAAATATATTACTCAAACACAATCTGTACATAGTCTCATAATCCATCAGATCCCAGCAAACTCAGCAAAGCAACATCAGAAAGATTACATATGTGCCTCGATCATGTAGGGCAGCTCACGAGGTCTAAACCATGAAGAGCAAAGAGGGGAGGAGAACATCACATAGCTACTGATCATGGAACCATTGTCCAAGGTGGACTACTCATGACTCATCCGGGAAGCGTCCATGGTGGTGGAGAAGCTCCTGGTGGTGGTTCTCCCCTCCGGCAGGCTGCCGGGAAGAGTTCTCCTGATGCTCCCGATCTTGGAAGCGCTGCGGCGGCAGAACAGAGGCGAGATCGCGAAAAAGGGTTCTGTCCTCGAGGGTTTCGGGACGAGAGGGATATATAGGCGAAGGGGGGCAGCCAGAGGCGGAGCAGGGGCGCCAGGCGCCCCCCCTTGCGCGGCCAGGGGTGGGGCCGCGCCAGGTGGCCGCCTGGGCCTCCCCGGGCTCCCCTCTGGCCCATCTTTGGTTCTTCGCGAAGCTTCCTGTACGCTGATTTTTCCTGGAATTTTTGGAGCACTTTTAATATGGGGGAAACCTGAAATAGAAAAACAGCAGAAAACAGGAACTGGCACTATGGTGCACTGAGTTAATAGGTTAGTCCAAATATGATCAAAAGTGTATGTAAGTGCATCGATATCATAGCAATATCACACAAAAGAAGCATGGAGCAAGCAGAAATTATAGATACGTTTTGGACGTATCAACATCCCCAAGCTTAATTCCTGCTCGTCCTCGAGTAGGTAAATGATAACAAGCATAATTTCTGTGGTGACATGCTACCAACCATATAAGAACTTTTTAAGTAAAGCAATCAAGGCATGTAATTCAATTCAAGTCATAACAAGCAAGAGTCTATATTAGCATTGTAACAAGCAACATAAGAACATAAAGGTGCAAGAGCTCTCGCGTCCGTGACTCGAATGTCTCCAAATGGTGTTTGCATGAAAGGAAGGGGATAGGGATATACGAGAGAGTAAAACATAGTTTTTGTATTGTTGAGAACTTAATCTACTAAAGTTTCACACTTGGTCTTCTTTGGAATCTTATCTTGACTCATCCCCAGACCACTAGCCAGGTACAAGTCAAAATGATCCACTCCCTTTCGATATTTTGAGCACTCATGCAATGGATGAGCGTAAGCAAGAAAGTTGACACTTAGGATGGCAAAGAGAGAAAAATGATGAAGGGGGAAGACAAAAAAGGTGTGAAAGGCTCACATCAATGAGGACAATCATAGGAGAGAGAAAGCCAAATGATAGATATGATGTGAGGAGTAGGGATTGCCATGCAACGGATGCACATATGAGCTAAGGTAAGCTCTCCAATGGAACTAGTGGGGGTGCATTCAACTTGCTCGCTCAAGAAGACCTAGAGCTCTTTTGAGGAGGCTCATCATTGGAATATACAAGCCAAGTTCTATAGTGTGAAGGTCCCCACATAGCTATATGCATGAAAGATAATCTCTATGGAGTACAAGGTATAAGATGGAGTACGAGTGTGGATCTCTCAAAAGGAATAGTAGTGTGCCCCCTTCTCTCTTTTTATTTCTTTTTCTCTTTTTTCTAATTTTTTTTATTTTTTTGTGGCCTCAATTGCTCTTTCTATTTAACTCTCATTTTTCCTCTTTGGGATCTTTTGATTTTGTCCTCTTTGGGATCTTTTCCTCACTTTAGGGGCAACACTCTATGTATTACAAGAAGTATAGAAGATCTTTCACACTTTACAAAAGTACTCAACATAAAGAAAATGAAACTATCATTATGTATGCAAATGTATGCCTCTGCCGGTGTAGCAGGATATGCAATGATACTAGCGCGTCATGTAGCAATGATTAGGGCAAGGCCCAACTAGCATGCGGCTCATCGATCAAGCAAAAGGCATGTATGACATGAAGATGAAGTCATGAGAAGATGGATGTTGCATGGCAATGTATCTCGGAAAGGCTATGGAAATGCCTTGATAGGTAGGTATGGTGGCTGTTTTGAGGAAGGATATAATGAGGCTTATGATGACAGAGCGTATCGTGCCAAGGATTTGGATGCACCGGCGAAGTATGCGCCAACTCTCGAGGTGAGAAAGGGCAATGCACGGTACCGAAGAGGCTAGAAAAATATGGCTAGGTGGAAGTGTCAACTTTCGAATACTCACATTAGTCCGAAGAACTCATGCACTTATTATCGGTAACTCTCAATCTAATTAGGAGGTTCACAAAGAGACAAGTACCCCGAGGAGGAGTGTATGGGGGTTTGGTTATCCTTGCGCATCCTCGACTCATGGTACGTGAGTGTACTCTAATATTCGATCCCTCCAAAGATTAGTGATCCATCTAGTAGCTAAAGTTCTCAACTATTTTGTAGGTTTTCGATAATAAACACGGATTGCCCAAAATACGACATCTATCACTAATAGGCTAAAGCTCTTGACACCAAAAGTTCAGACATTACTCATGGCAATACCTCAAAACTATTGCAAGTTACTACTAAAATTAAATAGCAACCTCAATTACCTACTTTAAGTTAAGACACACAACTCAGTGCAACAGGCAAACTCTCTTAACAAGATAAACATGAAAACTCAAGAGAGTTCAGCAACCAACTAAACAAAAGCTCTTTAAAAAGAAAAGCATGAAAACTAAGAGCTAAACATGACAGCAGCTATGGAAAGACAAAGAACACACACAGCAAAGATAAGCATGAAAATCCTATGTTGTGTTCTAGGTTGAAGTGGAGCGTGTTTCTCTCCCACACAAAGAAAGCTAGGTTCTAACTTGTTATGAACAGCAAGCAAAGCTAAAGAAAACTAAAAAAAAGAAACTAAGAGCAAGACGCTCCAAGCATAGCACATAACGCATGAAGTGATAAGAATATAGTGGAACGAAAGACGAACTGATAATTGTTGATGGAGAAGGGGATGCATGGGGGCATCCCCAAGCTTAGACGCTTGAGTCTTCTTGAATATTTCTTGGGGGTGCACGGGGGCATCCCCAAGCTTGAGCGTTTGACCCTCCTGAATCTTCTTTTATCATCTTCCCTCGCACACTTGAAAACTCCCTTCATACATAACTCATCATAATCTGATTAGCGAGGTTAGTACCCACAATAAAATAATTTTTCCCTACTGGAAATAAAGATAATCTTGAAGAGCTACTGTTTCTCAAGATTGCCAAAAGGTTTTTGCAAAGAAAAAGCAAGCTCAAGGTTTGCAAAACGAAGAAAAGGCAAAACAAGACAGAATCTGTGAAAAACAGACCAGCAGGTAGTAAATAATTTTTTTGGGGCACTTCTACAACTCAAATCAAAAAACTCAGAACAGACGCTCGAAAGCCAATTGTATAGAGCATGCTGTCAAAAAAATTCAGATCAAATTATGATCTGGTGATTTTATTCGAATTTTTCTGTCCAAGGACAGAATCTGTTTTCTGGACAGCACGTCATAATTTTTGAACTTTCTTGCAATCGGAGGCTAAACTTGGCACAAAGCTGAAAAGAAAAGATACAATGATGATGCTACTGTAGTAACAAACATCAAGACACAATAAAAGCGAAATAAAACCTAATTCGTTGTGGGCTGCCACCCAAAAACGCTTTCTTTTATGCCTTTAAGCTAGGCATGATGCAAAAAGAGAAGATCAAGTTTTATCAAGAGTAAGAGAATAGCTAGCCCGTATAACGGACTCAAAAGGCAACTTAATATTCTTTCTAGGGAAGTGTTCCATCCCTTTCTTGAGAGGGAATTGGAATTTTATATTCCCCTCTTTCATGTCAATGATAGCATCAACGGTGCGAAGAAAAGGACGTCCCAAAATAATTGGACATGAAGGTTCACATTCAATATCCATAATAGTAAAATCAACGGGAACATAATTGTCATTGACAATGATAAGAACATCGTCCATCTTCCCCAAAGGTTTCTTTACGGAAGAATAAACAAGACGAACACCAAAAGAACAAGGATCAAAAGGTTTCAATTCAAACATATCATACATTCTTTTGGGCATAACGAAGGTACTAGCTCCAACATCACATAAAGCATAGCAAGAGAAGTTATTCAACTTAATTTTAATCATAAGTTCCCAACTATCTTCTTTGTACTTTTGCATATCACAGAGCTCAACAAAATTATTTAAGTGCAAAGCCGGAACAGAGGCGAGATCGCGAAAAAGGGTTCTGTCCTCGAGGGTTTCGGGATGAGAGGGATATATATGCGAAGGGGGGCAGCCAGAGGCGGAGCAGGGGCCCCAGGCGCCCCCCTGGCGCGGCCAGGAGTGGGGCCGCGCCAGGTGGCCGCCTGGGCCTCCCCTGGCTCCCCTCTGGCCCATCTTTGGTTCTTCGCGAAGCTTCCTGTACGCTGATTTTTCCTATATTTTTCCTGGAATTATTGGAGCACTTTTAATATGGGGGAAACCTGAAATAGAAAAACAGCAGAAAACAGGAACTGGCACTATGGTGCACTGAGTTAATAGGTTAGTCCAAATATGATCAAAAGTGCATGGAAGTGCATCAATATCATAGCAATATCACACGAAAGAAGCATGGAGCAAGCAGAAATTATAGATACGTTTTGGACGTATCAATATCCCCAAGCTTAATTCCTGCTCGTCCTCGAGTAGGTAAATGATAACAAGCATAATTTCTGTGGTGACATGCTATCAACCATATAAGAACTTTTAAGTAAAGCAATCAAGGCATGTAATTCAATTCAAGTCATAACAAGCAAGAGTCTATATTAGCATTGTAACAAGCAACATAAGAACATAAAGGTGCAAGAGCTCTCGCTGTCCGTGACTCGAATGTCTCCAAATGGTGTTTGCGTGCAAGAAAGGGGATAGGGATATAAGAGAGAGTAAAACATAGTTTTTGTATTGTTGAGAACTTAATCTACTAAAGTTTCACACTTGGTCTTCTTTGGAATCTTATCTTGACTCATCTCCAGACCACTAGCCAGGTACAAGTCAAAATGATCCACTCCCTTTCGATATTTTGAGCACTCATGCAATGGATGAGCGTAAGCAAGAAAGTTGACACTTAGGATGCAAAGATAGAAAAATGATGAAGGGGGAAGACAAAAAAGGTGTGAAAGGCTCACATCAATGAGGACAATCACTTTAACTCTCATTTGTCCTCTTTGGGATCTTTTGATTTTGTCCTCTTTGGGATCTTTTCCTCACTTTAGGGGCAACACTCTATGTATTACAAGAAGTATAGAAGATCTTTCACACTTTACAAAAGTACTCAACATAAAGAAAATGAAACTATCATGATGTATGCAAATGTATGCCTCTGCCGGTGTAGCATGATATGCAATGATACTAGCGCGTCATGTAGCAATGATTAGGGCAAGGCCCAACTAGCATGCGGCTCATCGATCAAGCAAAAAGCATGTATGACATGAAGATCAAGTCATGAGAAGATGGATGTTGCATGGCAATGTATCTCGGAAAGGCTATGGAAATGCCTTGATAGGTAGGTATGGTGGCTGTTTTGAGGAAGGATATAATGAGGCTTATGATGACAGAGCGTATCGTGCCAAGGATTTGGATGCACCGGCGAAGTATGCGCCCACTCTCGAGGTGAGAAAGGGCAATGCACGGTACCGAAGAGGCTAGAAAAATATGGCTAGGTAGAAGTGTCAACTTTCGAATACTCACATTAGTCCGAAGAACTCATGCACTTATTATCGGTAACTCTCAATCTAATTAGGAGGTTCACAAAGAGACAAGTACCCCGAGGAGGAGTGTATGGGGGTTTGGTTATCCTTGCGCATCCTCGACTCATGGTACGTGAGTGTACTCTAATATTCGATCCCTCCAAAGATTAGTGATCCATCTAGTAGCTAAAGTTCTCAACTATTTTGTAGGTTTTCGAAAATAAACACGGATTGCCCAAAATACGACATCTATCACTAATAGGCTAAAGCTCTTGACACCAAAAGTTCAGACATTACTCATGGCAATACCTCAAAACTATTGCAAGTTACTACTAAAATTAAATAGCAACCTCAATTACCTACTTTAAGTTAAGACACACAACTCAGTGCAACAGGCAAACTCTCTTAACAAGATAAACATGAAAACTCAAGAGAGTTCAGAAACCAACTAAACAAAAGCTCTTTAAAAAGAAAAGCATGAAAACTAAGAGCTAAACATGACAGCATGGAAAGACAAAGAACACACACAGCAAAGATAAGCATGAAAAATCCAATGTTGTGTTCTAGGTTGAAGTGGAGCGTGTTTCTCTCCCACACAAAGAAAGCTGGGTTCTAACTTGTTATGAACAGCAAGCAAAGCTAAAGAAAACTAAAAAAAGAAACTAAGAGCAAGACGCTCCAAGCATAGCACATAACACATGAAGTGAAAAATATAGTGGAACGAAAGACGAACTAATAATTATTGATGGAGAAGGGGATGCATGGGGGCATCCCCAAGCTTAGACGCTTGAGTCTTCTTGAATATTTCTTGGGGGTGCACGGGGGCATCCCCAAGCTTGAGCGTTTGACCCTCCTGAATCTTCTTTTATCATCTTCCCTCGCACACTTGAAAACTCCCTTCATACATAACTCATCATAATCTGATTAGCGAGGTTAGTACCCACAATAAAATAATTTTTTCCCTACTGGAAATAAAGATAATCTTGAAGAGCTACTGTTTCTAAAGATTGCCAAAAGGTTTTTGCAAAGAAAAAGCAAGCTCAAGGTTTGCAACACGAAGAAAAGGCAAAACAGGACAGAATCTGTGAAAAACAGACCAGCAGGTAGTAAATAATTTTTTCGGGGCACTTATGCAACTCAAATCAAAAAACTCAGAACAAACGCTCCAAAGCCAATTGTATAGAGCACGCTGTCAAAAAAATTCAGATCAAAAAGATGATCCGGTGATTTTATTCGAATTTTTCTGTCCAAGGACAGAATCTATTTTCTGGATAGCACGTCACAACTTTTGAACTTTCTTGCAATCGGCGGCTAAACTTGGCACAAAGCTGAAAAGAAAAGATACAATGATGATGCTACTGTTGTAACAAACATCAAGACACAACAAAAGCAAAATAAAACCTAATTCGTTGTGGGCTGCCTCACAAAAGCGCTTTCTTTTATGCCTTTAATCTAGGCATGATGCAAAAAGATCAAGTTGTATCAATTGAACCATCATCAAGATCAACAAAAAGCTCTTCAATAGTACAACTAGTCTAAGAGGACTTTCAAATAAAGGCCTAATAAAGATACTTCTAGGGAGAAAACCAAAAGGTGGAAAGTCAATGGGAGATTCATTTATAAATTTATCAAAGAGAGGTATTTCTTCCAAAGTCTTCACAGTTTCAACCCCTTTGGCAATAGATGGATTACTTTTGGAACGAGGAGCCTTTGGAACGTAAACGAACTTAGGTTCCTTCTTTTCCGGAGTTTCTACCTTTTTGGCTTTGATTGAGGAGAAAGTAGTTCCTAAAGTGTCAAAGATTTCCTCAATCTTGTCTATCCTAGAAGAATCCAAGTCATGGGATTTGATGGTCTCCAAAGTTTTGAGAATTTTATGCATAGAGCTATCAAGCCTATTCAAATTCCCTTGGATCTTACGGTCCAACTCATTTATCTTATTAATGCTTGGCATCTCTAGCTCTATCTTTTCATGTTTTTTCATAATGTGAGCTAGGGTAATGTCCTCCTGAATGCTAACAACAGGGGGATTTCCAACAAGATTTTCCATAATACTAAGAGATTTCCAAATTGGGGCTTCTAGGAAATTTCCATTGATAGCAGAATCTAGAATAAACCTATTCCAAGAAGTAATTCCAACATAAAAATTTCTAAGCAGGATAGTAGTAGATTGCTTCTTGGTGGCTCTTTTCTGAGAATCATTAATTCTATACCAAGCATCTTTTAGACTTTCACCACCTCTTTGTTTAAAGGTGAGCACTTCTGCCTCACCAAAGGCAAAAGGACCAGACATAATGCCAACTAAAAGCAAGATAACTATTTTTGTGATTTTTGGTAAGGGACACTAAAGCAAAAACTGAAAGGTAAACTAACAAGACTAAAAAGCAAAGATAAAAGATAGCGTGCAACTCCCCTATCTTGAAGAGTGGAGTCCCCGGCAACGGTGCCAGAAACTTGCTTGATGGCTTCTCGCCCCTCGTTGGTTACCCCAAGTGGAAGGTTGAGATGTAGCGTAGTGGCAAATTACCCTTGGCAAAGATACCAAGGATCGAATCCCGTGAGACTCCGAGGGTCGACAAGTAGGTGTCAACGGTGCGAGAAACTTAGCGGTTGACGGGACCTGCACACAGATACAGATAACTTTGCTCCCAACGAGTATAGAGAGGTTGTCAATCCCTCCGGCCTTGTTGTTTACAAAGGATCAAACACAAGAGATAATAATAATAGCTATGACTACAACTAGGAAATAAAAACAGGAAGTAAATAGAAGGTGTGATCAGCGGTGGTAATATGGACCGGGGTCCCATGATGTTCACTAGTGATGTCTCTCTCCCAAAAGACGATAAAACAACAAAGCGAGGTAAACAAATTACAGCTGGGCAATTGACAGGATTATGTGCGCAAACCAATGCTAACTATGCTGCAAAGAAAGGTAGAGGCTCAAAAGCATGGTCGGTACGCCAAGGCAAAGTAGACTGAAATCCATCTGCATCTACTACTAATCATCCACCTTGAGATATCTATCCAGAACATCTCGCTGGTATTAAGTTGCGAATCCCACCCAAAGTGTAAACTCAAAGCAACAGACAACTGCATTAAAAGAACTTTGCGTAAAGTAAACAATCCTTGAACCCGCAAGTACAAGCACCGTTGTTTTCTCCCTTGTGGCAACAGCACATCCCCTAGACTCAGGTTTCTGTCACTCAAGCTAGTCATCAGGGGGCATGAACCCACAATCAAGTATAACGCTCCCTCTTGGAGTTACTACCTACTACTTGGCCAAAGCAATAAACAGCAACGGAGAACATGCAAGAATTACTCAAGAACAAAGATATAAAAGAGGTGAATCAAATATATTACTCAAACACAATATGAACATAGTCTCATAATCCATCAGATCCCAGCAAACTCAGCAAAGCAACAGCAGAAAGATTACATATGTGCCTCGATCATGTAGGGCAGCTCACGAGGTCTAAACCATGAAGAGCAAAGAGGGGAGGAGAACATCACATAGCTACTGATCATGGACCCATGGTCAAAGGTGGACTACTCATGACTTATCCGGGAAGCGTCCATGGTGGTGGAGAAGCTCCCGGTGGTGGTTATCCCCTCCGGCAGGGTACC
Source organism: Secale cereale (assembly GCA_902687465.1). Taxonomy (NCBI): domain Eukaryota; kingdom Viridiplantae; phylum Streptophyta; class Magnoliopsida; order Poales; family Poaceae; genus Secale; species Secale cereale. The sequence continues at coordinate 198,731,518 of LR738713.1, forward strand.
GGGAAGAGTTCTCCTGATGCTCCCGATCTTGGAAGCGCTGCGGCGGCGGAACAGAGGCGAGATCGCGAAAAAGGGTTCTGTCCTCGAGGGTTTCGGGACGAGAGGGATATATAGGTGAAGGGGGGCAGCCAGAGGCGGAGCAGGGGCCCCAGGCGCCACCCTAGCGCGGCCAGGGGTGAGGCCGCGCGAGGTGGCCGCCTGGGCCTCCCCTGGATCCCCTCTGGCCCATCTTTGGTTCTTCGTGAAGCTTCCTGTACGTTGATTTTTCCTGTATTTTTCCTGGAATTTTTGGAGCACTTTTAATATGGGGGAAACCTGAAATAGAAAAACAGCAGAAAACAGGAACTGGCACTGTGGTGCACTGAGTTAATAGGTTAGTCCAAATATGATCAAAAGTGTATGGAAGTGCATCAATATCATAGCAATATCACACAAAAGAAGCATGGAGCAAGCAGAAATTATAGATATGTTTTGGACGTATCACTCACCCGGTGGCGCCGGAGTGCCGCTAGGGGTAGGATCGTGACAGCGATGTACACCAATAGCCTTGCTACCATCAACACTAACTTTCTCCCCCTCAATGTAGCGGGGTAACACCTCTTCCCCCGCTATAATATCTACTTAAACATGGTTCTCAACACTGTATATTATTTCCCAATGATATGTGGCTATGGGCTAATTGATGATCGTGGTTGGTGAGTGTGTATTTCATTATGGTGCCGTCCTACGGTTCCCTACGTCTCGCGCAAACGTGTGGGGTCTCCGTTGGAGGGTAACGTGTGGGGTCTCCGTTGTAGGGTGTTGCAATACATTCATAATTTGCTTATGGTGGGTGGAGTGAGTGATAGAAGCATAGATACAAGTAAGTGGCTTATTGTGTATGGGAGTAAAGAGGACTTGACACTAAATGATTTGGTTGGGTTTTACGTTAATGATGTTTAGTAGTTGTGGATTCTTTCTAGAGTTCCTATTATAAGTGCATATGATCCAAGTAGAGAAAGTATGTTAGCTCATGCCTCTCCCTCATAGAAAATTGCTAGAATGATTACTAGTCTAGTTATCAATTTCCTAGGGGCAAATGACTTTCTTATTTGACAAAAGCTATTTACTTTTATTATCTTGCAAATTACTCTTAGTTTTATTCTTGCAAAGTACTCCTAGTTTTATTCTTGTTCTAGGTGATGCAAACATTAAGTGTGAGTAGAGTTATATCGGTGGTCGATAGAACTTGAAGGAATATTTGTTCTACATTTATCTCCTTGCTGGGATTTGACACTCTTACTTATCGAAAAAGTCTACAAACGATCCTCTACATTTATCATGACCATTTTATAGCACAGTTGCCGGGGAGCAGTAGCGTGGGGTGAATATTCTAATGTGTGCTTGTTTGCTTTTTCACTAAGTAGATTTTATTTTCTTTGCTAAGTTGTTCTCTATCTTTTGTTATGGATATGGAACATGAAATACAAAAAAATAGGTGTACATGCTACTCATGGAGATGGGGAACCTGCTAAAACCCTTGATGCTAGTAATGTGAAAAGTTTTAAACACTACTTTGATAATCATGAGAAAACTCCATTCAACGTGATAATGGGAGTAACATTGGATCAACGTGAATACATTAGGGATTATCGCTTGACTCAAAAGGGAAAACTCTTATGGGATCAAATTCATATGTTGCATTGGTATGCTCGGGAGCTATGCTTGAGATAGGATTATACTTGTTTCTCTAGGATGAAGGCTCCACACCTTCCTTTTTAATGTAAATTTAATTATAATGAAACCTTGGCTTCTTATGCTAAAGTTATATACGATTACCGTGATTTGGACCGAATAGACGAATTTGTTGCTTTTAAGGGTGCTTATGAAATTGAATCTCTGTTTGAAAACTATGAAGATTGTGATGATGATGCCGTTTATAGATCTGAAAAAATTTCTATACTTAAATGTTGCCATGAGAATTATGAATACAATTCCGATATTAATGCATTTATCAACAAATTCTCCATTGTCCAAGAAGAGACTAATATTTTGCAGGAGTCTATGGAAGAAGAAATGGATGATGTTGTGAGCTCATTGGATGAAAAAGATGAGCAGGAGAGCTAAGAACAAAAGGAGGAAGAGCAGATTGATCAACCATGCCAACCTTATAATAAGATTAACTCTTTACCACATACATTGTTTAATTTCCCTTCAAGCTTACCGAAGGATGATTGCTATGATGATTGCTATGATCCCTTGGATTCATTTGAAGTATCCCTTTTTGTTGATGCTTCCTATGCTTGTGGCCAAGATGCCAATATGAATTATGCTTATGGAGATGAACTTGCTATAGTTCCTTATCTCAAACATTAAATTTTTGCAATTGCATCCACACATGATAGTCCTATTATTATTTTTAATTCTCCCAAGTACACTATATCGGAGAAGTTTGCTCTTATTAAGGATTATATTGATGGGTTGAGGTCTACCACTACACATGATGATTTTGATGAATATAATATGCATGTGCTTTTTGCTCCTACTTGCAGTTATTATGAGAGAGGAACTACATCTCTGCCTCTCTTTGTTTCCAACACGATAAAATTGCAAGAAACTGCTTATGCTATGTATTTGCCTTTACTTGATGTGCATGAATTGTTCTTTTATGACATGTCGATGCATAGGAAGAGAGTTAAACTTCATCATTGCATGATATATGTTGCTTTATGCTCACAACTAAATTATAAATCATTGCTAATTAAAATTGGAGTTGATATAACTTGGGATCCGGCTGGATCGATTACTTGAGCACTTTATGCCTAGCTTAATGGCTTTAAAGAAAGTGCCGCGAGGGAGACAACCCAGAAGTTTTAGAGAGTTATTAAATTCTATTGTGTGCTTTTATAAAGTTAAAAAAATACAGAGGGGAACCTAAAACTTTACAAAAAGAAAAGTGAACGTGAGAGAGACGAGCATTCTTAAAGTGTGGGAGCTCCTTGAACTTTGTTCATGCCCATGGAAACTTTGTAAATTTTGGTACATAAACTTTTCAACAAAAATAAGTATCCCCTTGTACAAATCCATTATATTATAAAATAATGTGCCAAGATTTGTCTTTAGGATGATTAGATTGCTTGTTGGTATGTTCGGTTCGAAAATAAAAACTTCGGTTGTAGTGCGTGATTTTTCGTTTTTTACTGGAACGTCAAATGTTTCTGAAATTTTTACATAGTACTTCTATGCATATTTTTATTTTGTCCTAATGATTCAGAATTTTTGGAGTTAGAGAAGTATGGTCAATCTTCAAATCTTTACAGATTGTCCCGTTTTCATAGATTGCTGTTATAGCTTCATTATTGGCGTATGTTTGAAATCATGTTGAACCTCCTTTGACTCGAGGACATATAATTGTGATAACATACATTGGGTAATGTTTGATTATAATTATAAAATAATGTTACAGTAGTACCTTATGGGATTTGATTGCCATATTCACTAAGCCCGCCACAAAAGTTCAGTCATGTTTTGTGTGGTTGAAGTGTTCAATGATCGAGGAGGTCTCGATATGAGGAGAAGGAGGACAGGCAAGAGTTAAGCATGGAGAAGCCTAAGGCACCCTGAGTAAATATCCAAGGATACTCAAGCGTCTAAGCTTGGGGTTTCCCCGGAAGGCATCCCATCTTTCTTCGACAAGTACCAGTATGTTTTCGTTTTTGTTTCGTTCATGTGATATGTGTTAATCTTGGAGCGTCTTTTGTGTTTATTTTTCACTTTTCTTTTATGCACCATGCTGGTATGAGATAGTCCATGGTTGATTTGTAGAATGCTCATATCACTTCACTTATATCTTTTGAGTATGGCTTTATAAAATGCTTCATGTGCTTCACTTATATCATTTGAAGTTTGGATTGCTTGTTTCTCTTCACATAGAAAATCGTTATTTATAGAATGATCTTTTCCTTCACTTATATTTATTAGAGCATGGTCTTTTCTAGAAATAATTAAAATCTCATGCTTCACTTATATCTATTTAAAGAGTGAACATGAATTTGTCGATTGCATGGTTAGTCATGAAATCCTACATAAAACATGTGGATCACTGAATATGATATGTTTGATTCCTTGCAATAGCTTTACGATATAGAGATGACAATATGTGGGAGGTACTAATGGATGATTGTGCTTAGTAAGATATTGGTGTTAAGGTTTGTGACTATCGAAGGATGCACATATAGTCTGTCGTTATGCCTGGAAGTTGGAGCACATTTTATCCTAGATTGTCTATCTTTCTGTGAAGGTCGGGGGTGCGTGATGGTTAGCTCCTACCAACCCCCCCCCCTAGTAGCATGCGTAGTCGTACTTTAATTTGAGGGCTAATAAACTTTTGCAATAAGTATATGAGTTCTTTATGACTAATGTGAATCCATGGATTATACGCACTCTTACCGTTTCGTAATTTTCTAGCCTCTTCGGTATCGTGCATTGCCCTTTCTCACCTAGAGATGTGGTGCAAACTTCGTCGGTGCATCCAAACACCGAGATATGATACACTCCATCACATATAGTCCTTATTATATCTTCGTCAAAACAGCCACCATACCTACCTATTATGGCATTTCCATATCCATTCCGAGATATATTTCCATGCAACTTCCAGCACTTCCATTTTGATGACTTGAGCATTCATTTCATATTGCATTGCATGATCATAAGACATCTAGCACGATATTTTCATGGCTTGTCCGTTTTTATCTCTGCTACGCTAGATCATCTCACATCCTGGTAGACTGCTAGAGGCATTCATATAGAGTCATATTGTTCAAGGTATCGAGTTGTAATATTTTGAGTTTTAAGTAAATAGAAGTGTGATGATAATCATTATTCATTATTAGAACATGTCCTAGTGAGTAAAGGATGATAGAGACCATGATTCCCACACAAGTTGGGATGAGACTCTGGACAAAACAAAAAGGAAAGGAAAAGGAAAAGAAATAAAGAAAAAAAGAAAAAGAAAAGAAAAAAGAAAAAAAAATTGGAAGAACAAAGAGAAGGGGCATGCTAATTCCACACTTGTGCTTCAACATAGCACCATGTTTTTCTTATAGAGAGTCTCCTATGTTGTCACTTTCATATACTAGTGGGAATTTTTCATAGTAGAGTTTGATGCATACCCACTTAGATTCATAATGAGCTTTCATACACTTATAACTCTTAGTGCATCCATTGCATGGGACTCCACTCATTGGTATCAATAGGGGGGCATCTCCATAGCTCGTTGATAAGCTGCATCGATGTGAGACTTTCTTACTTTTTGTCTTCTGCAAATTAATCTCTACCACCATATACTGTTCCACCTATAGTTCTATATCCATGGCTTACGCTCATGTATTGCGTGAGAGTTAAAAATTCTGAATAGCGTTAATAAGGTTGAACCAATTGCTTGGCTAACACCGGGGTATTTTGAGATTTATACTTTGTGTTAAGAAAACCGAGCATGACAAGGCTATATGATTTTGTAGGGATAGTGTTCTTTATCCTTGATATTTTGGACGGCATGGTTGTTAGTTAGGACGCCTGAGTTTTAATGTCTTTATGTAATATTATAGACTATTGCTTTGAATCACTCATGTCTTAATATTCATGCCATGATTAGATATATGATCAAGATTTTGCTAGGTGGCATTCCACATAAAAAATTATCTTTTTATCATTTACCTACTCGAGGACGAGCATGAATTAAGCTTGGGGATACTGATACGTCTCCATCATATCTATAATTTTTTATTGTTCCATGCCAATATTATATAACTTTCACATATTTTTGGCAACATTTTATATGATTTATTGGATTAACCTATTGACCCAGTGCTCCATCCCAGTTCCTGTTTGTTGCATGTTTTTTGTTTCGCATAATACTCATATCAAACGAAGTCCAAATGCAATACAAATTTATGGAGAGTCTTTTTGGAATATATGTGTTTTTTGAGACGTCGAATCAACACAAAAGGAGGCCCATAACCCCCACAAGACACCAGGTCGTGCCTGGGCCCTCTGGCGCATGGTGGTGGGTTGTGGTCACCTCGCAAGTCGGCTGGAGCTCTACTTCAGGCGCAAGGAAGCTCATATCTGGACATATATCGTGTTTAAATCTTAGCATAATCGTATTAACAGATCTCCGGGAATTTAAGAAACGGTCTTTGAGCAGATCTGGGAGACGCGAAATAGAAGAGACTAGAGAAGGAGTTCCAATCTCAGAGGGGCCGTTGCCCCTCCACCGCCATGGAGGCCATGGACTAGAGGGGTAACTCTTCTCCATCTAGAGGGAAGGCCAAGTTAGAAGAAGAAGAAGGAGGGGGGGCTCTATCACCGTCTCTACCGGTGGCGCCGAAGTGCCACCGGAGCTAGGATCATGACGGTGATCTACATTAACAACCTTGCTACCGTCAACACACACTTTCTCCCCTCTATGAAGTGGTGCAAAACCACTTCCCCAAGCTGTAATATGTACTTAAACATGGTGCTCAACACTATATATTACTTCCAAGTTATACATGGCTATCCTATGATGTTTGAGTATATCCACTTTATCTTATGGGCTAATTGATGATCCTGTTGTGTTTGAGTGTATATTTTATTATGGTGCTATCCTATGGTGCCCTCAGTCTGACGCCAACGTGAGGGGTCCCCACTATAGGGTGTTGCAATACGTTCATAATTTTCTTATAGTAGGTTGCACGAGTGACAGAAGCACATATTCGAGTAAGTGGGTTATTGCATATGGGAGTAAAGAGGACTTCATACTTAATACTATGGTTGGGTTTTACCTTAATGATCTTTAGTTGTTCCGGATGCTTGCTGGAGTTCCAATCATAAGTGCCTATGATCCTAGTAGAAAAATTATGTTAGCTCATGCCTCTACCTCATATAAAGTTGCAAGAATGATTACCAGTCTAGTTATCAATTGCCTAGGGACTAATGAGTTTCTTTTTTGACAAAAGCTATTTACTTTTATTATCTTGCAAAGTACTCATAGTTTTATTCTCGCAAAGTACTCCTAGTTTTATTCTTGTTGTAGGTAAAGCAAACATTAATTGTGCATAGAGTTGTATCGGTGGTCGATAGAACTATAGGAAATATTTGTTATACCATTAGCTCCTCGTTGGGATCCAACACTCTTACTTATCAAAAAGGGACAATTCTATTTGCCCCTAAATGGAACCTACTACTCAAATTTGCCCTTAACTTCAATGTGTGCACAAATTTGCCCCTCTGTCGTTAGTTTCCCTTATAGAAATGTGTGCTCACGGAGGAGTAAGTTAGCCTCCTGCGCGATGTCCTGATGTGCTTCGTCAAATGCCAGGACTCATGGGGAGCCATGCTTAATCTCCGATGGAAGGGCCGCTTCGGCCCCGTAGACGAGGAAGAAAGAGGTCTCGCCCATGTGTTAAGTAGCCGTTGTCAAGATGGACCACAACATGAACCGCATCTTGTCAAGCCATCCCTTGCCGCAAGCTTCGAGCTTCTTCTTGAATCTCCTTGTCTTGAGGCCCTTGAGGACCTCCGCATTTGCACACTCGGCAAGCCATTGCTTTGTGGGTGCACCACAGAGGCGTAGCAGATCTATGAGCCTAGGCGGGTGCAGCAGGACTTGAAGAGATCACTCACCAACTGGGAGCCATTGTCGGTAATGATGCAGTTGGGGACGCCAAATCGGCTCACCAGGCCCTTGATGAACTTGATGGGTTAGCCTGGCAGGATAGTGCGCACGGGTTCGACCTCCACCCAGTTTGTGAACTTATCAATGACGACGTAGAGTTAGCGGTAGCCGTCGGCTGCGCGAGGGAAGGGGCCCAATATGTGCAACCCCCAGAACGCAAAAAGTCATGAGAGTAGAATTGTTTGGATCCCCTGCGCTGGCTGGTGCATCTGCTTGGCATGGAACTGGCAAGCCTCGCATGATTGGACCAGCTCTGCGGCGTCACGGAGTCCAGTGGCCCAATACAAGCCGCTTCGAAATACCTTGACAACGAGGAGTGGTGCCCGTAGTCCCCTTAGTGGATGTCGGTGAGCAGCTCGCGTCCGTTCTCCTTTGAGATGCACCACAACGTGACGCTGTTGGGGCGCCTGCAATATAGCTCATGATGTGTTTTGCTTCCTAGTCTTCTAAGGGGAGATCCTAGTCTTCTAAGGGGAGAGTACCTTGGAGCCGGTACGCCTTGAACTCGATAGCCCAGCTGCCCGCCTGAGGATCCATTGCAAAGAGCAGGCAGGCTCCCGATTCTGGATCGTAGTCTGGCGCACGTGTGGACGGTGTGGGAGGAAGATCTTCATGAAGAAGCATTATGCGAGCGGTAGGTGGCATGGCGGATGGCCTGAGAAGCCTTTCTTCCAAAAACCCAGGGTTCTTGGGCTCATGGTGAGACACGGCTTGGCAATGTCGTCGGCCTCCTTGTTGACTCGACGCGGATTGTGCTATAGCTCCAAGCCAAGGAAACGCTTCTCAAGTTTACGTACCTCTTCTAGGTAGGCTGCCATGTACTCGTCCTTGGGATTGTATTTTTTGTTGGAGAAGTTGACGCGGAGCTGAGAATCCCCCTTGATAGTAAGGTGCTTGACGCCTAGGGCAGAGGTGGCCTTGAGGCCCGTGATGAGGCCCTCGTATTCCGTAATGTTGTTGGAGACCTTTTCGTCGTGCCTGAAGTAGAGTTGGATAGCCTAGTAGAGCTTGTCTCCGGCCGGCGAGGTAAGAATGACCCCAGCCCCTGCGCCTTTCCTGGAGAAGGTGTCGTCGAAGTACATGACCTAGCCATTTGGCGCCTCGTCTCCGGGCAGGAGGGACTTGTTCTCGCGAGGCTCTTCCTCATACAAGTCTGTCCATTATGCCGCAAAGTTGGCTAGGTCGCCCGCTTGATGAATCATGTGGTGCAAAACTCTAGCTGGAAGGCCTGCAGCTCAATGTTCCATTTGGTGACCCGACCAATGGCTTTGGGGCTGCATAGGACCTGCACCAAGGGGTACAAAGAGATGACCCTGATGGGGTGACCTTGAAAGTAGTGGTGCAGCTTCCTGGAGGCAACAAGGAGCGCAAGGAGGAGCTTCTGCTGCATGGGGTAGCGTTCTCACACATCCTTCATCACCGTGATGATGAAGTATACTAGGTGCTCGACGAATCACAAGGTCATGGTGGTAGGCTCACGAGGCTCAAAGACTCAGAGAGCTCGCGAGGCTTTACTGGTGAATCGCGAGGCTCGAAAGACTCGTGGAGCTCATGAGCCTTTACTGGCGACTTGCGAGTGTCGGAAGGCTCTAGGAGCTCACGAGGTCCGAGAGGCTCACGAGGCCCGGAGGGATCCTTCATGCTGATGCATGCTACCCGCACCGATAGGAATGCTGTAGTGGTCGTCTATGGGGTTTCCGCCAAGTAGAGGAGCAAGGGCTCGCGAGGTCGCGGTGCGACCACGTTGGGCGGGCTCGTGAGGTACCTATTGAGGTCTTCGAAGGCTGCATCCACCTTGGGAGTCCATTCTAAAGGACCAAACCTCTTCGTGAGCTTGAAGAATGTCAAGGCCCGTTCACCAAACTTGGAGATTAAGAACCCCAAAGAGGCAATACACCCTGCCAAGCGCTGCATTTCCTTGAGCGTCCCGGGAGGGTGCATCCTTTTGATGGCTCTGATCTTTTGTAAGTTGGGATCGACTCCCCGGTGGCAGATGAGGAAACCAAAGTGCTTGCCGGAGGGGACCTCGAAGACACGCTTGTCGGGGTTGAACTTTAGGTTCACCTTGTGTGGGTTGGAAAATGTTTCCTCCAGGTCATCAATGAGTGTCCTGGCCATGCGTGTTTTGACCATGATGTCGTCCACATAAAATTTTGCATGACTTCCCAACTGAGGCACCAGTGTGATGCACATGTGCCACTGAAAGGTGGCTCCGGCACACATCAAGCCAAAGGGCATGCAAATGTATGAGAAGACAACACACGAGGAGATGAACTTTGTCCTTTCTACGTCCTCCGCCGCCATCTTGATTTGGTGGTAGCCGACGAAGGCATCCAGGAAGCATAGTAGGTCACACCCGATAGTGGAGTCCACAATGTGGTCGATGCGCGATAGTGAAAAGTGGTCTTGGGGCAGGCCTTGTCGAGGCTCCTGAAGTCAACACACATCCTCTCCTTGCCTCCCTTCTTCGGAACAACGACTGGGTTGGTGAGCAACTCCGGGAAATGCTCCTAATGGACAGCTCCATCTTCCTTCAGCTTGTAGATCTCCTGAATGACGAACTCTTGCCTCTCTGGCTCCTAGCGCCGTACTCCTTGCTAAAATTGGTGTGTGCTAGGGCACACCATGAGTGGTGCCCGACCACCTCCCTTGACATGTCGGGAAAGTCAGATTCCTCTAAAACATCCAAACCTACCCGAAGGAAGGTGACGAGTGCGCCTTCCTATGCAGGAGGAAAGCAGGCTATGACGGCAAGGGTAGGGCCCGAGCCGACACCATCGACCGATGCTTTATTCACCTTGGTGTTGTCTTGGGAGAGAAGCTATTACATCTTCATGCGGGCAGCCTGCGGAGACTTGATGACATCCTCGCCATCTGAATGCTTAGCTGAGGCACCCTTGCAGGCGCCTCGAGGGAACTGACCGCGTCCTATTCGTCGCTGGTGATGGTGATGATGCCACTGCATCCAGGCATCTTGAGGACGTTGTACCCGTGGTGGGTTGCTGCCATGAACTTGGCGAGTATGAGGTACCCCAGGATGGAGTTGTAGGGCAGGTCAATGTGCGCCACGTCAAGGCAATGAGCTTGGTGCGGTATTTGATATGGGTACCAAAGGTTATGGGGAGGCGCACTTGCCCCAGGGGGTGGTGGACCTGCTGGTCACCCTGGAGAAGGGTTTGTAAGGCATCAGCTGGTTATAGGGCACCTGGAGCATCTCGAAGCTCTCGACGTAGATCAAGTTGAGGTCAACACCTCAGTCGATGAGGGTCTTGGTGACCACGATGTTGCTGATGGTGTGGGTGTACAACCTGGAAAGTGTGCCTATGGCAGCGGTGGAATTGAGGTAGTCCTAGGATTAGAAGGTGATGGCATATTGGCGGCCACTTCAGGGGTCGCACAACTTCTGTCCTCGGCAGGGCAACATTCACCTTGCGAGAGAACTGCTTGAAGAGGCGACTTGACGCGGGGGGTTGAGCCCCTCCGCCCCC
>LR738713.1:198742800-198810544 GCA_902687465.1 Secale cereale
CCCCCCCCGAGGATCCGGCCTACCACACGAGGCTTCTGGTAACCCCCAGCCTCCTCATCAAGATGGTTCACGTCGTTCCTCCGGGGAGGCAGCGGCAACGGGAGAAGGACGGTGTTGCCCTGCGGATTAATGTCACGAGGGTGGTCACGCCAGCCCTGGCGAGAGTTGCCGATGTCTCTTGAAGCTACGTCGGTATTTCCCCAAAGAGGAAGGGATGATGCAGCACAGCGGCGGTATGTATTTCCCTCAGATGTGAAACCATGGTTATCGAACCAGTTGGAGAACCAAGCAACACAACATAAATAACACCTGCACACAAATAACAACTTCTCGCAACCCGGTGCGTTAAAGGGGTGGTCAATCCCTTTCGGGGTACGGCACCTCAACATAGGCAAAACGGACGTGAGGAATTTGTAGTAAATTTATAGATCAAACGCCAAATAAAATAAATAAGAATAAATTGCGGCAAGGTATTTTATATTTTTGGTTTAATATATCTAAAAATAAATGCAAGGAAAAAGTAGATCGCAAAGGCAAATATATGAGAAAGAAGACCCGCGGGCTATAGGTTTCACTAGTGGCTTCTCTCAAGAAAGATACCAAATGGTGGGTAAACAAATTACTGTTGGGCAATTGATTGAACCTTAATAATTACGACGATATCCAGGAAATGATCATTACATAAGCAACACTTCCAAGATTAGTAGACCGATTCCTGCCTGCATCTACTACTATTACTCCACACATCAACCACTATCCAGCATGCATCTAGTGTATTAAGTTCATGGAAAAATGGAGTAATTTATTAAGAATGATGACATGATGTTTACAAAATCCTTTTATCTATGGCATTAGATATGGATATCATCGTTTGATCCTTAGTAGTAATGATACATACATGTCGGTTTCCTTTCTATCTCTGGGATCAAGCACCGTAAGATCGAATCCACTACCGGGCACCTCTTCCCATTGCAAGATAAAGAGATCATGTCAGGACCCCGATCCTAAGTCACACAGGTCTAGCCTGTAACACATCATATCACTTTGCAGCCTCACGCACGGTATCCCCACGAGTGCCACCTTACCTGCCACGGGACCGTTTGCGCATTTTGGCACACGTATATGATAGTGTCGCTAGCATCCATATGACAGAGAACCCGGGCCGACATGATTAGTTATAAACCAAAAGTGGCACTAAATTACAGAGACAGGCATACATGACCCAGCAACGAACGTGTCGGTCATCAACGTATGAACCCAAGTCGTAGCAAGCTACAAGGACTTAAAGGAACAACGCGTGACATTTCCCCTAAGGGACAGACACAGGAACGAAGAAGGACACATGCCGGCCAGCCTAAGTGTTCCGGAGCAGTAGCAAGCTACCAAGGCTCAGTGGAAGCACTAGGAGACATTTCCTTGTAAGATAGGCTACCAAATGTAAACAACTAGGTGTCGGATCCCACACATAGCAATACACATTACACGTACGCATAACATGCAAGTATGTGTTGTACAACATGGCATCACAACATAACTCAACAACTCATATAGATAAAGGCCTAGAAGAGCCATCATAGCATTTATTACAACAGGGGTCACATGACCCAACATATAGAGCATACAGGCAACAGAAGCATAACATGTCAGAGTACAGACAACTACAAATGAAAAAGGCTGAGAAGCCTGACTATCTACAAGACCCTCCCAAGGGTACAAGATCGTAGCTGAGGTAACAAGCTAAACGTCGAAGTCCACGCGAAACCACTAGTGAGACTGAAGTCTCTCTGCAAAAACATAAATTAAGCAAACGTGAGTACAAAGGTACTCAGCAAGACTTACTTCAGAACTAGCTACATATGCATCAGTATCAACAAAGGGGGTGGTGGAGTTTGACTGCAGCAAGCCAGCTTTGACCCAGTGGCTATCCTGAACTACAACTGCAAGTAACTCTTTTGAGGTGGCGCACACGAGTCCACATACTCACCAACCAATACACCACTATGGATCTGCTCCCGTCTCCCTACGGGAAGGCCATCCACAGCACTCACGCTTATCTTGCGTGTTTTAGAGTATCCACTTTCACTTGTCTATGAACTGTACCGGTAACCCAGAAGTCCATTTCCGCAGACACGGCTATTCGAATAGATCATATATAACCCTGCATGGGTGTACTTCTTCACACACGCTCTCACCACTTACCGTCGTTTACACGACATGTACTCGGCAACCTTCAAGCGGAGGCCCAACGAGGGTGTCGGCCACGACCTGACTAACCACACAAGTCTCTAGTCCAGTTTTATCGCCTACTTGGGTTCCATCCGTGGGGAGATCCGGCCGGGGTGTCGCTCACGGCCCCAAACGATGTGTACAGGGTTCCCGCATCACCAAACGGGCGACCGGTACACCGTGCCACGTACCTGCCGCGTCACAGCCCACCCCGACGGTCAGAGCTGCCCACGACCTCCAGTAAACTACAAACACCAGAAACTAGTTGCAACTCCTGGACAGAGGACAAGGGCAGTTAATAAGTCGAGAGAGCTTGGAGCGCCCGGAGCCCAATGCGTGGTAGTAACTGTTCATGGATCAACCAACATAGAACTCAGTTCCTGAGGACGGCTGCAATGAGACAACCCACCATGTACTCCTACATGGCCTCTCATCGCTACCTTTACCAAATCGTATTCACACACTTAGCTCTCGCACAGTAGGACATGTTCATCACCCTTCCAATTCATCCCCGATGAATCAGACCTGACACAACTCTAAGCAATAGCAGGCATAACCAGAAAGCATGAATGAGTAGGCACAACATGGCTCAAACAACTCCTACTCATGCTAGTGGGTTTCAACTATTTACTGTGGCAATGACGGGTCATGCAGTGGAAAGGGGTTCAACAACCGCAGCAGGTAACAGTTGAAATGTTGCTGTCCTAATGCAATAAAAGAGAGCAAGAGCGAGAGAGTGGGATTGTATCGGAATGCTCAAAGGGGTTTTGCTTGCCTGGCACTTTTGAAGATAGTAATAGTCTTCATCGGTGTTATCGGTCACATCGCCGGAACCACATCTACTGAGGGGGACAAACACCGGCAACAGAGAAAGAACACAATCAATGCAATGCGACAATATGATGCATGATCATGACATGGCAATATGCTGTTGATTGAGCTAATGCAACTAGCAACCATATGTCACATCCCTAGTCAGTGCTTGCATTAGGACTAGCTAGAGTGTGCATCATGTTTACTTTTCAAAGAAACTTGAAATGGGAATGACAGAAACCCCAGCACCCCTCTTCTAACAACTACGGTTTAATAAAATCTTTTCCAATGTACCCAAAATGCCCTTCAAAAATGTTCATCATTTCTGCCTTGGTCTTAAACCTCTACCAAAAATGGTGCACAATTTTCTATGACATCCAAGGTCTCTGGATTAAATCATATGGTATTTGCAATTGGGCATTTAAGTGCTATAATATAATTTGTGTGCCCAAATAATCATAAACTAAAATGTTCCATGCTGTTCATATTATTTACAGTGGGCATGACTAGTTTTATGAGCTACAAAAATGTTCTGGCATTTTTAATAATTCAACACAGTTGCAAAAGAAAATGAAACAGAAAGAAATAGAAAAGAGAGAGAGAAAGAGTTTACCTGGCGCCTAACAGGCCCACCTGCCGGCCCAGCCCAGCCACCGCTCCAGCGAGCTGCTTGGCTCGGCCAGGCAGGCAGGCATGTGCTCGACGGCGGCCGCAGCGCACGCCACGTAGCTGCCCGCCGCCCTACTTCCTCCCCTCGCCGTTCTGGAGGGTGGGATCGACCACCCACTTCCTCCCCGAGCTCGCTGACACGCTAACTCCTCCCCAGCTCCTCTCCCTCGCCTTCCCCGCACCATGGCCGACACCGCCGTGCTCGCGCCGTCGTGGTAGCCGCGTCCACCGCCGTCCCTGAGCCCCGTCACTGTGTCCGTCCGCTCCATCGTCCTCGACTACGTCGAGCAGGCTGAGCCCCGAGTGCTCGCCCGCTCTGGAGTCGCCCCCGACCCCGTCTTCCCCAACTCCGGCCGCAGAGATCCCCATCGCCGCCCCGCTCAGCTCCGACCGTCCCCAAGCTCGCCTCGGCGTCTACTGCAACCGTCGTGAGCTCAGCTTCGTCCTCCCCCTCTCCGTTGGCTCTCTCCTGCACTGAACTCACCGCACGAGGCTCACCTGCACACGCCACCGCGGAGATCGTCGCCGACGAGGCTCCGGCCACCGTGCCCACCAGCTTCACCGTTCCGTGTAGATGTTGTAGGATCACTCCACGCACCTTTACGAGCGCCGCACCGTTGTTTTCGACCTCGCCCGAACTCCGGCAGCCGCTGGACTCGTCGCCGGTGTCGTTTCTGGCGACCCCGAGGCCAGCCACCACCACCACTCGACGCGGCTCACTCCCAGCTACCCGTAGGTGTGCTCCGCCGTCGTTTTGGCAGCCGGAGCATAAAACCCGCACCTCACCGCCGCGTTTGGCCTCGCCGGCGGCTAAACGCCGGTGAGTTAGCCCTGTTGACCAAGGGTTTGACCCCCTGGGTCACTGACATGTGGGCCCTGCCTGCTAGTCAAACCTAGTTTAGTGCTTAATTTAATTTTAATTAGTCAGTTAACTAACTGTGACACTGACCAGTGGGTCCCACTGGTTAGGTTTGACGTGGGCCGGCCTGTTGACTGGCTGACGTCAGCATGATGTCATGCTGACGCAGTAAAGGATTTTATGGGATTTTAGATTTAAAAACAATTCAGGAAATTCCTGAAAATGCTTTAAACTTCAAAAAATCATATAAATTCAGCAGTAGCTCAGATGGAAAAGCTTTATATATGAAAATTGATCAGAAAAATTCAATCTTTCCAACGGCACTAGTTTCATCCATGTTTGAGTAAGTTAACCTTGTTGTTTACATTAAAACATGATAATGCATTTAATTAAATAATAGTTTGAGTTTCAATTTGAATCTTTGATTCAAATGGGCTCAAACCCTTCTGGTTATAGTTGCATTAGCCCAAAACACATGCATCTTGCCATATCATGAGCATGAATCATATTGTTGCATTTGTTTGCTTATTGATTGTATCGCCGATATTCTTCGTGTTAGGTCCTGCTCCCGAGGATACTTCTGCGTATCCAGCTGAAGAGCAGTACCCGACAACCACTCTGTCAGGCAAGCAATCATTGGTCATTCCGATACAAACCCAATCTTCTCGCTCCCGCTCTCTTTTACTACATTACGGCAACAGCGTGTGAACTGCTTCTTGCTGCGGTAGTTGAACCCTATTCCCTTGCATGACGTGTCATTGCCACAGTAAATAGTTGAAACCCACTAGCATGTGTAGGAGTTGATTGAGCCATGTGATGTGTGATCCACCATGCTATTTGTTTATGTTGCCTGCTATGCTTAGAGTTGTGTCAGGTCTGGTTCATCTGGGTGATGGATCAGAGTGAAATGATCATACCGGTAAAGAGAAGGAAGTGTGGAACATGTTTGGTAAAGGTATCGATGAAAGGCCATGTAGGAGTACGTGGTGGGTTGTTTCATTGGAACCGTTCATAGGACCCGAGATCTGTATGTGTGGTTCAAGTTCCAGCTACTACCATGCATTGGGCCCGAAACCAATGGACCCTCTCGGCTTATTAATTACCCTCGATCTCTGTCCAGGAGTTGCAACTAGTTTCTGGTGTTTATAGTTTACTGGAGGTCGTGCACAGTGCTCACCCTCAGGGTGGGCTGTGATGCGACAGGTACGTGGCACAGTGTACCGGTTGCCCGTTTGGTGACTCGGGAACCGTGTACACATCGTTTGGGGCCGTGAGCGACACCCCGGCTGGATCTCCCCACGGATGGAACCCAAATAGGCGACAAACCTGGACGAGAGACTTGTGTAGTTAGTCAGGTCGTGGCCGACACCCTCGCTGGGCTTCCGCTTGAAGGTTGCCGAGTACATGTCGAGTAAACAGCGATAAGTGGTGGAAGCGTGTGTGAAGAAGTACACCCCTGCAGGGTTACCAATCTATTCGAATAGCCGTTGTTTGCGGTACGAACTACTTGGTTACTCTTACAGTTCATAGACAAGATGATGGATACTACTAAAAACCTCAAGACAAGTGTGAGTGCCCTGGATGGCCCTTCCGTAGGATGACGGAAGAGGATCCTCGGTGGTGTATTGTTGTGGTGAGTAGAGGACTCGTGTACGTAGTAATATCTTGCAATCTGTTGAGAGTTGTAGTATAGGTTAGCCAAGAGTCAAAGCTGGCTTTCTGCTATGAACTCCACTACCCCCTGTTGATAATGTTGCATGTATGATAGGTTCTGTTGTAAGACTTGCTGAGTACCTTTGTACTCATGTTTGCTTAATAACTGTTGCAGAGGAGAACCCTGCCCCTTCTGATGGGTTCTACATAGACGTTGACGTCGACGAGTAGCTTGTCACCCAGACGGAGATCTGGAGCTTGTGAAGGGCCTTGTAGATAGTCAGGCTACACCAAGCCTGTTTTATTTTCCAAGTTGTCTGTACTCAGACATTTTAGCTTCCGCTTGTGCTTGTATGACTGTATGACTTGAGTGTTGGGTCATGTGACCCCTACCTGTATGGATATATTATGTATGGCTCTTGGAGCCTTTTAAATAGAGTACTTTGAGTCATAGAGTTCTGTTGTGATGCAATGTTGTATTTGCACATATTGAGCATATTGTGTGTATGATTGAAATGCTTGGTATGTGTGGGATCCGACACCTAGTTGTTTTCCTTTGGTAGCCTATCTTACAGGGAAATGTCTCCTAGTGCTTCCAATGAGCCTTGGTAGCTTGCTAGTGCTCGGAACACGTAGGCTGGCCGGCATGTGTCCTTCTTCGTTCCTGTGTATGTCCCTTAGGGGAAATGTCACGCTTTGTTCCTTTAAGTCCATGTAGCTTGCTACGACTTGGGTTCTTACGTTGATGACCGACACGTTCGTTGCTGGGTCATGGATGCCTGTCTCTATAATTTAGTGCCACTTTTGGTTTATAACCAGCCATGTCGGCCCGGGTTCTCTGTCATATGGATGCTAGCGACACTGTCATATACATGTGCCAAAATGCGCAAACGGTCCCGGGCCTGGTAAGGTGGCACCCATGGGGATACCGTGCGTGAGGCCGCAAGTTGATATGACGTGTTACAGCTAGATCGGTGTAACTTAGGATCGGGGTCCTGACAGCGTTGGCATCAGAGCCGGACTGCCTGTAGGTTTCTCAAGCCAAACTGTTCGATGTTGAATCTAGAAAAATTCTTAGTTATATGTAGGGGAATTGATTGTGGAAGGGAACGTAAGGCTCTTTTTACTCCTTTACCTTATGCCCTTCTGATCTGAGTCAGTCTATTCTTTCTACGGGGATTTAGGACTAGGCCTCTTATCCTTACTAGGTTCACGGGTTACTAATCCGTAGACTCTTAGGATTGTTGGTCTCAAGACTCAGTTTAGTTTCTACCCTTTTAGTATGATTATTTGTTGGACCCGGAACCTTGATATGATGTTGTTGAGTGGCTATGCTATCATTTGTATGATGTCTCAAATCTTCTTTTGAGCATTTACAGTTGTTATGCTGCCCGATTTCTTCCAGAAACACTAATGCCTTTGCATTATTTCGTGTTTCAGATGTCTGGCCGCACACCTCACCAAGTGGTTCATTTGACTCGGTGCATTAATGTGCCCGGTCACATGGCCATGCTAGTCCGTGTGCTGACTGAGACCAGTTACCGCTGGTATCCTGAGTACACCGTGGAGGAACAGTACCGGGATTTCAATCAGAGTCAGTATTTCTGCACCGTTCGGATATACCCCTCATATCCCGGAGCTAACGACCCCATCCATTGGTCTTATGGACTCGGGGTTACTATCGAGATGGCAGTGCAGGATGCTGCCTATTCGATGATAACCATCCTCCGGGCTAGGCATGCCCTGTTGCTGAACACTGAGTTCTGTTAAATGCCAGCCTCACTTCCCGGAGAGGAAGGCTACTACACTGGTCTGTATACCGATGCTGCTCATGAGGAGCCACTGCTTCAGACTACTGTTCAGATGCTGGAGGATAGGGACCGTGAGGTCCGTGCCCTCCGAATGGAGCTGTATAACACTCGAGCCTTCCACTGGACTACTTTGACACGACATGCACCTGCTGTGCATGATGGATATCTGGATATGCGGGATTTGTACCCCGTGCGGACTCGTCTGCCTGATCGTATGGATTGGCGTGACGTTGGGGGTATTACACCTCCACGTGGGCGTCGGTTACCACCAGCATCAGGCCCGAGGCCACATCCATGTCCCTATGGTCCACAGCCTTCGAGTGCTCGAGAGTTTCAAGATCCATCTGTTCCACTTCCAGGTTACGGTGGTAATCTTTACGAAGATTACTACGGGAATGTCTGAGATAGACCGTGGCAGTAGTAGTATTGTAGTAGTTGTATTTCCACAGTCCTGCGCGTCTTGTGGAATATGACTTAGCTAGTACTGAGTTTCGGAGGTGTAGCTAAATAATGTATAGGAGCCTGGAATGCCTCTGATGGGATGTATCGTCTTTCACCGCAGTTGTACTTTAGCCTTGGCTTGTACTAAACTATGTATGGTGTGTATGACCACTGGTGTATATATAGCAGTTTCTATATTACCATGTTGTACGAATGAACATCTCTGCATTCCGTGTCATCCATTACATTCTGCACTCCTATGTCAAGTTTTTGCCATCCTTGTCTAAACCGTTGTTTTGTTTTCCTAGGATGGTCAACACTCGCAGCACTCCTGCTACTCAGGAGCAGGGTGAGGCTAGTGGGGCTAGAGATGAGAATCTGCCCCGACCACCCTCCTTGGCTGAAGTTATGCTCGAGGCAGAACGGAACAAGAGAGAGACCAACCGTCTGCTGGAACGCATAGAGCAGAACACTGGGTTTCGTCAGAGGAACGACGTGGTGTCAATCAATGACTTTATCAAGATGTGCCCACCGAAGTTCCATCACTCCACTAAACCCCTGGATGCGGATGACTGGCTTCGTAGTATCACCCACAAGCTAAACTCTACCCGTGTGGCCGAAGCTGACAAGGTTACCTACGCCGCCTATCATCTTGAGGGCCCTGCCAGTCTATGGTGGGAGAACTTTGAGGCTATGCGTCCTGCTAGCCAAATCACTACTTGGGTTGAGTTCAGTGAGGCATTCCGCGAACATCACATTCCGGAAGGTCTCATGGATCCCAAGCGGGAGGAATTCTGCAATTTCACCCAAGGCCGGTTAACTGTGGATGGCTATAGTCGCGAGTTTGGCAACTTGGCACGCTATGCACCTGAGGAAGTATCCACCGATGCCAAGAAGCAGGCGAGGTTCCGCAAGGGACTCAGCCCTGAACTTTGCCGAGATCTACGTCTGCACGAGTGCACTACCTTCCAGAAGCTGGTAAACAAAGCTATCAGTGCTGAGACGGGCCAGACTGATTTCGAGGCCACACGCAAGCATCCTCGAGACTTTGGTTCCTCATCCGGCTCTGGCTCTCACAAGCGCCGTGTGTGGGTTCCTAAAACTGCTCTGCCACCCAAGTACACACCGAGACCATCCTATTAGGTGCCTCGTCCAACTCAACAGTATGCACCTGTCAAGACTTATGGAGGACCACCTCAACTTTGCTCCACGCACTGGCACTGTGACATGCTTCAAGTGTGGAGAACCTGGGCACTACATGCGTGAGTGTCCTCAGAACCAACCAGGAAAACCCGTTGGCCGTGGTAAGCCAACCGGTAAGGTGAATTATGTCAGGCCAATTCCCACTGCATGTGGTCATGTCAACTATGTCTCTACTGAGGAAGCTTATGAGGATCCTAACATCGTCCTTGGTACGCTTCTCGTTAATTACCATCCGGCATCTGTTCTTTTCGATACTGGAGCATCCCATTCGTTTATATCTGAGAGCTATGCTGGAATGCACAACATGACTTTTTGTGACATGCCTACTTCCATGGTTATTCAAACTCCTGGTTCAAAGTGGCAAACCTCTAGGGTAAGCCATGGAAATGAAATTCTTGTCGATAGACTTGTTTTTCTTGCATCTCTAATCGCTCTCAAGTCCTCGGACATAAACATCATCTTGGGTATGGACTGGATGACAACTCATTACGCCAAGATTGATTGCTACACTAGGACCGTTCAACTTACACACCCATCCAGCAAGACAGTCAATGTCTTGACCCGAAGGGCTGAGCGTCATCTTTACTCTCTTAATGCCAGCCCTCTACCAGAACTTGAAGATATCCCGGTAGTCCGTGACTTTCCAGATGTTTTTCCAGAAGAACTGCCAGGTGTTCCACCTGACAGAGATGTCGAGTTCGTGATAGATCTTATTCCAGGAACTGTCCCAATCTCTAGGAGACCTTATAAGATGGAACCCCTAGAATTAGCTGAGCTTAAGAAACAACTCGATGAGTCCTTGAAAAAGGGTTTCATCCGTCCTAGTTCTTCCCCTTGGGCTTGTCCCATCCTCTTTGTCAAGAAGAAGGATGGAACGGAACGGATGGTTGTAGATTACCGACTTGTAAATCTGGTCACCATAAAGAACAAGTATCCGCTCCCCAGGATCAACGACCTGTATGATCAGCTCGTTGGATCCTCAGTCTTTTCCAAAATGGATGTGAGGTTGGGCAACCATCAAATCAAAATCAAGAACGGGGACATTCCTAAAACGGCTTTTGTTACTCGTTATGGCCAATATGAGTACACCGTCATGTCCTTCGGATTAACCAATGCCCCAGCCAACTTCTCCCGGCTAATGAATTCTATATTCATGGAGTACTTGGATAAATTCGTCATCGTATACCTCGATGATATACTCATTTACTCCAAGAACAAGGAAGATCATGCCGAGCATCTAAGGCTGGTATTGACGAAACTTCGAGAGCACCACCTTTATGCCAAATTCTCTAAATGTGAGTTTTGGTTGACGGAAGTGACCTATCTAGGTCATGTGATCTCTGGCAAGGGTATTGCTGTCAATCCCGAGCGAGTTCAAGCCGTCCTTGATTGGACTAACCCTGAATCGGTCAAGCAAGTTAGGAGTTTCCTTGGCTTAGCGAGCTATTGCTGACGCTTCGTCGAGAATTTCTCCAAGGTTGCTAAACCTCTAACTGAACTCCTCAAGAAAGATAAAAGGTTTGAGTGGACCCCACAGTGCGAGTCCAGCTTTCAGGAATGAAAAGACGCCTGACATCTGCACCCGTACTGGTACCACCAGACTTTTCCAAGGATTTTATTATCTACTGCGACGCCTCGCGACAAGGACTAGGTTGCATACTCATGCAAGATCGTCAAGTGATTGCATACGCATCTCAACAGTTGCGTCCACATGAGGATAACTATCCTACCCATGATCTAGAGCTTGCAGCTGTAGTCCACGCACACAAAACATGGCGACATTAACTTCTTGGTAATTGCTGTGAAATCTTCACTGATCACCAAAGTCTGGAGTACATCTTCACCCAACCGGATCTATATCTCAGGCAAAGACGTTGGGTTGAGTTGCTCACAGATTATGACTTAGGAATCACTTACACCCCTGGGAAGGCCAATGTCATGTCCGACGCACTAAGTCGTAAGTCTTATTGTAACAACTTGATGTTACAACAAGGGCAACCACTTCTCCACTAGGAATTTTGTAAGCTTAACCTTCACATTGTTCCTCGAGGTTTCCTTCCCACCTTGGTGGCGGAACCTACCCTTATGGATCAGGTCATCAAAGCACAGAAGGTTGATCCGGGAATCTCCCGTATTAAGAGGAATATCAATAAAGGAGTCGCGGGATGTTCTCAATTGATGATCAAGGAATCGTACTCTTTAGCAATCGCTTAGTGGTTTCTAAGGTACAAAACCTGAGACGGTTGATCCTTAAGGAGGCTCATGAATCTCCTCTCACGATTCATCCCGGTAGTACCAAAATGTATCAGGAGCTATGACAGAGGTTCTGGTGGACTAGGATGAAGAGAGAAATCGCTCAGTTCATTGCTAACTGCGACGTTTGTCGTCGAGTTAAAGCAGAACATCAACGGCCTGCTGGCACCCTTCAACCTTTAGCTATTCCAGAATGGAAATGGGACAAGGTCGGTATGGACTTCATTACCGGGTTTCCCAGGACCAGGAAAGGGAATAATGCTATCTTCGTCGTTATCGACCGCCTCTCCAAAGTAGCCCACTTCCTACCTGTTCGAGAAAGTATAACCGCTAGGCAACTAGCAGATTTGTATATCTCTCGGATAGTATCACTTCACGGTGTGCTGTTGGAGATTAACTCAGACCGTGGAAGTCTTTTCACATCACGATTCTAGGAAAGTTTCCAGAATGCTATGGGAACTCATCTCTCTTTCAGCACCGCCTTCCATCCTCAGTCAAGTGGTCAAGTGGAACGAGTCAATCAAATTCTGGAAGGTATGCTTCGAGCCTCTGTCATCTCTTTCGGTGTGGAATGGGAGAAGTGTCTTCCATTTGCCGAATTCGCTTATAACAATTGTTATCAAGCCAGCTTAGGCAAGGCTCCCTTCGAAGTTCTATATGGACGAAGATGTCGAACACCTCTTAACTGGTCAGAAACCGGGGAAAGACAATTCTTTGGTCCGGATATGATCCAGGAAGCAGAAGAGCAAGTTCGCATCATTCGTGAGAAATTGAAAACAGCTCAGTCTCGCTAGAAGAGCCAATATGATAGTCATCATAAGGCTGTGACTTTTGAAGTCGGCGATAAGGCTTACCTTCGGGTTACTCCTCTTAAGGGAACCCATCGCTTCGGTATCAAAGGCAAATTGGCCCCTCGTTACATCGGTCCTTTTCGCATTCTTGCCAAACGAGGAGAAGTTGCCTACCAATTGGAACTACCTCCGCACCTCTCCAGAGTTCACGATGTCTTCCACGTATCTCAACTCAGGCGTTTCTTCTCGGATACTATCCGCGGAGTGGACCACGAAACGCTTGATCTCTAGGACAATCTCACATATCGAGAATACCCCGTTCGTATTCTTAATCAAACCGAGCGCACCACTCGACGCCACAATATAAAGTTTCTCAAGGTTCAATGGTCACATCATTCCGAGAGTGAAGCTACCTGGGAAAGGGAGGATCGTCTTCGACTTGAGTACCCCACCCTCTTTCCGGAGGAACCCGAATCTCGGGACGCGATTCTTTTGACTGGGGGTGAGTTGTCACATCCCTAGTCAGTGCTTGCATTAGGACTAGCTAGAGTGTGCATCATGTTTACTTTTCAAAGAAACTTGAAATGGGAATGACAGAAACCCCAGCACCCCTCTTCTAACAACTATGGTTTAATAAAATCTTTCCTAATGTACCCAAAATGCCCTTCAAAAATCTTCATCATTTCTGCCTTGGTCTTAAACCTCTGCCAAAAATGGTGCACAATTTTCTAGGACATCCAAGGTCTCTGGATTAAATCATATGGTATTTGCATTTGGGCATTTAAGTGTTATAAAATAATTTGTGTGCCCAAATAATCATAAACTAATATGTTCCATGCTGTTCATATTATTTACAGTGGGCATGACTAGTTTTATGAGCTACAAAAATGTTCTGGCATTTTTAATAATTCAACACAGTTGTAAAAGAAAATGAAACAGAAAGAAATAGAAAAGAGAGAGAGAAAGAGTTTACCTGGCGCCTAACAGGCCCACCTGCCGGTCCAGCCCAGCCATCGCTCTAGTGAGCTGCTTGGCTCGGCCAGGTAGTCAGGCAGGTGCTCGACGGCGGCCGCAGCGCGCGCCATGCAGCTGCCCACCGCCCTGCTTACTCCCCTCGCCGTTCTGGAGGGTGGGATCGACCACCCACTTCCTCGCCGAGCTCCCTGACACGCTCACTCCTCCCCAGCTCCTCTCCCTCGCCTTCCCCGCACCATGGCCGACGCCGCCGTGCTTGCGCCGTCGTGGTTGCCGCGTCCACCGCCGTCCCTGAGCCCCGTCACCGTGTCCGTCCGCTCCACCGTCCTCGACTACGTCGAGCAGGCTGAGCCCCGAGCGCTCGCCCGCTCTGGAGTCGCCCCGACCCCGTCTTCCCCAACTCCGGCCGCAGAGATCCCCATAGCCGCCCCGCTCAGCTCCGACCGTCCCCAAGCTCGCCTCGGCGTCTACTGCAACCGTCATGAGCTCAGCTTCGTCCTCCCCCTCTCCGTTGGCTCTCTCCTGCACTGAACTCACCGCACGAGGCTCACCTGCATGCGCCGCCACGGAGCTCGTCGCCGACGAGGCTCCGGCCATCTAACGCTCCGGCCACCGTGCCCACCAGCTTCACCGTTCCGTGTAGATGTTGTAGGATCACTCCACGCACCTCTACGAGCGCCGCACCGTTGTTTTCGACCTCGCCCGAACTCCATCAGCCGCTGGACTCGTCGCCGGCGTTGTTTCCGGCGACCCCGAGGCCAGCCACCACCACCACTCGACGTGGCTCACTCCCAGCTACCCGTAGGTGTGCTCCGCCGTCGTTTTGGCAGCCGGAGCACAAAACCCGCACCTCACCGCCGCATTTGGCCTCGCTGGCGGCTAAACACCGGCGAGTTAGCCCTGTTGACCAAGGGTTTGACCCCCCTGGGTCACTGACATGTGGGCCCTGCCTGCTAGTCAAACCTAGTTTAGTGTTTAATTTAATTTTAATTAGTCAGTTAACTAACTGTGACACTGACCAGTGGGTCCCACTGGTCAGGTTTGACCTAGGCCGCCCTGTTGACTGGTTGACGTCAGCATGATGTCATGCTGACGCAGTAAAGGATTTTCTGGGATTTTAGATTTAAAAACAATTCAGGAAATTCCAGAAAATGCTTTAAACGTCAAAAAATCATATAAATTCAACAGTAGCTCAGATGGAAAAGATTTATATATGAAAATTGATCAAAAAAATTCAATCTTTCCAATGGCACTGGTTTCATGCATATTTGAGCAAGTTAACCTTGCTGTTTACATTAAAACATGATAATGCATTTAATTAAATAATTGTTTGAGTTTCAATTTGAATCTTTGATTCAAATGGGCTCAAACCCTTCTGGTTATAGTTGCATTAGCCCAAAACACATGCAGCTTGCCATATCATGAGCATGCATCATATTGTTGCATTTGTTTGCTCATTGATTGTATCACCGATATTCTCCGTGTTAGGTCCTGCTCCCGAGGATACTTCTGCGTATCCAACTGAAGAGCAGTACCCGACAACCACTCTGTGAGGCAAGCAATCATTGATCATTCCGATACAAACCCAATCTTCTCGCTCCTGCTCTCTTTTACTGCATTAAGGCAACAACGTGTGAACTGCTTCTTGCCGCGGTAGTTGAGATTGAGCCATGTGATGTGTGATCCACCATGCTATTTGTTTATGTTGCCTGCTATGCTTAGAGTTGTGTCAGGTCTGGTTCATCTGGGTGATGGATCAGAGTGAAATGATCATACCGGTAAAGAGAAGGAAGTGTGGAACATGTTTGGTAAAGGTATCGATGAAAGGCCATGTAGGAGTAAGTGGTGGGTTGTTTCATTGGAACCGTTCATAGGACCCGAGATCTGTATGTGTGGTTCAAGTTCCAGCTACTACCATGCATTGGGCCCGAAACCAATGGACCCTCTCTGCTTATTAATTACCCTCGATCTCTGTCCAGGAGTTGCAACTAGTTTTTGGTGTTTATAGTTTACTGGAGGTCGTGCACAGTGTTGACCCTCGGGGTGGGCTGTGATGCGACAGGTACGTGGCACAGTGTACCGGTTGCCCGTTTTGTGACGCGGGAACCCTGTACACATCGTTTGGGGCCGTGAGCGACAACCCGGCTGGATCTCCCCACGGATAGAACCCAAATAGGCGATATACCTGGACGAGAGACTTGTGTAGTTAGTCAGGTCGTGGCCGACACCCTCGCTGGGCTTCCGCTTGAAGGTTGCCGAGTACATGTCGAGTAAACGGCGATAAGTGGTGGAAGCGTGTGGGAAGAAGTACACCCCTGCAGGGTTACCAATCTATTCGAATAGCCGTTGTTCGCGGTACGAACTACTTGGTTACTCTTACAGTTCATAGACAAGATGATGGATACTACTAAAAATCTCAAGACAAGTGTGAGTGCCGTGGATGGCCCTTCCGTAGGATGACGGAAGAGGATCCTCGGTGGTGTATTGTTGTGGTGAGTAGAGGACTCGTGTACGTAGTAATATCTTGCAATCTGTTGAGAGTTTTAGTATAGGTTAGCCAAGAGTCAAAGCTGGCTTTCTGCTATGAACTCCACTACCCCCTGTTGATAATGTTGCATGTATGATAGGTTCTATTGTAAGACTTGCTGAGTACCTTTGTACTCATGTTTGCTTAATAACTGTTGCAGAGGAGAGCCCTGCCCCTTCTGATGGGCTCTACATAGACGTTGACGTCGACGAGTAGCTTGTCACCCAGACGGAGATCTGGAGCTTGTGAAGGGCCTTGTAGATAGTCTGGCTACACCAAGCCTGTTTTATTTTCCAAGTTGTCTGTACTCAGACATGTTAGCCTCCGCTTGTCCTTGTATGTCTGTATGACTTGAGTGTTGGGTCATGTGACCCCTACCTGTATGGATATGTTATGTATGGCTCTTGGAGCCTTTTAAATAAAGTACTTTGAGTCATAGAGTTCTATTGTGATGCAATGTTGTATTTGCACATATTGAGCATATTGTGTATATGATTGAAATGCTTGGTATGTGTGGGATCCGACACCTAGTTGATTTCCTTTGGTAGCCTATCTTACAGGGAAATGCCTCCTAGTGCTTCCAATGAGCCTTGGTAGCTTGCTACTGCTCGGAACACGTAGGCTGGCCGGCATGTGTCCTTCTTCGTTCATGTGTCTGTCCCTTAGGGGAAATGTCACGCGTTGTTCCTTTAAGTCCATGTAGCTTGCTACGACTTGGGTTCATACGTTGATGACCGACACGTTCGTTGCTGGGTCATGGATGCCTGTCTATGTAATTTAGTGCCACTTTTGGTTTATAACTAGCCATGTCGGCCCGGGTTCTCTGTCATATGGATGCTAGCGACACTGTCATATACGTGTGCCAAAATGCGCAAACGGACGCGAGCCAGGTAAGGTGGCTCCCGTGGGGATACTGTGCGTGAGGCCGCAAGGTGATATGACATGTTACAGCTAGATCGGTGTGACTTAGGATCGGGGTCCTGACACCATATTAAATGGAGTTGGTTTGAACCAAAGGTTCAAATTCAATCTCCATATGTGATTATTCAAATGCCATTTATTCAAATTGTCCTAAAGAGTGGCTGTCAGTTATTCAAACATGCATGAAAATGCCATCAACAGATTCCTTGGATTTTTCTGATCATTTTAAAAATATAAATTATTTTCATTGGAGTTATAGATTATTTTATGTGATTTTTAGAAGTTTTAGCTATTTTCTGAAATAACTAAATCATTTCTGATTTATTTTTAAAATTCCAGAAAACACTTACTGCGTCAGCCTGACGTCAGAATGACGTCATCGCGTCAACAGCATCAGCCCAGGTCAAACCTGATGCTGGGACCCACTGGTCAGTGACTAGGCTAATTAACAGAGACTGTTAGTGCTAATTTAATCCTAACTAAAAGTGTTAGTGGGGGTGGCCCACATGTCAGTCTCTCTGGGCCTAATTAGGTTTAGTTTTAAACTAAACTAATTAGACAGGGGGCTGACCCCACATGTCAGTGAGCCAGGGTTAAACCCACTTTAATTAAACCTAAACTAGCCAATTAGCAGGGACTGGCCCCACACGTCATTGACCCACAAGGGTCAAATCGGAACAACGGCGGAGGTCAAACCTGCTGGCGGCTCACCGCCAGCGAGACCGAACGCGGCGGAGGTCTGCGGAAACGGGCTGTGGTGTCCCGTTCGTACCGTGACTGGGCTCATTCGAGAGCCCAGACCAGCGCGCATCGAGTGGGGGCGCCAGCCGGGCCTGGGGTGGCCGGAGGCGAGAGCGATGAGCTCGGCCGCGGCGGCCGGAGCTCGGGCGAGGTTGGAAAGGGTGCTATGGGGCACGGCGGGGCGAACGGCTGGGTGCTACGGCCTCCTGGTGAGGTGCTAAGCATGGTGACGCGCTCGTCTGCGAGTTGGGGTGACCCTGGCCGCGGCGGTGAAGAACCATGGCGGCGGTGAGCTCTCGGGTCCGATGGTTGGTGTGGCTACAGCATGCAAACGAGGAAGAGAGGAGAGGGGAAACGACGAGATGCTCACAGCAGAGTTGAGGCGGAGCTTAGCAAGCTCAGGGAGGCACCAGGGACGGCGTATGGTCGCCGGCGATCTGGGCGGCCGAAGGAGGAAGAAGAGGTCGGGGACGACGCTACAGGGCTCCCGCGGTCCTTTGGTTCGGCGTATAGGTGCACGGCAGCGAGGCGGAGCTCGTGGGCGAGTCGGAGAGGCTCGGAGATGGCGGTGGCCGTGGGGGAGCTCATCGGCGGCGACAGCTTCATTCGGTCGCGTTCGAGGGAAGCGGGGGAGAGAGAAAGAGGAGGGGGAAGAAGCACTGGGAGGGGTCGAGGGGGTTCCAGGGGTGTCGTGGCGCTCGGGGCCGTCTCTAGCCAGCCCCTAGCGTCGGTAGAAGGAGGAGGTGGCGCGGCGCGTGGCCAGCGCGCGGCGAGCACGCTCCCCTGTCCTCATGGCGCGAAGACGGGGATGACTGGCAGGGGAGGCCTAGGTTGGCTGGGCCGCCAGCTGGGCCGCAGGTAAGGCCAGGTAGTCCTTCTCCTTTTTTTTCTAATTCTGTTTATGTTTTCTATTTTTGATATTTGTTTTGGCTTTAGTAAAAATGCCAGAGCATTTCCAAAAATCATGAAACTAAGCATGGCTACTGTTTAGAGTAAATACAACAGTAAACATTTTAGTTTATGATTATTTGAGCATTTATAATAATATATAAAATTTAAATGCCCAAATGCAAATAAGATATGATTTAATTCAGTGCCCAAAATATTCTACAAAAATGCTCACTATTTTTGGTTTGGTCTCAAAGCCTTGCCAAAATTATCAAACATTGATGAAGGAATTTTGGGTCATTGGAAATGATTTTATTCTTGACCCTAGTTGAATTCATTTAGTGCTAGGGTTTGAACATCCCTATTTCCAGTTTCTGAGAAATTTAAACATGATGCACATGAAGACCAAGCAAGACAGGCAAGGGCTGGTCTAGGGCTGTGACAACTCACCCCCACTAAACAAGAATCTCGTCCCGAGATTCAAGCGTAGGGTAAGAAATCAGAGGGGACACTAACCAACACAATCTTCATGATCCAAGTGCCCTTCATATGAATGTTGATTGCTAGCATCATGTTGATCTTGACATCCTTTCTTTCGGGATCTTTGTCCAACACGGTGTCGACGAGAGAACTCTACAAAATTGATCTTCTGAAAGATCGGGCAACTCGAGATCAACTCATGGAGTGAGACGTTGAAACATCTCTTGAGATGAGACACGGAGTACACCTCCAGGGGGATGGAGCGAAACAAACGATGAAAGTTCACCTAGTGGCAATAGTTCCACACCTGAGAAGAGGGTGATAGAGGTCACTAGACGGGGCACCTTAGAGAAAGTGACTCGTAGAATTATCCCCTTAAGTGGCAAAAAGAATTACTTTTGATATAGAGATCATTAAAATTCCCTATACCAGCCTAAGGCAAACACAATCGATCGTTTGACGGAGTCCGAAGGAATGACATTCTCGGGCCAGAATGGATGATGTGGACTACCTTGTTGAGTACAACACAAGGGATGATTTTGGTTATCATCGGAAATGGATGGCACCCATGGCAAGTCCACTACCAAAGATAATCCTGAACAACAGTGGCTGAGAATAGTAACCCATGGAAAATTGGCACATTGGCGGTGCAAGCTGGAAACAAAATGCAAATGCTGGAAATGATTCTGGTAACTGGGGAGAATCCCAACAGTAGAAAGTGAATCTACTCTTTGAGAGGTTATAGCATAACCAAGAACACTGGGAGCAATCCCGGTTAGTGTCGAGGATAACACCTAGTGCTTGTGCGTGCTCTCAAGAACTTGAGCATTCCCATATTCATCATGGTTTTACCAATATCCATGTCAAGGATCCTGGCAACACCACATACTACCATGATGAATAGCGATGGACAATGCAGATGCAAAGGTAGATAACACTTCTCAGATTTCATCTTAGCGGAGTCAAGGGCAAAATCTGGATGATCGACCAAGAGACATTTAGCACTCTGCTTCTAATGTTCTCCTTGGTGTACTAGGTACCACGGTCAATGCTTAAAAGCATCAACATGGCCATCAAGTAAAGGTTGGACTTCGGGAGCACAAAAAGTCCATAAGGAACAACTAGGGAGTAATTCCTACGAAGTCCTTATGGGGAGGTGGCCAACTTCTTCAATCAAGATACTACAACAATAGGTCTTCCGGCTGGGTGTGTTGGCCACGACATCCACTTTACCGGTTATCGAGAGACCAATATTATAGTTCTTGCAAAATGCTCCAACCATCATATCTGCCTGAGATTCAGTTCTGGTTGGTGTCAGAATATTCCAGACTCATCGAGTCTAGAAAGAAAAATAAAAGTTTGCAACACGAATCGACGAGACGACGTTGCGAGATTCTCGGGAATGAACTACGATAGTAAGCTCCAAAACATGAGCTGGTTCTGCTACAAACATGTGAACACGTTGTCCAAGACAAGCATGACCACCTAGTAGTCTTATGATAAAACACTACCGAGTTCTGGTTGGGAACCATCGTCTAGGATATCGAAGTCCTTACATAAGTCATATGATTAGCTCCTATGATGGAACTTCTTCTCCTTGAACAAATCAATCAGTGGCTTGGTGTGCTAGGGGTACATATAGAGTGAAGGTTGCAAGTCTCCAAACCACAGAATACTTCGCACGTATGCATAACTGACTTGGGATGATTCCAAAGGAAGCAAAACAACTTTCTCGAACTCACGGTGGCAACTTACATCAATTACACATGAATTAGGGAAAGTCTCTCCTCTCATCGGACATATACCTCATGAACGGGACACGAAGGCAATGCTTACAAAGTTTACAACACTAGCTTAAGGTCCTACAAAATCATGGAGGAGATAAGGATGTTTGTTCATGGGCTCAACAATAATCCATCCAGGTTTCCATATAGATGGAATTCCATGACAATATGAACAAAGCGATAGCATTGGTCAGACCCAAAGATATAACGGTGTATGCTCGAGGAATCAACCACGAGTAAGACAACATTATGAATACCATTGGTTCTGATTTGATTTGACGATAGCCCACACTCAAATCAAAGTTTGGACAAGACAATAGATCCAACAATTGATCATAGGGACCAATTGATGAGGATATCATCTATCTTCAACACACGCAAATATACCCCTTGAAATGAACTAAGTTGGCAAGCTTTATCTTCCAACTCTCCAAGTTATTGTTTCGCTTAACCAATTAGCTCAGGGGGTAACCAACACAGATTCTTGGGGAATGGCTGGTTTACAGAGAAACCAGCTTGATCACGAGCTGAACGCATTGGTCAGGGAACAACCTGGTGATACTTCCAGGAAGATAACAGGAAAATCACGAACCACCGATATGTTTCTAGGCTCGGGTACAATCTTGCTTTTCAGGGCAAGACGATATGATCAAAAGAGCGAGAGATTGACACAATCCTAACTCATTGATCGATAAGTGTACCAGGAAAGATGGACTAGTAGCACGATCAATCTTAGAATGGTGATTCAGTAATCATTACGCTAAGAATGAAATTGTTTTCCTTTAACTACCAAGCAACGAAGTTGCTAGGAGTATTGATTTCACACATCACAATCCACTTGTCAGCATTCCGGTTATAATAACACGGAGGCCGAGGAATAAACGATGATGGTGAGAAGTATCACCTTATAAAAAGTTCATAGGAGGTGGTGCAATTCCCATGACATTCTTGACATAAGGACGGTAATACCCCAGGATAGAACAGATTAGAAGCTGGATTGGCATTCTAAACTGTGGAGTACAACTGCTTTGACCCAATCCTAGATATGGATAAGGTACTGGAGTTTGTTTCTCCTAGTCATTCCAGAATAGAATGGCTTGACGGACCACAAGAGTAAAAGGCATCGATGAACACAAATGCACAACTACTCCTGACTATCAATTGATAGACGAAGGTCGGAATACAACTAAAAGAAGAACATATAGCCTTTTGAGTTGTGGATGCATAGGTTAGCATGTCGAACTAGTTCAACATATTTCTTCCAGATAACCTATGAAGAAAGGGTAGAATTGATAGAATCACAATATGAATGGTGTACTACTCAAGAGCACTCTGGTTGTGATCTTTTGGTTCGGGAGAACTTCTGCCATAATGGTTCATGGTATTGGAAGAACAATAACCACAGACCTCGAGGACTATCACAAGGTTACTAATATCCTAAAGGGACGAGCAAATACTATCAACATGAGGTAAGTAGGGTGAATCTCGGATTCAAGAACCCAGGAGTAGAATGCCTACTAACTAAATGGCATCACGGGATGCTTTCGAGAATAATGGCCAGATTCATCACACTAGGAATATAAAGCATTGCTAGATTACTGGTGATCTTCTAAGACACCTAGCGTCATAATAATAAGTCCAACATATATGCCGAGGTAACAGAGTGCCTCAACACACCGACTAGTGTGGTTAATCTGGCCTAAAAGGACATCGGAAACAAGGAGGAAAGGTTTGCAAATGAATCAGACTATTCAGAAACCTGGGATGACTCGGACAGCATAACGGCTGTAAATGCTCGAAAATACTTTTGAGATCCAAACAAAAGGGTAGCATAACCACTTAACATCATCATGTCAACGTTCTGAGACCAATAGTTGAGCAACAGAAGTAGTAGAAACTGAACTGATGGTTGAAACCACATCAACGTGATCCTAATAAATAGAATGAGAATCCTAGTTCTTAATCCCCATAGAAAGAAGAAGGTGACTCAGATCAGAAGGTCATAGGGTAAAGGAGTAAAAGAGCCTTACGTTCCCTTCCACAAACAATTCCCTTATATAACTAAAGAATTTCTAGACACGACTTCGACCAGTTTGGCTTACTAATCCTACAGGCAGTCAGACTCTGATACCAAAGCTGTCAGGACCCCGATCCTAAGTCACACAGGTCTAGCCTGTAACACATCATATCACTTTGCGGCCTCACGCACGGTATCCCCACGGGTGCCACCTTACCGGGCCCGGGACCGTTTGCGCATTTTGGCACACGTATATGATAGTGTCGCTAGCATCCATATGACAGAGAACCCGGGCCGACATGACTAGTTATAAACCAAAAGTGGCACTAAATTACAGAGACAGGCATACATGACCCAGCAACGAACGTGTCGGTCATCAATGTATGAACCCAAGTCGTAGCAAGCTACAGGGACTTAAAGGAACAACGCGTGACATTTCCGCTAAGGGGCAGACACAGGAACGAAGAAGTAGACATGCCGGCCAGCCTAAGTGTTCTGGAGCAGTAGCAAGCTACCAAGGCTCAGTGGAAGCACTAGGAGATATTTCCCTATAAGATAGGCTACCAAATGTAAACAACTAGGTGTCGGATCCCACACATAGCAATACACATTACATGTACGCATAACATGCATGCATGTGTTGTACAACATGGCATCACAACATAACTCAACAACTCATATAGATAAAGGCCCAGAAGAGCCATCATAGCATTTATTACAAACAGGGGTCACATGACCCAACATACAGAGCATACAGGCAACGGAAGCATAACATGTCTGAGTACAGACAACTACAAATGAAAAAGGCTGAGAAGCCTGACTATCTTCAAGACCCTCCCAAGGGTACAAGATCGTAGCTGAGGTAACAAGCTAAACATCGAAGTCCACGCGAAACCACTAGTGAGACTGAAGTCTCTCTGCAAAAACATAAATTAAGCAAACGTGAGTACAAAGGTACTCAGCAAGACTTACATCAGAACTAGCTACATATGCATCAGTATCAACAAAGGGGGTGGTGGAGTTTGACTGCAGCAAGCCAGCTTTGACCCGGTGGCTACCCTGAACTACAACTGCAAGTAACTCTTTTGAGGTGGCGCACACGAGTCCACATATTCACCAACCAATACACCACTATGGATCCGCTCCCGTCTCCCAACGAGAAGGCCATCCATAGCACTCATGCTTATCTTGCGTGTTTTAGAGTATCCACTTTCACTTGTCTATGAACTGTACCGGTAACCCAGAAGTCCATTTCCGCGGACACGGCTATTTGAATAGATCATATATAACCCTGCAGGGGTGTACTTCTTCACACACGCTCTCACCACTTACCGCCATTTACACGACATGTACTCGGCAACCTTCAAGCGGAGGCCCAGCGAGGGTGTCGGCCACGACCTGACTAACCACACAAGTCTCTAGTCCAGGTTTATCGCCTATTTAGGTTCGATCCGTGGGGAGATCCGGCCGGGGTGTCGCTCACGGCCCCAAACGATGTGTCCAGGGTTCCCGCATCACCAAACGGGCGACCGGTACACCGTGCCACGTACCTGCCGCGTCATAGCCCACCCAGAGGGTCAGCGCTGTGCACGACCTCCAGTAAACTACAAACACCAGAAACTAGTTGCAATTCCTGGACAGAGGACAAGGGCTAATAAGTCGAGAGAGCTTGGAGCGCCCGGAGCCCAATGCGTGGTAGTAACTGTTCATGGATCAACCAACACAGAACTCAGTTCCTAAGGACGGCTGCAATGAGACAACCCACCATGTACTCCTACATGGCCTCTCATTGCTACCTTTACCAAATCGTATTCACACACTTAGCTCTCACACAGTAGGACATGTTCATCACCCTTCAAATTCATCCCCGATGAATCAGACCTGACACAACTCTAAGCAATAGCAGGCATAACCAGAAAGCATGAATGAGTAGGCACAACATGGCTCAAACAACTCCTACTCATGCTAGTGGGTTTCAACTATTTACTGTGGCAATGACGGGTCATGCAGTGGAAAGGGGTTCAACTACCGCAGCAGGTAACAGTTGAAATGTTGTTGTCCTAATGCAATAAAAGAGAGCAAGAGTGAGAGAGTGGGATTGTATCGGAATGCTCAAAGTGGTTTTGCTTGCCTGGCACTTCTGAAGATAGTAATAGTCTTCATCCGTGTTATCGGTCACATCGCCGGAACCACGTCTACTGAGGGGGACAAACACCGGCAACAGAGAAAGAACACAATCAATGCAATGCGACAATATGATGCATGATCATGACATGGCAATATGCTGTTGATTGAGCAAATGCAACTAGCAACCATATTAAATGGAGTTAGTTTGAACCAAAGGTTCAAATTCAATCTCCATATGTGATTATTCAAATGCCATTTATTCATATTGTCCTAAACAGTGGCTGTAAGTTATTCAAACATGCATGAAAATTCCATAAACAGATTCCTTGGATTTTTCTGATCATTTTTCATATATAAATTATTTTCATTGGAGTTATAGATTATTTTCTGTGATTTTTAGAAGTTTTAGCTATTTTCTGAAATAAATAAATCATTTCTGATTTATTTTTAAAATTCCAGAAAACACTTACTGCGTTAGCCTGACGTCGGAATGACGTCATCGGGTCAACAGCATCAGCCCAGGTCAAACCTGACGCTGGGACCCACTGGTCAGTGACTAGGCTAATTAACAGAGACTATTAGTGCTAATTTAATCCTTACTAAAAGTGTCAGTGGGGGTGGCCCACATGTCAGTCTCTCTGGGCCTAACTAAGTTTAGTTTTAAACTAAACTAATTAGACAGGGGGCTGACCCCACATGTCAGTGAGCCATGGTTAAACCTACTTTAATTAAACCTAAACTAGCCAATTAGCAGGGACTGGCCCCACACGTCATTGACCCACAAGGGTCAAATCGGGTCAACGGCGGAGGTCAAACCTGCCGGCGGCTCGCCGCCGGTGAGACCGAACGCGGCGGAGGTCTGCAGAAACGGGCTGTGGTGCTCCGTTCGCAGCGTGACTGGGCTCATTCGAGAGCCCAGACCTGCGCGCATCGAGTGGGGGCGCCAGCCGGGCCTGGGGTGGCCGGAGAGCGATGAGCTCGGCCGCGGCGGCCGGAGCTCCGGCGAGGTTGAAAAGGGTGCTATGGGGCACGGCGGGGCGAACGACTGGGTGCTACGGCCTCCTGGTGAGGTGCTGAGCATGGTGACATGCTCTTCTGCTAGTTGGGGTGTCCCTGGCCGCGGCGGTGAAGAACCACGGCGGCGGTGAGCTCTCGGGTCCGATGGTTGGTGTGGCTACAACATGCAAACGAGGAAGAGAGGAGAGGGGAAACGACGAGATGCTCACAACGGAGTTGAGGCGGAGCTCAGCAAGCTCAAGGAGGCACCAGGGACGGCGTATGGTCACCGGCGATCTGGGCGGCTGAAGGAGGAAGAAGAGGTCGGGGACGACGCTGCAGGGCTCCCGCGGTCCTGTGGTTCGGCGTATAGGTGCGCGGCAGCGAGGCGGAACTCGTGGGCGAGTCGGAGAGGCTCGGAGATGGCTGTGGCCGTGGGGGAGCTCGTCGGCGGCGACGGCTTCATTCGGTCGCTTTCGAGGGAAGCGGGGGAGAGAGACAGAGGAGGGGGAAGAAGCACTTGGAGGGTCGAGGGGGTTCCAGGGGTGTCGTGGCGCTCGGGGCCGTCTCCAGCCAGCCCCCAGCGTCGGCAGAAGCAGGAGGTGGCGCGGCGCGTGGCCAGCGCGCGGCGGGCACGCTCCCCTGTCCTCGTGGCGCGAAGATGGGGATGACTGGCAGGGGAGGCCCAGGTTGGCTGGGCCGCCAGCTGGGCCGCAGGTAAGGCCAGGTAGTCCTTCTCCTTTTTTTTCTAATTATGTTTCTGTTTTCTATTTTTGATATTTGTTTTGGCTTTAGTAAAAATGCCAGAGCATTTCCAAAAATCATGAAACTAAGCATGGCTACTGTTTAGAGTAAATCCAACAGTAAACATTTTAGTTTATGATTATTTGAGCATTTAAAATAATATATAAAATTTAAATGCCCAAATGCAAATAAGATATGATTTAATTCAGTGCCCAAAATATTCTACGAAAATGCTCACTATTTTTGGTTTGGTCTCAAAGCCTTGCCAAAATTATCAAACATTGATGAAGGAATTTTGGGTCATTGGAAATGATTTTATTCTTGACCCTAGTTGAATTCATTTAGTGCTAGGGTTTGAACATCCCCATTTCTAGTTTCTGAGAAATTTAAACATGATGCACATGAAGACCAAGCAAGACAGGCAAGGGCTGGTCTAGGGCTATGACAGATCAAGTTGGCCAAACAAAACCAAAATATCGGAGAAGAAATAAGAGGCTATAAGAGATCATGCATATAAGATATCAATGAAACTCAAATAACTTTCATGGATATAAAAAGATAGATCTGATCATAAACTCAAAGTATATCGGATCCCAACAAACACACCACAAAAAGGGTTACATCATATGGATCTCCACGAGACCATTGTATTGAGAATCAAAGGAGAGAGAGGAAGCCATCTAGCTACTAACTACGGAGCCGTAGGTCTACAAAGAACTACTGATGCATCATCGGAGATGCACCAATGGAGGTGGTGAACCCCTTCCAAGATGTTGTCTAGATTCGATCTGGTGGTTCTAGACTCTACGGTAGCTGGATGAATATTTCATCGACTCCCTAAGGTATTCTGGAATATTGGGGTATTTATAGAGAAAAGAGGCGGTGCGGGAGGCCACCGAGGTGGGCACAACCCTCCTAGGCGGCCCAGGGGGGCCTGGCGCGCCCTGGTGGGTTCTGCCCCCCTCGGGGCACCCCGCAGGTGCTGCCTTGGCCCATCAGGTGTCTTTTGGCCCATAAAAATTCTCCAAAAAGTTTCGTGGTGTTTGGCCTCCGTTTGATATTCATTTCATACGATGTATAAAACATGCAGAAAACAACATCTGTCACTTGGCACTATGTCAATAGGATAGTACCAAAATATGATATAAAATGATTGTAAAACATCCAAGAATGATAATACAACAACATGGAACAATAAAAAATTATAGATATGTTGGAGATGTATCAGCATCCCCAAGCTTAACTCCTGGTCGTCCTTGAGTAGGTAAGTGATAAAAATATAATTTTTGATGTGGAATGCTGCCTATCATGTCATATCATATTCTTTTCTTTATAGCATGGACATTTGGACTTTTATTTGGTTCAAAGCAATAGTCTTGTTTTGACATAATAATTTAGATACTCAAGCATATCAATAAGCAACCATATCTTTCAAAATATAAATGCTAAAATAAGCTACCCCTACAGAGTCATATAGTTTTGTCATGCTGTGTCTTCCCCGCTCAAAGTATAAATCATGTACTATCCCAGTGTCAGCCAAGCAATTGGTTCATACTTTTTAACAGGCTTCAGCATTTTGAACTCTCGGGCAATACACGAGCGTAAGCCATGGATACATCAATATAGGTGGAATAGAATGCGATGGTAGTAGACAAAAAGAAGGGAAGAAAGTCTCACATCAACTAGGAAAACTGATGGACTATGGAGATGTCCATCAATCGTTATCAATGTGAGGAGTAGGGATTGCCATGCAACGGATGCACTACAATCTATAAGTGTATGAAAGCTCAATATGAAACTTAGTGGGTATGCATGAAACACTTCTACCGAAAAATTCCCACTAGTACATGAAAGGGACAACATAGGAGACTCTCTAACTGAAAAACATGGAACTACTTTGAAGCACATGTGTGGAACTAGCATGTCCCTTCTCTCTTTTCTTTTTTTTCTTTTTTTTTCTTTCCCCCTTTTTTATTTTTCTTTCTTTCCCTTTTTTTACTTTTCGTTTCTTTTTCTTTCTCTTTTTGTCCAGAGTCTCATCCCGACTTGTGGGGGAATCATAGTTTCCATCATTCTTTCCTCACTAGGACATGCTCTAATAATGGATAATGATGATCATCACACTTCTATTTACTTATAACTCAAACAAACAACAACAACAACAAAGCCTTTAGTCCCAAACAAGTTGGGGTAGGCTAGAGGTGAAACCCATAAGATCTCGTGACCAACTCATGGCTCCGACGCATGGATAGCAAGCTTCCACGCACCCGTGTCCATAGCTAGTTCTCTGGTGATACTCCAATCCTTCAGGTCTCTCTTAGCGGACTCCTCCCATGTCAAATTCGGTCTACCCGACCTCTCTTGACGTTCTCCGCACGTTTTAGCCATCCGCTATGCACTGGAGCTTCTGGAGGCCCGCGCTGAATATGCGCAAACCATCTCACACAATGTTGGACAAGCTTCTTTTCAATTGGTGCTACCCCAACTCTATCTCGTATATCATCATTCCGGACTCGATCCTTCCTCATGTGGCCCCACATCCATCTCAACATATGGATCTCCGCCACACCTAACTGTTGAACATGTCGCCTTTTAGTCGGCCAACACTCGGTGCCATACAACATTGCGGGTCGGACCGCCGTCCTGTAGAACTTGCCTTTTAGCTTTTGTGGTACTCTCTTGTCACAGAGAATGCCAGAAGCTTGGCGCCACTTCATCCATCCAGCTTTGATTCGATGGTTTACATCTTCATAAATATTCCCATCCTCCTGCACCATTGACCCCAAATATTGAAAGGTGTTCTTTTGAGGCACCACCTGCCCATCAAGGCTAACCTCCTCCTCCTCAGACCTAGTAGTACTGAAACCGCACATCATGTACTCAATTTTAGTTCTACTAAGTTTAAACCCTTTTGGTTCCATGGTTTGTCTTCATAACTCTAACTTCTTACTTACCCCCGTCTGACTATCGTCAACTAGCAACACGTCGTCCGCAAAGAGCATACACCATGGGATATCTCCTTGTATATCCCTTATGATCTCATCCATCACCAAGGCAAAAAAGATAAGGGCTAAAACCTGACCCTTGATCCAGTCCTATCTTAATCGGGAAGTCATCAGTGTTGACGTCACTTATTCGAACACTTGTCACAACATTATCGTACATGTCCTTGACGCGGGTAATGTACTTTGCTGGTACTTTGTGTTTCTCCAAGGCACACCACAAGACATTCCGCAATATCTTATCGCCGGCCTTCTCCAAGTCAATGAACACCATATGCAAGTCCTTCTTTTGCTCCCCGTATCTCTCCATAAGTTGTCGAACCAAGAAAATGGCTTCCATCGTCGACCTCCCAGGCATGAAACCAAACTAATTTTTGGTCACGTTTGACATTCTTCTTAAGCGGTGCTCAATGACTCTCTCCAATAACTTCATTGTGTGGCTCATCATCTTAATTCCATGATATTAGTACAACTCTGAACATCCCACTTGTTCTTGAAGATTGGTACTAATATACTCTGTCTCCATTCCTCTGGCATCTTGTTTGCTTGAAAAATGAGGTAAAAAAGCTTGGTTAGCCATACTATCGCCATGTCCCCGAGGCTTCTCCACACCTCAATGGAGATACAATCGGGGCCCATTGCCTTGACTCCTTTCATCATTTATAAATCCTCCTTGACCTCAGACTCCTGGATTCGACGCACAAAACGCATGTTGGTCTCATCAAAAGAGTCGTCAAGTTCAATGGTAGAACTCTCATTCTCCCCATTGAACAGCTTGTCGAAGTAGTCATACCACCTCTGCTTAATCTCCTCATCCTTCACGAGGAGTTGGTGTGCTCCGTCCTTGATGCATTTGACTTGGCCAATATCCCTCGTCTTCCTGTCTTGGATCTTGGCCATCTTAAAGATGTTCCTTTCCCCTTCCTTCGTGCCTAACAGTTGGTAGAGGCCCTCATATGCCCTACCCCATGCTTCACCGACAGCTCGCTTTGCGGCCTTCTTTTCCATCTTGTACACCAATATGTTGTCTGCACTCCTATCCAAGTATAGGAATCTGAAGCACTCCTTCTTCTCTTTAATCACCTTTTGGACTTACTTATAACTCAAAACAGATAAAAATTACAACTTGATACCTATGACATAGCATGACTCTATATGATGAAAAATGAATGCTCAAAATTCAACTCTATGATGGAAGTGTCACAGCCCTAGACCAGCCCTTGCCTGTCTTGCTTGGTCTTCATGTGCATCATGTTTAAATTTCTCAGAAACTGGAAATGGGGATGTTCAAAACCCTAGCGACAAATGAATTCAACTAGGGTCAAATTTAAAATCTTTTTCAATGAACCCAAAATGCCCTTTGGAATAGTTCATCATTTTTGGATTGATTAAAAACCTCTGCCAAAAATGTTGCACATATTTCTAGGACCATTCTGGATTTTTGAATTAAATCTTAAAGTATTTGCATTTGGGCATTTAAATGCTACTAATTATTTTAAATGCTCAAATAATCATAAACCAAAATGTTTACTGTTGGATTTATTCTAAACAGTAGCCATGCTTGGTTTCATGATTTTTGGAAATGCCCTGGCATTTTTAATAAAGCCCTAAAGTTTACAAAGAAAGAAAATAGAAAACAGAAAGGTTAGAGACAGGGAGACCTACCTGGCGCTCACCTACCAGCCCACCGGCCCAGCACTGTTGGCCCAGCCCACTGCTGTAGAGGCCCAGCCCAGCACCGCCTCCTTCAACCTCGTTCCAGAAGGCACGAGGGCATGTGGCCGGCGCGCGCGCACGGCCGTGCCTCCACGCCACCTGCCTGCCTGCCTCCCCAGACCACGTCGACACCGCCTCGACCTTCCCCTCTGCC
This sequence comes from Secale cereale, assembly GCA_902687465.1. Lineage (NCBI taxonomy): Eukaryota > Viridiplantae > Streptophyta > Magnoliopsida > Poales > Poaceae > Secale > Secale cereale. The sequence goes on from LR738713.1 coordinate 198,774,592, forward strand.
GTCTGGATCGGGCCGACGCCTCAATTCCCCCTGGCTCTCTCCCTTGCATGTTCTTCGCCTTGGCCGAACGCCACCGTCGCCGCCGATCGCCGTTGCCGCACCCAGAGCCTCCCCCTCGACCCCTCGGCGTGCCCAGTAGCTCGGCGACCTCGTCCTCGACCTCATCACCAAGCCAGGCGATGCCGGAAGCCCTGAAACGTTGCCGTCTTCGTCTTCTTCAACCTCGGGCCGCCGAGATCGCCGGCGGCCATGTGCCCGCTCCGGTGCTCCCTCAAGCTCGCCGAGGCCACCACTACCTTCGCCGTGAGCCCCTACTTGTCTTCCCTCTCTCTTCACGGTCGTTTGCTCCACCTAGCCAAGCTACCACCGCACCCGAGAGCTTGGCTCCGCCGGCCAAGTCGCCGCCGTGGCCACAGCCACCGTAGCTTGCGTCCGAGCTCGCCACTGCACGCCTTGCACTCCCGCGCATCGGACAGGGCCACCCGTTGCTCCTGGAGAGGTCCGTAGCGTCGTTTTCTTCAACACCCGAACGCCGGCCGCCGCATCTGAGGTCGCCGCCGTCACTTTAGGCCACCTCCGGCAAAGCGGAGGGAACCAATCGACGCGCACGAGCTCCAGCTACTCGTAGATGGGCTCAGCCATTCATTTGGTCGCCGGAGGGCGTTTTCCGAGCCTCTCCGCCGTGTTTAGCCTCGCCGGCGTCGAGTCGTCGGTGGGTTTGACCCAACTTGACCAGGGTTTGGCCACCCTGAGTCAATGACATGTGGGGCCATCCTTGACTAGTTTTAGTTTAGGGTTTTAATTAAGTTTTAATTGCTATCATTAACTTAATTAGACACTGACATGTTGGCCCCTGTACCTATTTAGTTTAGTTTAATATTCTGTTAAGTTTAGTTAAGCCTGTTTAACTGATGTGTCACTGACGTGTGGACCCCACTGGTCAGGTTTGACCTGGACCCGCCTGTTGACTTGCTGATGTCAGCATGACCTAGTGCTGATGCAGTAACTATTTTCTGTAATTTAAAATAAATCAAAACTGATTTATTTATTTCAGAAAATAGCCAAAATTTCGAAAATCACAGAAAATAATCTATAACTCCAATGAAAATAATTTATATAAGAAAAATGATCATAAAAATTAAAGGAATCTGTTTATAGCATTTTCATGCATGTTAGAACAACTTATGGCTGCTGTTTAGGCCAAATCATATAAATGGCATTTGAATATCCACATATGGTGTTTGAATTTGAATCTTGGATTCAAACGAACTTCATTTAACCTATTGCTAGTTGCATTAGCTCAAATCACAGCATAATGCCATGTCATGATCATGCATCATATTGTGCATTGCATTGACTGTGTTTCTTTCTCTGTTGCCAGTGTTTGTTCCCTTTCAGTAGACGTGTTCCGACAATGTGATCGATGACACCGATGAAGACCCAATGTTATATTCAGAAGTGCCAGGCAAGCAAACCCCCATTGAGCATTCCGATACAATCCCACTCTCTCGCTCTTGCTCTCTTTACTGCATTAGGACAACAACGCTTCAACATTTACCTGCTGCGGTAGTTGAACCCCTTTCCACTACATGACCTGTAATTGCCACAGTAAGTAGTTGAAACCCACTAGTATGAGTAGGAGTTGTTTGAGTCAAGTTGTGCCTACTCATTCATGCTATCTGGTTATGCCTGCTATTGCTTAGAGTTGTGTCAGGTCTGATTCATCAGGGATGAATTGGAAGGGTGATGAACATGTCCTACTGTGTGTGAGCTAAGTGTGTGAACACGATTTGGTAAAGGTAGCGATGAGAGGCCATGTAGGTGTACATGGTGGGTTGTCTCATTTCAGCCATCCTCAGGAACTGAGTTCTGTGTTTGTGATCCATGAAACAGCTACTACCACACATTGGGATCCATAATTGACTCTCTCGACTTATTAATCAACATGATCTCTGTCCAGGAGTTGCAACTAGTTTCTGGTGTTTGTGGTTTACTGGAGGTCGTGCGCAGCGCTGACCCTCGGGGTGGGCTGTGACACGGCAGGTACGTGGCACGGTGTACCGGTCGGCCGTTTGGTGATGCGGGAACCCTGTACACATCGTTTGGGGCCGTGAGCGACACCCCAGCCGGATCTCCCCACGGATGGAACCCAAATAGGCGATAAACCTGGACGAGAGACTTGTGTGGTTAGTCAGGTCATGGCCGACACCCTCGCCAGGCTTCCGCTTGAAGGTTGCCGAGATACATGACGTGTACATGGCGGTAAGTGGCGAGAGCGTGTGTGAAGAAGTACACCCCTGCAGGGTTATATATATGATCTATTCGAATAGCCGTGTCTGCGGAAATGGACTTCTGGGTTACCTTTACAGTTCATAGACAAGTGAAAGTGGATACTCTAAAACACGCAAGATAAGCGTGAGTGCTATGGATGGCCTTCTCGTAGGGAGACGGGAGTGGATCCATAGTGGTGTATTGATTGGTGAATATGTGGACTCATGTGCGCCACTTCAAAAGAGTTACTTGCAGTCGTAGTTTAGGATAGCCACCGAGTCAAAGCCGGCTTGCTGCAGTCAAACCCTACCACCCCTTTGTTGATACTGATGCATATGTAGCTAGTTCTGATGTAAGTCTTCCTGAGTACCTTTGTACTCACGTTGGCTTAATTTATGGTTTTGCAGAGAGACTTCAGTCTGGCTAGTGGTTCCGCGTGGACTTCGACGTTTAGCTTGTTACCTCAGCTATGATCTTGTACCCTTGGGAGGGTCTTGTAGATAGTCAGGCTTCTCAGCATTTTCCATTTGTAGTTGTCTGTACTCAGACATGTTATGCTTCCATTGCCTGTATGCTCTGTATGTTGGGTCATGTGACCTCTGTTTGTAATAAATGCTATGATGGCTCTTCTGGGCCTTTATCTATATGAGTTGTTGAGTTATGTTGTGATGCCATGTTGTACAACACATACTTGCGTGTTATGCGTACATGTAATGTGTATTGCTATGTGTGGGATCCGACACCTAGTTGTTTACCTTTGGTAGCCTATCTTACAGGGAAATGTCTCCTAGTGCTTCCACCGAGCCTTGGTAGCTTGCTACTGCTTCGGAACACTTAGGCTGGCCGGCATGTGTCCTTCTTTGTTCCTGTGTCTGTCCCTTAGGGGAAATGTCACGTGTTGTTCCTTTAAGTTCTTGTAGCTTGCTACGACTTGGGTTCATATGTTGATGACAGACACGTTCGTTGCTGGGTCATGTATGCATGTCTCTGTAATTTAGTGCCACTTTTGGTTTATAACTAGCCATGTCGGCCCGGGTTCTCTCTCATATGGATGCTAGCGACACTATCATATACGTGTGCCAAAATGCGCAAACGGTCCCGGGCCAGGTAAGGTGGCACCCGTGGGGATACCGTGCGTGAGGCCGCAAAGTGATATGAGGTGTTACAGGCTAGACCTGTGTGACTTAGGATCGGGGTCGTGACAGCTTTGGTATCAGAGCCTCACTCCCTGTAGGATTAGTAAGCCAAACTGGTCGAAGTCGTGTCTAGAAACTCCTTAGTTATGTAAGGGAATTGTTTGTGGAAGGGAACGTAAGGCTCTTTTTACTCCATTACCCTATGACCTTTTGATCTAAGTCACCTTCTTCTTTTTAGGGGATTAAGAACTAGGATTCTCATTCTATTTATCAGGATCACATTATTGTGGATTCAACCCTCAGTTCAGTTTCTACTACTTCTGTTTGTTCAACTGTTGGTCTCAGAACCTTGACATTGTGATGTTAAGTGATTATGCTACCCTTTTTCTTGGATCTCAAAAGTATTTTCGAGCATTTACAGCCGTTATGTTGTCCAAGTCATCCCACGTTTCTAAATAGTCTAATGCATTTGCAAATCCCTTCTTCCTGTCCCGATGCTCCTTTGGGCCAGATTAACCACACTAGTCATTGTGTTGAGGTACCTCATTGCCTCGACATACATGTTGGAGCTATTACTATGACCCTAGCTGTCTTAGAGGATCACCCAGTAATCCAGCAATGCTTTATATTCTCAGTGTGATGATTCTGGCCATCATTCTCAAAAGCATCCCGTGATGCCATTTAGTTAGTAGGCATTCTATTCCTGGTTCCTGAACCCAAGATTCATTCTACTTACTCCATGTTGGTAGTATTTGCTCGTCCCTTTAGGATATTAGTAACTTTGTTATAGTCTTCGAGGTCCATGGTATATCATTCTTCCAATACCATGAACCATCCTTGGCAGAAGTTCTCCTGAACCAAAATATCACAATAAGAGTACTCTTGAGGAGTTCTTGATTCTATATTGTGACTCTGCCAGTCCTACCTTTCTGCATGGATTATCCGGAAGAAATATGTTGAAAGTTCGACATGCTAGTCTATGCATCCACAACTCGGAAAGTTATATGTTCCCTTGAGTTGCCCCTTTTAGTTGTATTCTGACCATCGTCTATCAATTGATAGTCAGGAGTAGTTGTGCATTCGTGTTCATCAATGCCTTTTACTATTGTAATCCGTCAAGCCATTCTATTCTGGAATGACTAGGAGAAACAAACTCCAGTACCTTATCCATATCCAGGATTGGGTCAAAGAAGTTGTACTTCGCAGGTGAAGAATGCTAATCCAGCTTCTAATCTGTTCTATCCTGGAGTATTACCATCCTAATGTCAAGAATGTCATGGGAATTGCACAACCTCCTATGAACTCTTGATACAGTGATACTTCTTGCCATCATCGTTCATTCTTCGGTCTCCGTGTTATCGTAACCGGAATGCCGACAGGTGAATCGTGATGTGTGTAATCAATACTCCTAGCAACTACATTGCCTGATAGTTAATGGACGGTAATCTCATTCTTAGCATGTTGGATACGGAATCATCCTTCTAAGAATGAACGTGCTACCTAGTCCTTATTTCTGGTGCACCCTCCGATCATGAGTTAGGATTGTGTCAATCCCTCGCTCTTTTGATCATATCGTCTTGCCCTGAAAAGCAAGATCATTCTCGAGCTTCATAACATATCGGTGGTCCGTGATTTTCTGAATATCTTCTCGTAAGTATTACCAGGTTGCTCCCTGACCGTTATGTTGAGCCCGTGATCAAGATGGTTTACTTATAAACCATCCCTTCTCCAAGAATCTGTGTTGGATACCCTTTAACTAGTAGGTTAAGCTAAACAACAACTTGGAGAGTTGGAAGATAAAAGCTTGCCTGACTTAGTTCCTTCCAAGGGATATCTTTTGTGTGTGTGTTGAAGAAAGATGATATCTTGATCGGTTGATCCTTGTGATCAATTGTTGGATCTATTGTCTTGTCCAAACATTGATTTGAGTGTGGGCTATCGTCAAGTCAAATCAGAACCAATGGTATTCGTAATGTTGTCTTACTCGTGGTTCATCCCTCGAGCATACACCGTTACATCTTCTGGTCTGACCAATGCTATCACTTTGTCACATTGTCATGGAGTTCCATCTATATGGAAACCTGGATGAATTATTGTTGAGCCCATCAACAAACATCCTTATCTCTCCATGATTCATGTTGAACATTAAAGCTAACATTGGAAACTTTTGTAAGCATCATCTTTCTGTTAGCTCATGAAGTAGATGTCTTGATGTAAGAAGTGGCTTCCCCTGATTCACGAGTACTTGATGTAAGTTGCCGCCGTGAATTTGAGAATGCTTGTTTTACTTCCTTCGGAATCATCCCAAGTCAGTCATGCATACGTGCAAAGTATTCTATGGTCTGATAGAGTGATCATCTTTATTCTGTATGTATCCCTAGCACACCAAGCCACTGATTGATTTGCTCAAGGAGAAGAAGTTTCTTCTTAAGAGCTAGATTTATGCAAGGACTTTAATATCCTCGTTGATGGTTCCCCCTGAACTCGGTAGTGTTTTGTCGTAAGACTACTACGTGGTCATGCTTGTCTTAGACAACGTGTTCACAGGTATGTAGCAGAACTAGCTCATGTTTTGGAGCTTGCTATCGTAGTTCACTCCCCGAGAATCTCGCAACGCCGTCTCGTCGATTTGTGTTGCAAACATTCATTCTTTCTAGAGTCGATGAGTCTGGAATATTCTGACACCAACCAGAACTGAATCTCAGGCGGATATGATGGTTGGAGCAGTTCCCAAGATCTATAATATTGGTCTCTCGATAACCGGTAAAGTGGATGTCGTGGCCAACACACCCAGCCGGAAGGCCTATTATTGTAGTTTCTTGGTTGAAGAAGTTGACCACCTCCCCATAAGGACTTCGTAGGAATTACTCCCTAGTTGTTCCTTATGGATTTTTGTGCTCCTGAATTCCAACCTTTTACTTGACGTTCTAGGTACCAAACCATTTTAATAAATGGGTTGCGCTAGCGCATCAGGGAGAACATTAGAAGCGGAGTGCTAAATGTCTCTCGGTCGATCATCCAGATTTTGCCCCTTGACTCCGCTAAGGTGAAATCTGAGAAAGCGTTATCTTCCTTTGCATCTGCATCGTCCATCATTATTCATCATGGTAGTATGTGGTGTTGCCAGGATCCTTGACACGGATATTGGTAAAACCTTGATGAATATGGGAATGCTCAAGTTCTTGAGAGCACGCACAAACACAAGGTGTTATCTCTGGCTCTTACCGGGATTGCTCCCAGTGTTCTTGGTTATGTTATAACCTCTCAAAGAGTAGATTACCCTCTACTGTTGGGATTCTTCCCAGTTACCAGAATCATTCCCAGCATTTGCATTTTGTTCACAGCTTGCACCGCCAATATGCCAATTCTCCATGGGTTACCGTTCTCAATCACTGCTGTTCAGGATTATTGCCGGGACCCCGACTTAGAAGTCGAGATCACCGAGTGCACGTGTACAGTGATCCCAGAGATCAATGCTCACTGAACACACAGAAGCTGAATAACAAGAGTCTTACATCCATACATACCGTCTTACACAAATTAAAGCCATTATGGCCAAGTCTTACATAGATAAAGCCTCACGGCTGAATAGCAAATAACTCAAATAGCGGAAGTCTTCGATGATAGGTAGAACCCATGCCATCTGCCTTAACTCTACAGGCATTCTGACTGGGATAGCGTCCTAGTTCGCATGTTCGTCTCCAAAGAACTCTTCCTCAAATTCCTGTTCCTCCATGCCTGGCCAATTAAATAACCAGTGGCAAGCCAATGAGTACTTTGAATGTACTCGCAAGCAACCCATGATGTGGTTCAAAATAACAATGCAAACTGAACAATAATGAGCAATCTAGCAATGAGCTAGAATAAATATTCTACCATCAAGTGTATGCATCAACGAGTTCATGTAACCTTGAAAACAGGTTACCGATATCAACATGAATATGATTCAACTCATCGAGTCAAGTCACCACCTTGACTCATCATTCACACACTTTCACTGATGAAGTAAAATTCTGGACATAGCTTAAGTAGCACCACCCAACTGTCCATGACCGTGGACACGGCTATTCGAATAGTTTTACACTCTGAAGAGGTTGCGCACTTTACCCACAAGATCCGGGAAGCTTTCGTGCCATCCACGATCCCGCAGTAGCTCAAGTACTCGGGGGAAGCACCCGGTCATTATCTTTCCTTAGACGACACTAACATAGAGTCCACTCGTTGGTACACGGCCCTCGGGTACAAACAATAGATTACGGGACTTGCCCTAATTTCATTGTCACGCGTACCCGAAGGGACCAACGGTGTGTTCGGTGCCCTGTGAAAACAGTCATGGTCGTCTATCCAAGCACGACCCCGTCCCGGGAAAGACCTCAAGTCTTCCTGTCACTAGTAATGCGGGCACCATGCTAGTATCGACCTAAGTAATCAATAAAGCCCCGTCCCATAAGGGGTATTGTGGTTGCACATGTTTGGTTGGGACGGTAGTCACACATAAATCTAATCCATCATTTCACCCATGCACAAGTTTTACCGGCACATCACTTCTTCCTCAAGTGATGACCTAACTCAACATCACCGTCGGGCATTAGGGGCACCCGATGGGTTTTATGCAAAGATTTCAACCACAAAGGTTTCATGTCACTCATGCATCACTAAGCATCACTACTAACTATTTGCATGTCATCTAGCATATAGCAAGATCAAGAGCAAGCATGCATCATGTGGTGGTTCATCTAGGTCACCACTGTAACTCTATCATCATGCATCGGAAACAAACGAGTTCCGAAGAACAAGCATATCATGGTCAAAGGGCTGCTTGCCTGGATTGGCTTGGTCTTCAATGTCTTCAAATCCTTCTCCTTCTCCTTCTTCAGCAACTTCGTCAATTACGGGATCTAATCATCGCAAAATAACAACGGAAAAATAAGACCACAAATAAAACAGAAAAATCAAAGTGCTCAAAAAAATGTCAACTTATTTTTGTAAAATACTAGAGGGAAAACTAAGATGGAGAAAATTCTTAGTTGGAGTTTTGGAGTAACAGAATGGAATCTAGGGATTTTTGAACAGGAGTTTTAATGCTCAAATTTGAATTTAAATTTGAACAGAACAGAAAAGTTTCATGGATATGTGTGAAAGTGACACCATTAAATAGGTTGGAATATTACAAGATTTTAGTAGTTGGAATTATTTCATTTGGACTAATATTCATTTCTGTAAAATTATTTGAAATAATTACAGAAAGAATAAAAAGAAATGGTCCTGTGCTACTGGGCCAATGAGGCCACAGTGCACGGCCCAGGGCATCTAGCCCAGCCGCTCAGGCGCCAGCGCACGCACGTCAGGTTTTCAAACCTGACGGGCGGGGCCCGGCGGTCAGCGGTTGTGAGGGGAGGGAGAGAGGGGTGAGGATGATAGGGGGGCCCGCCTGTCATCTTCAACCTCACGGCCACGGCGACGGCGAGCTCACCGGCGTCGATTCCGGCCACGGCGACGGCAACGGAGGGCAGGGATGGGTTCAGCGACGAGTTGCGGAGGTAGTGGTGGTGGTGCGGCTCGCCGGGGAGGTCGGGTTCGTCGGCGGCGAGGTGGGACGGCGGAGGGTCGTCGGGAAGCTGCTGGCCAGCTCGTTTCCGGCAGCTGCAGAAGGGGAAAACGGAGGGGAACGCATCAGTGATGCATGGTGGTTCTAAATCGAGCAAAAGGAGGGGCGGAGGAGGCCCGTACTGCGAGATCGCCGGCTGCCCGACTCGGCGGAGCTCCGGTCGATCCCGAGCACTGGGGCTCTTCGGGGTCGAACTAGCAGTGCTGGAGGACTAAAGGGGGCTTATATAGCCGCGCCCACGGTCCACCGTGGACTCGTGCGCCGGCGAAGTTGCAGGCGAGGCTAGAAGGGGTTCTGGTGCCTGTGATCAAGCCGGGGAGGATCGTGGACATGTTCCACGTCCAGTTGAGGGGAGAGGAGGAGCGGGGAACGCTCCAGACCGTGCGCGCGTGTGAGGCCGAGGAGTGGACGTCGTGGGCGGCTGGTGCGCGTGTGGCGACGGCCACTGGAGGGCGCAGGAGGAGGGGGACAGCACCGGTGGAGGCTGCGGACGTCGAGGCGCGTTGGGAGGCGCGAGGGGAGAGCTCGAGGTTATCGGGGGCAGGCGATTGGGCGAAGCTACAGTGCGTGGGCGCACTGTAGCGCGCTCTGGAGCGCCCTTATCGCATGCCATGGCATGCCATTGGCCCTCTGGACGCGTCCACCGTGTCTGGGGGGTCCAGGGTGATGCAAGCACTACGGTTGAGGCTTTGGATGCTCTGGAGATGCTGTGAGAGAGAAGAGGAGCTGGTGACTTGGTAGAAAATGGCTGTCCAGCAGGGTGAACTAGGGTTTTTACCCCTCAATCATGGAGCTGGGGTCCTGGGGAAGTTACTGGAGGTAGCTAGTAACTAGATGAACGTGTGGTAGAAAGCTGAGGCCAAGGTAAATAGTAAAAGTGATCAAGAAGAGGGTTTTGGTAATTTTGCAGAAGGTGTTTGATCAGTGTTTGGTCAAGCAAATGATCTCCACTTGCCATGACACTTAACAGGATTGAATGACAGGTGAAAATAGGGTGCTTCACCAAATTTGGGCTTATTTGAAGAAACTAGCCAATGTATTTTTGGTGAACCCTAGAAATCAACAGAAATGGCTTCATCTTGTTTGAGTCAAGCTAATCATCTCCCCTTGATGCACCACTTGGTGTAGTTTCATCATTTGGGGTGTTGATCATGCCCACAAAGTTTGAAGCTCCAGGTAAAAAGTTGGTAATGTAAAGTTGTTCAAATTTGCATTTGAACAGAAAGGGTTTTGGGGTGTTCTGATCAAGTTGCTCTACTCCAAATCTTATGCCATTTGGTCTAGATGCCTTATTAGGCATTTCTAGCATGTGCACCAAGTTTGAGAGCATTTGGACAAGTTTGGCAATGTAGAGTTGCCCAAACTTCGAATATGAACAGAATGGTTATGAAGGGTTTTGAGGATGTTTTCTTGCTTCCCAAGGCATGGGACTTGGCAAGATCATCATATATGCCATATGTGACATGATAGAATTTCCCTGGAATTTTTGGAGAATAATTCCTTTGTAAATATTTCAAAATCTTGAAATATCCAGAAAGGGTTTTAGAGGGATTAGGCCATTATTTTGAACATGACCAAGTGTTGAAACTCTTATATATGGACAATATATGTCCTATGAGTCTCCCTGAATTTTGGCAAATATTTTTGAAATACTTAAATAATTTTTCCCTATTAAAGACCAATCTGGCCTTAACAAAAAGCTTTTAAATAAAATAGGAAAATAACTTTTAAAATTATACCCTTGTGGTTTCTGGGAGTCCTATGACTACTAGGTCTCAAATATACCTTTTGAAATAATTTTCTCACTCTAAATCAAGCACTTGCAGTGCAAATCTCAATTCAGGGTTTTTTGGAAAACTAAATTTATAAAATACATTTTGGCCAAATTAATTTTGTAAGAAAATACTATAATGTTATATAACTCTTGGCATGATCATTGGGCAGAAGTTTTGGGTATGGAGATGAATTCTACAAGAGGTAATAGTTGACTTTATTGAGCACATGAAAAAGCACATGAAGAAAAATTCAATTCCAAATAAAAGCCAAATGATGCCAAAAAAATTTGCTGGTCCAAATTTGCATGCTTCATTGATGCAAATAACATGTTACAAAATGCAGGGTGTGACAGACCTACCCCCCTTACAAGAATCTCGTCCCCGAGATTCCTAAACTAGCTCTTAAAAGAGATCGGGAAACTCGGATCTAAGGTAGTCTTCACGTTCCCAGGTTGCTTCTGCTTCCGTGTGGTTCCTCCACTGGACCTTGAAGTACTTGATGGTACGGCTTTGCGTCCGTCGTTCTGCTTCGTCCAGAATGCGAATGGGCCTCTCGCGGTAGGTCAAATCAGGCTGCAGATCAATGGCTTAGTGATCAACATCCTTGTAGAGATTAGGCTTGTCCGGAACTCGGAGACCTTTCTGGAATTGTGACACATGGAATACATTTTGCACACCGGATAGCTCGGGTGGTAGTTCCAACTGGTAAGCCACTTCTCCTCGTCGTGCAGTGATCTCAAAGGGTCCAATGAACCTTGGTGCGAGCTTCCCTTTGACGCGGAAATGCTTGGTTCCCTTCAGAGGAGTTACCCGTAGGTACACATGGTCCCCGACATGGAAACTCATGTCCCGACGGCGAGTGTCAGCATAGCTCTTTTGCCTTGACTTGGCTGCCTTCAAACGCTCTCTGACTAGTTGGACTTGCTCTTCTGCTGCGCGGAGAATATCCGGTCCAAAGACTAGTCCTTCTCCAGTCTCTGACCAGTTGAGGGGTGTGCGGCATCTGCGTCCGTACAACACCTCAAATGGTGCCATCTGAAGGCTCGACTTGTAACTGTTGTTATAGGAGAACTCGGCAAAAGGGAGACAATCTTCCCACTTCGCTCCCTATGCCAAGACACAGGCTCGGAGCATATCTTCGAGAATCTGATTGACTCGCTCTGTCTGACCTCCGGTCTGTGGGTGGAAAGCCGTGCTGAAAGATAACTTGGTTCCCAAGGCTTCTTGGAACTTCTTCCAGAACCTTGAGGTGAACTGGGTTCCTCGATCTGACACAATTTTCTTGGGAACGCCGTGAAGACTTACGATTCGGTCGATGTAGAGAGCTGCCAGCCGGTTGCAATCATAAGTGGTCTTGACAGGAATGAAATGGGCCACCTTGGTCAAATGATCGACTATGACCCAGATAGAGTCATGTCCTCTATCCGACCTTGGTAATCCAGTGATGAAGTCCATTCCGACTTTATCCCACTTCCACTCAGGAACTTTGAGTGGTTGAAGCAATCCAGCAGGTCACTGATATTCAGCCTTGACCCTTTGGCACACATCACACTTTGCAACATAGGTTACAATCTCTCTTTTCATCCCGTGCCACCAGAATCGTGCCTTCAGGTCTTGGTACATCTTGGTTCCTCCAGGGTGGATGGAATATGGAGTGTCGTGGGCTTCTTGCAGAATCAGGTTCTTCAGCTCTGTGTTGCTTGGTACGCAGATGCGGCCCTTGTACCAAACAATCCCGTGCTCGTCTTCAGAGAATCCTGGGGCCTTGCCTAGCTTCATCTTCTTCTTGATGCTTGCAATGCTTGCGTGTCCATCTTGTGCCTTCTTGACCTCGTCCATCAGGGTCGGTCTGACTTCCAAATGATCCAGAAATCCAGGGATGACCAATTCCAAACTGAATTGTTCGAGTTCCTTAAACAAGGCTGGCTGCCTTTCTTGAATAATAGCATTCAAGGAGCAAGGCTTCATGCTTAAGGCATCGGCCACCACGTTAGCCTTCCCGGGGTGATATTGAACACTGAGGTCATAGTCTTTGATGAGTTCCAACCATCTCCGCTGCCTCATGTTCAATTCCTTTTGGGTGAAAATGTACTTCAGACTTTTGTGGTCCGTGTATATCTCACACCGTTTCCCTAGGAGGTAATGCCGCCATGACTTCAAGGCATGAACTACTGCCGCTAGCTCAAGATCGTGAGTAGCATAGTTCTCTTCATGAGTTCGTAGCTGCCTGGAGAGGTAGGCTATGACTCGGCCTTCTTGCATCATAACGCTTCCCAATCTGGTTCGAGAGGCATCACAATATATCACGAACTCCTTGTGAATATCAGGTGTTGCCAGAACTGGGGCGGTGGTCAATCTCTTCTTGAGCTCTTGGAAGCTTTCTTCGCATTTTGGCGTCCACTCGAACTTCTTGTCCTTCTTGAGGAGCTGAGTCATTGGTCGTGCAATGCTAGAGAATCCTTCCACGAATTTGCGGTAATACCCCGCAAGTCTGAGGAAGCTTCTGACTTCCTTGACGGTCGTTGGAGATTGCCATTGGGTCACAGCTTCGATCTTTGCGGGATCTACTGATAATCCTTCCTCGGTCAAGACATGACCTAACAATCCTACTTTATGCAGCCAGAACTCACACTTGCTGAATTTGGCATACAGTTGGTGCTCCCGAAGCTTGTCTAGGACCATCCTCAGATGTTGCTCGTGCTCTTCCTCCAACTTCGAGAAGACAAGAATGTCATCGATGAAGACAACAACGAACTTGTCCAAATATTCCATGAAGATTTATTCATGAGATACATGAAGTAAGCTGGAGCATTGGTTAACCCAATGGACATGACCGTGCACTCGTACAGGCCATATCTGGTTACGAATGCCGTCTTCGGAATGTCTTGGGGTCTGATCTTCAGCTGGTAGTACCCAGATCTGAGGTCGATCTTGGAGAACACCTTTGCTCCGCCGAGCTGATCAAACAGATCTTCGATCTTGGGAAGTGGATATTTGTTCTTGATTGTAACTTCATTGAGGGAACGGTAGTCAATGCATAAGCGGATGGTACCGTCCCTCTTTGCCACAAACAGAACAGCAGATCCCCATGGAGAGGCACTTGGGCGGATAAATCCCTTCCTCAGCTGCTCTTCCAACTGCTTTTTCAACTCGGCTAATTCTTCCGTCCCCATTCTATAAGGCTTCTTATAGATGGGTCTTGCTCCGGGCACGAGCTCGATGATGAACTCAATGTCACGGTCAGGGGGCATTCCCGGTAGTTCATCCGGAAAGACATCAGGATACTCACATACCACCGGTACTTGCTCTAGCCCAACTTCAGACAGACAGTTGACTTGCATGGCTTGAGCGGAAGAGGAGTTGGGAGTGAACTTGACTTCGACTCCTTGGTCATTGGTCACAGTGATTGTCCGATTGGCACAGTCTAACAAGCCTTGGTGCTTACTGAGCCAATCCATCCCTAAGATCACATCCAAGCCTTGCGATCTTAGGATGATGAGGTCAGCTAGGAAATCTACACCGTTAATGTTAATACTGACTCCTTTACAGCCTATCTTGGCTCTCATCTCTGCTCCGGGGGTTTGTACCACCATAGGGTTATTCAGGGGTGTAGGGGTCATGCCACTTTTTAATGCAAATCTTTGAGTGACAAATGAATGCGTTGCTCCAGAATCAAACAAGACAGTTGCAGGTGCTGAGTTGACAAGGAACGTACCCAGCACGACGTCTGGGTCTTCCTGGGCTTCTTCAGCAGTGACGTGATTCACACGCCCCTTCCCATGGTTAGGTGGATTGCGAGGAGCTGGATTCCTTGGTGGCATCCCGCGGCCTTGTCCTTGGTTTTGCGCATTGGGGCGCGGGGCATCTGGCTTCTTGTTGGGGCACCCTTCAGATGTGTCCGGACTGACCACATCCAAAGCAAGTGACTTGGTTTGGAATGTTGATCTTGTTGCCACCACTGGTATTGGGGTTGAAAGCTGGCCTTGGGTTGGCATACTACTGAGGCTAATAGTTGGTGCGAGGTGCAGGAGCTCTTGGTTGCTGATAGGTTGGCTTGGCCGGGGCTGACTACCACGGACGAGGCTTCTGATTGCTGGAACTTCCCTTGCTGACCATCTTGCGCTTGCGAGTGTCTTCCAAAGCACGCCGCTTGTCTTCAAGCATAAGTGCTTTGTTCACCAGGTCAGGGAAGGTTGGGCAGTCGCTCACGACAAGTGAATACTGCAGAGTCTGGTTGAGGCCTTCCATGAAGCGCTCCCTTTTTGCAGCATCAGTGATGACATCTTCAGGGGCATACCTTGACAGAACACTGAACTTTTGCATGTACTCCTTGACAGTGCCACTTCCTTGCTTCAGGGCTCGGAACTCATGCTTTTTGATAGCCATGATTCCGGAAGGAATGTGGGCCTTGCGGAATTCTGCCTTGAAGTTGACCCAAGTGATGTCTTGTTCAGCATGCATGACCTTGAATCCATCCCACCAAGCTCTAGCAGTCCCCTCGAGGCAGTGGGCTGCATAAGCCACCTTCTCGCGGTCTTCGGTGCATCCGACTAGTTCCAGTATTTCCTCAATGGAGCGGATCTAGTCGTCTGCATCCAGGGGTTCAGCAGTCTCGATAAAAGTTGGCGGTGCATGCTTCTTGCACTCTGCCAACGTGGAACGTCCATTGCCATTCCCCGCCGGCTGGCGGTTGTTGCTGACAGCTTGAGCAATCAGCTGAAGGGCTGTAGTGTTGGCTTGGCGTTCCTCTCGGAAAGCTTGGAGAAGATGAGCCATGTCCATGTTCGGAGGAGGTGGTGGTGGTGGAGCTTGGTCATTGGTTTGGTCGTGGCCTGCCTCTGACTGAGCGGATGCTCCGGCTTCAGGCTGCTGGGTAGAGGTACCAGTACGAGTTACAACAGGCATCCTGTTGGAGCGGTAAAAGGTCTCATTACTTGGAAGAGGGAAAGCAAGATAGATGGGTGCCTAGTAAGGGGGTGGGTGTGACACTAATCAAATCATGCAAAGGCCAAAAGGCCAAAACACATTCATTAAAATCCAAATGGGTGATGTAGTCGTTTACACATTCCCGAAGGAAGAATACGACATACATCCAGACACAACAAAAGAAAACACTAGATGGTTTCATATGAACCATACAAGGACTCGACTGTGCATAGGGGTTACACGACCTATCCTACCGTAGAGGTCACAACTGGCATATCCGAGTAGCGAATAATACCTAAGCGGCGGAATGCTCGGTCGCGTATTCCGGCTCTTCTGGGTCTTCCTCCTTATCTTCATCTGTCTGGGCCCCCTTGTCACTTGAGGGTGTGGGGGAGTGGAGGAGTTGGATACGACGGTGCTTCGTCGGTGGTGCAGGGAAAAGCTTGCGATATTCCCTTGCCGTCATCCAGCGTCGCCGAGGTGGTTCTTCGTTCTTGGAAGATACATCCCCGGAGGGCCTTCCGCCTCGGTATGCGATAGCGGACTGTCCAGAAGGCGCTCCTTCCTTCTTGATCCTATTTTTCTTCTCTTGAGCTCGACGAAGTAGTGCCTTGGTCTTGTGAAGTTCTTCTCGAATCTTCATTGATTCCGAGGTCAAGTCTTGTGCCAAGCTATCGGCACATAGACTAAAGTAGGTCTGGAACCGAAGCGAGAGTCCTTCCTTCAGTGGAGGGGCTAGTGCGTTGCTTTCATCTTCACCTTCCTTCCGGTAAGGTAAGAAGCGAGTTGTCATCTTGGCTGCCATCTCCGGAAGAAGCTCGCGGAGACGGGTTAGTGCCTTGAGTGCAGCAGCTTCGACAGCGAGAGGTAGTGTTGCCATCTGGGGTCCCTCGAAGAACTAACTTGTGGGAGGATCGTTTGCCTTCACGATCACTTCCACATGGTACTCCACCTCAGTGTCGCTAACCCAATGCTCAAGGTAGGTGAGGATGGGCGCTCGGTGGAACTGACACTCCTGGAGGCTATCCTCGAGAAGGAAGGGAAACCCAGTGGTCAGGTGCTCTTCGGGTACAGCGGCCATCTACAAAGGTGGAATAGGAGGGGTTAATAAGCTGATGAAATCTCAGGTTTAGAAAAGAAGAGAGGTTCAGAAGGTTTTTTTAAAAGGTCTCATCTAACTAACGCCCATGCTAACTAAGGCTTCGTACAGTCAGGATGGCTCTGATACCAGCTCTACCGGGACCCCGACTTAGAAGTCGAGATCACCGAGTGCACGTGTACAGTGATCCCAGAGATCAATGCTCACTGAACAGACAGAAGCTGAATAACAAGAGTCTTACATCCATACATACCATCTTACACAAATTAAGGCCATTATGGCCAAGTCTTACATAGATAAAGCCTCACGGCTGAATAGCAAATAACTCAAATAGCGGAAGTCTTCGATGATAGGTAGAACCCATGCCATCTGCCTTAACCCTACATGCATTCTAACTGGGATAGCGTCCTAGTTCGCATGTTCGTCTCCAAAGAACTCTTCCTCAAATTCCTGTTCCTCCATGCCTGGCCAATTAAATAACCAGTGGCAAGCCAATGAGTACTTTGAATGTACTCGCAAGCAACCCATGATGTGGTTCAAAATAACAATGCAAACTGAACCATAATGAGCAATCTAGCAATGAGCTAGAATAAATATTCTACCATCAAGTGTATGCATCAACGAGTTCATGTAACCTTGAAAACAGGTTACCGATATCAACATGAATATGATTCAACTCATCGAGTCAAGTCACCACCTTGACTCATCATTCACACACTTTCACTGATGAAGTAAAATTCTGGAAATAGCTTAAGTAGCACCACCCAACTGTCCATGACCGTGGACACGGCTATTCGAATAGTTTTACACTCTGCAGAGGTTGCGCACTTTACCCACAAGATCCGGGAAGCTTTCGTGTCATCCACGATTCCGCAGTAGCTCAAGTACTCGGGGGAAGCTCCCGGTCATTATCTTTCCTTAGACGACACTAACATAGAGTCCACTCGTTGGTACACGGCCCTCGGGTATAAACAATAGATTACGGGACTTGCCCTAATTTCAATGTCACGCGTACCCGAAGGGACCAACGGTCTGTCCGGTGCCCTATGAAAACAGTCATGGTCGTCTATCCAAGAAGGACCCCGTCCCGGAAAAGACCTCAAGTCTTCCCGTCACTAGTAATGCGGGCGCCATGCTAGTATCGACCTAAGTAATCAATAAAGCCCCGTCCCATAAGGGGTAGTGTGGTTGCACATGTTTGGTTGGGACGGTAGTCACACATAAATCTAATCCATCATTTCACCCATGCACAAGTTTTACCGGCATATCACTTCTTCCTCAAGTGATGACCTAACTCAACATCACCCTCGGGCATTAGGGGCACCCGATGGGTTTTATGCAAAGATTTCAACCACAAAGGTTTCATGTCACTCATGCATCACTAAGCATCACTACTAACTATTTGCATGTCATCTAGCATATAGCAAGATCAAGAGCAAGCATGCATCATGTGGTGGTTCATCTAGGTCACCACCGTAACTCTATCATCATGCATCGGAAACAAACGGGTTCCGAAGAACAAGCGTATCATGGTCAAAGGGCTGCTTGCCTGGATTGGCTTGGTCTTCAAAGTCTTCAAATCCTTCTCCTTCTCCTTCTTCAACAACTTCGTCAATTACGGGATCTAATCGTCGCAAAATAACAACGGAAAGATAAGACCACAAATAAAACAGAAAAATCAAAGTGCTCAGAAAAATGTCAACTTATTTTTGTAAAATACTAGAGGGAAAACTATTATGGAGAAAATTCTTAGTTGGAGTTTTGGAGTAGCAGAATGGAATCTAGGGATTTTTGAACAGGAGTTCTAATGCTCAAATTTGAATTTAAATTTGAACAGAACAGAAAAGTGTCATGGATATGTGTGAAAGTGACACCATTAAATAGGTTGGAATATTACAAGATTTTAGGAGTTGGAATTATTTCATTTGGACTAATATTCATTTCTGTAAAATTATTTGAAATAATTACAGAAAGAATAAAAAGAAATGGTCCTATGCTACTGGGCCAGAGTGGCCACAGTGCATGGCCCAGGGCATCCAGCCCAGCCGCTCGGGCGCCAGCGCGCGCACGTTAGGTTTTCAAACCTGACGGGCGTGGCCCGGCGGTCAGCGGCTGTGAGGGGAGGGAGAGAGGGGTGAGGATGACACGGGGGGCCCGCCTGTCATCTTCAACCTCATGGCCACGGCGACGGCGAGCTCACCGGCAACGATTCCGGCCACGGCGACGGCAACGGAGGGCAGGGATGGGTTCAGCGACGAGTTGCAGAGGTAGTGGTGGTGGTGCGGCTCGCCGGGGAGGTCGGGTTCGTCGGCGGCGAGGTGGGACGGCGGAGGGTCGTCGGGAAGCTGCTGGCCAGTTCGTTTCCGGCAGCTGCAGAAGGGGAAAACGGAGGGGAACGCATCAGTGAGGCATGGCGGTTCTAAATCGAGCAAAAGGAGGGGCGGAGGAGGCCCGTACTGCGAGATCGCCGGCTGCCCGACGCGGCGGAGCTTCGGTCGATCCCGAGCACTGGGGCTCTTCGGGGTCGAACTAGCAGTGCTGGAGGACTAAAGGGGTTGTGGTGAGGCTGCTGGTGCTGAGTGGGGAGCTCGGAGGGGGGCTTATATAGCCGCGCCCACGGTCCACCGTGGACTCGTGCGCCGGCGAGGTTGCAGGCGAGGCTAGAAGGGGTTCTAGTGCCTGTGATCAAGCCGGGGAGGATCGTGGACGTGTTCCACGTCTAGTTGAGGGGAGAGGAGGAGCGGGGAACGCTCCAGACCGTGCGCGCGTGTGAGGCCGAGGAGTGGACGTCGCGGGCGGCCGGTGCGCGTGTGGCGACGGGCACTGGAGGGCGCAGGAGGTGGGGGACAGCACCGGTGGAGGCTGCGGACGTCGAGGCGCGTTGGGAGGCACGAGGGGAGAGCTCGAGGCTGTCGGGGGCAGGCGATTGGGCGAAGCTACAGTGCGTGGGCGCACTGTAGCGCGCTTTGGAGCGCCCTTATCGCATGGCATGGCATGCCATTGGCCCTCTGGACGCGTCCACCGTGTCTGGGGGGTCCAGGGTGATGCAAGCACTACGGTTGAGGCTTTGGATGCTCTGGAGATGTTGTGAGAGAGAACAGGAGCTGGTGACTTGGTAGAAAATGGCTGTCCAGCAGGGTGAACTAGGGTTTTTACCCCTCAATCATGGAGCTGGGGTCCTGGGGAAGTTACTGGAGGTAGCTAGTAACTAGATGAACGTGTGGTAGAAAGCTGAGGCCAAGGTAAATAGTAAAAGTGATCAAGAAGAGGGTTTTGGTAATTTTGCAGAAGGTGTTTGATCACTGTTTGGTCAAGCAAATGATCTCCACTTGCCATGACACTTAACAGGATTGAATGACATGTGAAAATAGGGTGCTTCACCAAATTTGGGCTTATTTGAAGAAACTAGCCAATGTAACTTTGGTGAACCCTAGAAATCAACAGAAATGGCTTCATCTTGTTTGAGTCAAGCTAATCATCTCCCCTTGATGCACCACTTGGTGTAGTTTCATAATTTGGGGTGTTGATCATGCCCACAAAGTTTGAAGCTCCAGGTAAAAAGTTGGTAATGTAAAGTTGTTCAAATTTGCATTTGAACAGAAAGGGTTTTGGGGTGTTCTGATCAAGTTTCTCTACTCCAAATCTTATGCCATTAGGTCTAGATGCCTTATTAGGCATTTCTAGCATGTGCACCAAGTTTGAGATCATTTGGACAAGTTTGGCAATGTAGAGTTGCCCAAACTTCAAATATGAACAGAATGGTTATGAAGGGTTTTGAGGATGTTTTCTTGCTTCCCAAGGCATGGGACTTGGCAAGATCATCATATATGCCATATGTGACATGATAGAATTTCCCTGGAATTTTTGGAGAATAATTCCTTTGTAAATATTTCAAAAGCTTGAAATATCCAGAAAAGGGTTTTAGAGGGATTAGCCCATTATTTTGAACATGGCCAAGTGTTGAAACTCTTATATATGGACAATATATGTCCTATGAGTCTCCCTGAATTTTGGCAAATATTTTTGAAATACTTAAATATTTTTTCCCTATTAAAGACCATTTCTGGCCTTAAGAAAAAGCTTTTAAATAAAATAGGAAAATAACTTTTAAAATTATACCCTTGTGGTTTCTGGGAGTCCTATGACTACTAGGTCTCAAATATACCTTTTGAAATAATTTTCTCACCCTAAATCAAGCACTTGCAGTGCAAATCTCAATTCAGGGGTTTTTGGAAAACTAAATTTATAAAATATATTTTGGCCAAATTAATTTTGTAAGAAAATACTATACTGTTATATAACACTTGGCATGATCATGGGGCAGAAGTTTTGGGTATGGAGATGAATTCTACAAGAGGTAATAGTTGACTTTATTGAGCCATGAAAAAGCACATGAAGAAAAATTCAATTCCAAATAAAAGCCAAATGATGCCAAAAAAAATTGCTGGTCCAAATTTTCATGCTTCATTGATGCAAATAACATGTTACAAAATGCAGGGTGTGACAATTATCTTCAGCAGTGGACTTGCCATGGGTCCCATCCATTTCAGATGATAACCAAAATCATCCCTTGTGTTGTTTTCAACAAGGTAGTCCACATCATCCATTCTGGCCCGAGAATGTCATTCCTTCGGACTCCGTCAAACGATCGAATGTGTTTGCCTTAGGCTGGTATAGGGAATTTCAATGATCTATGTATCAAAAGTAATTATTTTTGCCACTTAAGGGAATAACTCTACGAGTCACCTTCTCTAAGGTGCCCCATCTGGTGGTATCGATCACCATCTTCTTAGGTGTGGAATTATTGCCGACAAGCGAACCTTCATCATTTGTTTCACTCCATCCCTCCGGATGTGTACTCCGTGTCTCAGCTCAAGAGATGTTTCAATGTCTCACTCCATGAGTTGATCTCGAGTTGCTCGATCTTTCAGAAGATAATTTTTTTTAGATTTTCTTTCATCGTCACTGTCTTGGGCAAAGATCTCGAAAGCAAGGATGCCAGGATCAACATGATGCAAGCAATCAACATTCATATGAAGGGCACTTGGATCATGAAGATTGTGTTAGTTAGTGTCCCCTCTGATTTCTTACCCTACGCTTGAATCTCGGGACGAGATTCTTGTTTAGTGGGGGTGAGTTGTCACAGCCCTAGACCAGCCCTTGCCTGCCTTGCTTGGTCTTCATGTGCATCATGTTTAAATTTCTCAGAAACTAGAAATGGGGATGTTCAAAACCCTAGCACCAAATGAATTCAACTAGGGTCAAATTTAAAATCTTTTTCAATGAACCCAAAATGCCCTTTGGAATAGTTCACCATTTTTGGATTGATTAAAAACCTCTGCCAAAAATGTTGCACATATTTCTAGGACCATTCTGGATTTTTGAATTAAATCTTAAAGTATTTGCATTTGGGCATTTAAATGCTACTAATTATTTTAAATGCTCAAATAATCATAAACCAAAATGTTTACTGTTGAATTAATTCTAAACAGTAGCCATGCTTTGTTTCATGATTTTTTGAAATGCCCTGGCATTTTTAATAAAGCCCTAAAGTTTACAAAGAAAGAAAATAGAAAACAGAAAGGTTAGAGACAGAGAGACCTACCTGGCGCTCACCTAGCAGCCCACCGGCCTAGCACTGTTGGCCCAGCCCACTGTTGTAGAGGCCCAGCCCAGCACCGCCTCCTTCAACCTCGTGCTAGAAGGCACGAGGGCATGTGGCCGGCGCGCGCGCACGGCCGTGCCTCCACGCCACCTGCCTGCCTGCCTCCCCAGACCACGTCGGCACCGCCTCGACCTTCCCCGCTGCCGTCTGGATCGGGCCGACGCCTCAATCCCCCTGGCTCTCTCCCTTGCCTGTTCTTCGCCTTGGCCGAACGCTACCGTCGCCGCCGCTCGCCGTTGCCGCACCCAGAGCCTCCCCCTCGACCCCTCGGCATGCCCAGTAGCTCGGCCACCTCGTCCCCGACCTCATCACCAAGCCAGGCGACGCCGGAAGCACTGAAACGTCTCCGTCTTCGTCTTCTGCAACCTTGGGCCGCCGAGATCGCCGACGGCCATGTGCCCGCTCCGGTGCTCCCTCAAGCTCGTCGAGGCCACCACTACCTTCACCGTGAGCCCCTGCTTGTTTCCCCTCTCTCTTCGCGGTCGTTTGCTCCACCTAGCCTAGCTAACCACCGCACCCGAGAGCTTGGCTCCGCCGGCCAAGTCGCCGCCGTGGCCACAGCCACCGTAGCTTCCATCCGAGCTCGCCACTGCACGCCTTGCACTCCCGCGCATCGGACAGGGCCACCCGTTGCTCCTGGAGAGGTCCGTAGCGCCGTTTTCTTCATCACCCGAATGCCGGCCGCCGCGTCTGAGGTCGCTGCCGTCACTTTAGGCCACCTCCGGCGAAGCTGAGGGCACCAATCGACGCGCGCGAGCTCCAGCTACTAGTAGATGGGCTCAGCCGTTGATTTGGTCGCCGGAGGGCGTTTTCCGAGCCTCTCCGACGTGTTTATCCTCGCCGGCGTCGAGTCGCCGACGGGTTTGACCCAACTTGACCAGGGTTTGGCCACCCTGAGTCAATGACATGTGGGGCCATCCTTGAATAGTTTTAGTTTAGGGTTTTAATTAAGTTTTAATTGCTGTCATTAGCTTAAATAGACACTGACATGTGGGCCCCTGTGCCTATTTAGTTTAGTTTAATCTTTTGTTAAGTTTAGTTAAGCCTGTTTAACTGATGTGTCACTGACGTGTGGACCCGACTGGTCAGGTTTGACCTGGACCCACCTGTTGACTTGCTGATGTCAGCATGACCTAGTGCTGACGCAGTAACTATTTTCTGTAATTTAAAATAAATCAGAAATGATTTATTTATTTCAGAAAATAGCCAAAACTTCAAAAATCACGGAAAATAATCTATAACTCCAATGAAAATAATTTATAAATGAAAAATGATCAGAAAAATTCAGGGAATCGGTTTATGGCATTTTCATGCATGTTAGAACAACTTATGGCTGCTATTTAGGCCAAATCATATAAATGGCATTTGAATATCCACATATGGAGTTTGAATTTGAATCTTGGATTCAAACCAACTTCATTTAACCTATTGCTAGTTGCATTAGCTCAAATCACAGCATAATGCCATTTCATGATCATGCATCATATTGTGCATTGCATTGACTGTGTTTCTTTCTCTGTTGCCGGTGTTTGTTCCCTTTCAGTAGACGTGTTCTGACGATGTGATCGATGACACCGATGAAGACCCAATGTTATCTTCAGAAGTGCCAGGCAAGCAAACCCCCATTGAGCATTCCGATTCAATCCCAGTCTCTCGCTCTTGCTCTCTTTACTACATTAGGAAAACAACGCTTCAACTGTTACCTGCTGCGGTAGTTGAACCCCTTTCCACTGCATGACCTGTCATTGCCACAGTAAATAGTTGAAACCCACTAGTATGAGTAGGAGTTGTTTGATCCATGTTGTGCCAACTCATTCATGCTATCTGGTTATGCCTACTATTGCTTAGAGTTGTGTCAGGTCTGATTCATTGGGGATGAATTGGAAGGGTGATGAACATGTCCTACTGTGTGTGAGCTAAGTGTGTGAACACGATTTGGTAAAGGTAGCGATGAGAGGCCATGTAGGAGTACATGGTGGGTTGTCTCATTTCAGCCGTCCTCAGGAACTGAGTTCTGTGTTTGTGATCCATGAAACAGCTACTACCACACATTGGGATCCTTAATTGACTCTCTCGACTTATTAATCAACATGATCTCTGTCCAGGAGTTGCAACTAGTTTCTGGTGTTTTTAGTTTACTGGAGGTTGTGCGCAGCGCTGACACTCGGGGTGGGCTGTGACACGGCAGGTACGTGGCACGGTGTACCGGTCGCCCGTTTGGTGATGCGGGAACCCTGTACACATCGTTTGGGGCCGTGAGAGACACCCCGGCCAGATCTCCCCACGGATGGAACCCAAATAGGTGATAAACCTGGACGAGAGACTTGTGTGGTTAGTCAGGTCGTGGTCGACACCCTCGCCAGGCTTCCGCTTGAAGGTTGCCGAGATACATGACGTGTACATGGCGGCAAGTGGCGAGAGCATGTGTGAAGAAGTACACCCCTACAGGGTTATATATATGATCTATTCGAATAGCCGTGTCCGCGGAAATGGACTTCTGGGTTACCTTTACAGTTCGTAGACAAGTGAAAGTGGATACTCTAAAACACGCAAGATAAGCGTGAGTGCTATGGATGGCCTTCTCGTAGGTATACGGGAGCGAATCCATAGTGGTGTATTGATTGGTGAATATGTGGACTCGTGTGCGCCACTTCAAAAGAGTTACTTGCAGTCGTAGTTTAGGATAGCCACCGAATCAAAGCTGGCTTGTTGCAGTCAAACCCCACCACCCCTTTGTTGATACTGATGTATATGTAGCTAGTTCTGATGTAAGTCTTGCTGAGTACCTTTGTACTCACGTTTTCTTAATTTATGTTTTTGCAGAGAGACTTCAGTCTCGCTAGTGGTTCCGCGTGGACTTCGACGTTTAGCTTGTTACCTCAGCTACGATCTTGTACCCTTGGGATGGTCTTGTAGATAGTCAGGCTTCTCAGCCTTTTCCATTTGTAGTTGTCTATACTCAGACATGTTATGCTTCCGTTGCCTGTATGCTCTGTATGTTGGGTCATGTGACCTCTGTTTGTAATAAATGCTATGATGGCTCTTCTGGGCCTTTATCTATATGAGTTGTTGAGTTATGTTGTGATGCCATGTTGTACAACACATACTTGCATGTTATGCGTACATGTAATGTGTATTGCTATGTGTGGGATCCGACACCTAGTTGTTTAACTTTGGTAGCCTATCTTACAGGGAAATGTCTCCTAGTGCTTCCACCGAGCCTTGGTAGCTTGCTACTGCTCTGTAACACTTAGGCTGGCCGGCATGTGGCCTTCTTCGTTCCTGTGTCTGTCCCTTAGGGGAAATGTCACGCGTTGTTCCTTTAAGTCCTTGTAGCTTGCTACGACTTGGGTTCATACGTTGATGACCGACACATTCATTGCTGGGTCATGTATGCCTGTCTCTGCAATTTAGTGCCACTTTTGGTTTATAACTAGTCATGTCGGCCCGGGTTCTCTGTCATAGGGATGCTAGCGACACTATCATATACGTGTGCCAAAATGCGCAAACGTTCCCGGGCCAGGTAAGGTGGCACCCGTGGGGATATCGTGCGTGAGGCCGCAAAGTGATATGATGTGTTACAGGCTAGACCTGTGTGACTTAGGATCGGTGTCCTGACAGTAAGTGCATAGCAATATATCTCGGAATGGCTATGGAAATGCCATAATAGGTAGGTATGGTGGCTATTTTGAGGAAGGTTTAATAAAGTTTTTGTACCGGTGCAATTTGCGCGGCACGAGAGAGGCTAGCAATTATGAAAGGGGGGGGGGGAGATTGCGTATAATCCCTGGACTAACATTAGAAATAAAGAACTCACATACTTATTGCAAAATTTTATTAGCCCTGGAAGCAAAGTAATACTACGCATGCTCCTAGGGGGAAGTTTGGTAGGAGTTAACCATCGCACGCCCCCAACCTTCACACGAAGATAGGACAATCAAGGATAAATTGTGCTCCGACTTCCCGGTATAACGAGAGACCATATGTGCATGTTTCGGGAATCACAAACCTTAACATGAATATTCTTACTAAAGCATAGTTACTCATTAACATGACTCACATATCATATCATCATGTCTCAAAACTATTACAAGGAATCAAGTTTATTTTGCCCATTAATCTTCATGAAAGTTTTCATTATATCCCTCTTGGATATCTATCACTTTGGGACTAATTTTCATGTGTTGCTTTTGATAAGCTCAAACAAATATAAGTGAAGATCATGAGCATATTTTATCTTCATTCTCTCAAAATAATTTATGTGAAGCAAGAGAGAATTCCTTTAAAAGTTTACTAACTCTCAAATAAATCTAAGTGGGGCAAAAGAGAATTTCTGCAAAAATACTAAGCACACCATGCTCAAAAAGATATAAGTGAAGCACTAGAGCAAGTCCATTACTCACAAAATTTTTAGCTCTCTAAAATGGTTGTGTACATGACGCTCCAAGCAAACCACATATCATGTGACGAATAAAAATATAGCCTCTAGTGAAATACCGATAGTTGTTGGAAGAAAGCGGGGATGACACTCGGGAGCATCCCCAAGCTTAGTTGGTTGCTCATTTTTGGATAATATCTTGGGGTGCCGGGGCATCCCCAAGCTTAGGCTCTTCTATCCTTCCTTCATCCTTCATAAGATAACCCAAAACTTGAAAACTTCAATCACACAAAACTTCAACAAAACCTTTGTGAGATGTGTTAGTATAAGAAAGCAAACCACTACTATAAGTGATGTATCAAACCAATTCATATTTTGTTTTTGTATTATATCTACTGTATTACAACCTTTCTATGGTAAAAACTCGTCAGAGAAAACCATAGAGCCATCAAAATAAGCACACAACACAAAGAAAACAGAATCTGTCAAAAACACAATAGTCTATAGTAATATGGAAGTTTCGAATACATTTGGAACTCTAAAAATCTTGAAAAAATAGGGACACGTGGGAAATTTGTATATTAATCTTCTGCAAATAGAATCAACTAAAAAGCACTTTTCTGTTAAAAATGAGATTTTTCTCGTGAGTGCAAAAGTTTCTATCTTTTTCAGCAAGATCAAACAACTATCACCCAAGAAGATCCTATTGGTTCTACTTGGCATAAACACTAATTAAAACACAAAAAACACAATCATACCAATATCATAATTGTGCTAACACTCAAGAACAGAAAGTAAAATGCAAAAATAAATTTTATTGATTGGGCTGCCTCCCAACAAGCTCTATCGTTTTACGTCCTTAGCCGACATAATACCAAGATTTCAAGTATTGTCATCCTTGTTGGATGTTCCATAAGATGCCCTCATTATAGATTCATAAGGCAATTTGATCTTGCTTCTAGGGAAGTGTTACATGCCCTTTCTCAATGGAAATTGGAATTTAATATTCCCTTCTTTCATGTCAATCACCGCACCAATAGTGCGCAAAAACGGTATTCCAAGTATAATAGGGAATGACGGATTGCAATCGATATCAAGAACAATAAAGTCTATGGGCATATGATACGTCTCCAATGTATCTTTAATTTTTTATTGCTCCATGCTATTATATATTCTGTTTTGGATGCTTAATGGGCTTTATTATACACTTTTATATTATTTTTGGGACTAACCTACTAACCCAAGGCCAATTGCAGATTGTTTTTTTGCCTATTTCAGAGTTTCGCATAAAAGGAATATCAAACGAAGTCCAAACGGAATGAAACCTTCGGGGGAGTTATTTTTGTATCCGTACCTACCCAGAAGACTTGGAGTACACGCGAGGGAACGAAGGAGGTGGCCACGAGGGTCCAGGGCACGCCCCCCACCCTCGTGAGCCCCCTCTGGCTCCCCCGATGCCCTCCTTCCTCCTATATATATCCATGTACCCTAAAAACATCGAGGCAATAGAGAAAACCCTAATTCCACCGCCGCAACCTTCTGTTCCCGTGAGATCCCATCTTGGGGCCTGTTCTGGAGCTCCTACGGAGGGGGGATCTTCCACGGAGTGCTTCTACATCAACACCATAGCCTCACCAATGAGTTGTGAGTAGTTTACCACAGACCTTCGAGCCCATAGTTATTAGCTAGATGGCTTCTTCTCTCTTTTTGGATCTCAATACAAAGTTCTCCTCGATCTTCGAGGAGATCTATTCGATGTAATCTTTTTAAGGTGTGTTTGTCAAGATCCGATGAATTGTGAGTTTATGATCAAGATTATCTCTGAACTATGTTTGATTCTTTTCTGAAATCTTTTATGTATGATTATAATATCCTTGCAAGTCCCTTCGAATTATTGGTTTGGTTTGGCCTACTAGATCTATAGTTCTTGCAATGGCAGAAGTCCTTGGCTTTGGGATCAATCTTGCAGTGTCCTTTCCCAGTGACAGTAGGGGCAACAAGGCACGTATTTTATTGTTGCCATCGAGGATAACAAGATGGGGTTTATATCATATTGCTTGAGTTTATCCCTCTA
The DNA here is from genome assembly GCA_902687465.1 of Secale cereale. Taxonomy (NCBI): domain Eukaryota; kingdom Viridiplantae; phylum Streptophyta; class Magnoliopsida; order Poales; family Poaceae; genus Secale; species Secale cereale. The sequence goes on from LR738713.1 coordinate 198,803,524, forward strand.
CATCATGTCATCTTGCTTAAACCATTACTCTGTTCTTATGAACTTAATACTCTAGATGCATGCTGGATAGTGGTCGATGTGTGGAGTAATAGTAGTAGATGCAGAATCGTTTTGGTCTACTTGTCACTGACATGATGCCTATATATAATGATCCTGCCTAGATATTCTCATAACTACGCGCTTTTCTATCAATTGCTCAACAGTAATTTGTTCACCCACCGTAGAATTCTTCTATAATGAGAGAAGCCACTAGTGAAACCTATGGCCCCCGGTCTATTCTCAACATATTAGTCTTCCATCTACTTTACTTTGTTTTATTTACTTTCTGTTCTTATACCAAAAAATACCAAAAATATCATACTATCCTATCTATCAGATCTCACTTTCGTAAGTGACCGTAAAGGGATTGACAACCCTGTATCGCGTTGGCTACGAAGTTCTTATTTGTTTGTGCAGGTGCGAGGGACTCACGTGTGGTCTCCTACTGGATTGATACCTTGGTTCTCAAAAAATGAGGGAAATACTTACGCTACTGTGCTGCATCACCCTTTCCTCTTCGAGGGAATACAACGCAAGCTCAAGAAGTAGCAAGAAGAATTTCTGGCACCGTTGCCGGGGAGGCTTACACAAAAATCATATACCAAGTACCTATCACAAACCCTTATCCTTCGCATTACATTATTTTCCTCTTGTTTTCCTCCCCCCACTTCACCCTTGCCGTTTTATTCACCCTTCTTTTTCCGTGTGTTTACCGTTCGCTTGCCTCTTGTTTGCTTGTGTGTTGGATTGCCGGCTTGTCACTATGGCTCAGAACAATACCAAATTGTGTGACTTTTCCAATACCAATAATAATGATTTTATTAGCACTCATATTGCCACTACAAGAAAATACACTTCCGTGATGATACGTGTTTGTCGTAGTAGGTCACTTTTTCTGTCATGCATATACATCCATGATGATTTTATGACAGAATCAAGATAGTCATACCTGTGCTGTCGTAGAAGTGTTCCATGACATTGCCAAAATTATCATCACGGAAGTGTCCACTTCCATGACGATAAATCACGCGTCACAGAAGTGCTTTCATCAAGGGTGACCGACACGTGGCATCCACCGTAACGGAACGCCGTTAAGCTATAGGGTCCGGTTTTGGATCCGATAACCCATTAACAGCCCCGACAAATGGGGATTTTCCACGTGGAAAATTATGATTGGCTGACGGAAATAGGTGTCAGCTCCGCGTTGGCATATGTGTCACTCATTCAATGGGCGAGATGCGCCTATGATATGTTGACACGTGGACCGGCCCAAAAGTTTAAATGGGCCAGCCCAACTAAAGGCCCGCAAGATTTTGCAGACCATAATGGGCCGGCCCAACTAAAGGCCCACAAGATTTTGCAAACCATAATGGGCCGGCCCAGCTAAAGGCCCACAAGATTTTTGCGGGTCATAATGGGCCGGCCAGGTAAAGGCCCATAAGATTTTTGCAGGTCATAATGGGCCGGCCCAGGTGAAGGCCCCAAAATTTTTGTGTACCATAATGGGCTGGCCCAGCTAAAGCCCCACGGGATTTCGCCAACATTAATGGGCCGACCCAGCTATAGGCCCACAAGATTTTGAGGACCATCGTAGGACGGCCCATTAACTGGCTGCCATATTTTGGGCCAAATGCTGATCCATATTTGATCCGGTCCATTAATGGCCTGCCACGTTTCGGGCCTAATAATGGCCCATATGAGATCTGGCCCGTTAAAAGCCTACCATGTTCTGGGCCAAATTACGGCCCAAACCAGGTCCGGCCCTTTAAGAGGCTTTGGGCTAAATTATGGCCCATATCAGATTCGGCCAGTCAACTTGATGATATGCTTTTGGGCCCACTTGCTAAAGGCCCATTTAGTAATTCAACCTGATATTAGTTTGGCCTGTTAAGGCCCGTTTAGCATTTCGATCCTATATTAATATCGGCATGTTAAAAGCCCATCATATAGTTGGGCCTAACTACGGCCCGGTTTGCATCCGGCCTGCTCGCTGTCGATAATTTGAATGGGCCAAAAAAGGATCGAGACAATTTTGGCCTGTTATAAGCCCGTGATTTGATTGGCGCATTCATGGGTCGGGGTCTGTTTCGGCCTGCTGCTCGCCGTGAGCTGTTCGGCATGATTCAGGCCCAACCTACTTTTCAGCCTCCTAAAGGCCCATTGAGTTTTCTTGGGAAAATAGGGCCGGCGGTTTACTCGGCCTATTAAAGGCCCAAATCAACTAGCGGGCCAGTTTACATTTAGGCATGTTAATGGACCAAGATGACGGGGCCCATGATGCGGATCATACATGGGGATTTGCATGACGGCCTGATTATGTACCGTAATTTTACGATTTGGCCGGTTTACTGCAGAGACAAGATATATATATATATATATATATATATATATATATATATATATATATATATAGTAAAATAACTGCAGCATCGTGAATAAGAAAAAAAACCTAGACTATACAATAAAGAAATTATGGCATATTACACCCACTGGGCATCAAAGTTCGCCACTATGATAATAAAGCACAAGCAGACAACATATTACATACACTTGGCATCAAAGATCGCCACCAGTGCAACTAAACATGCCAACAAAATAATATACAAAACCGACGGCACTTCAATAGAGTTCAAGAAAGGTTAGCCCTACTCAGGAGCTGCAGCGCAAGAAGCTGAGCAAGCTGGTGAGACTGCACTTGTTTGAAACTTATATCCTCCTCACTCTGAAAGATAAACAAGCAGACAGATGACAGGTTTTGCACATATAAGTAGTATTGCCGACAATTCATCACATTTCTTACTGACGAATAAAGTGACACAGTTTGAAATAGCATTAACACAATATGGTATTGTTCAGGTCGACATGGCAGGAAATGACATAGTGAAGGAGTTGGCAGCTTCACGACACCATTGGATTATAGATCAAGAACTCATAAGTATCAATGGTTAGTGTGCTATCAATTTATCCCATTTCCGATTGGCAAAATAAGATCACTTGCTCTGTATAGTTTAATTTACATGGTATGAAGAAGGAACTTGGTTGTACAACTGAAAACTTAAATTGAGAAGGTCAAACTTTTGTTTATGAACTGGAGTACATAATAAACTTTAAACATGCAATTTGATGCAAACACCAAAAATAAACAGCTGTTGCAGTCATGCCTAACCAAATATACACAACAAAGTTTGGAGGCTTGAGAAGGACAAACTTACATTATTGGTCAAGGCAGGCTCTATAAAAGCCGTTGTCCATTCTGATGGGGGGGGGGCAATTCAAGAAGTTTACCACAAAATCTTCTTCATAAGCTTGCCTTTATTCTACATTTTGTTAAGAGTAAATGTGACAATATAAGAAAAAATGGAGAATATTTAAGATAAGATGAAGAGTGATGCTACCTAACCAAGTAGCTACAAATGTAAGTAGATCGATACAGGCAAAAGGTACAGCCAAGAGCAATGCAGAGCTAAACTTCTTCAGTACCATCGGTATTATCCAACCTTATGGTAAGAGTAAATATAGATCTTATGTGTAGAAAATGGAGGCCAAAGGAAAATAAGCCAGAGTGATGGTACATGAACAACTACACTGATAAAGGACAGCAGCTACTTACAAGAACAATGCAGAGCTAAAAAAATTCATTGTCATTGGTTATATTCTACACTAATGTAACCATTCATAGAGATCAGATAATTTGGAGCGAACAATTGATAAGTAAGATATCATGCATACTATTGTCACATAATGAACCAGGTATGTATGCAAGTACAGTGATACAGCACAACAGGTACTAACAAGAGCAAATCAGCGGGCAGGATATTTGCGATATCATGTCGTTCTTTCCAAACCGGAATTCTTTTTCGAGCTGATTTCCTGCAAAAAAGATCCGTAAGGCACATGCGGAAAAGTAGAAGTTCAAATTGTCTTGCGATATCATAGACAGTACCTCATCCTCGGAACGAGACGAGTGCATAAAAATGTTTTTCCATTCAATGTCTTCTAAATTTAGCACAGGAGACTTCCTCAGGTAACACCAATACTTCTGCAATGCTTCCTTCAAAAACGCACTCGTCATGACTATCCAGAGTGACCCTAGCCTACTTACAAAAATGTAATGTAAATCATTGATGTGTTCAATCAGCAGAAAAAAGGAAAATAATCACCATGAATAATAGCACTTACACGTAAGGGGGACAGGAAGATGTGAAAATGGAGTTTGTCTTCACTATAATCTTCCAATGATGGGAATATATGCAGGTAGTCCCTAACAACATTGAAAGCATTGTCTTTTAAACTGGGAATAACTGGAATAGGGTTCCAATCTGCAGGAATTGGTCGTCTTCTCAGTTGGGATAGGTCTTCGGTCGGTGGACTTGCTGGACTTTTTGTTGGAGTGGGATTTTTCTGTGGTACGGCTGGTGCTATGTCAACTGAAATCGGCATACCTTTTGCTGGAGTGCAGGTCATGTGTGGTGGGGCTAGTGGTGTGGCCACTGAAGTATGGGTACAGTCTGCTGGAGTCGGTCCTACGTTTTGTGTCACTAGTTGTACAACCAATATAAGTGGGGTGCTGTCTGATTTCTCCGGCACAACCATGTTTTTCAAGGACTTTGCTGGTGCTCCTTCAGGTTCGGCAATCACCCTCTTCCTTTTTGATGTCTGATGCACAAGAACAACATTTGAGTGGAAAAACTTGGTATGATGACAGATGGAATATGTATTGATGATGGATGGGCATGGCATCTCGAGATATAAGATGAGTAAACTAAGCAGATGGCGGTGCAACAAAGTAGAAGAAATGCAAGACAACATATGCAAGATACGTGCAATCAATAAAACCTTGGCAAATTAGAGCAGTCACCTAGATGGGTGAACATTACAGGCCATCTGCCTTTGACTCCTCGAGGTTAGAATAGTCATTAGGATCATATTCTGAACAAGAGTCTACAAGTGGGGAGCATATGAGTTTCATTGCATCTAGAATGGCACTGAATGCCTTGGTGCCAATTTTGTAAGTCATTGCAGTGTTCCACAATATTCTTCTGATGCTCGGATTCTGATATTCACTATAATTCCGTATAATGTCTGAGAACCATGAAAACATAAATAGTTGTGAGATTATCTTTGTAATGCAGAGGGATATTCTAATATAGGGGCGCCCCTGTAAACACTTCTGTGCTATCACTGGATTCTGATGATAGAGCTCTTGTGTGATGTAATATGGTGGCTGCATTTATATAATCTGGCACAAGTACACCAAAAGATAGGCTCCGGAAGTAAGGATAGTTGGCAGATGATAGGTACAAAATATACTGTATAGAGAGTTTATTGCCAAACCATGATAACAAGAGCACCCAACAACTAGGCAGATCATAGTGTACATAAAAGGGGTACACCATAACCACTATATATAAATCGGGAAAGTGGAACTGGATTGAAAATACGGTGTTGTATTGCGACTAGTAATTCAAAGCATATCGATCAAGTACATGCCAGCTCTATCAGCTGTTGACTGCAGATGTCCCTGCTCCCCTTCCTAACAAGGAACATACTGTACCTACTAAATACAGAATAACAAAAGGGGAACATGTTAAAGAACAGAAGAGCAAGCATATTCTTGAGGCACTGCTTAATTGCATACAATGTTGATTGCCCACTCATGATGAATCACAGCTACCAAAGAAATGCAATTCCATGCTGTCTCTCTATATGTGGAAATTTTGAACTATTGTCATTAGGATCATATTCTGAACAAGAGTCAATAGGTGGGGAGCGTATGAGTTTCATTGCATCCAGAATGGCGCTCAATGCATTGGTGCCAATTTTGTAAGCTATTGCGGTGTTTAGCTTCAAGAGTGTATTGCTCCTAGTGCGACACAAAGCAGCTCCACAGATCATAGTGTAGATATAACGGGAAAACCGTAAGCATCAGAGTAAAATTAGCAAAGTGGAACTTGCTGGAATATATGTGCTAGTATTGCCGGTACAGCTAGAAAGGCTTTGGATACCAGCTCTCTTCAACTGAAGGTGCGGTACTGTTAATATCAGTGTAACTCTCAAAGGCGACATAGCTCCTCGCATTTCCTTGCTATTCTTATAGGATTCAAGTGGGCAGGCCACTACAAATCCTATTCCCATGTTTACAAAATCCTACGAATCAAAGAGGCCCGAAGAGTTCAAAGTGTCCATACCAACCGACCGTATAGACGTCTACACTGCAAATGTCCATGCTCATCTTCACTACAAGGAACATATTGTACTACTATCATACTCCCTCCGTTCCAAAATATAAGTCTTGGTAGAGATTTCCACTATGGATCACATACAGATGTATCCAGCTACATTTTAGAGTGTAGATTCACTCATTTTGCAACATATGTAGTCCATGGTGGAATCTATACAAAGACTTGTATTTAGGAACAGAGAGAGTACTTATTAAAGAAGAATGGAAGAGGAACATGATAAAGAAGAGCAAGCATATTTTGGGTAATAAAATGTTCGTTGCGCAGTGCCCACACATGATGAACCAGAGCGCATTAAGAAAGAAACCCCCTGCTGTCTCTCTATATGTGGTGCACGTGCTTTTTCGAAAGTAAAGTAGGAACATTAGCTGACCAATTAAATGTTATCTGTTTTAGTAATATCATCATCATATTAGATTCGTACTTGAGCAACAAGTTTGGAATTATGAGTGGCACGTTGTTTAGCTTGATGGATTCAGGAGAAGTGCTAAGCAGGTACGATGATGGTACTGAATATAAAGGCATGTCTGCATGCAAGTTGCATAACTTTTGTAATTTGGGTCAGTCGACCATTTCAGGTAGTTGGGCGAAGATCCTACGTCTCCATACCCTTCTTCTTCCTCGTCTCTGATTCATCCCATACAGAACACCGCACGCGCCGTCGGCCGGACCACCGGCCCCCACCACATGTGTTCCTCTACCACCCCCACCCCCACCCCCGCCCCTGCCCACGTCGAGTTTTC